>OZ026626.1:58471781-59671781 GCA_964020975.1 Hermodice carunculata | reverse complement strand
GACATCCTGAAACAAAAATTAAGCTCCTGTAGGAAGTTTGTTTTCATTACACAACTTCAAATCCCAAAGTGCAGTTATGTGATATATTCCCAGTGTGCAGGGATAATAATTATTTGCAGATGCTTTGAAAAAGCGAGTGGTAGGAAAGAATAATTAAACACACATCATTTTGTAATTTGGGGTCTTGGGGCTATGAAAAGATATCCTTTCATCTGAAGTAGATATTAATTTCTTAAGTTTATTTATTAATCAATTTTTTTATTATGTTATTTTTTCATCCATTCATTCATTCATATGTTGTAACAAAGAGCAAAAGCTTACGACGATTGCTTTTATGGTATCCTGACATATGAATAGTAAAAACCATAGAGAACATTTAACTTTCAGCCAGTTTTGGTCAATGTAAGGGAAAGTAGCTTCATCCAAGCTGGCTTCTATGGTCATTTTATTAACACCGTAAATATTGTTGAAATTGTTTTTCACTTGTCTTTAATTTCAGGGGCAGCAACTTTTCCAGGCTTAAGAAAATTCATTGCCGAAAAATCTACAACTAGGGTGCTGGCTTTGTTGCACATAGCTGCGCATGGATTGGCTGCAGCTGGGTGTGTTGCCCCAGGTAAATATTACACTGGAAAATTTTATTAACACTTTGAAACACTCCTGCCACTTGGTCACTATTCAGAAATTAGATGTAGTGGGTAGACCAAAGAAGCCTGGCTACACAGAAAGTCTGCTAGCTTGAAGAAATGATCATGTTTGGTGTCGTGTATGAAGCATTAGACTGTGAATTGTTGCAGGCTGCAGCAGATATCTACTTATATAAATACATGTACAGGCAGAATTTATCTTAGACCTGTTACTTTTGTTTGTTAAATGATACAGTAATGATAAATTTATTTGGTGACATAGAGAGAGAGAGAGAGAAGAGAGAGATGAGAGAGAGAGAGAGAGAGAGGAGAGAGAGAGAGAGAGAGAGAGAGAGAGAGAGAGAGAGAGAGAGAGAGAGAGAGAGAGAGAGAGAGGAGAGAGAGAGAGAGAGAGAAGAGAGAGAGAGAGAGAGAGAGAGAGAGAGAGAGAGAGAGAGAGAGTTAAAAGTAAGGGCAAAATATGTAATCAGACAATCCTCATGACTGGAAAAAATATAAATTATACAGATCTGCTTTTCTGCCTTTCTTCACTCCTACTTTTTAAGGTAAAAGTACTGGTTTGTATATGTATTTTCCATTCACAATAGGCTCATTGGACCTAGGTAATACATTGACTGGCATAATATAGAGTCAATTGACAGGTTAAGATTCTGCTTATAAACTAGACATCAGTTACATGTTCTGATGCAGCCATCCAAGCTGGTTTCCAGGCTATTTGTGTGATTAACCTGTCATTCGGTCTGCTGCACTTGGAGGTGTTCTGCCTTCTACTATGATAGTTATTCATAACTCCAGGTGACTACATACTGTATTTTTTGATGCCAGACACATTGATATGGAGTTCGCACTGCACTACCAAGGTATTATTGACTCTAGAAATATGTACCTCCAACCCCAGCCAAAGCTCTTACTGTAGGCTTACATCTTCTTATGAAGTTTCCTTCATTACTGTTGCTGATAGTTGTGTGCACCATATTTTCTCTGGAGATACCATATGGAAGGACTTGGTCTCATCACTCCACTGAATGATGGTGAATATCGCTTGAATCTACACTGGTGGCAGATATGACCAAATTTTATGTTTAACCACCCACCCCAGGTCTTTTGGCAAGAGATTTGGTTATGGAACATTTTAAGCACCAACTGTGCTCCAGGAAAAAATGAGGTACAGGTGTGCCCCTTGCCCCATTAACCACACAGGTCAAGGCATCACTGCAGTTTTGGGGCCATTCTTAAGAGGTCAGCCATTGTAGCTGCTTTAGTTGGGGTCCTGGTTTCAGTGATAACTTTCTAGCCAACAGTTCTAGGTACTATGTGGAACCTGACCATCTACAAGGGTGTTACTTCTATTAGTTTTTAAACACTGGTAATTATCATAGCTAACATTGAACAAAAGTAGTAAGTCTACCTGGTGATGCTGTGCACAATCATGGACAAAATGTAATATTTCTGTTGACAAAGGTGGGAGTAAAAAAAATCATTATCCATATTAAAGTCATGTCATCAATGTGCATAAACAAGATCTTGCACAGGAATTTCACACAACATTAGGCACATTTGTTGTTTGCAAGATCAAAAGAAGACCTTTAAAGTCTTTAGCATGTACAAGGAAATGATTGTGTAGCAATCAATGTTTCACGTTAAAATGCATTTTTTCTTCAGAGTTTAGAGCTGTACACCTTAATCTGCCAATATCCAACACTCACATCCAGGGTAGCAAACTTTTATGACCAACTAAGAGTCCCTAACTCTTTTCACTCATTGATAGTAGGTATTAGTGGCTGTGAGTACCGGTATATAAAAGTGTGTGTTCTGTGTTATATTACATTTCAAATCAAAGTTGAAATATGTAGGATTTTCCTGTGTAATGCTAAATTTCAAACTGAAGTAGTACACATTTATTTTTTGCTACCATCAGGAGGAGGAGGGGAATGTGACTCACTGAACCAGGTGGATACATCTTTGTGTCAGGAATGTATAGAACAGAACAAGGATATGATTGTGGGAGTCAAAGTTCGACTTGCAACAGATATATCCAATAATGGGTTAAATGATGAAGAGGCTTATAGGTATGTTAATTTCTCACTTTATTATTTCTTCTTTACATTACTCTTGACCACTTGGAGTACAGTTCAGCCAGTCAGTGACCTTAGGGTGTTAAACATCCAATAAAAGGTTAAATGATGAAGAGATTTATGGGTATGCTAATTTGTTATTTTATTGTTTTGTCTTTACATTACTTTTGACTGCTTAGAGTGCAGTTCAGCCAGTCAGTATCCTTGTTCTGGTTCAAGGGAAAGTTGTTGATCAAAGGTTTCCTGTCATTGTAGGTATTTTTTCACTTCTTTTCAGCAAACATTTTTGGTAATACTTCAGCAACAAGTAAATGAACGTGTCATTTTTTATTGTGTTTTGGGAGCAAATTACCATGCAGATAAAATGTATATCCACAAGTTTTGACCTTGAGGCTTGTATTATGTCCCTTATCTGTTAGCACAATTTGCATAGGACCATGACTATCCATCCAAATTGTGCTAAATATTAATGATGCATTGTTGCAGGAGAGCCTTGAGAGTATGTGAGAACACAGGCTTGCCACTGATGACTCACCATGCACAATCTAATATTCCTACTCAGACTACTCCAGGTAATTCAGTCAATTTCAGGCATTCCTAGATATCCTGCTCTCCATAGAATTCATCAGAGAAAATTTTATTAAAAGACAGAATGGCCACAAAATATGCATAGCCTTTTATAAATTTACTGTTCTGACATGCATATTCCATTGCAGTAAATAAATAGGTTGCTGGCTATAGTTTTGGTTTTGAGTACAGCAGCAACATGCCAGTGTAGCCATTTTTAGGTTTGGTATTATTTTTAGCTTCATTCAGTATATTGAATTATGTGTTTCTATGGCAGTTAAAATATATATGACAGTAACTCCATTGCCTTGCAGCACAAATGTTTTTATATGGTATGATAAGTCCTTGGCTGTCTTGACCTTAGAAAATCCAGACTGTTCAAACTTTAAACTTTTATGTCAAGGTTACACTGGGCTTAGCTGTCCTGGAAGTCTGAGACCTGGTGACCTCTACACTCATATGTATCATGCATATGGCAACACCATCGTGGATGAGAACACCATGACAGTTCATGCTGATGTCAAGGAGGCTCGTAAACGTGGTGTCCTGTTTGATGTTGGACATGGCAAAGGTTCATTCAGTTGGACAGTAGCACAAGCTTGTTCACGTGAAAACTTTTGGCCTGATACTATTAGCACAGATGTGCACACAGGCAACTACAATGGACCTGTTTATGACCTTGTAACTGTTATGTCCCGCATGCTGCACCTCGGAATGCCTTTGTATGATGTCATCAAGGCAACAACATGGGCTCCTGCAAAGGCAGTAAGAAAAGATAATGAGATAGGAGCACTGACAGTTGGACATAAGGCAGATATAACAGTTTTGAAAGAGAAAACAACAGAGGCTGGCCTAAGGCTGGAAGACTGTAATGCTCAGTTGCGTATGTTAAAGAAATTACTGGTACCTGTGGCTGTGTTTAAAGATGGCCACAAGTACGCCATTGAGGACCTGCCTTGTTTTCCTAACAAAGATATTCAAGCAGAATCCCATTACGTGTCCTCTGTGCTTATCAGTGATAAAAATCTACCTAATTTCTAACATATGCATTTAGACAATATCTATGCATATTCCTTTAATAAAGCTCAAGTGAACTCAACTCAAACTTTTTTTAAGAAGGGAAACTGTTAGGTATGGGAATAGTATGATGTAAAATGTATGCAGATTTGATCAGTAGAATGAAAATTATGGTAGTTTGGGGTATCACATGTTGCAAAAACGTCTGCAATGGAGGCTGCTATCTTTACAGCAGTGATGATATTGCAATCTCCCAAGGCTGGTTTTAAAATGTTAACAAATAAACTTCTTGAAATGCATTTAAACAATAATAGAGTGCCATAACAAGTAAAAGGTACATAAACATATTTCACAAACATAAATTAGACACAATTGTATGACAGAAGATTGAATGTACATGTCATGGAAAGTACAAGAGAAAGAAACTTCAGGGCTTGTAACTCCTCACAGCCAAAGAATATATCACATTAACATGAGTTTGTATGATGCTATAGAATTTGTTGAAGTATCATCAGAACAGTAATTGAATTATGACAAATTCAAAAGTGATTTTTGTTATAAAATAAGATACCAAGCAAAATGATTATTTCTTTTAAATTGCAGCATCTTTGAATCACGGAAGAGTAGATCAGCATTATAGTCTGCAAAATGTAGCAAATGTATAATCTTTTTCTGTGATTTTATAAGATGATCCAAATTGGTATCATATGTGGATGCACAAAAGATATTACAATATGTAAGGTGGGGGTACTCGAATGAATAGTACAGTTTAAACAAAATGGATTTACCAACACGATATCGCAATTTCATTAAAGTGTTGATTACTTTACTAGTAATATACAAATGTAAGAAATATGATGTTTCCAGTTTAAAACGCTGATCAATCCTAAGTCCAAGAAATTTACTCTGTTTTTTTTGGTGGGGGGTGGGGGTGGGGGTGGGAACATGATTGATACAAACACAGTTGGCAATTTTAACCTTTTGTTTATGCACAGAATAAATGATGTACTTAGATTCATTGACCTTTACTGATTTGTTAACTTTAAACCATTTCAGAAAACCATTAAAAATTCCGTCCATAATACACAATTCCCACGAGCATGCACAGAAGTGCCTATCTAGTGGCTGCTATAAATCGATAAGTCGAACCTCCAGAGCCGGCAGCAAGTGACATTACATTTGAATGGCAGCGCAGAAAGGCAAGCAAATCATCCGTACTTTTGCATAATATGGTATTGTTTACAACACGTATTCGCCCAGATCTTTAATTTTGCATACGTTTCCTGTCTAAATTCACTTTGATGTTATAAAAAGTAAATAGTTTGCTTCAAAAAAAATAAAATCGCTCAATGAATCTACAGTATGTATTCAGCATGCAGCCATAGCATGCAGACTACGCAACCCAGGTGAGCGTATCCAGTTAGCAAATACAGGAACATTTTTTATCGGACAAATTTTGGTATATCAAAGGATACTTAATTAGTATCATATTTAGCTGACCATCCGTGCTGACAAAGTGTAAATTTAATTATAACGAAGGTTGAAACTTAGCTCATCATCATCTGTCGCTTGTCTGCCTTCCTTCTTTGGCTTTCACATGCCATCATAGATGCAGGGAGCGTTCATTTTTCATCTTTCGATGTATGATATGGTATTATGACATGGTATGATTTTAATTTCAGGCAGGCTTGCAATGATAGTCATGGTTTAGAATCATCACAATTGGTGTACTTGTCACATTTTCTCACGTGTCTATTATTTGATATGTAGATTTGTTTGCAAATATTTCTTGTCAAGGTTCATTTCTACAGATTTACACAATGCAAGGCTTAAGGTAAGGTGGTTTAATGTCTTTGTCAGGAGCCTGACAGCTGTGAGACCCTGCGTATGATTATGCTCATATCAAGAAACGTCTGTTTTGATAGACACCCCTTTAAATAGATAGATAGATAGTTAGATAGATAGATAGATAGATAGATAGACACACAGACAGACACACAGACAGATAATGAATGATAATATGCTGAAACATAATGTGCTGAAGACAATACATATCTTCATACATAAATTTTAGGTGAATAGATAGATAGATAGATAGATAGATAGATAGATAGATAGATAGATAGATAGATAGATAGATAGATAGGTAGGTAGGTAGATAGATAGATAGATAGATAGATAGATAGATAGATAGATAGATAGATAGATAGATAGATAGATAGATAGATAGATAGATAGATAGATAGATAGATAGATAGATAGATAGATAGATAGATAGATAGATAGATAGATAGATAGATAGATAGATAGATAGATAGATAGATAGATAGATAGATAGACAAATGAATACAAATATTTTAAAACAAGAAAAATGATATCATCAAAATGAAAAAGAAGAATATAGGGCTACATGTAGTACCAAAATGAACCAAATAAACAAACAAAACCAGAAAAATCCAAATGCTGGTGTAACAAATTGATATTTGTCACCATGTGTCAGAAGAAAACTTTCGTTGAATTTACTTTCAAACTCAAAATTTTCAGGGAGTAAATCTTTCCACATGCCTGCAAAAATTTAAAAAGTTTACTCCCCCCCCCCCTCCCCATGCCATACTGTCCACTCAACCCCCTCCCCACTTTTTGCATATGCAATACTGGAATGGCCCTTTAAAATTTGGAAGTTTTCCAGTCATTGTGTTTTCATCTTGGAAAAAAATTAATGCACTTACCAACAATCCCTGACATGTTTTTGTAGATACATGTATATATCTCTTGATCACAGGAGACAAAAATTGGAAAATATAATAGAATATTTTTCGATATGAAGACCAAAAAAAAAAAAAAAAAAAAAAGGAGAAAAGGCCAATTTTCCCCCAAAAAACACATTGTATATTTGGCACTTTTAAACTTTTGGTTGAGTTTTTGTTGCAGATTACTCATAATTCTCTGAACCCTTGTCATCAAATTGATATAGTCTTGACATATATGGGTGTTTATTTTTTTCATATATATATTCAACTCAAAAGTGAAGCCACTTTCAGGGGTTTCCCACCGCCTTAAGACAATTTTTATGACACTTTATTTTGGCACACACACTTGAGCAAAAGGCAAAGCAACATATACCACATTAAAAAGGTGGGTCTGAAGTGATTCAGTTAATAATGTAGATTTAGAACAAATGTTGATCTATTGACATTCAAAAGAATTTGAGATGCAACTTGTTTAGTTCTTCCAGCTTTTGACATTGTCATGATAGATGACCATTTCTTTTGAAAAAAAGTACAGATTTAAAAAAAAATATTCATTCATTTATTTATTTACGGAAAAAAATATATAAAATGCTTTGTTTTAAAAATATATATTTATTCATTCTTTCAACCATTTATTTATTTATTTTATTTATTTATTTAATTATTTATTTGTTATTTATTTATTTATTCCCTTTACCCACCCCACTACCAGTTGAGCTTTTGCAATACATAAAATTTGTTCTGATAGTTTTTACATTTGGCCATACTCTCTTTTGAACTTTTCCGTTCATAATATAATTGTTTTTCTCTCTCAGATGATTTGATTATACCATCAGTTATCTACGGTTTGTAAGCTTTATGTTCACAATCAATAGATTTGAGGGAGATGTGATGAAAATAACTTTCTTTGAATAGATGTGAAAAAAGTGTCCATGGCTGAATTTGGATCAGATGTATTGGTGACCATAGTCCAGTTATA
The DNA here is from genome assembly GCA_964020975.1 of Hermodice carunculata. NCBI lineage: Eukaryota > Metazoa > Annelida > Polychaeta > Eunicida > Amphinomidae > Hermodice > Hermodice carunculata. The sequence goes on along the minus strand of OZ026626.1, from coordinate 59,663,746 downwards.
AGAGCTGAGGTTATTTTACAAGTTTGTTCAAGTTTTACAGTTTATTATTTGCTTCTGTTTAGGCTTAGTTATTGAACCTTCAGTGGTAAAGTTACTGATGTGAAATATCAGAAAATTATCTGAAATTTCAATCTAAAGAATTCCATTATGTGGATCATAATCTAGATAAAAAACATTTTTGTAAATATTAATGACAGGGTTGCAGTGTATTCTACAACTCTTGTAGGTCAATTTATAGAGAGCAGAAAGGAGTTGCTGGTAAAGGTCTTAGTGAGTGTTAACATTTAAGAGGTCAATGTTGAAATCTCCCATTAAATAGCAATCCTTTGGTTCAGCTTTTACTGTGGAGTGAATATTTTCAAAAGTAGCATTAAAATGGTCTACAGGGATACCAGGTGGTCTGTTAATGACACCTGTTTCTACTAAAAAAAAGGACCATCAAGTTCAATAAACACACATTCAATTCCATCACTTAGTAACAATAACTCTGCTCAACCAGAATCAGACTAAGTGCTATCCACAAAAAAGATACACCACCACAGACTCTGTCCTAACTGTATTTACAGATATGATTACAAGAATCAATATTGTAAATCTCACGGTTAGAAACTTTAAGCCAGGTTTCAGATACACCTATGATCTTAAAAGAATGATTAAGGGACTTGAGATCTAATTCTAAATCTCTGAGGTTAGGAAGACTCCTAATATTAATATGGAGAAGAGACATAGCTGTTGATTTGTTGGGAATGGAATTGAATTACACAATCTAAGGCCATACAGTGAAACCTGTTTTGAGAGAGCACCCCAAGAGCAAGCCAAAAAGTGGTCACATAAGGCAGGTGGTCTCACAATGGAGGTATAATAGCATGGGAAAGATAGCAAAAGGGACAGTCAACATGGTCTGAAAAGGCAGGTGATCTTTCAACACAGTGGTCTCTCAAAACAGGTTTCACTGTATAAGAAATTGATTACAAGTAAGTTGTACCAAACATTTAAACTGATAGTGGTCAAGGGTTTCAGCTATGTCATGGTTCTCTATAGGATCCCCAGGAATCCTGTGTACATCACTTAGGTCCTACACCTGGGATTTGTATGTTACAAAAAACAGCGAATGGTGAAACGTGTTGGCTGAATGGATGTTCATGGTTGTTGTGGTTTGGCAGTGATGTATCATACACTGTTGAATTTTAATTTCACTTTCAATGCCAATTACTGTATTGGGATGAGGTAATGGTATTCTTTGTAGGCCATAACAGGGTACATATTGCATGTGGTGCCATGTACTATAGCACCCCGAGGACTGCTGATCTGCAATAGTACATGGCATCACATGCACTATGTACTTTATGATATAGACTTATTATAATTAGGTTGAGCTTCTTCACTTCACAGCAAAATTTACAAGAAATCATTGCAGGATTTTCAAATTTCATTTGATTAAAAACTGAGACTCAGAGGTTGTTACATAACAGCTTATGAATTTGTGAAAATTCCCACTCTGGTCACATTACGTTCCAGAGTTGATTACATATAAGTGGACAGCACCGCCTGGTGAGGAGTGAGCACACTTGTCATCATTGCTTTTCTGGTCAGGCACTATTGCAAAATAGGAATTGCTTGACAAACGACCTTTGGCCAATCACAGGAAAAGGTCCACTTAATTATAAGTCTATATTATAATGTAAAATAGAGTTGTAACACATCACATGTATTTAATAATTTGGTCAATATACTGCGGTGGTCATCAGGTGGCAAAAATCTTGAGGGATCAAGGTTTTATGTGGATGTGAATTTTGGAAGAAAATTGGAGTATGGGTGTATTAGTATAATGTACTCAGTAACTTGGTATTATGTCATTAGAGAATTCCATTATGGGTTTGTGATTGTAATGCACTCAGCAACTTGCTAATTTCATCAGAGAATCTCGGTCTGGGGCTATATTGAAGTGTGTGCAGTGATTTGTTAATGTTATCACCTGATCCGACTCTGGTACTGTGATTGTATAATGTACCCAAACAACTTGTTAATTTTATCAGAGAATCCTAGTCTGGTGCTCTAGTTGTATAATGTACCTAAACAACTTGTTAATTTTATCAGAGAATCCTAGTCTGGTGCTATGGTTGTAACGTACTTTATGACTTCATTGTTATTAGAGGATGCTGGTCTCTTGTTTTGATTCTAATGTACTCGATATTTGTCAATCTCTGTAACAGAATCCAAGGTTGATGCTGTGATTGTAAACTGCTTAGTGATTATCCATTGTGCTCACACAATAGGATTTTCAAAAAAATGTAACCATAGGGCTTGTAATGTTGTATCTTCCTAATCAGAAAATAAAAACATATATTAGGATAGCAATATGGATCATTCTTTTGCCAGGATCGCTGGTAGCACCACTATTGCACAACGCACGTAGGACATAGTAAATTTTATTCTAAACCATTTTGAGCATTTCATTGGGCATCATACAGTGCTGTCAATTCTAGCCATTACAAAGGTACTGACTTTTAAGACCATCCCTACCATGGGGGGGGGGGGGGGAGAACAGGTCTTACGTGGCAGATGGTCTTGAAAATGCACACTACCTCTGTCATCAGACACTGTAGCTCTGTGTTCTGTTTCTCCAAAGGATCTGGACAAATGGTATCTCAGTTTTGGTGGGAATTCCTTCTGTAGAAGGGTCACACAGAGACATGCACTCTGTAACCACTGCAATTTGAACGGATACAAAGAAAGATCAGCGCCATGTTTGATGTCCTGTCATCACGAGACGTACAAACAGTAAAATGCCAACCAGGTACCAGGACCAGGACCATTTTATCATGTAAATCATGCACACTAGCAGCACTGGCAAAGCAACGCTATCTTCCCTTGTGGAAATGCCTTATGCCGGTTCCTCTGTTTGATCTTGCACAGCTAGTTGAAGGATGTCTCTGGCGAGTCCAAAGCAGGAAAAATGCATCACGCAAATCCACTACAGCAAGCACCTTTCGGACCTTGCCATGTCTTTCCATGTTATAATATAAACAAGAGGCCCATAGGCCTAATGCTCTGCATTGTATTGCATGTACATTTATAATCATCATAGTCTCATTCTTACTAATGATAAGGAATTATACTGTTCTCAAAACAAATTTTCTGATATTTTACGTTGACTTACAGGTGGCGCCACAAAACTTCAACAGTTTTGCTGCCCCAACATTCTCACCCCATTTTGAGTTCCATGACAAGTTAAACACCCTAACAATGTCCATAAGATTTTTTTGACTTTTATTCCATCAGTGACCTTGAAAAAGTAGGCTAAAAGTCATTTGTCAAGTATAAAATATCAATACAAATGAAAATACAGTGCATATTTTGTGCCAGTTTGGTTGCCCCAGCTCACTTATATCTATATTTTGCACCTCTTAATTATCAATGACATATGCAATTTGTATTTTGACCTTCAAAAAATGGGTCAAGGTCATCCAAATTTTCACAAAAGTTGACCATTGACCCAATGCACAGTTGATGCAATTTTCAAAGCTCCATCTTTATCTATGATCATAATAAGGAATATTATGTTTTTTACACCTATAATGTTATAATATTACTTTCGTCGAAAACCATCAGTGGCACCACCAGGACTCCATGCGTCAAAAACTTTTTCCTGTATAATAGTCCTGTAATGGTAAAATGCATATAAGTATGTTCACATATAAAGATTGAATGACCATCCCAAGAATATCATCTCCTCGAATCTTTCTTTATAATCATAGTACTCAATTTAATGGGTTTTTTTTAAAACCTATAATGTTAGTTTCATTGAAAACCACCCGTGGCGCCACTAAGACTCCACACACCGTAATTTTTTTTTCTATAATATTCCTGTAATGGTAAAAGGCATGTATGTTAACCTGTTAAGATTTAATAACCATCACAAGAATATCATCTGAAATGTATTTCCTCAGTGACCTTGAGAAAGTAGGTCAAGGTCACCCATATTAAGTAATATCGTACTTTCAGACATGATACACATGTACTGTGACGTTTGATTAAGTAAGCCTGATTATTTCTCATGATAATGAATTTCATAGGTCTGAACACATATATTGGCTCATATTTTCTGTTCACCTCCAGGTGGCGCCACCAGTACTATTAGGATTCCACATATTAGCCTCCCAAAAGTTTCCACCAAATTTCACAGAGATCCATCACAAATCAAGGACACCAGAGGGTTTTCAATTTTGTCACTTGTTGGCCTGTTTATTGCAAACAATAACAAAAGAAACCCAGATTTTCATTCATAGAAAATGTCAAAAAAATTTCAACATGCTAACTTTAAAATTGTTGATGCTATTGTGTTGACAAGCAAATTGTTTATGGATGTTTTCTGTATACATTTTCTTCCTTAATTTTACTTGTACTGCCGGCCAGACAGGAGTGATCACATAAGCTCTGCGACCTATGGTCAGCAGAGCTAAAAAATTTTTAAAAAAACAAAACAATAATTTAAAAAAAAAGACAGTCTTGAGTAGACATAGTCCCTCACAGATGGTAGTATTTATCTCAAGTTAACAGTTTTAAAGCAGATTTTTTTTATAAAAAAAAAAAAATCAAATTTGGCAAGAAATAAGGGCTGAAAATTTTAGAGGGTCATTTTCTGTTTCACAAAAATTGTTTGCCTTCACCCATGCAAATTCACCAGGACATAAACAGCCTGAGTTCTATTTGAAACACAAACTTGCAGACTTGCTAACGAATGAACACCATTTAAATCATAACAATAATTTATTAACATATTAAGGCTACATAGTTTGATTTGTAGTTGCCAATACCCAGCAACAGCTGTCTGAATAGTGATAACAATACATATATGTGTAGACCAAGAATTCCAAGACATCAAGCACTGTACCGTCTGTAATCCCTACCCCTGACAGAAAGTTGAATTGATAAAAGGCTGCAATGTGGTAGCCGGGGGGGGGGGGGGGGGGGGGTGTTACTCCCATTACTTAGCATTACAGGTAGGCTCTGCGGGAGTGATCCCCATTTTTGAACACTTGTCACTCTCAAAGACACCCCCCCCCCCCTTTTCAAACCATCGATCCAAAAAAGCCCTGTGTTTTTAAAATTGACGCTTCCAAAGACCCCCATAAACGGTACTCAAGCTCAATTATGGTTCTTTTTCTCTCATGGGATGTGGACTTCTACCCTGGGACTTTGAAAATACCAGCTCCAAAAGACCCCCCTATTTTCTTATTGATTAGCTCTCATTGGGTCTGGGTTTCAAAATATGAGCAGTGCCAACCCCCCCCCCCCCCCAGCCCTAACAAACTTATTTTTATACCCTCAGTGGAGTATATCCACCTGAAAATATGGAAAGTGCCCCCCTCCCCCCCACCCCCCGGTGTGGTAGCAACACTTGACTGTTAAAGCATACTGCCATATATACTGTACAAAAAAAAGTCAAGCTGCAACCCTCCTGCCTCCCCTCATTACAATATAATGGAGGGGGGGGGGGCAGCTCAACTTTTTTGGTACAGTATAAAATACAAAACCTTCTGTCCAGAAAAGTTAAGCTTGCCATTCTATCCTACCTGCTTCCTAATTGAATGGTAATGTGAAGATATATGACTTTTTGTAGAGAGTATTTGGTATTTTTATATTTCTTTTCGTCCACTTTGATTTTGGCCTTTTGGCCCACAAGTAGGAGTTTGCTTATGTACACAGGGGTCTTAATTACAGTGATACAGTCCTTTGAAATTACATACACATCATGATAAAATACAATGTAACAATATGTTACAAATACATATATACCATTTATCCATACCTGTTCAGCCCTTTCATTACATCATAATTTTTTGGATCTTTTCTTGTTTTTCACCAAAAAGAAAAAAAAAAAAAAAATTGTACGAAAAATTCTGCCTACTAAACCCAATCTTTTCAATGACAAATCATTCCACTTCTCCTTTGTATGTAAAATACAAATAATCCATGTGTGTATAATTGTCTAATTTCATGTTACCAAATCATTAATGTTTCTCTAAGGTGGCCATACCCTCTTCTGGTACAATCTCTGATGCTTCTCATTCCAGGATTTAGTTGAGGTTTACAGCATCTAGGCACTTCTGGGCATTGAGACGGATTCTATGAAGCCCGAATGCAAAATGGTTCCTGCTCCTCAATCTATCATAATGCCTTCTTTGTTCTAAATGTCTTGGAAATGTTGTTGTTGTTCATTGATACTCTACTTCTTTTCCAATCAAGAATGACATGGACGAGTGGTGGGCAGCTTTCCTTAACTCTTTTACTGCCAACTGCCACCAAAGTCAAACTATTTAAAACGAATTGCTCTCAATAGTAACAATAGTGCTAGATTCATGTTCCTTATAAAAAGACCTTTCATGTAAATACCAGCATGCCTGTAGTTATAAGGAATATAATGGATTAGATCAACCGCTTTCCTTGGCAAGCTTTTGGGTGTAATCAAGAAAAGCTGTTGACTGTCCAAAATGTGGCCCTGAAAGGGTTAGCACACTCAGTGGAAAGTTGTTGACTCAGTCCCAAGAGGGTTAATGAGAGCAAATGTCATAAATCTGGTTTAAAAATAGTTTAGAAGTTAAAAAAGTTTTTAAATCTAACTTCGTACTTAAAAGCATAAGTAATTACCTCTAATTAAAACCAGATGAAATGCAAGCTTTTTCACTTAATATAGAAGTCAGGTTTCTTGTAAAATTTAAGGTGATATGAGCTAAAGATTCCAGTTGTGAAAATGTCTCGTATGTATTTCAGTTCTTGAGCAAATAGAAAATCTTCTAGTAGGATTCAACAACTAAAAGTATGAAATGCACTCAGTAGCTTTGAGGGCAGAACCAGGGCTGAAGCTTGTGCTTCGAAAACATGAGCATTAGGTGTTGTATAAAACTTGTCTTTACGAGTTTTTGCATCTTTTATGCAGGCAGGTACTGAAGTGTTTTTTTCCATTAGATGTATTATGATAAAAAATGGTCTAAATGAGAATTGCCAAAACCCAACCTTTTAAACTTATGTATATATATATAAAAAAAAAGAAAAAACAAAAAAAAAAAACTTTTTTTCATTTCAATTAAAAAGGCCTAAGTGAGGCTTAAAAACTGGTGTGGTGTCTGGGAATTGATCATGTGTACCTGCAGGTACACATGATATTTTACCTTACTCCTAACTCCTTACTCCCATGATTGGTCCCATCCCCCATTGATACAAGTCTTTTTGCATTTTTTTATACAATTGTGCAGTGAAACATTCATATAAGTTGATAAAGATCATACACAACAATCAAGTCTTTACAATTCTGCAGGTAAGCAAATGGTTTGTTCAACAAAATGACACACTAAGGCCGCTGTGTGACGACGTGACTACAACAAGTACAATATAGTACAAATGGCACATGATGTTGGCTTGACAGTTTTAACCCTAGCGTTGTCCACTCAACATTGACATTGGTGTGGGCATAGCTACATGCATTACATGATAAAAGAGAGACAAAAAAAAAGTGTTTTGTATAAAACACATTTTCGAAAATTCTACTTCTGAGGTTTCCATTTAGTGGAATTGTTGGAGCACCTGTGCAAGCTGCATCGTTTTTGAAGAGATTAGTTCTTCATACTGGCACTAGGTGGCAGCTGCTACTGATCTTTCTGGGCTGGGGCCGTAAGCCAATTAACTTTTAACCCTTTTTTTAGTTCAGGTTTCATAACCACTGGGTACTGACTGAACTACATGAAAAAAATATCCCAGGTCTTGGGTGTCCAGCCTGAAGTTTGCTAAAGTATTTCCACTGTTTCACCCAATATGGCTCAAAATTGCACTCAGCTGGTCTTTATTTACAAATTGTGACCATGTCCATAAAATGTATTGTTTGGCAAAAAAGAAAAAAAAAGTCACTTACTATTTATGAGAAGTCTTGTGTGAGAGAAATATCTGAAATTTTACACTTGGATATTACTCACTACAATGTATTTTAACTCTTTCAGTGTCAACTGTGACTAAAGTCGAACTACTTAACATGAACAGCTCTCAATTATAATAAAGGTGCTAGATTCATGTTGCTTGTAAAAAGACCTTTCATTCAAGTACCCGCATGCCTGAAGTTACATTGGATATAAAAGTCCACTTCAACAGCTTTCCTGGGCATGCTTCTGGCATAATGTGCCCATAGTGCCCAGAAAACCTGTTGCCTCACTCCAAAATGTAGCACTGAGATGATTAACTTGTACAACAGGACATATTTGGGACTCTCATTGGACATGGAGACATCATGTGCTGATTTTTTCTTTTGTAACATGCGCCCTACAAGAGGATGCTCAGTGTAGTTATTTCATCTCTTTTCATTCTGAGACAGCATCAAGTTCTATAAAACCATTCCACAGCACTGTTTTGTGATCAAAAGACTGAAGATCCCAGGAATTTAGAAAATACAAAACAAAATACACACATCACATCACCATGTAATGAAACAGCAGGTTAACATTTAACCCTATCCTCCTTCAATTAACACTGAGTCAACAACTTACCTTGACAAGGGTTGGGTGCTCAACCCCCAGCCCATGTTAATGAAAGATGTTGACCTGGGGCATGTTTTCTTGAGAGTTCTCATCTTATGCAAGTTGTTTTGATTATTGTTGAAATTAGAAACAATGAAGCAGATAACATTTGATAAACAGCCAGTTTTGGCAGGGTTTAAGGGGGAGAGGGTTAATATATGGATGAAAAATCACCTCCAGTTCAATATATATTATTCATCGGAGTATGATATAAGCAAAAAAACTTTTTTAAATGTCAGATAAATAAAAGAATTTTGTTATAGAACATTATTTCTCAATCTAATGTCCTGTTTTGCTCAGAATCAATCAAATAACTCCATATGTGTTCGTAAGCCAATCAAATATTATTTTTCTTTGAGATAAAAACAAAGTTTGTTCTGAGAGTACTTTATTTAATAATTCTACTGTAGCATGTCTAGTGCGTATAAAAATATTTCTTACCACATATTATATTGAAAATATTTGTTGCCATCAGAACTTGTTGGCAGATAGGTGCAAAAGGGCAGTATGTTATAGAATTATGACCAAAGCCTGCATTGGCTAACTCTTTACAGAAGTCAACATTTGTAAACATAGACAAACAGTCTTATGTTAAATCTGTCTAATGAACATGTACTTCACATTTTCCTCAATATATACAGTGTAAAGCAATATACATACATACACGTGTACACGTAAAATTTCTGGCAAAAGCTGGGCCAAAAAGACTGGGAGGCAGCATTCTATACTTGCACACACACTCAAGCACATGGCTGTATATGTTTCGGTATTAACAAGGATTTGATGTGTTAAGCGAATTGGAGACATATGTCTACCTGAGAAGGCAAAAAGTGTTTTCAATACAGTGAGCAGAAAAATGTATATGGATGCCACGGATTAAGGACTACAGACCTACAGGAATTGTTGTGTATGTGTATTTATGTAAACTGTCGCACAACTTATGTAAAAGCATAGTTTGAAACCATCATTTACCATTATATTCTTTATCAAAACTTGACAACAATCAAGATATCAAAAGCTTTGAAGGCAGGTCTTTTTTACACCAATTAAAACTGTTTTTTACATCGCGATGAGAATATTGTCAAGTTTGGTCGCCATAGGGAAGCATGCATCATGTTGCCATGCTCTTTGTTCAGCAAAAGTGGGGTTAGTCGTAACCAAGCTGATCCATGACCATGGCCTCTTGATATGCAGCCTCCTGCAGTTCCCATCTTGTCTTGTCTGATAAGGATAACACAAGGCATGCATACTAATTTCCCACCACAACCACATACCTGGTTGTCTTAGTAACCATAGTCTCCCCTGGCGAGAGACAGGAAGCTGTCTGTGTGAGCAAGTGGGATTTTACTAACAATTTGGAAATAAAAAATACAAGTACAGTACGATGGAAATTTATTATTTTATTTAGGAAGCACTAATGAAGCATTTGTAAATTTAAATTTCTCTTAAAGACACTTATTTTGTGAGAAAGGGGTATCTAGCCCTGCATGTGACAGTGATATGCTTGTGTATCCTACTTGATTGACAGATGCAACCTCCGCGCTTTGTGGTGGGGAATTAATATGCCTCTCTTGTATTGGCCAGTGATCAACCCAGTGGGATTTGGGTCATCAATAATTAAGGAGGCTTGCTGGCTATTAAACAAGGTACTTTCTCCCATGCTTTTGGTTAACAGAGGCAGGATCTCATGTAGTATGCTCCCTACATAAAGATGCTTTTAAACAATGGCCTTTCAAGAATTATACTGTAATGTCATGAGTAAAGATACAGATTCCCTTCACATTGTACACAAGTCTTGCCTGCAAAGCAGTCTCCCTGGCCTTTCTTTATAGTGATATGCCCATATTTAATAGAAAATCAATGGGAGCTGAGTCCGCTTTGAAGACAAGTACAAATATAATGGCCAAGGAGCATCAAATCTGATGCAAATTTTCGAGACTACTGCAGAGTCAATTCATGCAAGTCTGTTATTGACGCACCCATTTCAATTTTGGAATGATCAGATAAAAAGTCTCCTCATTTATACCCTTCATTGCATGCAAAACATGCATGCAGTCTCAATCAAATTCATTTACTTAGAACAAAATTCTTGATGCATGTGATCAACTCTATATACCATGAACCCATAAAACATGCTTCATTATCACAGATATTGCTTTCCTTGCGTCCTTGTACCATCTACAGGTATAGCTTTACATGCTACTGGCTTGGTCCTTATTTCACACTGGCAAGGTTTAATTTGGCCCTCGGGGGCGCTACTTGGCCTTGCCCTTGCTGGCTGGGCGATTGTTGGACTTGGACCTAGGGCGATCGGGAGTGGCTGATTTTTTCCCACCTGCAAGTACACCATTCATTAGATTTCTCAGTATATGGCATCTGGCTTTGTAACATGTCTATTAAGATCTAGATGTGAAATAAAATGAAGACACAGTATTGTTGTTCAGCTTTATTTACACATGGCTGACATGTTATGGTTCTCAAAAACACAAAATCAGGTGGCTACTTGTTTTATTCAATGTATACATGTCTCGTGTAAAGATTATAAATCTTTGTAAAATGAGGTATGTTACATGTGAAAAAGCATACATAAATACTACATAATATGATGGCAATATGATATGTGATAGAACATTTATTAAAGCACGATTACCGGTGTATGAAATTACAATTGTAATAATTTATATTATGCAGTAAACATGTATCACATATATAAGAAACAAGTACTCCGCATTTGAAAAGTGTGACAAACTGGTTGTAAACGACACCTTTGTCACAATGTGGCAGCAATAATATCATACTTGTTGTATGAACAAATGCAACATTGTGCATAATACTACACACATCATGTGTATGCCGTGACCATAGAGGAAGAAAACTAGTTTTCTTCCTCTATACTGTGACAGACCACTCGACTAGTATGCTTCGCACGGGCTGAAAGAAGTGATCTAAAGGAAGCATAATGAAAGATTGATGACATGCGTGGGTAAGGTCTTTGTGGCAAAAGGCGTGCTTTATATGCAGTGTGCCATTTGCTACAAAATGAAAAACATGCCCATTTAATTGAATTTGACTGATATGGTATAATTATGAATCTTCCCTTTTGTAGAAAAGTAACATGTTTTCATCAGTGTCAGAAATGAAAATTCCTTTACTTCTGCAACCCTAAACTACAGTAGAATCTCCAATTAAGACCATGTCCATAAAGGGCCCATTTCTATATTCAGACCACTAATTTACAGACCTGTTTTCATTTCTCCCTCTCATTAAATTTTATTCCCCTTTAAGACCACTCCCCTATAAAGACCACATTTCCTCAGTCCCTTAGGTGGTCTTAATAGGGAGATTCCACTGTATCTTCTTTCTCTTTTTAAGGGCCTTCAGTATTTTTTTTTCTTCTTTTGATTTGGTTTTAGAGGCAGAAGTATTTGTGACAACATGCCTCAGTTGTGTGCCATTCTGTTTGCACAGTGGACAGGCATTTGACAGTTGCCTGTGCGACAGTCCCTGACTGCCTAGGTCTTGATGTGTAACTGATCTATGCTTGTGCACGTGCTCTAAAAACAAGAAAACCTGCAGTGGATAGCACAGTAAGCAAGAGAACAGTCTATTGTTTCATTAACAATAATTTTCCTTCAAATTATAATTCCATACAGCCTGTAAGTTTTCACATGAAACTAAAAGCAAACTAGAGCTTTGGGTGTTTTTCTGCTAAATGTTAGGAGGCACATTCTCTCAAGTAATTCCTGGTAGCGATAACAAACATGACATTTTGTTGACTTTCCCTCTCCTTTGGCAGAATAAAGGTTAGTTCTAAAAGAAGTTATCGTGCACACTACAGGGGACTGAATGGGATATATAGGACAACTTACTGAAGGTTTCAGTTCAAACCTCTTAAGAAATTGACCACGGCCAAAAATTTCAGCCACTAGATGACACCCCATGCCAAATACTTTTAAGCCACTAGATAGCACTATATACCAGATACTTTAGCCACTAGATGGCATCACATGCTAAAGGCTCATCCATACATACCCATTAAAACAAGCAGAACTTGCTTTGTTCAATCGTGAGAATTGTACACAAAGTACCAAGCATATACTAAATCAAGATTGAATTTGACTTCAAAGTGGTCCGGCATGAATATTATAATTAAGCAAGAGTGAGTTTCTGCATGCATCTGTGACAACCTACTTACCATCTTTACTTGATGGAGCTCACTACAATGAATAGATTGATGTGACCTTTAAATACCGAACATTACAGCATTTATTTTTGTAAATGGAGCAAATGAAATGGAAGTTTCTCTGTCCAGCTCATCTCCCTAACATGAGCCGTTCTCTGTCAAGTCTCATTTGGAAACATGAATGACTTTTGTTCAATTCAAAAAGGAATTGAAAAAAGTTCTTTTCTTGGAAGGGGGGACAAAAAACTTGGGGCCTTAAATATCTGATTGCAAGACATAATTTCTGAAACTTGTCTGCCCTTTTGAAGTATACATTTTCTGTATGTACAAAATTCTTACTTCTTATATTGGACATTGCAAATGCCAATGCAAATGCAAATGCAAAAAATAAAAAAAAACAATCTACGAATATGTCAATTTTGAGAGATGTCATTCCACTGGTTAGCAAAAAGAAAGTTGACTCAAACTTTCTAACAATACATGAGCACTTCTTACTTGACGGACGACCTCCTGAGCCTGGCCTGGACGTGGGAAGCGAGTCTGAGTATTTGGGTTGAGGTGTGGGCCCGTCCCCTACTGAACCTCGACTTGTTGGTCTGGTATTATTGCTGCCTACATCTGGCGTTCTTGGAATGCGAGGTCTTGAACTGAAGGCTGCCGAGTATTCTTCAGAGCTGAGGACAAGAGAACAAAACTTGATTAGTGACTGAAGAAAACAGCACAACTTTCCTTGTTCTCTGTATGTCTCTAAATATATATGACTGCTTAATGCCATGGTGCATTGTAGCAACAGACAAAATGTTATACAGAGGTATATGACAAATACAAATTAGCAGTAACATGTAGTTATACCACACATGATGAGGATTATAAACAAATAAACTGACCCCAGTTACACTTGATGGATGGCTATTCTCTATAATATAACTGCAAAAAGATCCTGACATGAACCCTGCAATCACAGAAATGTCGGAGGCCATCTTAAGTTCTGGAAGGTATTATGTGAGTCTCAGACTTTGAGATAAGTACTTTTCCCTTTTTCCTTTTTTGGCTTACAAATGGAGATGGCTCATAACAGTTTTGTCCTCTAACAAGTGAGTCCCCGTAACAATTTTTTTTTTTTTTTGCTAAAATTGCCCGAAAGCAGCCAGATGTAAATTGTCCTCTGCCTGGATGCTTTGACCTAAATTTTGGGTTAAAAGAAAAACTGTTGCTGATATTTATATACTAGACCTGTCACAATGACCCCAGGTCAACAGCTTCCCTGGCATGGGTTGCCTGCATTGCAACCAACCTGTGCCATGGAAAGCCATAGATTCAGTTCCAATCTGAACAGGAAAGGGTTAAAAAAGAAACGCATGAAGGGCAATTTCCTTAGAGCATCAAAAAAAGGTATCTTAGAAAGTGATATCATGGGTAGCTGTTTCTAAAGACTCTCACGTGCTGCCCTACTATGTCTTACTTGGCTGCCTTGCTTTGATTCTTTTCCTTTGCTTTCTGAGAAGGTTTCAAATTCCTCGTCTCTGCTGGCTGTGCCAGCTTCTTGGTCTGACCTGTCGCTTTGGCCACGGTCTCCGACCCCTTCTCATCCAATGCTGCAAACAGACAAGTTAAAAAAGTAGAAAAAAGGGGGACAAAACTTTTAAACAAGAGGGCTGTGTGAACAGCCCATGCTCAGCTGATCTTGACATTCATCACACTTGCAGATCTATGAACTTGGGAGAGGATCAAGGTCACCCATGTTCTGAGTAATTCTGACCATTATAAATTAAAAGAACACTTACATGTGCAACATCAAGATTCAAGTAGTTCTCAAGTTATAATGAAGAGTAAAATTCATGTATGTTGCACTGTGACCCCAGAAACGAGGTCAAAGTCATTCATGTACTGTCTGAGCATGACCTTCATACAAAAACATTAACATGTGCAGCATCACAGTACTAACTCAAAACAGATCTCAAGTTATCAAGTAAACAGTTAATTTTGTGTCAGTTGTCCTGTGAATTAGCACTAGAATGCCCATTGACTTACATAGTAATCAATAGGAAAGCTGCATTGATCGATAAGTACCCGAATGGAAAATACTTAAAAATCAGGAATCTAAAGCAGTGCCACCTAGTAAACACTTTGTTTGACCCTTCCACAAAAACATATCCATAACATTTCACTTTAATCTGAGTGACGGTTTTGAGAAGTGAAAAATAACAAAACCATATAAGAAATTCATAAAAAAAAAAAAAAGGAAAAAATTGCTGTGCCACCTGGTGAACAAATTGGGAACTATGCGTCCCTGGGAGTGTCTATGAACGATATCAAAACAACTGGGTGAGCAGTTTCAGAGGTGAAGAGTTTTTAAGGTTTGCCCCCCAAAAAACAAAAAAATTCATAAAAATTCCAAAAATCCATAGAGCTTGACCATTTGAACAAACTTGGTCGAGATCCACCCAAGGCACATCCCCACCAAGTTTGAAGTAAATCTGGCCAAAAGTATTTAAGTTATAACCATTACAAGAAATTCCCACGTTAAAACTTTTGTAAAGATTTTTGAAAAAAAAAATCATAAAAAAACAAAATTCATTGGAACATGACCATGGGAACAAACTTGGTAGACACCCACCCAAGGTACATCCCCACCAAGTTTGAAGTTAATCTGGATGATGGTTTTGGAAAAGAAGTCGAAAATGTGAATTAGTATTAGAATGCTCATTGACTTCCATAGTAATCAATAGGAAAGCTGCATTGACCGACAAGTACCCGAATTGAAAAAGTCGTTAAAATTCCGGAATCTGCATCATTCCCACATAGTGAACAACTTTGTTTGACCCTTCTGCAAGGAACACATCTACCACATTTCAGCTTAATCTGAGTAACGGTTCTGGAGAAGAATTTGAAAATAGCTAGAATACACAAAAATTCATAAAAAATTAGTAAAAAATTGCAGCGCCACCTGGTCCATAAATTAAGAACAAGGAGTCCCTAGGTGTCTTTCCGTGTGATATCAGAGCGATTGAGTAAATGCTTTCGGAGAAAAAGATTTTTTAAGATTTGTCCAAAAAAACCCCCAAAAATTCATTAAAAATCCAAAAATCACTGGAGCATAACCACTTGAACAAACCTGGTAGACACCCACCCAAGGTACATCCCCACCAAATTTGAAGTTAATCTGGATGACGGTTTTGGCGAAGAAGTCGAAAATGTGAATTAGCATTAGAATGCTCATCGACTTCCATAGTAATCAATAGGAAAGCTGCATTGAAAGATAAGTACACAAATTGAAAAAATCGTTAAAAATCAGGAATCTGCAGCATTCCCACATAGTGAACAAATTTGTTTGACCCTTCTGCAAGGAACATATCCACCATGTTCCAGCTTAATCTGAGTAACGGTTCTGGAGAAGGAGTCGAAATTAGCTAAAACACACACAAATTCATAAAAAAATAGAAAAAAAATTGCAGCGCCACCTGGTGAACAAATTAAGAACTAGGTGTCCCTGGGAGTGTTTCTGTGTGATATCAAAGTAATTGGGTCAGCAGATTCAGAGAAGAAGATTTTTTAAGATTTGCCCAAAAAAGAACAAAAAAATTCATTAAAAATCCAAAAATCAATGGACGGTGACCAATTGAAGAAACTTGGTAGACACCTACCCAAGGCACATCCCCACGAAGTTTGAAGTGGATCTGGCTGACGGTTTCGGAGAAGAAGTCGAAAATGTAAATTGTTGACGGA
The DNA here is from genome assembly GCA_964020975.1 of Hermodice carunculata. Lineage (NCBI taxonomy): Eukaryota > Metazoa > Annelida > Polychaeta > Eunicida > Amphinomidae > Hermodice > Hermodice carunculata. Next base: position 59,647,273 of record OZ026626.1, on the reverse strand, counting down.
CGACGGACGGACGGACGACGGACGGAGGACCATAAGATAAGCTCAGCTGACTGACAAGTCAGCTGAGGTAAAAACAAAAGTAAAACTATACAAGATTTATCTGTCATAAAAGCTTGGCAATGCATACATTTTCATTTTTCTACAATTTTAGAATCTAATAATAATTCACCCAGAAGTGTAGATCCATTCAACAATAATAGGTGCTTAAGGATCTCTACTAATTATTCAATGAAGGAGGATAAACATAATACTAAAATAAAACATATCATTTATACCATGGAAGGTCTAAATGCTATGCTTTGCAAGAAATAGTTGCCTCAAAAAAGTCTAATTGCACTGATTAACATTGCCAATTAATAAGAGAAAAATAATACTTAGATGTAACAAAAGGTATCTGTACTAGGTAAGGTCCACAGAAGCAGGAATATTTCAGAGGACTAAGGATAATTGTTTCCTAGAAATAACCTGGACAAAATTGTCCAGATGCATGGAAGGACAGTTATCATTAGCATATCCCCCACACCCACCTTAAGGGCAGGGGATAAAAATGTGTGTGACGTTTCCACATCTCCTCTGGGACTTTTATGTGAATAATGTATACCACAAACAAAAAAAAGACAATCAGTTACTCAGTAGAAACTCCAGTTGAGGCCATATCACCCATAGCATGATACACTCAAGATGACCACTGTACTCACGTATAGGAAGAGGTGATCTTGGCGTGTCAGTGGCTGAGCCTGGACGACTCCCACTCCGAGTCTGGGGTCTGTTCACCTTGTCTCTGGATGAAGGTCTGGATCCAGACGAGGAGCGATGTCCCCCTGTGGGTGGCCGTCGATCCGTTCCTCCCGTTGTAGGTCTGTGAAAACAACAGGGCTGTTTTTTTCCCCCGGCATTGTGACACATGTACATGTGCAGTGAAACCTGTTTTGAGAGACTTCCCCTAGGGCAGGCCAAAAAGTGGTCATGTGAGGCAGGTGGCCTCTCACTGGAGGTGCAATAATGTGGGAGAGATGGCAAAAAGGGACATGGTAAACATGGTCTGAAAAGGCAGGTGGTATTTCCTCACAGTGGTCTCTCATAACAGGTTTCACTGTACTGGAATCTACATTTATGTTGGTGATTAATAATATGGAAACTAGCTTCAAATCTGACTTAATGGTGTCAAATTATCAGTTTTCAGAATAATAATGATATTTAAACCTGTGTCTTTTGATTTTGTAGTAGTACTAACCTCAAGCCATTTCATACGCAAAATCTTTCCTTTCAAGCCATTTCACACTTTAACTCTCTAGTTTTAAGCCATTTCATAAGTTAACTCTTTCCTTTCAAGCCATTTCACAATTTACCTCTCTGGTTTCAAGCCACTTCTTAAGTGAACTCTTTCAGTGCTAATAAAAAAAGCTGGCTTATCTTTAATTTTGATAGACTAGTCTTATTTCTCAAGTATTTCCAAGTATACCTTGCTTGTATTTATCACTGTAATCGTTCATTATCATGGACTGTCTTATCAAATGACCAAGTTTGTTGTATTAAATATCAAGCACAGTGACTTCATTGAAGTGTATGTATCATGTATTCATGATGCAGTATTTTGAAATTTGCTATCATTTTATTAATATATAATTAAAAAAACGTTCAAAACAAATCACACATGTACATTGATCCAAATGCCAATATATTTTTAACTACACCAATCTTTCGATAATATTAATATTGAGAACCATGATGAACTGGTGGTAGCAGTAACATTTCTTTTGTTAGTGAAAAGTCTATGTGATGTATGATAGGTCTAACAGGCACCCAGCTTGTTCCCCTTTGGGACCCATCATTACCTTGTATATTACTGTATTATCCCTTTTAAGTGCCCCTGCCCTCTTAAGTGTCCCCTCCCCTTTTCTCACCAAAAACACTCTGAATTGTTGGTCGATTTTCTTGTCTTTACAATAATTTTCATCATGATACTGGATTAATATTCCAAATATAGGTTTACAGCAGGGTTTTACTTTAGGACAATTTCTTAAGCGCCCAGGGCGCTTAAAAGGGATAATATGGTACCCACTTTATTGTATGCTCATGTGAATAAAGAACAATTTGGCTATTTTCACAATTTCCAAAGACGAGAATTGGATCACTGTGCACATGTGGGCATCTGTGTAGATCTAGTGAGTAATGCCAGAATCACAAGAGAAAATCTATAATGATATCAGATTCAAATTCCTCGCTGAAGTCTTTTCGCGTAAGTACCAACATGTCTGTCTTCCTGAAGAAAAAATGAAAAGTCCCTGCACACAGTTTGGCAGTGAGAGGATTAAATACAGCTACCTTAATATGTGTGCTGCCCCAGTCATGTCATTGTACTGACACACACGAAACAATAGCTTAAAAGTCTAATTTCCTGTTTTTTTATGAGACTTGCCTGCATGGAGAGGAACAGAGTTCCCTGGTATTACAAGTACAGTGCCTTCTAAACAAACCCAGCTTTGCGTAGTCTAAATTGAAGGACATTAGGGAAAAGAGGGAGCCCAGAGACAAGCAACTGTGATGATATTCCATAAATCATTGTTACTTCTGGATTCATCGGCACTCCCACTGGTCACCTCTTTTATGATTATGTTAGGCATTCCACATGATCCCAGGGTGTGAAGGAAGATACCCATATGATCCCACAGCATGGTCATAGCTTACCTTGACCTGGGCTGTACATGAACCACAGGATTTTCTGACCCTTTCATCTGACTTGGTGTCACAGGTCGAGTCAACATCTCCTCTGTTCCCTGCACTCTGTCTGTGTGCTGAACAGCAAAACAACTGGATTAAAACATGAACATGTCATTGGATGATCAGAGTTTCCTTGTGCCATTTCATTGGCTATGAAGGCACCTTTGTAGTCTGGTTCCCTGGTCACAGTTATCAATTCACAAAAGAATCCAGATTGTGTGTTAATCCACTGTGGTTCTGGAAGCCACAAAGTCAGTCTTGGCTACAAACCTGATGAAAAACTTTCCTATAACCTTGCAATCGAATACATTTTCCAAGAAAGAAACTTGAAGTTTTGTACCTTATAGAATTTATGCATGAAAGAGGGAAAAGAAAAGTAACTTACTATACACATTCTTCTGAAAGATAAATTTGATATGAAAATGCCAGTATGGTACTACAATATCACAGCATATAGTAGTGAAAGTCAAAAACAAGAAACAAAAGACAAAAAAAAAAAAAAAAAGAAAAAGAAAAAAAAAAAGACGTAACATACAAAAAAAAAAAAAAAAAAAGAAAGAAAGAAAGAAATCTAATGATCACAAATAATTAAGATGCAAAACATGATTGCAGATCATGGTAAAGCCCTCAAAATCAATCTGTCAGGATTTCTATTGCACAGCAGTCCATCTGGATGCCTTAATGAATGCAAAGCTGCATACAAGCAGGTGTATTAGGTTTGGGCATTTTGTGATGATTCATGCAAACAAACAAGAAGCCTATAGTGCTTAAATTTGTGGAATTTGTCCATGCATGCTAAATACAACTTACTTTCTTCATAGTTTTAGCATTTTATGCAGCAGTTCATATTATTGATTTTTGATAACTTCTCTCTCTCTCTCTCTCTCTCTCTCTCTCTCTCTCTCTCTCTCTCTCTCTCTCTCTCTCTCTCTCTCTCTCTCTCTCTCTCTCTCTCTCTCTCTCTCTCTCTCTCTCTCTCTCTCTCTCTCTCTCTCTCTCTCTCTCTCTCTCTCTCTCTCTCTCTCTCTCTCTCTCTCTCTCTCTAAGCTTGTTTGTCAGGCATGGTGGGACAATTTTGGTCCCACTGTCCTTGAAGTTAAAAAAGCAAGCACTATGACTGCCAACATGCATAGGCTACTTACATTCGGGTCACTTAATAACAAGCTTATATACTGTATTAAAAAAAAAGATTATGCTTCCCTTGCACCACTACAAATATGCACATACAGCAAATGGATTTTTCAATGTACACCACACAATGACATGACATCTATGGCATTACACAACATGCCTTCCAGCATGCCACATCCCATGTACAAGGAACCCTTATATTCTTGAGTATATCTCGTCACTGTTAGGTTGTTATCTCTAGATGATTTTCACAACTAGATCACTGGGTGAGTTTGTGGAACATTTGTGCAGGGTTCATCAATGTATTCTTCGCCAGAGTCCACACATTTTTTATGCTTTTAGGGAAAAGGCCTACATGTTCTATGATGAACAATTTCCTGATCTAAGGCTTTTCAAAACACAAATGAGAAGCCTGTTTTTAGAAGGGTTTCTATAGTAAATTAAAGACACCACACAGAAAACTGGTCACCTCTACACATAAATTTGAGTACAAGTTAACTTCAAATTTGCAACATCAGGAACATTAATACACTCATGACATCATTATCAAAATGCCTGTATTATAAAATATGAATAAATTTCAACATGTTAATTTCAACCATGCTGTGCACACACTCAGCACATCTTGTTCTTTTAATGAAAAACTTCTCACATATTGAACGAAGTTCAGCTTTCTAAATCAGCATTCTCGTATGATATATGATGTATCCCCATGATAAGACTTGTTTGGATATGTCAGATCCAGTAACAATCATTTGATCAACCTAATACGATCATCATTATGAAATACAACAAAGGTGCCTTAATGTATCAATATCTTATGCATTTTGACTTAATACTGTTTTTTGCATTGTGTGGTCTGTATTTATTTTTCTTTGGACCATTCTGTACAAGTAAAAGGTCTTGAAAATAACTTACATGCACAGAAACCAACAGATCTGATACTTTTACATACAATCTCTGCTTAATTTCTAATTTAAAAGCATTATAAGCCTGCATAAGATGTTTTTCTTCTGGTCATTATGTTGGTTTTATCCCTTTTTTTTGTTTGTTTGTTTTTGTTTTCTTCAACTTTACAATCTACAGTTTAATTTCCTCCAAAGTGGATGCTGTTGTGATATTTACGATAAAACTGAATGCTCAACAAACCTGAAATGTTTCTTAAGATTCTGTGTATGTCTGTAACTTTCCCAGGGTTACAGACACAACGTGCCTTGCAGACTGCATTCTTACGTGGGATCTCCTTTCATAGATTTATCTATCGCCCCATTTCCCTGAATTTATTCTCAGTTTAACACCCCACTTGACCATCTGAAATTTCCACCACCCAGGTCAAGCACTCTTTCATTGGCCCAGGCTGACCATGCAGACATAGATGGGTTGCCTACACAGATCTATGATATGTATATATACACAGCATGCAGCAAGATGCCTGTGGTATCTTACCACTTCTTCCGCAATGGGCTCACATGAGCCATTTTCAAATCCCTAGAAATGGAATCAGTATTTATGGATATTTTTCTGATAAAATCAAGTTGAACATTCACATATTTAAAGGTCTGTTAATTAGGATGCATACTTATAATTAACTTGTTCTCTGCATATGTATGTGATTTGTGACCACTTTGATATATTCGTCACCTGAATTTCAAGCTGTTTTGTTGACATATCCGAGTTGTTCAAACAGATGCATGTTGTTATAAACTCAGTTTGCCATATGCAAATTCTCTGTGCATATAAGTGACATATATGAGTTAACCTACAAGTCACTGATACAACACTAATTTGCCAAGCAATTAAATGCAGCATTTGAAATGAAGCTTCTCTGCTTGTCCGAGACAAGTTAAGTTCTCTGCACAGTCGTTTTGAATTTAGACTTGTATTTTGTACTTAAATGACAATGAATTACAAAGTTATGTTTTTGCTGTCTTGCAGACAAGTGCGAATCTTGTGCTATTTCTGAAACTGGAATGTCACTGAAATGTGAAAAAATTTTTAGTGATAGGGCACAAAACTCTTGGAGTAGAGAAGACATTGACTTTAACCCTTGGAATAGAGATGCCATTGACTTTAATACACTGGGTAGAAAAGACACTGACTTTAACACTCTGGTTAGAGATGCTTCACTTTAACCCTCTGGGTGGAAATAGCACTGACTTTAACTCTCTGAGCAGAGAGGCCACTGACTTCAACCCTTTGGGTAGAGAAGCCTCTAACTTTAACCCCCAGAGTAGAGATGGCACTGACATTAACCCTATGGGTAGTGATGCCACCAGCTTTAACCTTTTGGGTAGAGATTCCACTGACTTTAACTCTCTGGACACAAGAGTCAACAGCTTTCCTTGGCACATTACAGTCATATACATCCTCAGTGTGCCAAAGGAAGCAGTTGAATGATGACATATTGGTCTTAACTCTTTCAGTGCCACATTTTGGGCTGAGTCAACAGCTTTCCTTGGCACACTGTGCCCAAAGCATGCCACGGAAAGCTGTTGACTTGGGCTATTATATTCTATGTAACTACAAGCATGCCAGTCTCTGAATGAAGTTTTTTTTTTTTTTTTTGTTACAAAGAACATGAATCTAGCATTATCATAATTCAGAGCAGTTCATGATGAGTAGTTCAACTTTAGTCACAGTTGGCACTGAAAGCGTTCATGAAAAAAAGGCAGAAGACACTTACAATATCAGTGGAAAGCTGGTAATTTCAATGGGAAAAACTATATGCCCCTATATGAGCATTCAATCATTGAGAGTTTAAAGAAAAATGAAACCTGAAACATGCTCCTTCCTTTTCATTCATCTAAAGTAAGGCATTTAAATATCCTAAAAATCAGTGCCCTTCATTCAGTTCTCATCCAAGAAACGGAAGCATCATATCTCTGAAATTTGAACACAGTATACAATACAATATATATATTAGATGAAATTACTCAAACTTGATTGACAGAAAGGTATTATGCAATTATCATTTAAAAACAAACTATTGCTTGCACCCAGCAGATACTGGGCAATAGTTCCTTCAGTGCACAGTTTTTTTCCTGCCTGGTTCCCGTGTCGTTTTCAAGTGTGCACAATCAAAGCGGGAGCCACACTACTGGTTACACAAGAGAGCTACAGAAATCTCTTCCTCATTGCAGAATGGGAATTCTGATTTTACTGTTACCAGGCTCATACTTCAAATTTTTCATCCAACCTTAGCATCAGGGACAAATTTCAATATTTTCTAGGTCAAAATTAATTGACATAAATGTTTGAAACACACTAGAAGGAACCATGTAACCATCAATTGAGAGATACAGACGTTTCCATTTGTATTTTTTGCCCTTTAGCTTCATTGTATTTGCCTGCACAACCTGTGTTCCCTAACTCTAACAGATGACGCTGCAGGTTGTTTCAAAATTTCTCAATCTGTCAGAGGTGTCAAGCAGTTTTCTGTAAACAGCAGGACTGGTACTACCTTGGGAATTAACATGGAACAGGGACAATGGGTGCAATACCTGCTGGATGTAAAGTGTGCCATGCATTGAGGGTAACACTAATGCTGCGCCAGTAGAGGGCGTGGTATATGAATCCAACCACTGTGATGAAGCTCAGTTTGCCTCTTTAAGTGACATGGATCTAGGTCTGGCAACAATTCTTCATTGTTGCTTGGTAACAATCATCCTAACTTTATCCCAAATTCTATAAAACAATTAGGGACAGTTTCACCGGGCAATAGGCTGTATTATTAGTCCCGAAGGTTGGTGAAATGCCCTGGTGGTCTATTACCTAAGGCCTTCTTTGGCCTCGAGCAATAGACTGTTAGGACACTCCACCAACCCTCAGAACTAATAATATGGCCTATTGCTTCATCAAACTGTCACCCATTGCATGATATAAAAGCCACATAACATGGTGCTGGATTGTGAAGGGAAATGGGTAAATATGAAAACGTTAAATTTCCACTGACCTTCTTCTTCATTTTAGAGGGAGAAGTCATGCCCACATACTCGGTGTTGAGGAGACGGTCCCCAGACAGTTCTCCTGGTTGAGGCTTCAGGATCTCATTTTTGTCCAGGTCTGCCTCCATGGCATCTTGGTCTTCCTGTTGGGATGATGGGCACAGTGTGTTATACCTGTACATGCCTTATGTTGCCCTTACATCTTAATAGTCTGTGGTGTCGAACAAGGTTTTTCTGATATGTGGACATATATATTTTTTAAGTGTTTTACATTTTACATATGTGCATTCTTTTCTAGCAAAAAAAAAGAAAAAAAAGATCTGCAAGACAGCAACTTGGAGATTCTGTCAAGATGTGTTTTCATGAACTTACTTCAAAGAATATGAAGCTCCATATTTTGATTGGCAATCTTTGCCTGGATCTGGAAATTTTTATGAAATCTTTCAACTGATGAAATCCAAACAAATGTACAGACCTCATCCTCCTCTTCGTCATCTTCATCCTCCGAGTCGCCATCATCTGGCTCTTCCACTGCAACGACATCACAAATTTATGATGATGTCATTTAATTGGTCAGGTGATCAGGTTTGCATTACATCAAATAGAACTTACATCAAACTTGTTTTCTTTGTGGTTCTGATCACTTTAAATTTGTACATATATATTTACTGGTAAACCTTCATGCTTTCAGTTTATGGTCTTGCTCAAGAGCCCAGTTCATGTCAGTCGGGTGCCGCTCATTTTATGCTGGGACACGAGCCTTGCATGTCAATCTTACATTGTTTACATTTTGCACTCTGCCAATTTTGAACTCACTAGTCCATAACTGAAGGTAACAATCCGACTGGTAAAATGCAACATTTGTACTCATGAATGAGAATACATTTTAGACATGGCATGGTTTATTTAGACAGATACCTCACATAGCAGGCACCTTGCCCTGTACTTGTTCCCAGCTACTTGCAATACACCAAGCTAAGGTACACTCAAATTTGTTGGTATTGAATCACCATGAACAGGTCTAGTCAGTGCTCAGTTTTACCCTTTCAGTGCCAAATTTTGGCCTGAGTCAACAGCTTTTCTTGATGTGCATTGGGTGAAAAGTGCCCAATGCGCTGGGAAAAGCTGTTGACCTGGGGTATTCTCTCTGGAACTATAGGCATACTGGTACTTGAATGAAAGGTCTTTTTACGAGGAATATGAATCTGGGATCCTAATGATAATTCAGACTAGTTTGAATTAAGTACATTGACTTGAGAAGTGATTGGCACTAAAAGAGTTAACATGCAAAGCTCATGAAAGTATACAGACACACAAGCTGCTTGTTTTCATGTTTGATGCTACTATCACTTTTTCTCTGTACAATGGTCCTCTTATAACACCACCTCGAGTGCAACTGAAACATGGTCTTTTAAGAGGGGTGGCCTCTCTCGGGGGGGGGGGGGGGATAAAATGAAAATGCCACACTTGCCACATGGAGTAGAGCTTGCTTCATATCGGGATTGGGAATTACAAGACAGGAACCATTGTACTACATAAGCTGTGCTCATACTGTGCCACCATGCAACAAATACAATGGTACTGGACGTCATGTTGATGTACTCACTAGAGTTCAGCTGTCTGATGATGAACTCTATCTGTCGGTTCATGTCGGGCTGACCGTCCTTGATAAAACAACGAAGTATCTCCTCCATACCCTGAAAAACAGAATAACCTCCATCTTCATACCCCACATAGAAACGCTCAAAACAAATTAACAACCAAACTGTATACGTGTAGTGTACTTCGGCAAGTTTATGTTCTGGGATGTGACTCAACAGCAATGTACCCTGAGGAAACCTGTTGACTCATGGTGTATCACTTTAACACTATCCAGCTCAAATTGTCCAAAAGTGCCTGGGCGTAATTGCCATGTGCCTTAATGTTTTCATTCAAATTTCATATTAACCCAAAATATTTTCGCTGTGAAATATATATCAGGTCTATTATGATGGCAAGCCCCCGGTCAAGTGATTTCCGTGCGAAGGATTGGGTGCAATGTTGCCCACCTGTGCTAAGGAAAGCTATTGACTTGCATCATACTCTGACCTGGAAGGGTTCATTACAAAAAAGAAGCAGGTAATATCTAGGGCATCAGATGCTTGTTGGTGATTCTTCATGGTGCAAAGTTGCATGCCGACATTGTCGCCTGTGCTTGGTACATGCTGGACATAATGTACTGAAGTGCCTGAGGAAAGGTGTCAATTCATGGGTCATGATGGAAATGAAGTAGTCAGCATGACAACACCAGATGGTTGCCGGCAATTTTGATTGGAAAACATGTACTTGCTGATACTCTGACATTTGGTCCCTCAAGTTTAAAGTTCTGTTAGAGAATCCATAGGTGCAGATAAAATATGTTACATGACTGTTTGCAAAATTGAAACACTATGCATTTCAAGTCCTTGTATCAGTGACTGTCAGGAGACCTAATACCCACCTGTTAACTCTTTTAGTGCCAATCACGTCTAAAGTCGATCAACTAAAGTGAAACTAGTCTGAATTATCATCAGGAGCTCAGATTCACATTTCTCCTAAAAAGACCTTTCACTTTAACACTATCCAGCTCAAATTGTCCAAAAGTGCCTGGGCGTAATTGCCATGTGCCTTAATGTTTTCACTCAAATTTCATATTAACCCAAAAGATTTTTGTTGTGAAATATACATCAGGTCTATTATGATGGCATTCAAGTACGAGCATGCCTCTAGTTCCAGAAAAAATATCCCAGGTCAACAGCTTTTCTCAGTGCACATTGGGTGCCTTGAGCCCAATGCACGCTGACTAAAACTCTTGACTCAGTCCAAAATTTGGCACTTTAAGAGTTAAATTGGAGTGTCTATCATATCACTATGACCAAAATTTCTTACTTCTTCCATCAAAATGATCATATTCCACTGTCTGTGCTGGCTTTCATCACAACAAAAGTGTAAAATAAATTTGTAACTCCAAGTGAAAATGACTCAAGCACTGTGCATTTTGGGATCCAAGTAACAACAGTAATCCCAAGCCACTTACCATAGCCTTGGCCTCCTCTCTAATGGACGGTATAGCCAGGATTGAATACAGAGCACCATTCACATAGGGAATAATCTGAAATCATACAATACACATTACATCACTGGGATTTGATATAGCATACCATATAATATTATATTACATTACAATGTTTCTGTACATGTACTCAGAAAATAAGTAAGATCCTCAATGTTTTGGTATTTATATCTTACAGAGGCAAAACTGTGACCGGCACAGACTGGACAGAACTTGGCTGACAGATTACGCATACTGATGATATGGCAGTTTTACAGGACACTAAGCTTTTTGAGACTAACCTCCCGCCACCCCCAGTACAATATGGAGCAAAGTAATTCAGCAACATCTGCTTGTCCTCACCGCCTAACGAGCTCAAAACACTTGCGACAATGATAACTTTGTACAAATTACCAAGCGGAGCACCTACCTCCTGGTTCTCGTGTCCCAGTAGATCACTCAGCACCTTCAAAATTTCATGTGCATTTTCTGCACACTTTCTCTTTCCTGGTAAAGCAGATGCACATGAATTAATAATTGGCAATGTAATATTGGTATATTGTGTTAAGTTACAGCTGAACCTGCTTGCAATTTTCACATATTTGCCGGAATTGTATGATATTACATCAAACGAAAGTAAACATAAGTTACAAGGAAACAGTTGTAGAGAATAAAATGCAAATAAAAGTTATACAGATAAGGAAACAAATGATGCCACCTTATCGAAAAGGCAGCAACAAAATAATGTGATGGGATACTGCCATTGAATTACGTTATCAGTTTGGAAAATCGAGAGTCAAATGATAGGTCAGTGTGTCACTTCAGTTGTCCCAAACAAGTGGATACAAGCCTTACTTCTAATGCTACCTGTCATAGCATCTGTGGGATGGTAAGCACCTTAAGCAAGCTCATGTGTCTTTTGGAGATTAATATACTTTACTGTGCTCCAAAAGATGCCACATTTTATCGTCATACATCAAGAAACTATAGGTCACCTGCAGATCTCAGGCAGAGATTCATCAGTAGAGCCACAGAGTACTCCAGTGTGTAGTCTGACAGGCTGTCATTGTCATCCAACACAGACACCAGCCAGCTGATTATACCGCCCTCTATCATCAATGACTGTAACTGTCGCCTGAAAGCACAGCAACACAACTATGTGTTTGTTGTATACAAACAGCCATACAAAAACAATTCAGACAGAGTTCTGTCAAGTATACATACATCCATTAACTTAGAATTTAAGTGTTCACAATTGTTCATTGTGATATATAACACAAAACACAAACATGTAATGGAAACTATTTTGATGTCTGTCCATACAATGAAATCTGTTACAAGACACTATTATTTAACCCCTTCTCCGGCCAAAACTGGCTGGTGGTCAAATGTCATCAACTAATTTCAACAGTGACGAAAAAAAAAGCAACAATTTGACGGAGACTTGTAGATGAGATCTACCAGATCACATGACCCAGGTCAACAGCTTCCTTGGCATGTGTTGGGCACCACTCACACCAAGAAAAGCTGTTGACTCTGTCTTAATTGGGAGGGTTATAATGCAGTATCTCAAAAGGTCTGTCAAAATAGCTTTTTTGTCATGTTTGGTTTGGGGAAAAAAAACAAGATACCAAAGGATCTGGTAATTATGATCTCTTCATGTTGATCACACTCAAAATACCCTGTCTTCTCCTTGTATGTACACACTTGGGCTTATCAATTAATCTCCAAGTGAAATGCATCCCTCTTCTAGTTTAGTTACAACAAAATATGCAGTTTGTATCCATTTCTGACAAGACACATATGATTCCAAACAACATATCAAACCAATGTTTGTGTTTGTGTTTGTGTTTGTGGTGGGTAAAACATGACACTAACCCCTAAAGCAATGGATGCTTCAGCATGCTTAGTACTGAGGGAGCTATACTCAATGTAATGGATATCTGTTACATTGAACCCGGGTTCTGAACTTCAGACGTTTGTGAATTTGCTTATGCTTGCATAACGTAGTTGTGACAGTGGTCAACAGATGGCAGCACCAGATGGTGTGCTGCCAAGTGCACACTGCTGTTCATCTTGGACAACTTGAAGACATGTAGCTGTTTAATTCAACACAAATAAAGTATAAATTTGCCATATCTTACCTTAAACTTAGTTTCTGAAGACAGCCTAAAACATTTTCTCTTGTAAGCGAATCCTTATGTTCGGACCTTAAGTTATCCATTAAACTTTTCAGTAAATGTGGATTTAATTCCAGATATGATCGTCCTACAAAACAGAAAAAAATATGCAAAAACCACAATATGTAATGGGTGTGCACTGGAAATTCAAAGATAAATATAATTGCCTGTACATAAGTCCCTAATGGTAACCTTTGCAGGGCTCTGTTGGAGATTGAGTCAACAACTTTCCCTTGGTGCACTTTGGATGCGGTGCATTTCTGTTGCATTTCGAGTTGTGTGCCGGGGCAAGCTGTTTAACTGTTGTTGTGATAATGGGGTGCTCTGCATGTTACTTGCACAGATCATTTTACTGTGGACAGTATCAAATAAACAGTGCGTGATGCCACCACCTATATTACTTCAATTTAAAAAGTTTATATTATTTGTGAGGTCTGACATAATACAGACAGAATAAGGGCTCACTTCAATCAATTATATCCTGTAATAAATAAAATGTAGTGGAACTTAATTCAGCCTGTAGGTGTCGCCAGTATCTACTGCTGACCTGGCTGTCAACTCACCTTCACTAAGAGAGGCAAAGCTGTTGAATAATCTAGCTGCATATTGTCGAACCAACTCACTGTTAGCCATCAGTAGTTGTAAGACTGCTTGCTATAAAGGCAGAAACAATTCATCAGAAAAAAAATGAGATGTTTTTAAATATCATCAGTTGTGGAAATATCTATGTAAAACTTTTTAAAAAATTTGTTCTTTGTTTCTTGTAAAGTTCCCCTCTTTGGTTCAGACTATATATAAGAACTGTAGATGCTTGTAGTCTGAAAATGAAGAAATCAACAGAAAGAAAACACTTGGTGACAGAAGCCATATTAATAGCAATATAAATACTTTTGTCATAGCATATATCCACTCATTTTAAACTATAAAAGTTCATATTGAAATAAACAGGAAAACATGAATGCCTGCCTCAATGTACATCCTTCAACTGTTTATTTATGTTTATGTATTTGTCTTCTCATCTAGAAACACTGCCTGGAAGTCATTACCCTACCCACAGTCCAAACTCCTTACTCTCCATAAGCTAACCTGTCAATGTCTAACCTATTTACATACAGAAGGATTATTGTCCATATTGCACACGTTCTTCTGTAGCATTTTGAAATAGGCTGCATTAGCCCAAATGATATATTTTACAGTCAATGACATTCACTGGCGTGACCTAAACACACATACATGTAAAAAATAAGTTGGATACTTCTCTTATATCATGGCAGGCCTCTCTTATACCTTGAAGTTCATTTTTAAAAATGTAATCAATTTATGCCATACTGGTCCCATATATTTACCTAGAATTAAAAAACATGAGATTATATGTGTCAATTCTCTGTAAGATGAGCCTTCATTCAAGTCCCAGCATGCATAGAGGCCAAAGTCAGTGGTTTTTGCATTGCCTGGCAAGTGATGCTGCAAGGGCAGTTACAGCATGACTTGCCTTGCTATGCAAACATCAATGGCTAAGCCCTTCACTAGAGTACCCTTCAATTAGTTAAGTGAAAAATTAAAAATTGATTTAAAAGACAGAGTTGAACATCTGGGGTTGTTGTATTGAATGACCTACCCGATGTGGCCCAGCTTTGTTACAGCCCATAAGGTCGTTGCTAAGGTAACTGGATAACACACTGTCCCTGGCCTCTCCTGGGGCTGCTCTGGTTAACCGCTGATCAAGATGCAACGAACATGTCAGTTGTATGAGTCAGTCGACTGTTGGCTGTCAGAAGTATCTTAGATGACAGCTTAAATCTTTCATGTACAAATGTACATTAAAATTACAAGTAAAAATTGAACAAAATCTTCACATAATAACAATTTCAAAATGTTAATCTGCATTAACTTTTGACCAACTGTGTAATATTCTAAACATTATAGCCACAATGTCATCAAAATTCTGGTAAAATATGTGAAATTTGGCTTTAGTTCACCTTTTTTAAATGAGTTATAAACACAGAAATTTTAGCCAATGATTATAGGAAAAAGCACAAAATGTCACGCATAAGGTTAATTCTGCATCAGGATGAGGGCGTAAAGGGGTTTTCCAGATTGGCATGCCAAGGACTTATAATTACTGTACTTGTGTGCTGGAAGTCCTTTATTTCCTTTATTTTCTGTGCTTCATATCAAGCTTTTTTGCTAAATGTTTTAATTTTTTCATACCTTGTACCAGGGAACAACTATACTGTGAGTCCCCATCCCTTCCAGGATGACAAACTGTTTTAAACTTAACAAAAAATATATATTTGAGGTAATCAATCTCTCAGTGTACATCCTTACACTGTTTGTAGTGTTACATATCATGATCTTTTGTGGTAAGTTTAGCAAGGTGCTGCTATCTGACAGCACATGTATGTACAAACACTGTTTTCTTTTTTTTTTCTTTTATCACAAACAGTCTTTTGAAGACAAATTAAACAGCATTTACTCACCAATCTGAGGGCCTGTAGAAGCAATCCTTGTTTCCGTTCTGGCCCACTGACCATGTCTCGCTTGATCTTGTCATAATCTAATGAGGAACCAGGTGGTGCCACATCCTGTCTCTGCAGACTGCAAAAAATCAACAGCATGTTAGAAATGATGCTATGATCTATGATAATATGCTCCCTCCTATAAATTTGCAATTCCATTCAAATTTTGCTGGGTAATGAGTGAAACAACGCTTGCTTCACAGGTAGGGGATCTTATTTGCTTCTTTGACTGTCAAATATTACTTATCTACACTTGCACCATCACAGAAACCCAAAATTGCCACTCTGTGATATGGTTTTATTAGTAGTTGACTGAAGCAGTGAAACCTTCTGCAAGTTTGGTTTCCGCTGTGAAATATGTCAATCCTCGAGCAGATCTCTTCAGCCCCATATGAATTCAGATGTTAATACAGTAGCTGGGCCTTCCAGAGCTCTTCCTGTGGACAGGTCCAAAAGTAGTCATATGAAGCAGGTGGTGCCTTAATGGAGATCAATCAGGTAAAAGAAAAGGTTGCAATTGGAATGTAATAATGTCTTCCCCTGTGTCTGAAGCTTGTCCTGAATGGGTAAGGTTTTAATTGTAATCTTTCTTTTGGTTTGTCACTCATTGGTTTCAAGTAGTAAACAAACCAAAGAGAGGCCATGATGCATTTAATAATGTACCCACTCCTCCCATTTTCTGCTAATCTTGTTAGTAAACTGAATGTCATTAGGAAAATGGCATCGTTTTCAAACTTATTTCTCCTTTAGAACTTCGATTTGGTGCCTATTTGCCTTTATTAGACACAGGAGAAAAAAAAAATCCAGTTTGGGTGGTCGATTGGGGATAATGTTGGGAACATGAGTTGTTGGATTTTCATTTTTTTGCTCATCACAGCTTCGTAAAAACATGAAAATCCAACAACTAGTGATCCCTGTGTTATCCTTAATGGGCCCCCCAATACTGGATTTTCTTTACCTTAAAAGGCAGGTGGTCTCTTAAAGCAGGGACTACATAAAATTGAAGTCCTACTGCTGATCATCTGTCTAGCTGGTTTCCTTTTAATGTAAACCAAAAAAGTGACTGATGGCATATCAAATACTGTAGCACTCACCCTTGTGGTGGCACCACTGAGGCCCTCAGTACCTCTGCTGCTGTGCCAGGACGTGTGAAGTCCACAGACTGCCGGACCTGGTTGCTGAACAACCGCATGCAAATCTTCTGTAGGTACTCTGGTGTGACCTGTCAGGAAAAAAAAAAAAATGCATGAATTCATATTTCCTTGTTATATGTATACATGTATAAAAATCTCACTCTATTTATTTCTTTAGGTATGATGCAAGAGTAGCCAAGCAGGACAGTAGTCTGAATTAAGTTATGACACAGCATGCCACCTTGCAAATTGAACTTCAAGCTGCCGGTAGTGGGACTTTTGCAACCAAGGCACAAGTACAAGGCATCAGCACACAGCTTCCTCTGCCAGAGTTGTCCTATGCCTGGCCTTTTTCCTGTTTTCCCACCCACCCTCTCAGGTGGTACCCTTCTAGAGTATAAATTTACCCTTGTCTAAGACCTTCCCAGGAGTAGTTACCATGGGTAGTTACCATGGTAACAAATATCTATGTGTGACCCCTGAAGCAAGCATTACTGCCAGGCTTGCCGAAATATGGTATCCAGAGACATGTAGTATATGAAGAGAGACATTTTTAATGAGAAAATTTAAGGTACGATAAATTTATATCCTTTGTATTTACATTTGCTTTCTAAATAAAGTGTGACCATATTTTATCCAAATATGCATACAGAATTAAATAAACTGTTAAGCATTACATTTTGATTCTCATAAAAAAAAAGGAAACAAAACAAAAAAACAAAACACACTAAATATAAGTGAATCAATCAAAAAATCCATATTACATGTATATGAAAACATTGTGTTTTCTAAGAGTAGAACTTCTCACCTTTAATGTATAGGCAAATTATTGACTCCAAGTTAACTTAATTTTGGTAGGAAAACTGAACATCATTTCTCAAAATTAAGAATTATTTCTTACACTGAGACAACTCTGATACCCATGGCAATAATGACGTTACCATAGCAACCTACATGGCCTTAAATGAATGGCAGGAATTACTGCTTTAGGAACAACCTAAATCCTGAGTTTACACCAAAACAAAAACCTTGCACTGGCATGGTCTACATCTAGTGGTTGGGGTCTGCTTTCTACGATTGAAAAGACACAGCTAATTGGTTTGATGATGGGGACTACAAATTTCTACAACTTGGGTATGTGTTAAGTACATCAGGAGCATGAAATGATTATATTTACAAAAGTTTCAAGTCTATAATTTTCTACAATGATGGTATGATTAAAAAAAAAATGGATATAGACATCCACATGTACCTGACATCTAATGTTCTCCACTTATTATTATAAACCTTTTTCCCCTTATGCCAAAACTGGCTGGAGATAAACTATCATCTGCTTCAGTAAGTGATTTTTTTAATGTATTTTAGTGTTATAAAAGAAATATAATTTGAGAATTGTAGATGAATTCAATCAAAAGAGTATGCCCCAGGTCAACAGCTTTCATATGAGACAGTTGTGTGCTACGCATCTGATCTGTCCCAAGGAAACATGTTGACCCGGTCTTAATTCAAGGGGGAAAAAATTACATCAGATTCCCCGACTCCTGATTTTCAGACGTAGAAATTGAATATTTGTCTATTTGAAATTCACATATGCATTGGGAAATGAAGATAAGTATCAAGGCCATCACCATCAACTTAAGAAAAGTTTCTAAAATGTCCTCTTGCAATCCTGTATTTTCTACATTATGTTGTGCACACGAAAGTTGTTACAAGCTCGCCTAATTGTGCTTGATATCTGTTTAAGAAATATTACATTTTCGTTGCATTCTCTTGACTTAAGTACAAATAATGACTTTCATTCTTTTCTGACTTGCCCTATAATTTAGCAGTTAATATCCAAAGATTATTAGAAAGTTTGGCTGCAATAATTTACAGTTTTTAGACTTGTCGGTTTTGCTACTTAACTTTATCTTTTGGCATCATTCTGTTTTAATGTTCACCTTTCGGACATTTTAGGATTGCTTGTTTTCTGTTAGGTCAAACCCCCAGGGGCTATAGGTAGCAAGAAGCTACTGACGACAGTTACAAGCTTGCCTAATTGTACTCAAAATCCTGTTAAGAAAAATTGTTTTGATAACATGTTTTTTGACATAAATGCTAATGACTTTTATTCTTTTCTGACATGCCTAAATGCACATTTACTCAAAATTGACAGTATTTTCTTAAATGTCACAAACCTGACACATTAAGTTGATACATTGACTCAGAGTTGGCAGTTAAATAGAGCTTAATTGTTTGGGGGGTAGGTGTCATCACAGAGTTTGTTTTACATTTCTGGTGCAGGATGTCCATTGTTACAGTCCTTGTTGGGATTTCCCTTGGTTTGTACAGGTGGTCTAGTTGCAACTGTTTATTTTACTATCACTGGGACTGAATATAAGGCCCCAGCTTGTTTCCACTTCAGTTATACACTGGCGGGTGGTTTAACTAGGATAAACTGTCCAGCCAGAAAGGGTACATATTGGTTCAGGGGTAAGTCAAATTGTTCTTATCTGAACCTGTACTATACAAATTTAGTAATTATGGTTTGTTTGACAGGGGTTCTTCTTTCATAACGAAGCTCTGCATTTATAAGCAAAACTTCACGTATTTAGCTAATTCATCATTTGCCACGTTCTTATTTATTCTTAATTATGTGGGTTGTCTTTGCTGAATATTTAGCTTACACAAGGAGCCGCTACTCAGACAGACATGTACTGGTAAAAGGCTCCGAAACATGTTGAGTAGTTACCCGCTGAAGACCCTTTAATTTATTTGGGCTGATACAGCCTATGTCAAAATTTTACAGAGGAACGTGTGCAATATAGACAATAGTAATTCCATATGTATACAGGTTAGACAGGGACAGGTTAGCTTATGGAGAGTAAAGAGTTCGAACTGCGGAATAGGATATTGACTACTAGGAAGTGGTTCTGGGCAAAAAGACACAAATACAATAAGTCACCATAATAAAACCTTACCCTGTGGTCAATGCCATTCTGAAATAACATTGATGTCTTTTCATAATCAGCTTGTAAAAAGTTTGTAATTAAATTAAATTTATATTCTTCAAAGTTCAGTCTTCTAAAAACCTTCCATGCTTTAAAATAAATAGGACATATCACACACAGGAAGACAACAATGATTTATTCACCAGAATGGCATATATCTGTGTCTGCCAGTGTCTGTGATGACATCTTAGAATGCAATTTACATGGCACAATACAGCAGTCAATGTACCTTCAGCGTCAAAGTTTTTGAGATACTGCTAACAAGAGAATGTAGACTATAGTCTAGCGTTTGATATGATGTCAAGTTAACCCTTTCCCCTTTAAACTGACCAAAACCAGCTGGTGGTCAAATATTGTCTGCTTGTGTTTTCAACTAATTTCAACAGTAATGAAAAACAATTTGACTGTAGATGACGCTTCTGAAGATACCATGCCCTGGATCAACAGCTTTCCTGTGCATGGGTTGGGCATCCATGCCCAGGATAGCTGTTGACTCAGTCTTAAATCAAGGGGAATTGGTTTAATTTGATATCAGGGAGTTATTGTATACCAATCTGTACATTCAACTTTTTGTTCTAATTGTAGCCGTTGAAGCAATAAAGCTGGTCCAAAAGGATTGATCACAAGAAAATGTTTATGAAATTATAATCTGAATAAAAGACATGTAGTCACCTTGTATCACAGCAAAACTATTACTTGTATCAGTGTACTCACCCTCACCCCTCGCCCCCCCCCCCCCACCTCTTTGTAAAGTGATCCTGGTCTTAGTATCAAGCACTGTACTGAGACTCAACAAACACTTACCATTTTTCCTTGAACTGTTGCCTCCAAAGAATCCACTAACTCTGCTGTGATGCCAATTAAATTGTGGTAATCAGCCTACAGGACAGAGAACATAGATTCATATGCACATCAAACTTGTACAAACAAATATGACACAAGGTTCAGCATTCCTACAGCATTCAGACAGGAAGGCTAATTATTCAATCTGATAACAAACTGCTCTTACATGAAGAATGATGTGAGTTGTAGATGTAACATATCAGAATAGTATACCCTACATGCAAGCATAGATCCTCAAATGGCTAAGGATCTATGATGTACATTTGGATATATCTTTCCTTGGCATGGGTTGGAACTTTTGTCCAAAACCACACCAAGGGAAGGGGTTGGCTAAAGCCTGATCCCAGAGAGACAGGGTTGGGTGTAAGCTCACCTGCATTCTGTTGTATCGCTTCATGTAGGAGGCAGCTTTGCGTTCTGCATCAACCAGCTGTTGCTGTAGCTGTTGTAGATCACGTCCTGAGCCTCCTTGCTGCCAACTCCATTAAGGTTATAATGCCTTGGTTACCACCTAATTTGTCTGTTATAAACTCTGATTTTGCAGTACAATTTTTATTCAAGCTGACTTTCCCCATAGTTTCAAAACATAAAATTCCAAACATTTTGGGCCCCTTTCTTCTCAAAATTGGAAATTTTGTCCTGATCCATATGTACTCCCATTGATATGGAGCTTTAAATAGGACACAAAAATTAAAATTTCATGGCTCGAAATTAGCACCATCCACTATCCAAATGCTGGCAGAAATTGGGGTTAGCCAATGCAGTTTTTGTCTGGCTGGGGATACTTTTTTTGTATTTAAGTGTCTCTGTTCAGAAACCCTATTAAAAACTAAAGTTGGCTACTGGATGTTTTTAGCCATTGCCAAGTTTGGCTTGTAACCACAGGACAAGAGCATGTATTTTTTTTTTGTGTGTGTGTATACTCTTTCATAAATCATGTTTTTTCCTTGTCAGGTTCACCTTGCAAAGGATACATAGAGCTCAAATAAACGTGGTTGTGGAGTTGACTTTAATGTCAAAGTCAGGAACTTCTCAAGACGCACTCTCAGGTCTGGCACCCAATTGTCCTGAATTCCAAAACACAAAACATGAAATAAAATATGCATCAACTATGACAGTGGCAAGACAACCGTCCTGGTTAACAATCTGATCTGAAAATTATATCTTCTTATTCTTGAAGTAAAACATGTTTCAATCAACCTTATTCTTATTCTTAACAACACAAGCATTGATTCTGGGGTAGTGCCTAGTTTTACATGCTGAAATGCCTGGAACATTTTGAATTGGCAGAATTCCCAATCAAACAATATAATCAAGTCCTGGATGGGATGCTGTGCTGTTTGACTGTGATTGGCCAATTAGGACACTCTGAATTCCTAATCCAGAATGAGGGAGGTTAAATCCACTCGCAACCAGCATACACTACATGTACTGATATATGTAAACATGCAGGAACACATACATGTCTCGGAACAACTGATAAATTCTTAGATATACCTGCATGGACATATGATATACTGATGCATCAGGTATGCATACAGTGATTTACTGCTCTTTAATGCTAAAAGATACATGTATTATTTGATTTGGACCTGGTGATATGCATGTGATTTACTTGGAAGTGTGTGTGTGGTGCTACCATCACATAGACAGAACCCAAATCAACCAAACAACACCAACACAACAAAACAATGGCAAAGTATGCTGAGGCAGACTCATGAACAGGTAGGTACTTGAGTTAATAACACCAGGAGAAAAACAAGGGGCCCATGGGCCTAATGCTCTGCTGGTACCATGGCTGTATTGCAACTACATCTTCATTTCAAAGTTGTGAATCCTCAAGTGGGTTCTGAACATATAAAGTTTATGTGATTTTAGTGTATAATTTGTCCACCAGACGACACTTTGCACCACACGTAATCATAGCTTATTTGTGCAATGCCTGTGATGAATATTGTTGCATGAGCCAAAACAACGATGAGTGAGTCCTTAACTTTATGTCCTTAGTGATCTTGGGACCACCCAGGCTACGTAATACAAGAGGCTCATAGGCCTGGTGCTGTACTGGCCAAGCTACACTCTGCCATTACAAAATCACCTCTTTCAACTTTACAGTCATGGTGACCTCACAAATAATGGTTCAAGGTCACTGATATTATATAACATTCTAGCATTGGACATGGTCTATATATCCTATAAATTTGGCAAGTGTAATCCAATTACTTTTCCAAATATGGAATTGCATTATCTTAAAACACATTTTGGCTCATGATTCCTGTCAAATTATAAGTGGTGCCACTAGTATCATTACCAACTTAGACTTTGACCCTCCCAATTCTGTGCAGATCCACCAAAAATTAAAGATGCTAGAGTGTTCACAAGATTTTCACATTTTGACCCCTATATTGCATAATATTGTAGGTGGTGCCACCAATATTGAAAGTTACCTAGATTTTCATACACACTCCTGAAAGTTATATTGGGCTAACTTGAAAACTGTGGACCGCATCGCCCTAATGAGCAAAAGTTTACCAATGGAAAGACCGACATGAGCTGTCGCATAGGTTTTGCGACCTTAGGTCAGCAGAGCTAAAAAAGTGCAAATAGAAAGGGAAGTTGGGCCATTGCTTCAGAGATCCTACCATTTTTCTAAGACTATCCATTTTAAAATAATGCATAACAATTTTTCAGATATTATGAGAAATTTATATTAGCATGCTTCCATATTCAGTTAAGGGACAAGTAAATTATAATAAGCTGTTAATAAGTGAGGCACTACAGTGTCACGACAATGAAACAACTTTGCACCTGAAAAATCAAATATCAAAAGCCATATTACTGGTTGTTGGATATATGATATCCAGTTACCACTGTATTGTCAAGGGACACAGTGAGTATGTAATGTAATAGTGTAAACAAATAAAGGTGACTTTCTGAAGAATATACATACCTCTTCCTTGTGGTCACAAAATAACCAACACTGACTTGAGATAATTTCCAATTTTCACAATGGCTTTAGACTGCTTAAATATTGTTCAACCCTAACCCCAAGAATTTCAAAGACCAACTAGGATTTAGACAATATCTTTACTTTTTGATAATTTACTTTTGGTAACAAAGCTGATCTGGAGAATAACTTTTCCAGCTTGGCAACTTTTAGTTGTAATGACACTTTCATTTATCAGTGATCTGAGGTTTCCCATAGGGAATTAAATAATGTATATAAAATACACAATTCTTGTTCAAACTGTTAACAGGACGTCACATGTTCACAAACAAGTATACATGCACATTCAAGTGATAACGCATCTTGTGGAAAAACGGTTAAAGAAATTACAATGTTTGAATACAATATAAATTCCTTTGCACAAATTTTTATGTTATGTTTTAGACATTAGATATGAGGAAACTAATGCACTTACCGGACACTACATTATAGGTTGTATTAGTTTTACATGCAGCTCTCAAAGAAAGTTTTTGGAGTCTTTAAAGTTTTGATTCTTTGACATAATTCTGACAACAGGACAAAAAAATTTGGACCATTTGCTTTAAGTCTTAAAGAGATTAACTTAAAAAAGGATAAAAAAAAATGTTTGCATCACATTATTATATACACCTGCTCATGCTCACCGAGAAGAGTTCCTTGTATGAAGGATGGGCTCTTGGGTTGGGTACAAAGGGTAGAGCATAGAAGGGCAGGAACTCAGTGGTTTGACTCAGTGCAGATCCCCGTGTCTCCAGGTAGGTCTTGAAATTGTTCATTCCCTCCTCTGGACTAATATTACTCTATAAAAGTGGAATGGTCAGTATGTTACAAACATATATAAAAGTGTAATGATGACCTCTATCTGGTACATGATGGGTTGGTGGGTAAAGGGTCAGACTCATACATTTCTTTGCACTTCAATTTGTTACATACTCATCCCAAATTCCGTTGGAAAAGCCACGTATATGTGGCCACCATGAGGCATCAAACTGATACAAAAAGATATTTGACAAAATAATGATGTGCTCATTTCAATGTGTTCATGCAATGTCTTCACACAAACTAAACATACAATGACCGGAACTCTTGCATGTTACAGGATGAAAACAAAATCTAATGTACATACTTTAAAATGAACAAGATTTAGGTTTTAAATCTAAGTAACCAGACAGCAGATCCCACGGATCCCATTCCATACCAAGGAACCATTGTAATATGAGGCATGCATATCAATTGCCTGCCACAGTCTTACCTGGCAAGCAGGATATTACTAATATTTTGGAAACAAAGAGTACCTAGCACAGACAGACAGAAATTCATCTTGTAACTAATTTAGGAAACACTAAATGAGTATGCCTTTGGTATAGTTAAACTTATATTTCTCAAAAAGACACTAATTTTGTGACAAAGGGATATCGAGCCATGTCTCCCCTGTGACAGTGATATGCCTGTGCGCCCTCTGTGACTGACAGGTGTGAGCCCAATGCTTTGTGGTGGGAAATTAATACATATTTCATATTGGCTTAAGCTGAGGGATTTGTCTGTCAAATTTCACTGTATACATATAATGGCTGTAGAATGACTCACTACGCAATGCACAAAGCACTTATTTTATGACAGGTATTTGAACAAACAACTTTTTGTGTGTGCTGCATTTCAGACTTTCAAATAACTCCATCTAAATACATAGGTAAAATACCCAAAGTGTGGATAAGTCCAATTTTCTAATTGATCTAACCATCAACAACATCAGGTGACATTACCTCTGGATACTTGAGAGGATAAATTGCAAAGTAAATGTTGAGGTAGAATTCAAGTTTCTGTGCAACTGCATCTTCATTGCGAACTATCTCTGGAATGTGTTGGTTCCAAGACTGGAAAAACGTTGCCATCTTGCCATGTTGAAATGATGATAACATGTCAATCTGCAGAGGAGAGAAAACGCAATATCTCAAATTATAATATATTGGGCGAAAGGAAGGAGCAAACTCACGTACAACAGAGATTATAATTGGCCTGTGTTTTTCAGCTGTTACAACAAATAAACATATTTCACCAGCATTTATATTAGCATTTGAATTACAGATATAGACTTTTTAAAAGTATGCTGTTTGTGTTATAATTATATTTAGCTATTGCTCTACACCCTACATCATTGTACAAGTTGTAATAAAAGAAGAATGCACCATTTGTCTGTGGCTTTCACCTACAAAACGAAAATTGCATTCATTTTGAATATGTTCATAACTCTATACAGAGCCTTTAAGTCTCACGCATTTCCATACTTTTTTTATTTTTACAAGTTTCTCGCTTTTTAACACAATGTCTTATACTTTTTGTAAAATTAAAAAAAACAGTAGCATTATTCCATCAGTGGCTAATAAGTCGTACTGTTTGCCGTGTTGTTGTACTATGTATGAATATGTCTATGATGGTTCTTGAAATGGTTCAAAATTAAGGAAGTGAAGGTGCAAATTACAAAATTCCCTGGGCAGCATGCCCCCAACCCCCCTTCTTCTGGTTTGTTCCTTCAACACTCGCCCTCACACTTTTACCATACACTAGCTTAGAGGCTTTGTCTATAGACAAAGTCCTCATTTATAATATGCGTGTTAGTTGTAAACTTCTAACTTTTAAATCATACTGATTGTGTTAACATCATCAGCGCCAGTCCTGCCATGTTGCAAGATAGGGTTACAAAAGAAAGCAGCTTCTTTTTTTTTTTACATGCTTGAAAGGACCCATAAAGTATTTGGCTATAAAACATGTATAGCGTGCAGAACAGCATATGCACAAAATCAAATTCAGATTACAGCAATAGTCCCATGACAAGTTTTGACACTGTGTATACACTCATAAAATTTGCCTTCACCATTTATGTCAATCCTGTGGCACTGTCTTACCTGTACTCCTAATAGCTTCTGGTTTGTCTTGGGCTTTGAGTCACCTGGGGTGACTGGCTTTCCTCTTTCTGTGCATTCTCTCTCAAATGACTGTGAAGTTTTCTTGAAATTACCAAATTCTAAGTACTGCAAGGAACACAGGCAATCAAATGTGATGACTTTTGACAGATGAACAAGAACTCAGAGTGAAATCACGAGGAATAAGTTTCTAGGAAAATATACCTCTGCCATGACAAAGTACAGTGGTCCCCCTCTTATAAGGCCCCCCTGAAGAGAGGCCACCCCCTCTACAAAGGCCACTTCTCCATGCAGCAAGAATGGCATTTTCATTGTATTTTACCCCTCAAGAGAGGCCACCCCTCTTATAAGGCCACTTTTTTGGTGCAGTTGGGGTGGCCTTATAAGAGGGGGACCACTGTACACGATAATAATGGTTCTCAATTTGAGCTTATGTATACCTGTATGCATAAGTCAAAATACTTTGGATGGATCATTCATTCAAGACAAGGAATACATTATTTCTACAGAGCTTTGATCAGTAAGATAACAAACAGTATATATATTTTTTTAATGTTACTGATAATTTTATATTGGTTTTATGGACCATGTCTACATGGGGCAAGCAAAATACAAAGTTTTTTCATGTAAACTGCACTTAAGTCAGGACTGCTTGGGTTGTGTATTCCCATTGGAATTTAAATCTATCATTATTTTGAAATAAGTTCACGCAGAAACACAAAATTTCTTGTCGTTAATCTTGGTATAGACTTGAAATGTTCTCACAAATCTAATGACTTCAGCGACAGAAGTACCCAGTTTATCTGAGGTGACTTTAATGTACAACCCAATAGGAACTCACACATCTAGCCCAGCATAAATTTGTGTACTGGGTTGTGTATTCTGCTGCACATATAAAATTGTTAATTTTGACCTCTCCTATTAAAAATTTCAATTTGTGTTTACAAGTATTATGATGGTCATCAAATTTAATTAAATGCATCAAGGCCATGTTTCCACCATATGTAAAGCCTCTCCAGAAAAAAAAAACAAGAGGGCTGTGTGAACAGCCCATGCTCAACTGATTTTGACATTCATCAGACTAGCAGATCTATGAACTTGGGAAAGGATCAAGGTCACCCATGTTCTGAGTAAGTCTGACCATTATAAAAGAACACCAACATGTGCAACATCAAGGTTCAAGTAGTTCTCAAGTTATAATGAAGAGTAAAATTCATGTATGTTGCACTGTGACCCCAGAAATGAGGTCAAAGTCATTCATGTACTGTCTGAGCATGACCTTCATACAAAAACGTTAACATGTGCAACATCACAGTACTAACTCAAAACAGATCTCAAGTTATCAAGTAAACAGTAAATTTTGTGTCAGTTGTCCTGTGAATTAGCACTAGAATACCCATTGAC
Source organism: Hermodice carunculata (assembly GCA_964020975.1). NCBI lineage: Eukaryota > Metazoa > Annelida > Polychaeta > Eunicida > Amphinomidae > Hermodice > Hermodice carunculata. Next base: position 59,619,431 of record OZ026626.1, on the reverse strand, counting down.
TTCCATAGTAATCAATAGGAAAGCTGCATTGATCGATAAGTACCCGAGTTGAAAATACTTAAAAATCAGGAATCCAAAGCAGTGCCACCTAGTAAACAACTTTGTTTGACCCTTCCACAAGAACATATCCATCACATTTCACTTTAATCTGAGTGACAGTTCTGAGAACAAGTGAAAAATAACAAAACCATATAAAAAATTCATAAAAAAAAAAAAAAAAAATGCTGTGCCACCTGGTGAACAAATTGGGAACTATGTGTCCCTGGGAGTGTCTATGAACGATATCAAAACAACTGGGTGAGCAGTTTCACAGGGTGAAGAGTTTTTAAGGTTTGCCCCCAAAAAACGAAAAAAAAAAAAAAAATAAAAATTCCAAAAATCAATAGAGCGTGACCATTTGAACAAACTTGGTAGAGATCCACCCAAGGCACATCCCCACCTAGTTTGAAGTAAATCTGGCCAAAATTATTTAAGTTATAACCATTACAAGAAATTCCCATGTTAAAACTTTTGTAAAGATTTTTGAAAAAAAAAATCATAAAAAAAAACAAAATTCATTGGAACATGACCATTTGAATAAACCTGGTAGACACCCACCCTTGGTACATCCCCACCAAGTTTGAAGTTAATCTGGATGACAGTTTTGGAGAAGAAGTTGAAAATGTGAATTAGCATTAGAATGCTCATTGCCTTCCATAGTAATCCATAGGAAAGCTGCATTGACCGATAAGTACCCGAATGGAAAAAATCGTTTAAAATCAGGAATCTGCAGCATTCTCACATAGTGAACAACTTTGTTTGACCCTTTTACAAGGAACATATCCACCATGTTTCAGCTTAATCTGAGTGACGGTTCTGGAGAAGAAGTCAAAAATAGCTATAACACACAAAAATTCATTAAAAAAATAGAAAAAAATTGTAGCGCCACCTGGTGAACAAATTAAGAACTAGGTGTCCCAGGGAGTGTTTCTGTGTGATATCAAAGTAATTGGGGGAGCGGTTTCAGAGAAGAAGATTTTTTAAGATTTGCCCAAAAAAGAACAAAAAAATTCATTAAAAATCCAAAAATCAATGGACCATGACCATTTGAACAAACTTGGTAGAGACCCACCCAAGGCACATCCCCACCAAGTTTGAAGTGGATCTGGCTGACGGTTTCGGAGAAGAAGTCGAAAATGTAAATTGTTGACGGACGACGGACGGAGGACCATAAGATAAGCTCAGCTGACTGACAAGTCAGCTGAGCTAAAAATGGATAATGAATGTAGCCTAATGACAGGTTTTCTATTTCATTAATAATTCATGTGTTACCCCATAATTACGCAGTCAGCATTGGCCTTGTCTCATCTGAAAGGTTTTTAAGTTGGTGATAAGAAATTCTGATCTGATACAACCTGACCACACAGGCTACTGGTGTTGTACCTGGTCACTGCGGGTGTCATGGTCACAGCAGGGATGCATATTTTTTGGTTCTATTTGTACATTCCAAAGTACAAATATGTAACTCTGAGTGCAGATGACTCCCACATACAGATTATGAAAATGATCTTCGAAATACTACAAATGGCTTGTTTAATGCACTTACCTCCTTTACAATAGAATTGAGTTCTCCTTCAAATGCTACTACAGCTGACATTCTTCCACTATTGCCTTATCATCAATCTATTCTGTATCAGCACTTTAATATGTAATATCCAAATTTGATGTGTTTCTGCAAATAAAAATAATGTGCAGTTACTTTAGCTAGAATATAAACTATGGTACAATTTGCAGCTTTTCAAATCACCTTACACGTCAGATGGCAAACCCATTGCTGTGCAACACATGATAACACCCAGTCTTACTCTATGGTTAGACTGCTTGTCGTGTTGTCTTCAGCCTTTCAAGAGGACAGGGCACCTTTCATCTGGCAGCAGGGTTTCTGCCAGAGGATAAAATGGGTAAAATTCCGTACCCTAAAAGTTTCTGAGGGGAAGACTCAGTACCCTAAACTATTTGAAAGTAACATGCAAAATGATGCAAGCTGGACATTCTGGGGCTAAAAATTAAGACTTTCAAAGCCTTCTGGATCCAGAAATGCTGTAGAATTGATTCTAGAGCATGTAAATTTAAAAGATTTTCTGGGGGAGGTCCCACAGACCCCCCACCCCCACGATAATGATATGGATTCAGCTTGCAACATGTCTTTGTTTTGGCATGTTTCCGTACCCTAAATTTTTTTCTGTAGGAAACCCTGGGAGGGGCTCTTTTAGCACACAATGACAACCAAAAGGGCACCCAAAAGTAGTGGTCCAAAAAAAGGCATTTTTTGTTGGTCGTTTTCATGGAAACAGTTTTGAATTGTTCACTTATACTCATGGTTAATAAATAGATTGATAAGGTCATTTTCTCAATTAGTCTATATCATATTGAATTTTGATAAAAAAAAAAAAGAAAGTGAATGCCCAAAATATGGAAAAATATAGGAGAAAAGGGGCCAAAGAAAAAGACAGGGAGCAAAACTCTTGTAAGCCTTTTTTGCTTTACACTTCTTTGAATAGCCTCTAATTTCTGTCATCTGATTTATAATACTTTGCAATTCAAAACTCCTGATAGAAGTTTCAAGGTCTTTTGTAGACAAAAACTTCAAGATGTGGTTTTGTGCATTGACACTGCCATAGCTTTGCTTGAAGTGTAAAATTACCGGATTGATTCAGTTCAAGCTTTTACCCAGTTTTGGAGAGCAGAAAGGTGGTGAACCTGATGGCAACCTAGAATTTCCTGTTCCAGGACGGATATTGACCAAATGTTGCATAAATATGTCTAAAATAACATACTTTTTAATGAAAAAGGAGAAAGCTGGTAAAAAGGAGAAAGGTAGTGAAGATAAGATGAAGGGTCGCCTTTGAGCTTATAATGTGGGGAAAACACTGGAGTTCTTATGATGACAATGGTGATTTGTATTTCTTACATCCATTTTTTAATGATGACACCAGTAATAGTGTAACCCCTCTTTGTTCTGCATATACAGTGACCTTTGGTACAGACTATCAAATTATGTCATCTGATTTATAGCTCAGTAGTACCTGCTATATCTGACACTACTGCCATGAGAGACCATGTGGCTTCCGTGAGCACATTTCTGATGGTACAACAGTCTAAATTCTTTGTAAAGTTACCTTCAATATAAGACCATTGTTACATATGAACATTTTTGGCTGGCAGAAGGGGTGGTCATAAACAGCAGGTGCCACTGTACTAAGTAAATAATTTCAAGCCAGAAGTCCTGAGAGAAGTTTTAATGTCTTTTATCAAAAAATTCTAGGAGCTGACCACATGTCTATCCGTTCTATATAAGAAACTTCACTCAGCATAACTTTTTTTTTTTTAATCTGTGTTTTATATGTATATCTGCTGTATAAACTCTGACAGCTTGTGTTTTATAGTTGCATCCAAATTTTATTGCAAAAAATCCATTACAATTAATTTTACAGGCTCTCAAGTATGTCCAAGAGGAAGAGAGAAGTGCCAAAAAACTATGAACCTGTAGATACACATGTGTGTGTACATTATATATATGTGTATATTGTATATATATATATATATATATATATATAAAACTCTAGTCTGACCTGCAACAATAAATTATTTTATATAGGTACAGGCACACAAAAAACTTTTTAATCAATAATTATTATAAATATTGCGACGCTGACAATCTCAATAGTATGTTTCAACAGAACTTAATTACTCATGTCCATGATCAAGAATAACATTTGCAAGAAAAACGTGAATGTCTTACACCATGCAATGAAGCATGCCAAGATTGGACCAAGAGTCTTGGCAAAACAAAGTCACAGTTGAATTCATGAATGATACAAACCAACACAAATTCGAATTGAATGAAAATCTGCAAACACAAATTTGTTACAACGACTCTCATTTGCATATTAGAGTTAAGAGTAACTCGAAATTCCCTGAAAAATTACCACTTACCCAATATTCTTTACATACACACGCTATTTAGAAGTGTTGTTCTGATCTCCAGGCGAATGCTGTTTTGGTATGTGTTTTCAGGCCAGTTATAATTCCGCAGTGAATTAGTTAATGTCATTTGGTTCGTGAAAAATGTCTATATACTTTGTATGCATAAGATGTCGATTGCGTAAGACTTCAACAATTACAATTCTATTTTATAAAATTCTTCTCTATTTATATTAGTTTGAATGTTATTTCACCACTGCCGACAAAAAAATCACAGTCTCGCATCAACGCATGAATCCAAAATGTCGTTCCACGAGAAGCTCACGAATCCAAATAATCCTGTTGTTTTCTTCGACGTTACCGTCGGTGATATGGTAATGAAAATGCTTAAATATACTTTATGTTAGTTTTTTTAAGTTTCTTAGTATAGTGGAATAAATCAGGCAAAACTAAAGAAAATCAGAAAAAGCTATGATGGTCAGGCTGCTTTTGCCGGCATTTGTGTGAGCGATAATACAGTGACTCAGTTGCGTCTCCACACTTCAAAACAATAAGTTCAGTTCAGTAATATACCTGTTGTTTCCCGTTCTATGTAGTTCAGTTGTTTTCTAATTGATTAGCCATGCGTGGGAGTAGGCTGTTCCACAGGAAGTTAAAGCTGGAGTATTTGTCCACAGCATGCCTTAAAGGTAAAATCAGCAGTGTAATGGTATGCATTAAATACTTTTTAAAGTTTCTTTTTCAAGTCTTGTTCCATTTAATTGCAGCAAATTGGCAGGATCAAGTTTGAACTTTTTGCTGACATAGTACCGAAAACTGCAGAAAATTTTAGGTAAGTTACCATGTCCTACGTTAATAATGTGAAATGCATATAACCCAGAAGAAGCGGGCAAAGCCACCGGGGCCGTTACCAAGTTCTTTGCATTTTGTCACGGCCTGGTTTATTCATGCCTTGCACATGTGCACTAAGCATGCATGGTGACGTATGTCAGTTTGTGTCTTGTTGGGTGAATCAAATTTTGCTTGGGCCAGCCTTAAAAATATTTCTGTTTCGTATAATGCGCCCGGTGTGCGCAAAACGTTGCGGTTGGAATATTTTTTTCAACAGTGCAAAAAATTTTTTTTTTCAGGCTTGATTTAACGCTATTCGCATGCCCCGTGTGGCAGTTCTGTAAACGCATATCGTTTGCGTACCTACCATGAATGCTATCGGTACATCGTAGTCAATTTGCGGATACAGTATTGGCAAGTTCCTTGCAATAAAAGGTGTTCCTAAATCAAATTCAAACGAAAATTTCAATATTTCAAATCAGAAATCGAGTGTGCGCACATCGTTCCTGTAACTGTACACAAACAGCTGCTTTGGCCATGTGGTCTGGCTTGATTTAACGCTACTCGCACGCGCCGTGTGGCAGTTCTGTTAACGCATATCGTTTGCGTACCTACCATGAATGCTATCGGTACATCGTAGTGAATTAGCGTATACAGTATTGGCAAATTCCTTGCAATAAAAGATGTTCCTAAATCAAATTCAAACGAAAATTTTAATATTTCAAATCAGAAAGCGAGTGTGCGCACATCGTTCCTGCAACTGTACACAAACAGCTGCTTTGGCCATGTACCGACTTATTTCTTCATTTATCTCTTGAATTATTAAATGTATCACAACTACATTTGTCTTGAAAACCATGTTGGTCATAGCTTATGATTTTGTTTTCAGTGATCAACTTTAGTAGCTGACCATATGCTAATCTTTCTACTAGTTTCAATACTGAGAAATAGGCCTGTAATTTGAGCACAACTGCCCAGGGTCTTTGTTGTGTAATGGTGTCACATTAACATCTTGCCAAACCTCAGATAACTGACCACTTTAGAGGATTGATCAAGCGGGATTGCTAGAGGTACAGTGAACTTGAGTTTCACCAACTTCTCTCTGGCAACATGTGGTTGTACATGTATGTTAAGATCTAGAAGAATGATCTGTTCCAGTGGGGCCTTAGGTAATGGAATAGTTATATCTGGTTCTTCAATCAAAAAGAAAAGGTGAAATAAGAATTTAGCATTTCAGCTTTGGCAAGATCTTGTGTGTGTGTGTGTGTGTGTTTTAAATCTTTTAACATATCAATGCATGGTAGAACTAGACAGAGGAATGTCTTGTATGATTGAAAAAAGTTTGGGGTTGTCCTTAATCTGGTCTACTAATCTATTCTCATGGTGGCATATTGCTTGAAAGATAACTTTCTTCAGAGAGTCAACTGTCTGTCTATTGGTTGTCCTTAATCTGGTCTACTAATCTATCCTCATGGTGGCATATTGCTTGAAAGATAACTTTCTTCAGAGAGTCAACTGTCTGTCTATTAATCATACTGTCTGTATGTAGACCAGTTTGCCTGCTTTTGATGAAATGTTTTCTCTTTAGCCTCCTTGCTCTGGTAACAGATCTGTATCTACCCAGTAGTTCAAGGCAACTTTTGCCTAAGGCTAAGACTAGGTGTTACAGATGTAAAGGAAATGTATAAATTTATCAATCAGTTGGTTGTATCTCTCATTAGCCTCCATTGTCAGATCTACTTTACAGAATACCAAGCCAGTCATGATCTAAAGGTTACCTGTTTTATGAAACATAGTCTCTTGGTGAATATAGAAACATTTTTCTGGGCTGGTATAAAACTGTAGAACAGGACAGTTGACTGTGAGCCAAACTGTGGTATGGTCACTCTTTGAGAAACTTTCACCAACACAACATGTGAGAGCTGTGTCTTGATCACAAATAAATGCAAGATCCATTATATTATTTGATCGTGTTGGTTTTGTTACAGTCTGAGTTAAAAGATTATCATGTGATGGCCATGAGTCTGACATGGTTTGCGAATTAACATTTTTGAAACTTAAATCCCCAAGTAGAAGACAGTTTTGGCTGTCAATCTTGTTGATGGGTTGACCAATTTTGTGTAATATCTGTTCTTCATCAACAGAGTGGTACAAAAATTGCCACTGTGTCACGGTTTTTGGATACAAGCCCATGGATGTATACATTTTTAGTTTTGTCAACACGTGTAGTTTCTTTGCATGTAAAATAATTATTGTAAGATTAATATGTAAAACTTGAGGGGCATTTTATCCAAGGGGTCTGATTTACACTTTGAGAAAGGGTCACAACAAAACTTTTTGCATAAAAAACTTGAAATCAATGATCATGTAAAGACAGCAGTATAACTTAGGTAACCATTTTTTTTTCTTTTTTTGCTTTCTGTTAAAAGAAATGGTTTTTAAGTTATTGAATTTTGAAGCATCTGCAATTAAACGCTGATAATTTTTTCCACTTTGGAGCTCAAAAAGTAGCATTTAAAGTTGGAATAGTGCCATACAAAACATGGTTACCTAAGTTATAAATATTCTTGTCTTTACATAGCCGTTAATTTCACAAAGACTCATCCATCCAGTTTTGAGTGAGGCTGTCTCAAAATTTCCAAGTCTTGTAAAAAATTGTTTCTGAGACATTCACTGCCAAGGAGATTTGCTGACTTTAACACTTAAAAACAATATGGTGGTTCTAATCAGTCACCTGTGATATAATCTGCTCACCTGTAAAAACACATGCAGTGATGCTTTGACTGTTAATGGTCATCTAAACATCACCATTAGTGACCACATCTAAAAGCCAATTAAGTGATTAACTCTATAAAGCAGGGACACCTTTTCATCTTAAAGTTTTGCATAGAAGTAAACATGTTACAGTGAAACCTTTTGGCATGGATAAAGATTAGTACTTCATCATCTGAAAAGTAGCAAAAGCTCAATCTCACTGATTTGAAGGTCTCAGGTGAGTGCCGGCACCTTAAGTACCTGGTGTGCAGAGACTGATATCTGTGGCTTTCCTAAGCCTTACATAAGCATTGAAAGAACGTTTTAAAGGTAGAAACTCTTTATTTTTTATTTTTTTTGTTCTTAATTACAGTGCTAGAATATGTACAGTTATGATTGTTTTTTTTTTACTATTTACTCAGTTTGAATTGCTACTTTTACTATTTTGTCCTATTTTACTATACATTTTTCATTTGGGTTTAGCTGTCTTCTTTCTTTCCATTTCTTTCACAGTGACAGATCTTGCTCTCTTTCTAATTTAAGAATATCAGGTTCAATGAAGATCTTGCAGTAGAATCTGACTGAGGGTATGAACCTTATCTTAGTATCAGACCCTTAGTTAGAATTTGATAGGGGCAATATAGATCATTTAAAAAGGGCGCTATTCCAGCAGAATATATGTGAAAAGGGCTCTTTTTAGCTTAAAACTCACTGAAAGAGGGCAGTTATGCTGTAAGCCTACAGGTGTTTAACAAGAAATACATGTAGTATAAATCTTATTGTGCTATTATTACTTCTGATTATTCATTTGGTAGAATGTAACAACTGGCTCTGTTTTTTGAGAGGTTTTAATGCAAAAATTTATCAAAAATAAGGTACAATACTATATATCCTTCAATTCAGCTAATAAATAGGGGCAGGGTGCTGGAGAAATTTCAAAGGGGTGCTACTGAAGAGGGGCGGGGTGGGCCGCCCCTCTGAAATGGTGTAGAAATGGGTCTGTAGTATCATTTGTCAACGCTAATTTTTTTCCTCAGTGTTATAAAAACGACTCTGATTGGTCTGTATCGTACATTCTCATCTCTTTAGTCTAAACATTGTTGGCATTTTCCTCATTTTGGGCTCTACTGTTTGCATCTGTATTTCTACCATTATTGGTAGTTGAAAGCATAGGTTTGGTCTTTGGTCCAAGTCTACTTATTTGGGATATGTACATCATTGGGTGACAAAATTTCATGCACTGACTCTTTGTCATATACACATCCCTCTTCTCCACTGATCCACTAATTATCATGTTATTCTCGCCTTTTTTTTCCTCTGTGTCAGATTTTACTAGATCAAGTAATACTTGGGAGTTAGTTATGGATACGTACTCTGCTAGTAGACCTCTGTTACTTTCAATTTTTTGTACTTTAGCATCTAGATTATCTACTGTGGCTGTGGCTGTGTCTGCCTTGTGAGGCAGGTTTCTTCAATTTTCTGAATTCTCTCCTCTAGCTGGCTACAGTACACTTCACACTTTTCCTGTACTCCTGCATCAGTGTGTACAGCCATTATGGCTGGCACATTGCAGGTTCACAAAAATGAAGTGAAACCCTGCTGCAAATCCTTTGAGCAACTCAAATTGCTCATTGAGACGGTAATGTACATGAATTTGTTCTCCACCAAATCTGTTCACTATATGGTGCTACTGTTAAATTCTGATTTTTAATGAACCATCAAATTTAAAAAGGTATCAATGAGGGAATATGTACTAGGGGTAATGGTAATATGCGGAACGGAACCGCCTGGAACCACTCGTTCCGGCAGTTCCGGCATATTATACGCCGGAACAGGCCCCCGCTTGTCCCTTGCGCTTTATTAGAGCGTATTTCGCCCTCCAAGACCTACCTCACACTTTTGTCTTTCTTGTCTGATAATGTAGAGTACTTGAAGTATATAATAAAAGACACATACAAGGTAAATGCATATCACTCAATCGCCGGAACGGGAGGTCGGCCATATTGGCAAACCTTGTTGGGCACTGGGCAGCCAGGGGTTCAGCATACAAGAAACTACAAAAGTAATTCGTATTCACAAAAATGGTCGGGCTACATGTGTCTGTTTATCCCTCCATTATATTTAACAACAATAACTTACAAAAAAAATTTGCTCATGTGATATGTCAAACTTGAACCGTAAAATTAACTACAACCTACAGATTCGGATGTCAATCAACATCAAAAATGGCGGACCTCTCGATCTTACGATGGAGCGATATGTGGTTAACCCGGTAGATTTTATTCAATACATATTTAAAGCTGACCATATTTTCAGAAAAGAAGGACATAAGTGTAGGGAAGGTTTGACAGGACCAAAGAAGTGAAGCAAAAGCACGAAGGACACAGTAACACCCGTTCCGGCATATATTTGCCGGAAGGGCGTTCCATTCCGCATATTACCATGACCCATGTACTAGACAGTATCATTCTGTCTCCTGGCAGGTGAAATAGACTGAGGGCCCTGCAAGAGCGGGGCGGCAACACAATAGCATTTCCCCGTAGAGCGTGTTGGCTACTGTCTAGAATATGTAGGTGTCAATATCGTTACAACAAGGATGGCAACATTTTTTAATTGCACAGGAATACTTCTGGGTTCCCCAAGACATTAACTTATTCTATATGTGACACAACAATTGTTTGTGTTTTGCTTGCAGACAGTTATGTACAGGTGAATACAGAAAGGATGGTGTGCCTATAGGTTACAAAGGCTGTGGATTCCACAGGTAAATCAATCTTTAGCCTTAAGCAGCATGTAAAATACCCTTACCCCCCCCTCTTCCCATTCAGACTGAGTCGACAGTTTCCCTTGGTGTAGGCTGGGTTTTTTCAGTGTCAGGGAAGGCTGTTGACTGTGCATGTTATCTTGATAGATCTCCCACAATTCCTGTTCAAATTGTTCTTCATCACTGTTGAAATCAGTCAAACACATTAAAGCAGATGACATTTGATCTGGTTTTAGTGGGGTTAAGGGGAACAGGGTTCATCTTTTTGTGGCTAAAACCTCTTGAAAGTTGTGAAATATGATCTGCATTGATGTTTTCACTTTTCAAGTGTCTTCATAGGGAAGACAATTTGAGTGGGAATCATGAATGAGATCAATCAGTGGAACAGTCACTCAACCCAACAGCTTCCTTTGGTGTGAGATGTAAATGCCCGATTCAGTTACAATGTAGACTTTTGCCTTGTCTAAGCTCATCAGTTACAATGTACATGTACTACAAATGTCATGGTACATGCACATGCTGTACATGTAAATTAGGTAGAGATTAAGCTTTTTTTTTGGGGGGGGGGGGGTCCTGGTTTATTTCAGATTTGCCTCATTCACCTTTTTGCTCTCATTAGAACAATTAGACAATAATGATCTGTCAAAGATATTTAACTTAACACAGATATTCAAGTTAATATGAACAAATCTAACAAGCATGAAGTGTGGAGATGAGCCGAGACCACTACTAGTGGTCTCAGAGATGAGCATTATTCTTCAGTGTTAAACAGAATGCTGGGATGAGTACATCTGTATTTTGCAGTGAAAGATCATTGGCAAATAGGTTATTGTTGAGGCTAATGTAAATGTTAGGACATTTCATGGATAGATATGGTTTGATAAAAAAGTAATGTAATTTCTACCTCTGTAATGACTTTACAAATGTGTGAACTATTTTTAAATATAAAAAAAAAATTAAATCAGATATTGTGAATGTGTATAATTGTTTAAAAACTTTAGGGGTCTGTTCAGAAATAAACTTGTACCACATGTACATTATTGTTGTCCATAATTTTACGGAGTTATGTTTGGGCACCATGCTATACTTGAGAGTGCTGCCATCTTGTGGCCAATTCAAGAACTGACTTCCATTGTTCATGTATTATCAAATATATACATGCATGAGGCACGTGTAAAATTATGTAGGTTTTTAAGTTAATTTTTTTAAAGTCCATGAACATGTTATTTTTATTGAAATAAAAAAATAATTTGTTTCAGAGTTATCAAAGATTTCATGGTTCAAGGAGGTGACTTTGTGAATGTAAGTACACTGGTATAAAACGCTCCAAGAGTCTAATAAGATCCATTCACCCTCTACACTCAAGTATTAGAGGGAACTATCTCACTGCTTTCCCATTAAAACATGATGAACCAAGACAGTATGTCAGATAAACTATACCACATGGTGGCAGCACCGTGCTTCTTGTTTCACATGACATTTTTTGACAAATAAATGAAGCAGGGCTTGTTTATATCCCAGGTGTGCTTAACTGCAACAGGTGGATACTAGGGGAAAGTGACCTGTAGTGCCACCTACAGGCAACACGCTCTACTCCATTTGTCAACATATGGAGGTACCAGAACCAACAAGCTAGAAGCAAAAATTAAATGGTCAATAAAGAGGAGCCTCCTCCTATGTTTCGACCCCCACCCCCTTTGTTGGTAGACAAAGAATGTTACTTGTAAAAAGGGTCTTGAGATAAAGTTCAGGTAGGTTTGATCATAAGATGCATCATGTTGAAAGGCACAGTCTGAGAAAGAAAGGAGAGTTCCTGAGTTTAATCCTCTTCACTTGATAGGGCCAAGTATACAAGATCTAGACAGCTTGGCTTTCATCAAAGATGGACTGAATTTTGGTGAGAGTGGCCGCTACTCCATTTGTTTAGTTGTCTGAGGTTAAAGTCACCTGCTGTGTGGGTCAACTTTGACAAGAGAAATGGCCACCTGCAGCATGTACATGTACCTCTGTTTTTCAGCTTGTATGGATCAGAAGATGTACATACGTACCACTGGTTTTGTGTACACTGGTGCCTTCTTTGAGAGACTGCCTGCCTTTTAAAACTGCTGCCATCAGGTTCTCAGATCTTTTCGATGCTATTTTATCTCCATTGTAAAACCACCTGCCTTTTTGTTGTCCCTTCCATTCTTTTTTTTTTTTTCCATATGGTCAACATTTGTTGCCATGATTTAACAAAAAAATAGATGATAATGAAAAATACTGGACACATTTTACTACATTTTGGCACAAAAAGTATTTTCATAAGGCTAAGATGAACTGGTATAAATTTTAAGTTGTTAGATTTGGTGATAGCATATCAGTGAATGTTGATCTTTATCATTCCTGTAGCTTATCATCAAAGAAAATTTTGGAGACTCCAAACATTAGTTGCTTTATGAGAATATTCCTTCCCCAAGTGCTAGAGTATAGATATTGAAAAGTGTAAGCTTGCTTGAGGCATCTATTTGTTTGTGTCATGGGTAGACACTTTGTCTGCTGAGTAATTTATGGACTTCTGTTGCTTCTAAAAATGTGACGGATACTCAGAAATGGGCCTTCATTTTAAATAGCATGGAGCAGGCAACTGAATGGAACAATGCTGACACATCAAACAGAAAGTTGTGTTTCACTGATTGATCATGTATTTTTTTCAGGGTGATGGAACAGGGGTCATGAGTATATATGGTGGCGCCACCTTTGGAGATGAGAATTTCAATGTAAAACATTCTGGTCCTGGTATGTTGTCAATGGTAAGTAGTTCTTCTATATAACTACCATTTTTTGCTCTTCACAGGGGAAATACATTTTTTTTTTTTTTTAATGTCTTGTGTTGACACAAAATGGCAAGGAATTGGATCAAGATAGGAAGATCTTGTTTTTAATGAAAGTTCTTTTAGATTCTCGGTGTCCATGAGAAACCAGTCTGCCATCACAGACTTAAATGAGAAAGTATTGCAAACCCATGCAATATATTTTTGGAAAGGGCATGACCCATATATTCTGCCTGTATTGAAATTAAAAAGACACTGGTCATAATTTTTGTAGAAACAGCTTGTTCTATGGTCAGTTATTCAACTGTGTCAGTGCTAACCACAACAAGAATTCAACTCATGTGAATTAATGTATTGATTATCATATCACCTATAGCAATTTTTATTTATGAGGTACATGTAAATAAGCCTTTTGACTTCAAACTCCTCGTCATATGATATTTTACCCTCTATAACCAATTGTTTATGTATAATTTATACTTTGAATACATTGTACAGGGTCAGAATTTCACAAATTTTTGTGAGAATCTATTTGGATTTTTGTCAATTATTTTCTTTTTAAAGAAAGACAAGCTTAGGAGAATCTTTATGAGAATGGATTCTCGGATTCTCGACCTGTTGTATTGTTATCGGTCTGTATTTGGCAATGAATGAAAGTAAATTTACTTGGAAAAAGACTTAAGTTCCAGTATATCTGCATTTTCAGAGAAACAGGAGGATGATCTTGGTCAACAGCTTTCCCAGATGTGCTTTGGGCACATGCTGCATTGTGTACAAAGTGTGCCAAGGAAAGCTGTTGACTCAATCTAAAATCTAGCAATAAAAGTTTTGGAATTTTAGTTGCACCAGTAAGCATTTATTTCAAAGCTTTATACCGGTCATGTCTACACTGTTGGGTGGGAGTGTCCAACTTTTAACGCCACATTTCCCTCAATTTCCATGTAAAATTTGTCCTCTTTGGATTATTGCCTCCATGCAAATTCGTTTATTTCTCCATCAGTTGTTAATCAAATGATCAAGAGGTTGGCTGTTTACATAATAATCTGGATTAAAATTTGTCCGTGTACATTTATTCACAATCTATAGATAATTTCTTCCAAAAATATGTACTTTGCATGGGTTTGTTTTACATGCTATACTTTTTATTTCAAAAGAGAAAATTTGTGGCAATTGACTGATTCTTTTAAGAGACATAGTCACGGTACCTTAATGTGAAAACTATATACAGTAAAACCTCCCTATACCAAACACCCTTGGGACCAGGAAAAAGTGTTTGGTACAGTGAGGTGTTCAGTATAGGGAGGTTTGCTTACATTGGCAGTATATATTTGGGAACCAGGAAATGGTGTTCAGTGTAGAGAGATGTTCGGTATACGGAGGTGTTTGGTTAGAGAGGTTTTACTGTAAAATGCTTTTCTTTCGCTGTTGCCGACACCAGCAGCAAAAGTAAGAGACCAATTAACCACATTCCTCCCATCCTCCATGGAGCGTACAGTGACACGCTCCTTGCATCCTCCTAATACGCACCTTCTCCTCCCTCCCTTTAATACTATCATGTCACTTTCTGCTAATTGTTTTCTGTACATATATACTATTGTGTATGTATATATATGTGTATATATATTGACGTACCTTACTTTTATTTCCCGGAACATGGACTGGATAATATAAAATGATATCAATATCATGACTAGGTGCTCCTGGGGTCGTCAGAGGGGGGCAGCGGTAGCGGCCGAACCTCTGTGCGGACCCACATGACATAATTGATTAATTTTTTTTTTTTTTTTTTTTTTTAAATTTTTATTTGCATAGTTTCGATGTTTTACCGAGTGTTATTGTGTCATTTTATTTATAAGTACTATGGTAATGTTCCCCCATGCAGTGGCATGGCATTGGCTATGTTGGTTTTGTACCCTTTGACTGTTTTGTAACTCTCATTTTACATACTTCAGTATTTATTTTATTTTCTGCATGGTGTATTTTATTTGTCTTTATCATCTCGATGTAGTCATTTCAATGTACTTTTATTTCTCCGTTCGCGGAGGTTCAATAAAATAATAAAATAATAATTGTATAAGTCATTGTCTTGCTGTTATCATGGATATGCTCTGATGCATCAGCTAGTTGTCACCTGGAGGGAGTTATATAACATACAAAGAGAACAAAGGGCAGAGTAATCAGTATGTAGTCCCTTATGGGACCTCAATCACATGGTCAGTTAAGTGCCGGGTTTCTTTGTCTAGTCTGTCACCTGTCCTGATCTGAAAGATAAATACAAATACAGATCTTTATTGTACTTTCACTGAATACAGTCAGTATGGTACCCCCCCCCCCCAAAAAAAAAAATAATAATAATAAAAAAAAAAAAAAAATAGAATAAAAATTAAAAAATAAGTGGGTGCATAACAGTTTAATATTCATAAAGATACATGTATATAGGATACAGTTTTTTCCATTGAGTAGAGCATTCAACATCAGCTGTCAGTCTTATTTGCTTATTTCAAAACATGAATCATGACTCGTCTAGTTATGAAAAATCTCCAACATATCAGAAAAGAGTCGTCTTCTCATTTGGGAAATATTTGTGTGTCAAAAACAAAAAAAAAACAAAAACAAAAAACTCACAAAAAAGTTCAAAATTGTGTAATAAAAGTAGTGAGGCTGGCATATTATGGGAGCCTTATTTCCTTACTGCTTGTCTCATCCCTACCAATACTGTAAATGTACTCATTTTCATGTGTATGAATTTTGCTGGGTTTTGCATTTGATGTATTTTACTAAAGTTTGAATTTTACCATATTTTGGACATACATGCAGTTCCCTTTAAACTTATGTTAAAATGCTATTTCATTGTGTTTTCATTTTCATGTTTTTTTCTGCCGTTATAAGCAACAACAACAAAAAAAGTACTGGAAAATGAAGTGAATTTACAGTGTTCATGGACAAGTTCACTCACAAATGTTGGCTTTTATTTGTAGGCCTACATGTGCACATAGTTGGGACAAGTTGATCAACTTGCCAGACCCCCAGGTACACTGTACTATGTACCCAGTGTACAACTGAGATACATTTGTATTATTTGAGAGAAATACATACAAGTGCCAGGAAATAGCCCATGTGCATGAATCCAAGAACAATTGCTTAATTGACCAGATAATAGCTGAAGAAGGGGGGTAAGGGGGGGGGGGTTTCCGGTACGCTGGTACAGGTAATTATTTTTCTAGAGTACGCAGTATGGAAAATAAAAATCTTTCAAATTTTGGATAGTGTGAAGTCGTAAAACAAGAGGGCTTCCAGTATGCAAGTACGGTAAATAAAAAGCCCCAGTACGCCAGTACAGGAAACCCCTTACGGACCCTTGCTGAACACATTTTGCATACCCCATTCATTCTTCCTGAAGTCCTGCAAGTGAGTGGGTATTGTACAAAGAGTTGTATTGGAACCTTGCAAAAATACTCTAAAATTTGGATCTAGAAACCAAAAGCAGCAGTCTGTTTAAAAAAAGAAAAATGCTGAAAAGAAAGTTGCTTAATCAAACATGACTTGAAATCTAAAGTGCTTCACCACTTTTAAAGTTGAAATGTGGCCAAGTTTGTAGGACCTTCTGTTGTTCTCTGTGCTCACTCGGGCATGTCTTGCACACACTGTGTTGCGGCTTGGGTCTGTTACCTGATGAACCAGGGTCTTTTTTTTTTTTACCAGTGTTCAGGACATACCTGTAGAGAAACTACATTATCATCATGATCATAGCAGGTATGAAGAAACCCCCACTTTTCTTCGTGGTAGTCCTTTAGGCAAGTGTCCCCAGACTTGTAAATAGCCTGGTTGCCTGCTAAACAGACTATTGTGCCATGTGTCTGACTGTGCTACCCACAGTAAGGATGGCGTAACTTAGTCTGTCTTAGCAGGCAACTAGCCTGGATTTTAATCTACAATCCACCAAGCACAGGAGGTTGTATGTTTGTTATTGTGTTTACTTGTTTCCTGACAGTAGGCCAGTCATTGTCATTATAACACAGAAACACAGCCTTTCACTCATCTGGTTTGGTGAACAACTAAAACTGCCTACTAACACTTTACCTATGAAACAGCGTTTTGAAAAGTTTTCGGCTTCCAAAGTTACCCTTACAATTGCAGACCACTGCTGTTAAATAACATGGCCATATCCACCAAACAGCTAATGATGCCCATGTAATAACGTGCACCGTTAGCAACATGCATGTTTTGCCCTGATATACAAGCACATACTTGGAGCCGTTAACCTCAGTCTCTGAGGAGTCACAAAGGTGACAAAACCCGATAGACTTTGTTTTGGTTAGCAGTCAGGCCTTACTTGCCAGTTTTGGCCTAGCGCAGTCTACTTTGCCTCATCATTAGCATATTCTGTGTCTAACTGTTTTCCACAGCTCCTCCTCTGTTCATACCTGTATGGAGCAACCCAGTACAGGAAAGAAGTATTCATTTCCCAACAGAATGACTGTGCTGCTAGGTGACAGTAACAATCAGCTGCCACAATGGAAATCGACATGTTACAAACAATTGGGGGGGGGGGGGGGGGGAGGAATAAGAAATGCTGTAAATGTGCTTTTCACATGTATACATTTTTGCATTTTCACAAATTTAACTGAAATTTTAATTTCACTGTTTTTGACATAGGTCCTGTTTGACCTATATTAAAACATCTTGATTGTGTTTTTATACCATCAGTAAAATAAATGAAAATAAAAAATACAGTGAAATTAAGTGAATTAACAGTGCACATTCCAAGCATATGGCGATTTCTTATATCAAGCTCAGTGTCTGTTTTGAGAACTTGACTATGAATTTTTTATCAGTAATTTTTTTTTTTTTTTCAAATTGCTAGTTTGGCAAGACCAATATATTTTGCTAGGTTTGAGTCAGGGATCTGCTTGTACATATGGGCACTGTATTCCTTGTTAAACTATATGGGCCAAAGCAGCACCGGGGCTAAAATGAGTGTCTCCTATTTGACATAACCATATATGTTAATGTATGCATTGCAGGCAAATAGTGGACCCCATACTAATGGATCCCAATTCTTCATCACCTGTGCCAAGTGTGACTTCTTGGACGGAAAACATGTTGTCTTTGGTGAGTCTACTGTATGTTGAAACTGTTTTGCAGAAGTATAACTAGTGCAGCCAAACAATAGTCTCCCACATATAAGGCCATCCCAAGTACACCACGACTGCGGCCATATTGGTGGGATGGCCTTGTCACTCTTCGGTGAAAAGTAAATATATATATATACTTTATTTATTGAGGGTGGCCCAGTTAGCATTTCTGCTAATCTCCCCTGAGGCCCTCAAGGAAAATTTGTACAATATATTTCATACACATGTGTAACAAGAACAGCCTTGCTGACAATCATTGCTAGGTTACATCAATTCAAGCCAAACTAAATGACAATGCCATAGTTGCTATACTTGCTGCATGGGGATTGGACAAGTAGCATCGGGGGGAGGGGGGGGGATATTTTGGTGGTGCTGCAGGAAACACATGTAGATGGTAATCACACAGCATTAACCTGTACTTCTCAAGTTCAAGTTAAGTTTAAGTTAAGCTTTATTTCGTGTCGGTTTCTGGTACAATAAACATTAGCTCGTTAGAGCTCAGGGCTTTGTGGTGCTGTTGCTCCACTAATTATAAAGCAGAATAGCTACACTGGCTGACCGGTACTTATAGCAGTTTTACTTTTTAAAGTCCAGTACGATTCAAATACCTTTTGAGTCAGCCTTTACTGTGCCAACCACCACCTCTGGTGAAACCAAAGCTCTGTGTTATGCAATGAGGATCGCATGCTTCACATAGGAACGCAAAAGTTATCCTTTGGTTTATACAACATTCGTAAGGACAGTTTGGCAACAGTTCCTGAGAGTGATGAGTGCAACAGATCACCAGTCATTGTGACCTTTGCTTGGTCTTTATCATTGTACTGATATTAGATGGGCTAGGATATGTCATTATCCTATAGTACTTGCATGCAATCTTGAGCAATTTATGTCTATTTATGTCTGGGCTTACCAATTGTTATGTTTCTATTCTAATCTTCAGCTGGACAATTTCCTTGTTTTACTCCCCACGCCTTTTAGAAGTAACTTGTCCATCCATATAACTCGTTTGTCAACGGGAAATTTTGGGTTGCCATTAGAGCAAGTAAGACAGTGCTTTAAAATATTGACTAATCCATATTGGAATTTTGCTTGTCCTGGGCAGGTAGACATGCGAAGAATGAATTAGTGAGTTCTGCAGCTGACCAGTGTTTCCATGGTCTTTTATGCAAAGGTTATCTTATGGGTCATTTTACCTTTTGAGAAGCATCGTCTCTTAAATTTTATTTGTCTCAACCTAAATGTCATGGTCACAAGTATGATTGTCAGGTCTCTGTTCATCTATCATGTCTATATACCACACTTGTGATCCCAATGTAACCCCAGTTCATGGACAGCCAAAGATGCATTCTTCATTTTTCTCTAAGCTGTGTGGTATGAAACATATTTTACAATTTACAGTGCTTCCTCCTTATAAAGCTGGTGTTGGAAGCCCCAGATCAAACCGTGTTATAGCAAAACAGCTTTAAAAGTGAGGGACTTTTAACATAGAAGTAACAGGAAAACTATTTCAGTGGGAACCATGGTATACACCTTGTTATATTGGAAACCACCTTGTAATGAGGGGTCTTATAAAAGAGGGAGCACTATACATGTAAGCCATTAAGTAGGACATTCAAAAATTATCAGAAATTTGAGCCACTTTTAAGGCTATATGTAATTAAAAGTTTAAAGTATAAATATGTCAAGTGCATAACAGAAATAAATTGTATTATGAAAAATGTTACCAGAAAAACAAATATTAACTGATGGAAGATACTTTTGTATGTACACAAAACTGCACTGAATACACTTTTTTTAAAAAAAACTTTACACAGGGAAAAGCATCTGGTGTTATATGATAGCCAGGTGGTAATGTCTTTTGCCATTGACTATTTTTTGTTTTTGTGCTAATTTAACTTTGCATTTTGCAGGTCGTGTCATTGATGGTCTTCTAGTACTCAGGAAAATAGAAAACGTTCCAACAGGTCCCAACAACAAACCCAAAATTCCAGTGGCTATATCTGAATGTGGTGAAATGTAGACACACCATAAACTGAAGACATTTGAAGTATGATACAGCCTGCTCAGGCACATAGACTCACAGTAGCTCTGTGTGAAGAAGACAAACGATACCCTTGTACCAGTGTTCGGTGGACTACATGCACGACTACTGCATAATCTGCTGCTGTATCTTAGACATCGGGAGTTGTGATGTTCAACAGCATATATTGACAACAGATCGTGCTATCAGTACACTTCCACTGAGTAACCTACAAATGCAGGTGGCACCACCTGGGGAATAAACAGACCTACATGTAGCTCCTCTGATTAGTCAGTAGTTGCCAACAGGAAGCAGTTTGGCATGCAAGAAGTTTTTCTCATGGGCTGGTGGCACCATCTGCTGTTGACTGGAGGACAGAAAATGCAGTTTTTTGCCTTCCATACCCATGTTCATCCCTTATATGGGAAAATTCAAAGCTGGTCAAGTTGTAAAGGGCACAGTAGATACTATGGCAAGTAGCAGAATCATCACATATTGCACTTGTGATCATGGTTGGTTTACATGGGATACAGTGACATAAAGAATGATAACACAAATTGGTACTGGACAACTGTTGTTGCACATTAGGATATTTCTATAAATGAGATGGTTCACGAGTGCTGATCCCTGTTCCTTT
Organism: Hermodice carunculata; assembly: GCA_964020975.1. Lineage (NCBI taxonomy): Eukaryota > Metazoa > Annelida > Polychaeta > Eunicida > Amphinomidae > Hermodice > Hermodice carunculata. The sequence goes on along the minus strand of OZ026626.1, from coordinate 59,598,517 downwards.
GACCACCTTTGCTTAACCCTTTCCCCCTTGAACCAACCAAAACCGGCTAGTGGTCAAATGTTGTCTTGTTCAGTGCTTTCAGCTTATTTCGATAATAATGACAAATAATTTGACTGAGAATTGTAGATGAGACCTATCACGCTCTCATCCCCAGGTCAACAGCTTTCCTTGGCATGGTTTGAGCCCTTAGTGACAAGCTCATGCCAAAAAAAGTTGCAGACTCAGTCTTAATTCATGGGGGAAAGGGTTATCTTACCAAACTTATTAGGTCCCCAGTGATGGCACATCTACTTCATGTATACATAAGAGAGTAGGAGGAAAAACATACATGCGCAGCTGTGTTTGCAAACTGCATGGTGTGATTTGCAGCAAAATATGTGGTGCTTGAACCAGTCAAATTTGAATATGTCAGGTGGATGCCAGTATTTTTGTTTTTTCTCTTCTCCTTTTTTTTTTCCCATGAAGTTTCAATAATACTTTTACACATTAAAAAATATATTACTGGCACAAGAAAGTTCAATATAGTGGTCCCCCTCTTATAAGGCCCCTCTCACCAGAGGCCACCCCTCTTGAAAGGCCAGCATTCTTGTGCAGAAAGTATGTTTTTTCATTATACTCTCCCCCTCGAGAGAGGCAACCCCTCTTATAGAGCCACTTTTTGGCTGCCTTTGGGGTGGCCTTATAAGAGGAGGACCACTGTATCCCAGGTATTCAAGTCACTTTTTGTTGATAATGTGGTCCTTGTAATGGAAAACTTTTGCATAAAATATTGCTAAAATGAAAATATATATATATATATGTTTTAGCACTGATGAATGCATTAGTTAATTTATTAAGATGAATTTTAAGACATAAAATACATCAGTATCAGCTAAGGACTAAGGATTGAACAGTGGTCTCTGTTTTGAGAGACCAACCTCACAGCAGGTTCAAAAGTGGTCAAAAGAGCACCTGGGCTCAAGTGTGGTGGTTACAGTAGAAAAGATAAAACTGGATAACTAATAAATGCATTTTAACTCTTTCAGTGCCACGTTTTGGACCAATTCAACAGCTTTCCTCAATCACTTCGGGCACTATGCACACAGAGAGTGCCGAAAAAAGCTGTCAACCTATGTATCTGCAGTCATGCTTGCACTTGAACAAAAGGTCTTTTTACAAGGAGCCTGTTTCTAGCATCCTTCTTATACTTCAGAGCAGTTTGTTTTAACAAGTTCAGCTTTCGTGAAAGAATTAAAAGCCAGATGGTCTTACACCAGAGTGTGTCTCTCAAATGAGACTGCTGTAAAAGAAGGGAAGAAAAATGGGAGTGACCGAATGTAAATTTTGTGAAGTTACTCAGATAAGTTTAGACTAAAATGAAACTTTTTTAGGTTTGTTTTTCACACAGCTACATGTGTTCAGTCTATTTCATCCAGTTTCATATTCATGTTCATGTATGTCGACCATTACCATTCCAGAAATAAATGTCATATCATAACTGATAACTCTTCGGGTTGTCATTTTTTCTCGATCAAGTGATGCTTCATTGTCATAGATAGGAATACCAACTGTAACATACCTAGTCATACAGTTTTAGTGAACAATTCATATACCTAGGCATAGTAATTTCTCTATTGTCATATCAAGTCAATCATTATTCAGACACAGGCAAGTGATGAATTGATTTAAAGGTCATGTCTACAAGCAAGTGTGAAATCACAAATATAAATTAAGCTGGGACAGGCAGGTGGAAATCATAAAGGACACATTCTGCAGCTAACAGAACCAAAAGATTTTGGATACTAAATTTTCATGCACGCACGCACGCGCACACACACACACACACACACACACACACACACACACACCCTAGTCAAATTCTGTGTGTGTGTGTGGGGGGGGGGGCAGATACAGAAACACACAAGAGGATCTGATCTTCATACATGTAAATGACTACAAATTACATGATGACAGACTTCATGGCTGTGAACGTTCTGTTTTTCGGGGTCCAAGGTGAATTGACCCAAGTCATCAGTATTGGGACATCTGGTATGTTCCTGGTAAAACAGAAGTGATATCAATTTTCCTTTGAAAGCATTTAGTTTTTTTCTGTGTTTTACTGAACATTTGTATTTTTAAAAGCATCATGCATTCAGGGATCAAGAAATTAAATGGTCTCCCCATCACAAATATTCTTGATGCCCGTCCAATGAAGTACTGCTATGTGTTTCATATCTACCAGGGCTGGCTGAAAAGTTCTAGGCCTAGAGCTGTGAAAGGCCCATACAAAGTCAATGGTTTTCATTTATTTCTCTACTTAGTCCCCTTCCAGGTTTACACACTTTTGCCAGCGATGCTGCAAGGCCTGGATGCCGGTCGAGAAGAAATTTTCTTCAGCCACCCTAAAAAAAGTCATTCACAGTGGAAATGATGTCCTCATTACTAGGAAAATGGCGACTGGCTAGTTTCTTTTTCATTTTGGGACACAGGTGGAAGTCTGATGGGGCCAAATCGGGTGGATAAAGGGGATGGTCAATGAGTTTGAAGCCACAATCATGGATCGCTGACATGGCAACCACAAATTTGTGAACATGAGCATTGTCTTGGTGGAACAGGACTCCTTTAGTGAGCATTCCGGGTAGCTTAGCTTTGATAGCCTCACACAACTGTCTCAGCAGGTCAGCATCTTCCATTGATAGTCTGGCCTTTTTCAAGATAGTCAATCAGCAGAATACCATTGGAATCCCAAAAGACTGAAGCCGTCACCTTTCCAGCAGAAGAAACAAACTTGGCTTTTGGGGGGGCGGTGATCCCGGATGTTTCCATTGTGTAGAGTTAATTTTGATTTCTGGTTCAAAGTGATGAAACCAGCTCGCATCCATGGTCACAAATCAGGCCAAAAAAATCATCGAGATCTGCTTCAAAACGACATAAATTGTCATGGGACGCCAGGAATCTGACACGTTTCTGATCCGCTATCAAGAGCTGTGGCACCCATCTTGCAGAAACTTTTATCATTCCCAACTCCTTGGTTATAATGTGCTCAAGCCTCTCATGCGAGATACATACACTGGCAATATGTCTAGGGGTCAATCCTTGATCAGCCATCACCATGTCCTGCACCCGGGTAATGTTTTCAGGAGTGGTTGCTGTTGAAGGCCTTTCTGGCCGTGCATCAACGTCAAGGCTCTCTCTGCCACGCTGGAATTCCGCAGCTCACTTCTTAACAGTGGAAAAGGAAGGGGCATAATCCCCTAAAGTGGAGACCATGTTGGCATGTAACTGTGTTGGAGTTAGCCCTTTCAGTTGCAGATACTTGATGACTGCCCTATAGCCAGTTTTGTCCATTTCTGGTGATTTCAATGGGTAGGTTCACAAGATGGTCTGGCACAAAGACACTAATCGCACTACAGTTGCAGTTCTTATGTCTTTGATTCATTAAATGATTTAACTTGTTGGTGGCAAAAGTTTGTTTTAATCTGATTGAGATATCCCACTTAGGCATAAAACTTTTCAGCCAGCCTTTGTATTATTGATACTTATAAGACACCTATTTATTTCCGCTGTTGTGCATATCATAATCTTTATACTTACCACATATATGATGATATACAGGCACTTTTGCATGCTATCCTGTGCATCTGACTGAGTAAAATCGGAGGCCTCTTTTTCCACATTTAACCCTTTCCTCCTTGAATTAAAACTGAATAAACATTTTTCCTGGTGTGGACTCCAGGGCAGTCACATGATCAGAGGTCTCAACTGAAAGAGGTGGTAGGAGGGAGAACCACCCTCCCAGGCTGCTGGTGGTAGTAGTCAAGGATGTACATCAGCTGGGCCAAGGGTGGTTCAAGGAGGAATCTAAATTACAAGCATCATATCAACCAATTATTATTATTATTATTATTATTATTATTATTATTATTAAATGTTGCCAAGTTTTGAGAGCATGTAGTGTAAATAGCAATTAATATGCTGTTGACATGATGCATTTACAAATTCCAAAACTAATTTAAGGATTTCAGAATTACCAGAATTATAAGACTTGACAATAAAGCATGAAATGCATTCCGTCTTCAACAGTGTTAGTTTTACATATTTTACAGAAACATCTCTCTGCTGGTATTTTAGGAATGGAGCGTCTGCCTAGTTCAATCTGTAAGGCATGAGGGCTTATCCTCAGTTTTGTAAATTTGCGCCTTTCATTACAGGTTGTACCAAGCAGATAGTTTTCCATTGCAAACTGCTGTTTAAATAATCTGGATGTATCTAATTTGAAACCATCACTAGATAATTTGATATTCTATAGTCAGCTTTTAATCCATTTATTGTATTTGTATCTCCTTGTCCAGAACCACTTCTTAGTAATTATTACCCTACTTAGCAGTCTGAACTCTTTACTCTCCATAAGCTAACCTGTCTAACCTATATACATATGCAAGACTTCCCCTGGAAATTTTAATTTTGTAGCCAAATTTGTGTGCATAATACAATGTTTGGGACACTCCTATTTGTTAAGCATTAGCCAATTGTAAAAAAATTAAAGCCAAAGTGGTATTTTCATAGCATTTTGCTACATTGGCGAGTGACAGGGGAAGGCCTGCATATGGAATTACATACTATAGTCCATATTGTGTAAATTAATGTAAATTTCATTTCCCTGTGCTGATGCATAGGCTGGTTTCTGATATCCAGATCACTGAGGAGCCTGTTGCGGGTTTGTGGACTTTTTTTTTTTTTTTTTATTGGTTTAGTTAGTTTTAACATGTATCTTATGTACATGTATACATTAATCTCTATATATGCTTATTTTATTGTTTTACGTTCCTATGTATGACTCATGTCTGACTGTCTTCAGCCTTTGTCAATGAAAATCTTTAATCTTGAAAATCTATATATGCCAAAAGGCTTGAAGACAAATAAATGATTTTCAAAAGGATTTTCACCATCCCGAGTTTCAAAATGAGACTCACAATTTTTAATATTTTCATCATCTGCCTCTTCAATTTTTTGTCCACTGATATGGCACCACTACAAGAAGAGCAGTACCTCCCGAATGGAGCAGATGCAAGAAAAAGCTTTAAGTTTGGCTATTAGGGGTTTTTTTCTTCTTACCAAGCTTCAATTTTCTATCTAAAGCAAACCTTCCTACTTTTGAACTTGGAAGGCTCAGAGGTATGCTGTCCAAGTTTGCAAAATTTTAAAATACTTCACTCCAAACTACCTCAGTGATCTTATTACATCATGAGATACAACAAACCATTTGAGGTCAGGTCCCAATACACTTTACAAACCTTGTTTTATATTTACCAAACATGGTTTAATGATCGACACTCATCCATATATTTATAGCACGTACAGTTTGGAATGTACTATCTCCAGATCTAAGACCATGCAAAAACTTCAGACTTTTTTAAAAGCTTTATCAAAATATGGGAGGGACCAAGTGGGCCCTGCAAATGGACATATGTATACAGTAAATTCCCATTCTTTTCAAGTTGCTCATTGTAAATACCTATCTCATCATTTTAACCATGCATCTATCCAGTTGTTGTAGTATAATTAAATGCCCCAGTGGTCTTGCTCCACAAGACTTCAAACACACCTCATTTGGGGTTTGGAGAACGTTTGTTCAGGTCCAGGACTTCTAGCAGGAATGGGGAGGGGAGACCATTCCTAGCAAGCCTTGCTCTTTTGGGATCTGCTTGACTGCGCAGGACATACCCAAGTGAACTACTCAATTTATTTACAATTACACGTACCGGTATTCCCTGCCAGGTTCAGTACAAGGCCTACATCATTTTATCTTTGTATATATGTTTGTATGTTCAGATATCAACCAGTACATATTGCACAGAAAACCTCTAGGGTTCCATTGGTCCCTTTAAATACAAAATACATAGAAGATGAATAGTAAGTATGCCTACCTGGCGACCCATTCAATCTGTCCCAGTGACATTTACGTCAATTTAATAATAAGCAAATCAACTTCATGTATTACATTACAAACTTTGTGATTATCTATCTTAGCCCATCTAGCCTGTCCCAGAGCCACTAAAATAGGAGCAACTTTACAATGAGTACAAATGAAATCAAATTTACACAACCAGTCTCAGTTGGAAATTGCAGTAATCTACTAAACAGAGTTCATGTCAGATATGTATTCAGTCTGTCCCAGATGTTCTTTGCATAGAGATGGTAGTGAATGCTTCAAAAAGAAATTTTCCCAGTTGAATCAGACATTCAGGCTCGCTACACATTAGGATTCTCCTGAATGTGTCTTCCATGGAGAACGTCTCCGAGTGCAAATTACAGGATTCAAGAGAGTCCATGAGTACCTGGTGCAGATTTGAGTAGTGTGGGCAAATCATTAAAAGGTGAATTTCATCTTCCACACCAGATTTACATGTATCACATATGCGTTCATTTCGAGGTATTTTTGGCCTGGCGTGTCTGCCTGTTTTTATGGCTAAGTTATGAGAGCTGAGCCTTAAGCGAGAAAGCGCGTTTCTATATTGTTGATCATGGACAACTTTAAGGTATGGCTCCATTTGGAATTTCTGCTTGAAAATTTTGTAAGTGCAGAGTTTACTACTCTCATTTTGGGACTGAATTTTATCTATGCAGCTTTCCTTAAATTTTCTTTCTAATTTTTCTTGTATTTGATTTATGACAGAGTTACTGCAGCTTTGACCAGCCCAGGCACTTGTAAATCCCCAACTGTTCAATAAAATTCTTATTTTGGAACACCCATTTTGTTGTCCTATCGAGTCTAATACTTGCAGTGTGTTATATGCTACCTTTACAGGGGCAGTGTCAGGCAGTTCTAATACTAATAGTCTCACCCAGAATTTCAGAGCTTTTAGTTTTATTTTCTGCCTAATGTGTAACGGGAATCTTCCAGTCTCAGCATATACTGCTTCAGTGCTTGTTTGGGTCCGAACATTTAATGTGGATTTCAGGAATTTCAAATTAATTTTTCCATCTTATCAGATGTTTTACCATGTAGCCAAATTCTGATCCATATTCCAGAATTGGTAAATTTGTGTATCAAACATTTTAAAAGCCAAAGGAGGGCTCAGCTTACCGACAGTTGGACCAGCAAGTTTGTACACTTGAAAGAGAGCCTTAACAAAATTTGCCAAGATAACTGTGGGTTTTGCAAATTGCATGGAAACGGAAATTTGAATGTGTGATGCACATCTTCACCTTGCTTCAAACACTCACGAAGCAACATTTAGAGGCAACACTAATGTTTTATTTCGTGCACGTTTTCCTCCCATGAGTCACTGGCACAGAGAACGCAAACAAAGGCACTGCATCCTGGGACAAACCCATAAGATGGCAAACCTTCGCCTGTGTCACTGGACCTACTCTGGGCGATAATACAGCACTTTGTACACTTTTCCGAGATTTTTGTCCCAACAGCCAGCTTTTTTAAGTTGTGCATGCCGCCCCACGCTTGCTGAAAGCTGACCAAAGAAAACAGCAAGCTGCTGGAATGAAGCGGCGCCTGTCAAAACTTAGGGTTAGGTGAGTGAACAGCTGTTCACCCCGAGGACAAAACTCGGACTGCACGAGTGAATCCTTGGCGCGCATTCGCACTGCACGTGACAGGCCCCATGTGACCATTCCACTGTTAAGGGTTTCCCCCCTCTGTTCCCCGGCGCGCGATTCAAAGTCAACAAAAAACAAAACAAAAACAAACAAACAAAAAAAAAAGAAGAAAAAAAAAAAAAAGAAAAAGAAAGTAAGTCGAAAAAAAAAAAAACAAGAAGAGAAGATTTGCTTGAATCAAAGCAAATCTGTCTGTGTGCCTTCAAGTTCAAGTTTTAAATATCAAAATTATGCTAGAACTTTAAATTTATCCTTTGGTACTTCACATTGCATTATCATTAACTTGATTAAGCTTATAGCTGGATGCAAATTTCAAAGTCCGAATGATCTTGAAGTGTGCAGCATTGTAATACCTACAATTTTGAGTAAACATGATTAGAACTGGATGGAAATTGGCCAAGTTACGACTGGATGAAACTTTCAAAGGTCCAAATGACCTTGACCCTGACCTTTGACCTTTAGAGGTCGCATGAAAGTGTCAAAATGTGCAGTATTACAATAGCTACAATTTGAGCCCAACATGATCAAAATTGGATAAAAATTGACCAAGTTATGGCTAGAAGAAAGCCACCATCGACAGTGGCCTTTGACCTTGAAATGACCTTTGACCTTGATATGACCTCTACCTGAAGTGAACCTTGACCTCAAAAATGACATATAGGCCTAAAATCGACCTTTGACCTTGGCATGATCTTGACGATTGAGATGACCTTTACCTTGCTAAGATCGAACTCCAATACACTCGGAACCACATCTACTATAGTATATAGGATATTGAAGATTTAAAACTTTGATTAGCCCTCATTTGCATAATTTTGAAAAAGCATGACCTCTCATTATAAAAAGGCAAGACTTCATGTATAGAAGCATAATTGTGCGAAGTTTGGAGTTTCTAAGTATAATACTTTTCAAATGAAATGTCAGACAAATTTGCCTGGAAAGAAAGAAAGAAAGAAAGAAAGAAAGAAAGAAAGAAAGAAAGAACGAAAGAAAGAAAGAAAGAAAGAAAGAAAGAAAGAAAGAAAGAAAGAAAGAAGGAAAGAAAGAAAGAAAGAAAGAAAGAAAGAAAGAAAGAAAGAAAGAAAGAAAGAAAGAAAGAAAGAAAGAAAGAAATATATTTCATGTTAATTTATCAATCTCCCTGAATTTTACTTTCCACTTCCCGGATTTTAAGTGTGGCAGGTTGGCAACACTAGAGAAGGGAAGGCCTCACCCCGGGGTCTCACTCAGGCAGTAGCCCAGGCTGTAGTGGGGCGGCGGGGGGGGGGGGGACTTGTACGCTGGTACAAGTAATAATTTTGCCCTAGTACAAGGTACGGAAAATAAATAAGATGTTAAAACTATGGTTGGTATGAAGTACGGAAATTAAAAGGGAATCCAGCACGTAAGTTCGGCAAATAAAATTGCCCTTCCCAGCTAGTACACCAGTGCGAAAACCCCTTAAATCCCCCCCCCCCCCCAATTCCTCACCCCTATAGCCGCCAGCAATTAATTTGCCAGCAATGCCAGTAAGGGGTTTTCGTACGAGTGTAGTTGCCGTAATTATTTAGTAATTTACTAATTACAAATTACTGGAAGGCCTTTTAATTTCCATAGGGCCTACTTCGTACCAACCGTTATTTGTACATTTTCTTATTTTCTGTAGGGGCATTATGGATAAACTCGGACACCTAAGGCTTCCAATTAATGTTTATACTGGGTAACCAGTCTATTTTATTTATTTATTTATTTATTTATTTATTTATTTATTTATTTATTTATTTATTTATTTATTTATTTATTTATTTATTTATTTATTTATTTATTTATTTATTTATTTATTTATTTATTTATTTATTTATTTATTTATTTATTTATTTATTTATTTATTTATTTATTTATTTATTTATTTATTTATTTATTTATTTATTTATTTATTTATTTATTTATTCATTTTTTTTCTATTATTGCGCAATGACATACAACAAATTTTAATGTAATTTTCTGAGTTAATATTTATAAATGGGTCCCTTCTAATTTTTGTATTCAGACTGAAAACAAAACAATGTCAGGTGTCCGAATTTTTGGGTAAAGTCAGATAAAGATGGACATGATGTCAGATAAACCCGAACACTAGACAACGAAAAACACTGAAACATGTATATATATCCCAACAGTGCAATTTAAGTATCGAAAGAGAGAAAAGAGTCAGGCTTGTCCTCTGTTGACAGTAAACTGGGTCAGTAAACACATAAAACTGGTTTTAAATTGTCTTCCAAATAACTCCCCCTTATAAAAGAGGTTCACTGAAATAGCATTTTCTTAAATATTTTCTTATAGTTTAGGTCTTTTTTACATGCATTGTGCTGGTTATAGGGGATTTGGGCTGTATTTTTACCATTTGCTTACTTTTCAAATTTATCACGTACCTCAGTGCAAAATAAACAATTTCAAAATACTTTTATCTAGTTTAGTACAGTAATACATGCCCAATATTGATAACGTTTTTGTCCATTACTTGAATTTTTTTAGTGCTAGCTTAATTCTATTATTTAAGGTATTACTTTCAGGCAATATCAAATTTAAATGATCAAATTTATTAGTGAAATAATCGTTGGATCTTTTAGTTTCAAATTGTCATTTTTGACTCATCCAAGGTCAAGAACCCTACTTACTTACTTACTTACTTACTTACTTATTTACTTACCTACTGAAAAAAAATCACTTTCAAAGATATGACCCAGTTCAGTTCAAAGCTTGCCCTTAAGGAAAGCCCTGTTGTCAGGAACAAATTTAGGACAATTATAAATTTGGAGCTTAACGGAGACTTTATTCATCAGGTCTACTTAGGCCTAAATTGTTATATGCATGGAGAATATAATAACTTTGAATATGTTCAAAACTATTATAGGCTGAGGTGCTATGCCAATTTCAATTCATAGTTTACATCCAATGAACCACAAAGAAAATTTGTAGAATTTCAATTTATACTAATTATAAGTACTTGAAAAGTTTAAATGTGGAATGTCTCCAACATTATTAGAAGTGTCATTCCAACTTAAATTCATAGGTTTGTGCTGTGGGCACACCCCGCGAACCACAAGCAAAAGTTGTAGAATTTGAATTGACACTTGTTATAGGGTTCATAAAATTCAAGGACATTTAAAGACCTTATTTTCATAATCCAAGGTCTGGTCTAGTTGCTGTTCTTCGACTAATTGCTGTATTATTTTTAAGCATAAGCTTGTATTTTACTTATAAAATTATAGATAAATCTGTAAAATATTTGCACATTGCAATTAATCTAAAGAAAACAAGTTTTTAATAATAAGGCAGCAGACAGGCCTTTGTATGGATCCTACCGAAAAGTTATTTTTTCCCCAACCGTTTGAATCTAAAGGTGTTTCTTTCATCATGAACAGATAACACTGAGATATGCTAGTTTCCTGTCCATCTTTTCTACGAAACTCTGCTACCCACCTGACTGATAGATTTTACCTGTGCATGAAATTGGACTGTACATGATTGGTTAAATGCAAATTGCCAACTTGATGAGAACTGCCAAGCCCACATGGGATAAAAAGGGGTTAAAAGGCAAAAAATACTTTGTAATTTGCTAGGTTACATTTTGACAAATATGTATTTACCAGCCATTTCATAGAAAATGATAGCAGACTATTCAGTCAAAATGTGATTCAAGTTCATAAATGCAAGAAGTTTGGGAAATAATTTCAGATATTTTGGTGACATAAATTAGAACTTGATTCGCCAGTCGTTGCTTAAAAAATAAAGTTCAAGGGCTTTTCTAGGACTTTTGTCCAAAAACTAATTTTAATGGTTTTTCAAGGCATTGGAAATGCATGTAGCTAATTCAAGGTTTTAAGGGACCTGTGCGAACACTGCAATTAGGGGAGCTTGAAAATTTTTAATGTTGAATATCTATCTTCAAAACTATGCATAGATATGCCATTCTGATTGGACATCCAAGGTTTGTCCAGCATCATTTTTGTCTCAAGCTAAGCACCCAAATATGCCACTAAAGCTACAATCTCTGAACACTGTGTGGCCCTACCAGTGAAGTTGAACAATGCAAATAAGGAGCATCAAAAGCAGAATTGTACTATATTTGTGATAGACCAGACATATAACAGTCCATGATCTGTCATCAGCAGTCAAATGCATGCATGTATATGTACATCACGAGGATTTTTTTCACTCATGTCCGATGTACAACTGTTTTGCTACCGTATGGTGACCATTTTGTCATCAGTCCATGTTGCAGTGTCAACAGACTCAGTGACCCATGTGTAAATGAATGAGAGTTGGAATAAAAAGTGTAGGCCTACTAGAGCCAGTTATAGTTTCTCACTAAATTACCCAATCTTGTTTGTTTGGCGACACTTGACACCCTGCTGTAACAAAAAAATCTGTTCTTACTGTCTGGCATTTCCTTTTTATAATAACAGCAGATTTTGTTTGTGTGTGTGTGTGTGTGTTTTGTTTTTGATGTTGTTTTTTTTTTTTTTTTTTTTTTTTTTGTTTTTTGTTTTTAATGCCTGAAAAGCCTTGTTTTGCTGCATTTTCCCCTTAAATCTCATGCTTACTGTCATGTAGATTTTCCAATTTCAATATGAATGTACAAGACAACAGCTTTCCTTTGTAGGCACAGACGAATTTCGAACGAGATCTAACTTGGAACGTCGCTCTGCTAAAGCTCTCTTCTTAAATCAAGAACAAAACTTCAGTGGCATGCATACATATATACTAAAAATACATCACTGCTCATGACAAGTTTAAATGTAGACTTTAATATTAGGGTAACATGGGGTAATATGGTCCCCCTAACGAATTTCTCTTGGAAAGCAAAACGTGTATCAATACAGATACAAATAACAAGTCTGTTCAATTCCTTTAGCAGTAAAGACTATAAGAATTTGGGCCAACGGTCAGATGTATTTTACATTTTTCTACAAAAGCGAAAATTACAAACATACCCATACTTCCCCACATTTTAAAGTAAAGGTAATATGAGCATAGCCAAAAGGTAATATGAGTTCCTGCTATTTCATTGGAATTTAATAAAAGTACATAAGCTTTTACTTTTTTAAACGGACTTGTAGGGAGTAATCAACAACAGCTTCACATTTTGCCCTTAAATAAATTTTCTCTAGAATTGTACATCAGGTTAAAGGAAAATACAAAAATCTGATCAAGTATTGACACAAAGGTGCTCATTTTATCCCATAGAGAGGGTAATATGAGTATAGCTGATACCTGCCATTAGTTTATGCAGAGGCTAATAATGGTGCTCATATTACCTGCATATCAATAGACACTTATATCAAGGTCCAAAGTTTTTGACAGTCAATTTACACCTAGTTGATCCATTCAGAGAACAAAATACAGCAGGTGCTTCACATATTGGTCTCATGCCTTTTGCACTGAATTTTGCATTGCCACTTCGATGTAATATCTAAAGTGGAAAGAAATTTCTGAGTTAGCACTGGTTTGCCATATAGAAACCTTCAAGCTCCACCTGATGAACATAGTTTATGTACAACTTTGGTCACATAATGTCTGCAATAATACATCTATGTGATTTCAAAATTCAAAGTATATCTTTTTTCTTGCAAGGTGGGGGTACTCATATTACCCCATATCCCCGTGTTATTCTAAAATAACGTTGACTGGCTAGAAAGTTCCCTGTGCATGCTTGTGACTACCCTATGTTCGAAATCAGGCCTAAGCCGAGTCGGGGGAGGTCTCTCTATCGGGCCTAGCCCCAAGGGACCTCGCCACGCTCTGTAAGCTTGCGCGAAAGCTTACAGAGCGTGGGGAGGTCCCTTGGCTTGGGCAAGTTGGGGCCAGATCGTTTCAGAAGATTTAGATTTTGACTGAAACAGTTTTTTTACTTTTTTATTCACTGTAACTGTACAACATGGAAGCATAGTATATTCAAGACTCTGTGCTACAAACACGCAAGTCTGACTGACAGAAGCTCTGAGAATCTTAAAAACTTGACAAAATATTGCAATCTGATCGCCAAGTTAACCGTGGAGTGATGTTCCCAGCGGAGCATAATTTGGAGCATGCGCATCTAAAGGAGGCTTGGCCGATTTCCGGCAAAATCAAGTGAGAGTAGCTGCGTTAGAAACCAGTCCCAATTATCACAGAGATTTGATAATGCGGTGAATTCTAGCAAGGTGAGATGATGTATCACTTCTGGTTGAGCTTTTTGTGTTTCATGTCATCTTTGGCTGACCAACTAAACGCAGGATAAAAACCACGCTTTATCAGTCCGCATCACCTCGCCATTCATTTCACGGCTTTGGATGGCCAATGGCGATGGAAACAAAACAAGAAATCAATAATTCTATGCATTTGAAGTCTATGATTCGGGGGGCTACGGCGCAAGATCGGGAATAATGAGATACATACAAGATGGCCAGTTATTTGCCGCAAACATGGGGACATAATTGGGCATTTAGAAAATAAATTGCATTCGGGGGGATAGCGTTGTGAAATTCCGCTTTCATTTCGCGTTGGTCGCATCTGGCATGTTTTCACTGTTTTTGCTGTCATGTGATTCTGAGTAGTTCAGTTGGAACGCCAGTCGTTAGTGACACTGGTGGTCATTTGCGTTTGCGGAGCTAATGTTGCCAACATAGGCGAGAGCACACAACCCTTTTTAGAAACATTTACAGCAATAGTGTTACAAAAATTATACTACTCATGCCATTAAAATATTATCATTATAGTCAATTTGAATGTCCTTATTTGGTATTTTATGTTTATGCCATACAAATCATATGCACAAAATGACAACAAACCAATGCTAAATGTCATGATGATGATGATGATAGACCAACATTTAGTCATTAGGATTATAAACAATGTGAATGGATTTATTTATCATAACTCAAAAGCCACATAATAAATGTTGTACGTTTTCCAAGCCTATTGTCGAGGAAGATTGCTAAGTATAAAATGGTAGTAACACATATGAATTATGAATGGAATTATAAATGTCTTGCATAGGTAAGAGCACGAGACTCATTCTGAGCAAAATTGGTCATTTGTAATAATTTATGCAGGGGTCAGGGGTACTGGCAGTAGAACGTAGGCAGTGTGATATTGATTGGAAGTATGGGTAGACAGTAAGCTGAAGGGCCCGTCAGTGACGTTAACGACTATAGAATGAGGTAGCCCACATTAGCTGATCGTTTTTCCAGCATTTTACCAGGAAACATTGGTGTGAATTTATATCTCGGTTGATAAGGGAAAATATTACTGTAACTGGATTCTGACTTTCTTGTTTCCAGATGGATTTCATACAGAGAAAGAGAGGGATTCCAGATTCATTGCCACAATGAATCCACTGGAATGTAATCGCGTTGCTGTAGATATTATAATATCCTGATAGATTACACCAGGATTTTGCCAGCTGGTGAAGCAAGAGACGACAAACAGTCGCATCTTCGGCTATTGTTGGTGAGTGAAACACTCTTCTTACCTGTATTGGTCTGTTGTGATTAGAATTGTGTTACATGTACCTTTAGGCTTACAAAGTTGAATGTTAATGTACACAGACTGTTGCAACACATATTTTAAGCAAAATACGCTGGTTTGCTTGAACTTTAGGATTTTTCAGTTCCCTCCAGTATTTTGGAACATTGACTGAAGAAATGAATTTACATTTAATGCTTGGTAGACAGAATGCCAGTATAATTTCAACTGAACAACAGCAAACTGAAGGTCATTAATGTTTACAGATATATTTACCTTAATCAATGTCTGAATATTATATTAACATTTTGTGTTGTTATATTGTGCAAACATACAGGTGTTTGAATAGACATTTACAACACTTCCAATGCCACTGGTTTTCATTACACATTATGTGAGTCAGGTTGTTTGATCTAGGACTTGCGTCTGGTTCTCCACCAGTGTTAATTAAAACTGTAGGGCATTCGTATCAAAGTGCACAAGTTCTGCATGTGACATACAGTATTTCTGTTCACAGGTGAAAGCCAAGGATGTCGTCTGTGAAGGTAGCAGTGAGGGTGCGCCCTTTCAACAACCGAGAAATTTTGCGAGAGTCAAAATGCATCATCCACATGGATGGAAACTCCACCAGTAAGTTATGTTATTGTAAAATTTCACCATTGAATATGCAGGCGTGTTTCTCCAGACACTGTACACAGTTTGATCTTGATTGATTTATCCACTGGACAACAGTAAATGTTTCTAAATTAATACAGGTATGTCTCATTGGAATTAGTTAAACAGGATATAGAGATCCAGGCTTAGTAACAGTGATTATGCCATGTGAATAGTTTTAATTCACAGACCTCACTGGAGAATGTCCAGATGGCTATGTTAATGTTGACTGTGTGAATCAGAAGAATGGAAACATAATATGGCAATCTCAATCAATGTCATTGCACATGGTAGAGATAAATTGTGATAACTTAAGGCTTGTCATCTTCAGATTGTGTGCTTGTGTCTTGAGTGGGTTTGACTTTATTTTATATTGATTTTTTTATAGGGCCTTCCAATGGGCTGAGATAATATTTTGACACTGTATCCCATGGCTTCTTTTACAAAATGCTGCTAATTAATGTGACTTGTTTATTTTGTATGCAAATTCCATGTGTCTACCATATGCCATGCCACATCCATCTCACATCCTGCCACCCCCACCCCTGTGAAATAGGGGGAAAAAAAATGGCTTGCTTTATCAGCTATCCCATTCCTACTCCTAAGTGCCCAGATGTCATTGTCATCCATTTTAATCATTCAGGTTCAGATTCTTTAAGATTAATGTCACCATATTTATAGAGTTTTCATGTACCATAGATATCAGAAAATTTACTGATGGAAAGACCAATACAATGTAGGTGTGTCGTGAAATGAGTGTCTAGCACTGTGATGGGGGTGTGGGGGGGGGGGGGGTGTGTGTGGAAAAAACCTGCTGAGCTAGTGGGTCATAAGCCACAAAGAAAGGGATAAAATTGTTAAGTTCATGCATTAGCAGTTTTGGAGAGTGAGACAAGTCTTATGGGCCCTGATCATATTACTTTCAGGTGGGTAATGAGAAATTGCACATTAACGACCGATCAGTGTTGTATTGTACACATACTTTGTGTTGTACACTATGCATACATGTGTAAGCATGTTCGATACATAAGAAAAATAAAACAAGGAAAAAAATGAAGGAGAATTTTTGTGTAATTTGAAAAAAAATGAGCATAGTCTTTGTATCCATGTGAGTTTTGGAACTATCTAGTGCCAATCATAAATAAAAGTGCATCCGTTAGAATTCAGTCTCTGATGAGCCCAGTCCAAGTGGGCGAAACTGTTTAGACTTGATATAAAAATTAAACAGTTTGACTCGATAAATCGGCGATCGAGCAGACATGTGCACCTTTGCCACCTATGGACTTGCCAGGTATTGACTTTATTGTTTTAATTCAGCATACAATTTTTATATGCTATTTCTTAATGATTAACATAATTCATTATCACAGTTTTTTCAGCATGCCCAGTACTTTGTTTTAAACCATGCTGGCAGTGTCCTTTTTTATCAAGGAAACAAAACAGTGAAGATTTCTAAAGAAGTGTTAGACTAGACAAAATGGAGGAGTAAATGACAGACTGAAGGTTTACACATGAAGCAGAAAGCACAGCATGTTACTGTATGGCTTCAGAATCGCATATGTTTAATAAGAAACTAACCCCTACCCTCTTAAACTGGGCAGAGGCATCTATGTCTGTAGCTTTTCCATGCACGCTTACCCCCAATGCTCCCCTAGGGAAACTGTTGACTTTGTCTTAATTAGAGGGTCAGGGAGACATGCATGAGAAAGTGCAACACATTTTCAATTTTATAATTTTCAAGTTTAAGTCTTATGTAAATATATATGTTTGATTCTAATATTACCCCAACCAGTTCCACCTAGCTGATTGCAGGAATTTGGGCTGTTCAGGTTCATATATATATATATGTATATATATATATGTATATATATATATATTTACATACATATGCACTATAGTCCCTCCTTTGATAGACCGTTCAAATAAGAGAACACCTGCTTTATGTGACCATTTTGGGACCTCCCCTGTACATGCAGGTAGTCAATCAAAGAACTGATTACCAGTATTCCCTGAGGGACATGCACATGTGAGCTGTATAACTGTGACTGGTTTGAGTGGGCAATGGGTAACATTGAATTAAGATGTATTTATATCTCACTAGAAATGTATGTAACCTGCTTCCTGCTGCAATAAGTCTTAAATAAATATTTTGAGTGAATGAATGAATAAATTAATGGAGTATAAAGAACAGGCTTAAAGTACAAAAATATGATAGAAATTTTTACAATGAACATATGTGGATGTAACTGGACAAATACATATGGATAAAACTGAGTATCTTTTTTTTTCTTTTTTTTTTTCTTTTACCATTGCACCAAGTGATATCCAAATTTGAATAGAAACTGGAAACAAGAAGATTAAAATTATACTGATATTTTGCCTCCCTAGCTGTCATATTAGGAACTAATCTTGATCTATAATGTGATGAATAATGTAACTTTTGTCTGATGCTGGAAGAAGGGAAGGGTCATATACATGATTGAAAATAAGCAGGATTGATCTCATTAGGGGTGGGAGTAAAGAAATTGAAAAAAAAAAAACAAAGCAAAGGAAGTCAAGGAATGATTAATCAGCTTTTTATACATTTTTCTGTTTGTTTTTAGAAGGGTGGAGGCAGGGCCAGAGTTTCGCAAAATTTTGAGAGAATCTATTTGGATTTTTGTAAAGTAGTTTTCTTTTTAAAGAGAGACAAGTTCAGGAGAATCTTAACGAGAATGGATTTTCAGATTCTCGCCAAAATTCTGGCCCTGGTGGAGGATGTGTCTGGTATCAACATAAAAACTCAAAGAATGATCGTATATTTTTCATAGCACATTCACTTTTTTAGGAGGGAGGATGTGACATTTAGGCCTATTGACATTTATGTGGTCTGTTGAAAATGATGAGACAGGATTCTTCATACTAGAGTGACAGACCTCTGTACAATTGGATGATGACATGGCAGATGTCTTCATCTTGTCACTGTGAACACGCTGTTTTTCTTCCACAGCTTTTTGCTTTGAACAGTCCCTGCTATTTTTGTTTTAAAGGTACTGAAGGTATATAATTTTACAGTGGCACAAGGGACACACACACAAAAAAAATACCATTCAAAATTAGAAGAGATTCCCCATATATCAGGGCTCAAAATAAGCATCAGCCACCAGCCCAATGCTAGTCAATTTTGTAGTTTGCTAGTGATTATTTACACTTGCATGGTGACGAAAACAAAGAATATTTGGTAATTTTGTTGGTTTGGCTGGTGAGTAAAAACATTAATATTCGAACCCTGATATGTGATGCTGGATTTATACAATTGAAAGAGATGGCATGCATACCTGTACAGAATGGTATGTATGACTCTGTTAGAATGCTTCTCTATTAATAGCTGCCATTTTGGTATTGAAAGTGTTTTTTCTTTGCTTTGCTTTGCTCTGAAAAAAAAAGAAAAAATTCTCCTGTGCAGCACAAATATTGTCACAAAATTCTTACCCAGGATTATTTTGCAATTAACTAGTGCTGCATACTTGAGTTGTGTTTGTCATGAAAGTGAAGCTAAGAGAAAAAAAAGGAAAAAAAAACATAAGAGACATTGTTATCATCATTGTCTTCACAAGTTTTTTGATCCATTGAAATAGAAAATGCACATATATCAAATGTAAGCATGCAAATATTGGCACACTTACCCTTCATTTTCATACTTGTGGAAAGCATCTTCATCAGTGCACGTGATTTTATATGCGTGTGTATGTTAACTGTGAAATTACAATACCCAACAAACTTCACACATTTTAAAATTTAGGAAATAAAGTAATGGAATACTGAAAGAGTTTGGGAAATCTATCAGGTAGAAGTTCATTCATCTTCCAGTTAAAAAAAAGAAAATTCTGGACCTAGTACAAAGTCTTCCTGCAAAGTACTTTACTTCATATTTTATTTTTTAAAGAAATTAAGCACTCTAAGAGGATACATGGCTTTGCGGCCAATAAGTGCATGTGTCACACTCTTACCTGGATCATATAACGCTGTAATTCAAAAGAATGGCAGCTGTAGCATACCATAATATACCTGTTAAACATCCATGCAGTCAGGAAAATTTTCAGGACTGGATTCAAGCTTGAGCCTTTGTTTAGAGTATTACAACACATTTTACATAATTAACGGTGGCAATTTAGTTATTCTGAGTTCTGATAAAGTACTGTGGATTAATCAAAGATCTCTGGTTTCTTGCTTTTGCAATGCTTCAAAACTAGGAAAATAAGAATCTCTAGGGAAGTGAAAAGGATCTTTAACATGACATTTGGTGGAAAAGTAACAAAAAATAGTGAACATGAAGCTTCAATTCTAGGTCTGAAAGGCAAGAGCATGGAAGTTAAAACCTTTGAAAATACACGTAAATGCATACCTGCCACATGTACATCAGAACACAAGCAGAAACAAAATGTGGCAGACTTTTTAACAGTGCTTATCTTCTCATGTTTGTTTGCCATCAACTGACATTCTCATGTCATTGTTGTTAAATAATTTCATACAATGGTATTGTTGACATTGTGATCTGTCTTGAGTGCCTCTGTAGGGTTTGGTGTCAGACTAGGCCTGCTTAGATGATTAGGTGTGAAGTGCAGTTAGCTTCACATGATGTATACTATGGTCATGTGGCACATTGGTCTTTGTTCATATTGCCATAAGGAAAACTAGGCAGCTTTTTTGCAAGATGTGCAAAAATTTTAAATTTATTTTATTGTAGATTATGCATATATATATATAAATTAATCATGATAATGGTGAAGCTATTTTGTATCTGTTTACTAAGGTTACATAATATGTTTACTTAATCTGAAAATGGTAAAGTTCATGCATGTTAATTGTATTGTTTGCAGAATATTTATGCGTAAAGAATGGAGAAGACAAACACATGTATATATGCTCATTGTATAATATGTCAGATGCAACTGACAACTTGTGTCCACAGACAAGTGTGCGTAGGAAGCTATGCACAATGCACTTTTCCTGTTCAATTTTGTAACGGAAGACAAATGGTGTGAAGGTTCAAGTATCTGTGTGCCAGAATGAGAGCAATAGACTTGTTGCCATGGCAACAACAGCCATATTATACAACAGATCAACACTGTTGTTTTTTTTTTTTTTTTGTGTGTGCATTAACCTTATCCCTCTTGAATCATTCAGAAGTGCCTGGATGTAAATCGCCACCAGATTAAATGTTTTTGCTTCATCTTCTTTTTAGTCGATAATATTTTGAATACGAAAAGTTGAGAAAACCTATCTTTGCAATGTATCCCGGGTCATCAGTTCTCCTTGATGCTGTACTGAAGGAAAGCTGTTGACTCAGTCTTATTTTAACCGAGAGGGTCATTTGAAGATGAGTCTGAATATGACAGAGCCCATGCAAATGCAGATACATTACGACCTGTTTTATAAGACCACCCTTGGGGATGACCAAAGTGTGGTCTCTTAAGACAGGTGGTCTTTCAGAGGAGGTATAAATAGCATGTAAAGCACTAAGCAAAATATCGTGAAGAGATCATCTTTCAAAATAGATGGTCTCTCAAGACAGGTATCAAGTGGTGTATGCAGCATGACCAGGATCTAATGTGAATGGTGTTTCAGCAGGGATAAATGGAATTCTGACATTTGGAGCCCCCAAATGCCACTTTTTGAGACCTAAAAGCTAATTTCTGTGTTTTGCCTGCCCTAAGAGTGCGGTGTTTATTTAGGTACATGTACTAGATATTACTATTTTCCTGTAAAATTCATGTCAGGCTTTACACAGAATGTTGTGGCATAATTGACTTTTGTAACAACAGAACTTTGTTTTCATCTATATTGTATGGGTGCTGTACAAATGTATTTAACTAGTAATCCTATTCTGTTCAGCACATTAGGCACAGGGAATTGTGTGTGAGCTGAATTGCAATATAATGAGTATTTGGTCACTAATTGGATTAACTGTGTAATTACAATTTTTGAAAATTTGCAGTTATTATTGTTAGCGTTTAAAACAGGTTAAAAGCAGTCTTAAACTGGCCAGGTGCCTAAGGGGACAGGGATGCTAATGAAGACAAATCTGAGTTGTGGTTTTAAAATCACTGATTGTCTTCCCAGCAACTTGACAAATGGAGTATGTACCCTATAGGTGGCACTACAGGCTACTTCCCTGTGGTATCCACCTGTTGCAAGTAGAGACACCTGGGGCACAAACAAAGCCGGGTTTCTTCATTGGTTTGAAAGTGTCACATGACACAGGAAGGCAGGTGCTACCATGCAGAATGACATATCTGACATACCATATTAGGTAGCTGTAATACCCACGAATCAAGTGAAAAGGCAGAATGTCTCAAGCCTATATACATGTATAGGTCCTTATATTTCATAATGCCATGGTTTTCAACCAGACACACCATGTACTTTGGTTCTACATGTAAGATAACTAACTCTCAAACCATCCATCCTGCTCAGACTTATCTTCGGTGGTCACGCACACCTCCTCCTCCCCCCTTACCTCCCATGGACAGCAATATCAATGTATCATGCCAGAGGATACACAGGGGCAATAAACGTACCCTTAAAAATCTTAAGGGTACTTCTGCTTATCTTAAAAATACAAATTAAATGAAATGCTAACCTATTATAATCTAAAATGTAACTTAAAGTCCACATCATTGTAGTTTTCTCAGCAGAATATGCATCATTGTATAATATTTGTGTATGCTTAAAAATCTGTCTGGCCAGGGTCCTAGATGAATTATGGATGACAAGGAAATGTATGCTAGAAACTGGGATGAACAAGTGTGGTGTTTAATTTTTAATTAAAAACAAGCATTGCTCAAAAAAAAAAATCCCCTGTGAAAAGATACCAATTGATGGTTTCCTGGACAGTACAAGGAAAAGTGACGTTGATGTGTGTATTGTTTATGGCTTGAAAATTGGCCTGTCAAAAATTATGTATACAAAAGCATAATATTGCACTAGGTGTGAATTAATCAAAATATTAGTTTGGTGCTGTCTGTCTGTCTGTCTGTCTCTCTCTCTCTCTTGTAGCATTCTTTTGGGATTGTCTGTACATTGTCAATTCTTATGGACGGACACATAGTTTGTTAATTAACTATGTCTTATTGTAAACCCTATCCCCTCCAATCTAGATGTAGAAGAGGGGTTCATATAGGGAAATCCCTATTCCCCAATTGTGAAATAAAATATGTTTAAAACAATTGTCAAGGAAAACAATTTCCTTGAACCCTTGAACCCAATCAGTGGTTTTAAACCACAACTCCTTTGCCCCTTGAATTGCTGAGTCAATA
This sequence comes from Hermodice carunculata, assembly GCA_964020975.1. Classification (NCBI taxonomy): domain Eukaryota; kingdom Metazoa; phylum Annelida; class Polychaeta; order Eunicida; family Amphinomidae; genus Hermodice; species Hermodice carunculata. The sequence continues at coordinate 59,575,484 of OZ026626.1, read as the reverse complement.
GCTTTCCTTGGCATGGATTGGGTGCCAAACCCATGCCAAGGAAAGCTGTTGATTAGGGTATGCTATTTTGATTGGATTCATCAACAATTTTTATGCAAATTACTTTACATTACTGTAGAAATTAGTCCAAGCATTGAAGCAGACAATATTTCACCGCTGACTGATTTTGGTTGGTTTGAGGGGAAAATGGTTGAAGCTGTGACTTGAACAAGAGACAGAGACCACAATGAATTTAACACAGGATTAAATCCATCTTGTCCTATGCCCCCAGTTTTTCATATCAATATGATTTGTGTGTGTGTGTTTTATTAAGCATTATATCTGGAGATGTAAACTAGTTTAAAAAAATAAAAGCACTCTCCTAAAAGAATAATTGAAACCATACTGTAAATGTACTTAGTTTCACATGTATAAATTTTCACTGTTTTTGCATTTCACACATTTCATTGAATTTTTAATTTCACTATTTTCAACATAATTTCTGTTAAATCAATGATAAACTGATATTTTGCTGTGTTTTTACTTTCATGGTTTTGTGCCATCACTGAAATAAGCAAAATAAAATCAATTTACAGCAAATGGAAACTGAACATTTTATTGCAAAACAAACAATTTTAGAAAATGCTGTGAAAAGTGGAAATATCTCTCAAGTCACTTTTGCAAATAAAGAAATAGTGTAAATTCACTAATTTAATGAAGCACTGTTTTAGAATAGGTTTAATGGGAACTCTGTCCAAAATAGGGAATTTAAAACTTCACTTAAATGCTTTAAATTCAAAACCTGTGAAAATTTATGCATAGGAATATCAAATACACTTGCAGTATATGTATTATGCAGATAGCACTGAAGTTCTACTTTTTTTGCCTTTTGTAACAACAATTTAAAAAAATAAATAATAAACTTATTACTTTATTTAAAGCAAGAGAAATTGTTAGTTTATTTGTGTGTATAGAGGGCTTCCATGCACTGATAATGGCTTGGCTGTGGTGGTGAGTGTGGGTGTCAAATGAAACAAACTTAATAGTTTGCAAATTGTGGGATGGACTGAGAGCGTTATGTAGTGTACTGTTATTGATACCGTATTTACTATTTGTTAAATCCATTGACTCACAGTACTACTGAATAAATCATTGGTCAGCCAAATAGTTTTTACAAATGGCATGGATGACATTGCAGGAGTGAATTACAAAATTAGATGGATAAACACATCAAAGCTTGTTTAGAAATGACAAACACTAACAAAAAAAAGCAAACAACACCCCCACCCCCCCCCCCCCAAAAAAAAGAAAAAAAACAAAAACAGACTAACAACTGAGACAATTCAGTGTCAAGTTTCAGTACAGCAGATGCTGTACATGTGATAGACATAATGTTACTGTGGTATATCAGATACTGAAACGAAATACCACAGTTATGTTTGGTCACAAAATGTCTGACTATTTCAGCACAAACACCTGCGATATTTGACAAAGATGCATGAATGAACAGTCGATGTGACTAATGTACCAGGTATTGCATTGTTGTAGTGTACCTGAGAGAAGTTGATCCTTCTAGAAAGAGAGTTCTGTTTAATGAAGCCTCCCTGACAGATGTGTTTTGTGTCTGTTTCCCTGTTTGAAATGAGTGGTCCATGTTGGTATATATGTATCAGCAGACTGTTAGCAAGAATAACTACATTGAAAAATATAAACAAAGAGTTGTGGATATGTATATACTTATCTCTTGTTTTGGTCGATTTTAGTGCTATATAGCATGTGTGTAAATATATAGGCCAGACCACTATGGACCCTATAATAAAGTCATTGGAAAGTGCTATTTATTAAAGACCTACTGTTCTGCAGAGTACTGGTAACAGGAAGAGTCCCTGTAACTGGAAGTACTGATATACAATATACCATCATGGGCTAAGCTACTACCTGGGTAGCAATGGCATCGTCTACTGTCAGCGAGATAGCTGAATCTCTGCTGGAACATTTGGCATTTGGTGCGACACAAGTTACTGAAGTGGGCAAATATGGGATAAACAGATCATAGCATGGTTTGTGTCTATACGAAGAATATCAGCTCGCACTAGATACCATATAGCATAACTGGTTCACTTCGCTCACTCATTCTGCATATATGGCACCCAGTGTTCGGAGTGTCTGGGAACTGTGAAAATTTAGACTCATAGATTTAAAATGAGTTGAAGCATACACTGAAAAATAGTTGACTAACATCACCAATACACTTGGTATCCAAATGTCTTTGCCAGGTTCCCACAGTTTTTGGTCATGTTGTGTCCTAGCATTTGGATATACATGTAGAACTACATGTATATAAAAAACAAAACGAAACAAACAAAAAACCCTAAACATGTATTTATGATATTTAATTAGTGCATTTTCTCATTGAAAATGTTTTTCAGGCACAGTTATTGGTGTCTATATTTAACATGGTACATATGTGCTGAAATGGCAATTCCACAGCGGACAGTAAGTGAATGGTGTGGATGAGGTGTTTACGAGTAGAAAAATTGCCTGCTAAACAGCCCAATCTTCATGAGCTAGAGATGATATGGAGCTTGGGCTGCTCTACAGGCAACCAGAGAAGTCAGTCCTGTTACATATTGCTCACACACACAAAGAAAAAACCACCTGCTGTCCATGAAATGAAGGGAAACATATGATGATACTGTACATGTATGGTTCAATTTCACAAATGTGTTAGACAGTAGTTCAACATGAGTTAAGATGAAAGCATTGAAAAAGCAGGGCCAGAATTTCGCAAAATTTTGCAAGAATCTATTGGGAATTTTTGTCAATTAGTTTTCTTTTTAAAGAAAGACAAGTTTAGGAGAATCTTTACGAGAATGGATTCTCGGATTCTCGCCGAAATTCTGGCCCTGAAAAGTATAAAAAAGTAATTACAAAGGTGTTGGAGAATGGCTCTCTTGCTATGTAGACCAATGTAAAAAAACTTGAATTCCTTAAAGATGGTCTTGTGTTAAAAAATTTCATGGATTAAGAGCATTTTCTTCCTGGAGATAAATGGAATTAAAGAAAAAGTGTACAAAATATTATGAATATTTGAGTACTCAGACAGTGCCATGAATAGACATTTGTCTGCCATTTTTTTTTTTTCCCTGCTGTGATGCAGAAAGTCTCATTGACATTGCTTGGAATGTTTGCCCTCGTTTGCAACTCCAGTGGCTGCATGGATGAGACTAGTTATCAAGACTATCTTTCTGCGTCATCTGAACATGAAGTGAAGTTTCTCCATTTATGTGAAAGCATTGTTACCCGACAGAAGGTTGTGTGCTCAGGACTCAGATCTCGTGTTACCTACAAGAAAGGTACATGCAGACCCGTGGTGTTGGCAAGAAATCTTTTAGTCGAGCATCCATACTGTTCATATTGTCAACTAAATTTAGAAGTACAAATGTGTAAGTACATGTATACAATGTCAATTGAAGTTCAGTGTCCACAAATCTGAAACCCAGTGCATGTATCACAACTAGCAGAACGAAAAATGTATGTATTTTTAGTCACTCATGAGATATCTGTAAATGTCAATATGAACACACACAGAGTGTGAAGACAAGCCAGGAAATAGATTGTTATATTTATCCCCAGCTCTGTGCTGTTCATTTTGTTTTCATTCATGTTTTTAGGACGCCCACCTTGACATTTATATGCAGTCAGTGTTTCTGACATAGGTTAATGAAATAAAAACAAAAGGGCAATAGGCCTTGTAGGTTGAGCTGTCTCCACAGAGAGACCACCCGCCTTTTACCAAATTTCCTAGGCCTTTAAGTCCTCCTTTTCCGTCATTTTACCAACTGTGAGAGACCACCTGCTTTATGTGACCAAGTTTAGGTCTGCCCGAGAGAATGGTCACTGAAAAGAGGCACTAATGTACATCAGAACACTTGGCAGGGGGAAATTGTATAAATCTGACATGAGATTTGAACCACAACCCGAAAATGGTGATAGATAAAGATTAAATTAGTCGGTGCCAACAAGCTGTCAACATATTATCTGTTTGCAAAGTATAGCAGGCAGCCATGTTAAATCTCTTGTCAAATGATAGGCTGCCTCACCACGTGGGACATTTGTCCAGCAGCCTCAGGAAGATGTTGGCACTTGATATGCCCTTTTGATATACAATGTAATCAGGTATTGGCACACGGAGGGGGTGGAAACACATGGGGTCATTCTGCAATAAAAGGGTAATTTAAGGTAAACCATGTTAAATGTAGGAAAAGCCAGCACATTAAGCAGAAAGTCAGGCGTGATATGCATGTATATTTTCATCTCCCACTCATAAGTGATTTAGTGGTGTCACTTCTGGTCTGCGGGCATTAGAACAAGGAGTAGGCGGTGCCTGTTTGTCTCAAAATATCAGTGTTCAACGTTGATCTGCAGCAAGAAGAATACTGTATATCCTCTATAAGTACCCCGGTTCCCCATGAACACCCCCTTCTACTTAAGAGGCCCACATAAAGTGAAATAAATGCCACTTATTAGCCCTTTCCCCCTTGAATTAAGACTTAGGCAACAGCTTTCCTTGGCATGGAACTTGTGATCTTGATAAGTCTCATGTACATTTGTCAGTCAAATTGTTTTTCATGACTGTTGAAATTAGTTGAAAACACTGAAGCAAACGACATTGGACCACCAGCCGGTTTTGGCCGGTTTAAGGTTAAAAGGGTTAACTGTTTTAGAGGTCATCACAAGGGAAGCTGTCCTCATCTACATTCAACATAATGATTCCAGATTCATATCTCTCATTAAAAAGAAAAAAAGAGAGAAAAAAGAAAGATTTAGTTGAAGTAACAGATTCAAGGTTGCTGCAGGAAAAGACTTTGAGTTTTGATCTTGGTCATGTTGACTGGAAACATCAGAGAGGGGACCATTGCCTCTATTAGCGTACAATGCCACCTCATTGCAAACTAATGATGGATTCTGTAGGGTAGATGTATTACAGCAAAAATCACATTAGAACATGAGACATTTAACACTGAAGTGGTAAGAAAAACATTTTAGTGGGAGCCAAGGACCCACCAATATACATGTATAGCTTGTAATTAGGGTTGTCATGAAGAAGGGAGTTGCTGTACATGTATTTACAAAGGCGGGGGGGGGGGGGGGGTATGAATGCTGAAAATAAGAGCCACCTGATGTGTATGTGCTTTGACAAAATTAACACTGTCACAGACATGATTTCTGAAAGCAACAGACCTCTCAGTTGACATGTGGGAGGGGATTATTCTCATTGAAAATAAAATAAATCTGGAAATGATCAATGCATGATTGTTAAACAGTATTAACCTCAATGTGACCCAAGTTTCTCTGAAATTTTTTTTTTTTTTTTTTTTTTTATAACCCATCGGCTAGGACGGTTTGACTGGTAGTCTTGGCATGCGTTTTGGCGTGCTCTTTCTGTGATGTCTGCTTAACAGGTGTTAGCAGCCTTACCCCCCTGCTATATAAGCAGTGGTTTACAGTGTTCCAGTTGCCACTGGTGAGAATCGTGGAAGATTCAAAACCAGTCTGGCTTTTACTTGTGTTAGGCTTATCCGCCACTGGCCTTTCTTGGTCTTTTCCTGTTTCTCTGAAAGTTCTATATTTGCAGATTCTTGATCACCATGATGATACGTTTGGGTTAACTTTGCAGGAAGGTGCTTTTCATTGTAACTTGTCAGAAAATCATGTGGTAAAAACTAAATTTACATTGAAAGCCAAACGGTTGATCACTGTGATCAAAACCGCACACACCCAGGTTGAAAATATTTAGTGGCCCAGCTGCCCTTCTGTCTCTCCCATGCAGTAAACTGTTAAAAGGACGAGGGGCCAGTGTTGAATTCACATCACGGTGTGGAGTTGTTTATTCCAATGGGATAGGTCATGGCAATTTCACATGTATTCAACTGAATACACAAAATGCAGACAAGAGTTGTGTTTTCCTGTTGGATTGTATGTTAGTGAAACCTCTTATGAACTGCTTACTTTTGAGGCCTATGAAGTAAAATTGTTAGAATGATGCTATACTCCTAGACTTACCATGAAAAGAAAGGTGTTTCTATATGCTGGGGTTTTTAAGTTACAAAATTGCAAACTACAATAGAAAGTAATGGAATATACAAATCCAGCCCTCCTGATTGAAGAGCCATTTGAAGAATGGGCACAGGAACCTATTAATCCTTTTCCTGTTTTAGCATTAGACATCGATCATGCTAACTGAGCCAACAGAAAATATTAATTACTTAACAGTTTTAGGCAGTTGATGAGAGGTGCCCGTGTGTGTTATAACTGACAGAGACTTCCTTTCTAGATTAGCACCGGTGGCTGTGTTTGACTGGTATATCAAAGTACACTAAATAGAAATACCATCCACTGATTGCCTAGGTGGAGAACCTGTAGCAATTTTGAAGGAACCTGTACTCAGTGGTGCCCTCCATTGACATTAATCACTTCTGCTCATATGTTGGCTTAGAGATTGCATAGGAGCCACTAGTAAATGCTGCCATCTTGTGGTCCGAGTGCATTGAAGTTGATCTCATTGTGTGGAGGCTGTAAAGGGTGCTTTAGGGCACTGGGGCTTCCAGGTCAACAGCACTGTCTTAGGATGTGTTAGGTCATATTAGGTTGTGGTGTATAAAGCAGAAAGAATGCTGTTTACTATTAAAGTGAAAGTTGTATCGGATCTGCATTTACATCCTAATATCAAGTGTAAACAGTAGTTAAATACCATTGCTTCTACTGTCTAGTAAATAATAGTGGCCAACTTTGAGATAAATGTGGACTGCTTACTTCATGCTGATAATTAAGGATTAAATGTTAAAAATTTGCAGTTACATGTATTGCATTTACATCCTAATATCAAGTGTCAACAAGAGTTAAGTGCCATTGCTTCTACCGTCTAGTAAGTAATAGCGGCCAACTTTGAGGAAAATGTGGACTGCTCACTTCATGCTGATAATTAAGGATTAAATGTTAAAAATTTGCAGTTACATGTATTGCAAAGAAGGGCTCTATTGGGGAAAAAAAGTTTTTAATTTTACAGTGAGCGTTGTCTGTGGATAGTGGGGTAAATATTGGTACATGTGGAACATGTGATCCATCAATATAACGAGCCAACAGTCTTACACTATTGATGTAAAGTATAGATCTGCGTATTGTAATTACTGAAACAGTCACCCTATGGGGGCCACGAAAGTTTCGTTTTGGTTCAAAATACCTGCACTATATCCATGTGAGAAGACGTGTATGATTATATTGCGTATTCTATTTGGTATTGCATGTACATGCCAGCGCTGATAATCAATAGCTGTGCTTGGGAGCTACGGCTGCCATTGCATAGTGACGTAGGTGGAGGAAATTTATATCCCAACAGACAGAAAGCTGACTCCTAGACTGGCATCAAGCATAATTATGATTTTGCTTCACAAGCCATGGCCTCAAGGTCACGGTATCTTTTTCCTACGACATTTGCTTATGCATAGCGCCTGTGCTGTAAAGTTTCGAAGGAGGCAGACTCTAGAGGGCTTTAAAGATGCCATAGGCTGGATGATCATAGAGAGTGCAGATGACAACTGGACAATGTGAATAGATGGCATGATCTCCTCATACAATTGTATGGGCAGTATAACAGGCACAGGGAGAACGGCTAAACTGGTCGGCAGTTTTCTCGACAAGGTGTCGGCCTCCATGTTTCATACTATCAGTGAAATAAATGGTGGCATCTGGCTAGAAGTGACACTTCTGGCATCAAGTCTGCTTCCGCTTATTGGCAGCCCAGCACTCGTATTCATTGACACAGTTGATTGGTCTATAAAACTAGTATTCTGTACATGTGGTCTGCCCCAACAACCAATACAGAAAGAGGAGGGGGAAGAATTGGTTTACATCACTTTTAACAAGTGGCATTTCAGGGTTGTATTTAATGTTTTATAGCTTGTTGGCACTAAAGCATAAAGGTGGCACCACTAAATTAAATTTCCCATAGATGGCGATTTTAACACATCCTGGCATATGTGAGAGTAGAAGCTTTAACTTTAAGGAAGACTGTGCTCACAAATTAAGTTGAAGTCTGACTTACAAAATAAGAGGTATTGACACATGATGAACACCAAACTTTTGACTTTGCCCCAACTGAATGCAGTCCTGTTGGATTTTCACTTGTCCGCACCCAATATCACTTTCAAATTTCTGACCCCCAGGAAAAAAATATGCCCAAAATAAATTATTCAAATTGGTCCATTTTATTATAGCAAAATCTGAATTGAAAATATATGTAATGGATTTCAGCCTACCACAAATTCCACCACTCTGGTCAAGCCAAATTCTATAGTGCTGGTCATTATAACTTTGTGCTGTCCTCTGTGGCCAATATAGGGGTGCAACCATAAAAAATCCCATTCAGCTTTCAACATGACCATCAAGGTTAAAAAGCTCCCTGTAAAGTTACATGTCAGAAATAATGTAAACATGTGGTTTTAAGGCCCACATTGCCCTGATGGAACAGCTGGGAACGGCTCAACCTTCAAACATGGGTAAAAAGGCAAAGATTAAATTTTTCCCTTGGGTACAACCCTGTGGCATAGTGTGGTTGGTCTGAGAATATTTCCATGATGTGGTGATAACTAAAGTGCATGAGGAGACCATCCTCTTGAAATATCACTCTTGTGGCACGTCTGTAATAGTTGCAGTTGCTTCCATAGTACTGGTCCATTCAATGCTGCCTCTTTTAGCGATCATTGTTGGACTTAGCACTCCAGGGATGGCCTTTTGATAGAGATCGCAATGTTCCATTGTGTCCCTTCCATGCGGTTGATAATCTTAGCACTGCATCATAGGCTTCATATTGAAAAGGACTCGCTGTCAATGCTGCCACATACAAGAAACCTGTTTCATTCTAATTGTAGGTATAAACCACTCAAGAAAGTATATTTGAGAACGTAAACATGGTCAATGTTTTCTGCAGACAGATGGTTTATATCATTTTTCATTGCATTTCCAGCTGGTATCATTTGATGCTGCTACAGGTCTGTATAATTGACGTGTCACATTATGTTTACTTTGCAAAAATTGTCCAAATTTTTTATCCAACAATAGCACCACAAACTGCAATATTCCCCAAGAATACATCTGTAGACAACATCAACCTTGAAATCCAGGAGTGCTCTCTGCATGCTGTTGGTTTGAAACTCCTTGATTTCAGGAACTAACATGGCCACATGTAGTTCGTCTGGTTTAACAGCGATGGTTCTCAGACAACCTGGGAGTACAGACAGCCAGAAAGCTGACCACTAGCTGTGCCGGGTCTTGCCATGTCCCGTGACTACTTTGCAGACAACTCTGAAGCGCAGCTATCGCGTGTGAACACAACCAAATTGTATACATACTTGACAGTGACTGCACAATGGGTTCTTCAGATACATTTGTTTCTTAGCCATTGGAAATCAGAAGAATTTTTTGAAATGAAGTGTATCTTGTGTACTGCGTCAGACAAATTGTGTGACTGCTTGAAATGTAAGCTGCAGGCAGGAACGTGCTGTGAACGTAACTTTTTTTCTGCATCGTGATTTACCTGGCAATGTACATAAAAAGAGGGCGCCAAATGTCCAAGAGTGATGCTAGCACAGAAAAAAACCCACGTGACATTAATTTAAACGTAAGCATGTCAATATCATTATTTTTGATGACAGAAAGATGCCCAGGAGGCGCAGATGTAATTTCCAGATATTATCTCTTTCTCCTGGTTGGAGTCCGGCAGATGTAGACAGCATCTTCCGTCACAAAAAGAAAAGTGTGGCAACACTCTCTGGTTTGTAATGCGAGGAAAGATTTGAACTGGATCCCTCAAGGGACATGGGGTCCACACAAATGTCGAAAAATAAAAAACCGAAATACATGTAATACAATGCAGCCTGCCTGGGGTTCTCCGAGGAAGTGTACCAACCAAGACTAAGTGGGAAACGGGCAAGAAATTTGCATCAGGTGCTTTGTCCTGTGCAAGAGACTGTAATCTATTGACTAGTTTAGTCTCCATCCTATTATTTCTGTGTCCCTCCCCCACAAAGAAAATGTCCTTGTGCCCATGTCCTGCAGACAAATAAGACATCCGTGATCTGCCAATGGCATTTTGTTATTGCCTATCAGACTCTGCTACTTCATTCTACTGTTAAATGAACAAAGTTACCAAACATACTCACGTAACTCACGTCACTTATATAAATCCCACAAAAAAAAAATACATATAAACATGGAGACAAAATGGAATAAATTCAGGTGTCATCAGCAGGAAAGTAATTACAGTGAGACCTCATTATAACGACACTCAGATATCCGACATATTCACCTAACGACACAGGTTTTGAAGGATTTAAAGTTCGATTCCTTTGTTATGTGACTCATTTATCTGACATATTCAGATATCTGACACATTTTGCAGGGAGCAAATGGTGTGGTAATAATGAGGTATCACTGTACATGTAGTTAAGGAGCATACTTCTGTGATTAATTTCCGTGTCATTATTAGTGTAGAACCTGTAATTAATTTCCATGTCATTATTAGCATTGCGGCATATTTCTGAAATAAATTTGCTTGTTTATCTGAAGTAAGCAGGGCATTATATTGATCACAATAGGATGAGAGAAAGTAGTTTGCTGATGAGACAGAAACATTGCAAAAATTCCTCAGACAGAAAGGAAACTTATCCAGATAAGGTCTTGGAGCTGTTGTTTCTCACAGTTTGTCAATGAAAGTGTCTAATACAACACTCCCTCTTTTGAGAGACCACCTGCCTTTTGAGACCATATTTGTAAAGTCTGCAGTTGTGTCTTTTCCATGCGGTTTGATCTCTATTGAGAGACTGCCTGCTGTGTATGTCCACTTCTAGACCTGCTCTAGGGATGGTCTCTCCAAATCCGCTGGGGCTATACTGTTTGTCCAGAATTATGTGGTTTAGGGTCTTGCAAAGTCAAATGTCCTCTGACACTTCTCTACATGTACATATACCATAAAATCAGAAATCTTTGAGCCAAGTTCTATTATGTCTCTGCCACTAACTGGGTCTTTAAAAATATAAATATGGAAATAGTGAAAAGTTTAAGTAAATTTTATTTTCAATGGTACCAAATTATATTCAACAGTTAATATTGGAGATAGCTACATCAGCACAAAAGATAAGAGATCTTCAGGAGGTAATACAGAACACATTTTGATTATGGGCTGAGGATGCTGGGAAAATGGCAGAGAAGACAATTTATTATTCAGTACATCAAATGGCAGATAACTAACATTTGGTGCATTGAACGATAAAGACTAATATTTGGCACATCAAATGAAGGAAGACTAATATTTGGCACATCAAATGAAGGAAAATTAATATTTTGGCGCTCAAACCTTTGGAGTTACTGCTTTACTTGTGGACTGTGAAGGTGTCGAAGTTGAGAGATGTTCGATTAAACAACTGCTTGTGGGGTTTCGTTGCCCTTTGTAAAGAGAAAAAAAAAATTAGCAAAGGAGAGATTTGCATGTTAACAGAAGAATTCACATCATGGTTGTCATGGCAACATGTCTCCCATTCTACGTACAGTTTCATGTGAACATCCTGGTGTTTGGGCTGATCAAATAGACGTTACTTGAGCAGTGTGCCAAACATATGCCTCAAAGAACTCTGTCCTACGTAGTACTTAGTATTGTGGAGTGGAATATAGCAATAATTGTGGATTGCCAGTAGGATTTGGGGTTCATTATTTTGGTATTAACCCCTTAACCCTTTCTCCTTGAGTTAAGACTGAGTCAGTAGCTTTCCTTTGTGTGGGTTGGTGCCTGGTGCCCAACCTTTGCCAAGGGAAAGATGTTTTGACCCGGAGCGTATTATCTTGACAAGTCCCATCTACAATTTTCATCATAATTGTGTTTTCATTACCACTGAAATTAGTCCAAAACCATGAAGCAGACAATATTTGACCACTGGCCGGTTCTGGCTGGATTGAGGGGGAGAGGTTTTAAGAAATGATTGGTTGATGCATAGTGCTCATTAACATACTGGGATTTACCGATGAAGTACACCATTGATTAGTTATTTTAAAAGGAGAAACTGAGCATCCAAGGATACATCAGATAAAGACATGACCAAGTGGTCTTGTGATAAGTAGTGGCAGAAAGAGACATACGATACCAGACAGTGTCTGTTGGAGTCTCCACAGTGATATTCCATGCTGACCTCTCTTTGGGCATTGCCAGCTGACGGCATCAAATTTTTGTATGGTCAGTGGCTATCCTGGCATCGTATCATGTCTTTATACACATGTCATTCGGTTGATCAGTACGTCTTCAACAACAACAATTGAACCCCTTTCAAGGTATTTTTAACAGAAAATATGTGTGGATTCTGTGGGAAATAAACAGCAAATATATATTATGCTGGTGTTGGGCTGTTGTGGCCAGTTTAGTTCAAATACTACTTCAAACCCTGGAGCCAGTTCTGTGGTCCATGTCTTGAGAGACCAGTCCAATGAGAGACCATTCCACTGAGAGACCATTCCACTGAGAAACCATTCCTGTGAGAGACCATTCCAGTGAGATGCCATTCCAATGAGAGACTACCTGTCTTGAAAGTCCATCTTTTCAGCATTTATGTGCTTAGTACTTTTCATCTTATGTGTACATGTACCTTTTTAAGAGGGGGCACCTGTGTTGGAAGGTCATCTTTTCAGCATAATTATTTGCCTGGTGGTTTTCGTGTTATTCACACATCCTTTGATAGACCATGCACATGTGGTGAGGGGCCACTATGTGGTTACCCTCAGAAGATGTTTTGCCAGGGCAAAGTATCACTCTACAGGATTTCCCAGTCAAAAACAAACTTCTCAACTCATAATTGTATTTTCCCTGCAAATGTTGTTCATGATATTTCATGAGGTGAGCATGTGGGTGTGTGTTTTTGCCTGAGTGTTGGAGTATGTTTTATGGGGCAATGCTGTCCCAACCACCCCCTTTCCCCAGGTCAATCTTCGACTTTTTGCTTAGTTGTCAAGGGCACTTCCATGCGTTCTTGGGTATGAACAAAGTTCTCCATTGTGTTGGTATACTTGTATAAATCATGTTGAAGACATAATGGTGTTGGCTGGGGGCATGGAGCCAGATGCTTGGATATCACGGTATTACTGATGTGTGTCTAATGTGTAGGAAATATACACAGTGCAGAGGGTAGCAGGTGCACCTGAAGTGGCAGCCATGTGGGGGGTGAAGGACCTCCATGTAATGGCTGTGATAGTAGAGCTGGAGGCACTGCTCATGTAGGCCTCTGTTTTGCCAGTCAACTAACATCATACAAGTCCCTAGTTTTCCTAGTATTACTACCTTAACCCTTCCCCCCCATGAATTAAGACTGAGTCAACAACTTTCCTTGGCATGGGAGTGCCTAACCCATGCCAAGGAAAGCTGTTGACCTGGGGCATGTGATCTTGATAGGTCTCATCTACAATTCTCAGTTATTTTGTTTTTAATCACTTTTGAAATCAGTTGAAAACACTGAAGCAGACGACACTTGACCTCCAGCCGATTTTGGCCAGTTCAGGGGCAAAGGGTTAAATGGCATACCAACATGCTCAGTTTACAGTCAGTGATTTTGGCGTTGACTGGCAACCCAGCTGGAGCATGACTTAGCAGGCACAGTGGTCCCTCTCTTGAGAGACCACCCCTCTTGAGAGCCTACCTGTCTTGAAAGACCATCTTTAGAGAACACATGTACTTCACTCAGTACTTTTCATATAGTTTATACTTCCAATCAAAGACCACCTGTCTTGAGAGACCTTCATTTGTTCATCCCAGGGGTGGTCTTTGAAGACAGGTTTCACTGTACTGCCAAAAATAAGGAGCAAGGCCATTACCACTATCATGTACAATGAGTCAACCCCGAGGCAGTTTGCGTGTGTGCCGTCATTCACTATGGCAGATGCTGTCATGTCACACACAGCCCTCCCCGTGTCACATATTGATTCTCATCTGTAAGTCCGAGAAATGCAGAATGGCTTCATGCAAGGTGTTGCAATCGGCCCAGCCAAACTGCGCGTCGTATTTGCCTCCACAAGTCAAATTACAAGTGATGTCCTTAAATATGTTGGTATGCAACTTTTCCGCATTAAAAATTACCAGAAATGGACTAACATCAGTCATCTGCTGATTTTTTTTTCTTGTGTCTTTTTCTCTTTCCATCGGAACTGAATGATATAGATTAGTCAGTGGATGCCCTTAGTACTCTCTAGGCAATTACTAGGTGCCTTGGAAGGCTGTTGACCTTGACTAAGTCCCTAGTGGGTTGAATGTAGGCATTGAAGGAATGGACTGGAAGTTTGCAAAGGTGACATGTGTGACTGTAAAAGAAGTTGCCTCCTTTGGCCACTGGGGCATACAAATGAATTGAAAAAAAAAAAAAAAGGAACTGGCCTTACCTGAGTTTCTTATGAACAAAATTAGTAATTTGTTTTTCTTCACCAACGTTAAAACAAAAACAAAAACAAAAACAAAAAACGAATATGTTGACAGAACCATACACCATGTACCATTTTTATGTTGAGCCAGCATACATGTAGCTACAACATATTTATAAGATCATAATATTCTGCAATGAAATATAATGTAATATGAATTGGAGTAGTTTGTGTAGCTGTGTTGAAAATAGAATTTTTAGTGACTGTTTTACGGCCAGTGTTTTATGTGTTGAAAAGAAACTTTATGGAATCAAGTACAATGTAGAATGCTGAGTTACTTTGTTTTCTCAATTTTGCTATACAGCGGTGCCTGTTACATGTATAAAGATCACGGCCCCTGAGAGACAGCATTATGAATACACATACATGTACTAATTCATATGTCTCCTTATCAATACACATAGTAATTAATATACCAGTCTCCTTATGAATACACATACTAATTCATATGCCTCCTTATCAATGCACATAGTCATTAATACACAAGTCTCCTTATGAATATACATAATATTAATATTCAGCCAGGCAGGCGGTTACGCGACAGCTTTTTCAGTGGCCCCCAGGGGGAGCTATTGACTTGGTCCTCACAAGGGTAACTTTTCAGTACCAGCTGTGACTTAAATTGAACAACTTCAGACGAGCTGGTCTCAATTATAAGGATGCTAGATTCATATTCCTTGTAAACAGACTTTTCATTGAAGTACTAGCATGCCTATAGTTCCAGGCAATATAATGGTCTGGGTCAACACTATTCCTTGGTACACTGTGGGTGCATTGGACCCAAAGCATGCTGAGGAAAGCTGGTGACTCAGTCCAAAAATTGGCAGTGAAAGAGTTAAAGATTGAATTTACAGATTATCAAATGGCCATCAAAGTTATTTCTGGAAGATGGACTCAGGTTTTTTTCTATGGGGATGTTGATTGTTCTCATATATTACTTTCAGTAAAGTAGCAAACAGTGTCTTAATTTCTTGCATGGAAAGATAAAAGTTGTATGATTTACCTTTACAAGGGGAATTGTGTGTATGTACATTAGATAAAGTGTGTGGCCTTTGAGGTAAGTCGTTTGTTTGAAATGAAATTCAGCATTGTGTTCTGACTGATACTTATGCCCAGTGATACATGAACAATGTTTTATTCAACACATTGTAAGTAGCCTGGTATGACGGTGGTGTAGATGCAAGGTCTTGATCACAGTTCAGCCATATTGATTGAATGGACTTCCTTCTCCTCTAGTCCCAGAATTCAATATCAACCTGGTTAAGCTGTCTCCTTGGACGCCCACCATTTCCTTGAGAATTGTAAATCAGTCTCAAGATTCAGCATGCAGGCAAACCGTGATTTACTCTTCATTTACATAACAGTTCGGCTCATGACAAATGCCATTTTGTATTTTATGGTTTGGTAGGTCTTCATGGGAAATGCCATTTTGTTTTGTTTGGTTTGGTAGGCCTTCATGGGAAATGCCATTTTTGGTAGGCCTGTGCCATTTTGTATAGGTAGAAGTATTCACTGAAGTACATAGGCTAATTCGTACAAATAAAATTAATAGCATGACTGGGAAAAAGCGCCATTCTTTATATAAATGAAGGGGATTCAAGAGTTACGCAACATCCGTGACGGGAAGCTTGAATCGCCCTTGCATTCTACAAAGGTGGTAGAACTGCTTGATCACTTGTGCTTTTATAATGCTGTGTTCTTATGTTGAACTGTTTGATACACGAACTGCTTTTTTTTAGTTTTTTGTTTTTGTTTTTGTTTGCATTATAATTCTTGCACCTAAATGTTGATTTCCCACTTTAATTTGTCATATGTATTGAATATACAACATGTGTACTACGAGTACGAAATAAAGATGTATATATATATATATATATATCCCTCTCATAGAACACCTGCTCACAAGACAATGTGAGGCACACAAAGTTTGCCTGATCAGTGATCCAATAGACTAACAAGACTCAGAGGACAAATCCTGGCTCACAACGGATAGAGGGCCACATTTAATCATAAACTTCCATTCAAGATGTTAACTGGACAACTTGTCCGCACATGAATCAATGCTTTTGGCAGCAAAACAACTGCTGGTGGATATTATAAAAATGAAGTCTGTCTCTGTTGTTGTCATTGGCATGTAACAGCGCGCTTGTGGGTAGGCATTTTTCATGACGTCGTGATAGGGACGTCATGAAGAAAATGCCTACCCACAACCGTGCTGTTACATGCCAATGACAACAACAGAGACAGACTTCATTTTTTATATTTATATTCATATTAACATTAATACTAGACTAGAGTTAAATTTGCATGACTATTTGTGCATAAAAGTTTTGATAGCCACTGCGAAGGACCTTAAAAATGTTTATCAGTGGGAGGAGCTATGGGTGTGGCCAGCCGCTTGTTACGTAGCAAAGCAGGCACTGACACGTGCCGTGCTGTACATGATGTTACCATCGACTGATGAAAACAAAATTTGTCCCTATTCTTTCAATGCTAACAAAAACTCCGAATGTAAATATAAACTAATGAACTTACTGGTGAAAACATCTGAATATTTTCCTCAAGGGAACACCTAGAACCTGGGGTAAAGTAAAGGGGGGCAGAACACAAATTATTGTGTGAAGTTGAAACGATTGCACTTTGTATTTATGACAAATGAAAAAAAAAACATTAATTTTTTTGTATGAGCCACAGGAACAAATGAGATGTATCCTCAACACCAATTTTTGTATTGTATACATCACTGTCATTTTGCCCATGATGAGCCTGAAATATTGTATGTTGTTATGTTATGTACTGTCACTTGAGACCCAACCTTTAAACTGAATAAGCTGTATTATTGCTGACTTTTGACCTTCCTGTATGCGCGTATGCTGTTTGCAGCTTGTTTGACTGTCCATGCAACTATCAGCTTGTAGAGAAATCATTGTGAGCAAAATATCTGGTGATTCACAGGCCCCATCATACTCAAATTTACCCCCATTTTACTTCGACACTATTTCTTGATTTGATTACATTTTGGTAACCTTTGACTTCATTTTCAGAATTTAAAGGTCGTAGGTACCCTACATGCAAATTGAGGATAGGAAGGAGTCTTATTTGTCAGCAATGACTATTCGATTTTGCTTATTTTCTGATCCCTGCAAGGTGGGGGGTGGGATGGGGGTGGGGTAGAGGGAGTGCTTACTAGAGCATTAGCAGTCATTGGGTGAAATAGGTGTCAATAATTGGCTTCATTTAGTCTCACTGTACATTCTGACTGAATGCCATATAATGATATTAACATGACAATGGTGTGGTTTATTTCCCGGAAGATTGATACTCTCCCAGGGTAAAGCACTAATAATAGTGACAAATACTGTAACCCATAGCATACCCCTTCCAATATAATAACAGGCCTCAGTTACTCCCTCAGATACATAGCAATAGTAGTCAATAAGTTAACTCTTTTAAATTAGGACTCACGGGCACATTACTTTAAAAAAAAAAAAGTTTCCTTTTAAAAAGGAACCAGACTTGACTGGCATGAAAGCAGAGAAATCGGTCAGGACAAGTTTGTATACAATTGATATTGTACACATACCTGAAATCTTAGATGAGGCATAGTGAAGGACAACAACTGAACATTTTTTTTTACAAATACTTTATTCAGCAGTGTGCAGATAATGCTTGAGACTAGTTTCAATGAGCACAACGTTGGCAGAGAGATCATAAGACATGGAACACAATTTAGCACCGTTGCTTACTTGTGATATGTAGCACCATATTGAAACCTTTTAAGTTATTCAGCATCATATGATTGACACTTCTGAAAAGTACTTGCCTGGGAGGGCATCCTTTGATAGTCTGATTAACAAGCGACACAGTTAAAGTCTGCAGTATTGGGTAAAAAGTGAGAGTGAGAAGTTTGAATGGTACAGAGACTAATTCACACTGTGGCCACAGACGTTTAAGTCGCGATTTCCCATTGGTTCAGAGGAAGACGTGATTGTGTTAATATTTTTAGTCACTCAAAAGATTATGAAAAAAGCAATGTGCTATCGTGATGTGAAGTAGTATAAAAAGTGAAATGGAATTTAAACTAGGGGTTGAAAACGTAATCATTTAAACATGTTAAAATACCATTCACAGGGTTGATGTGGTTATGAAGTACATGTAACCGAACATGTGTGTGGGATCGCATGTGTATGTTCTGTGCATGGTCAAACAAACATGGATGCAGTACATAGATTTTGTGCAGTGATTGGCTGCAATTACCATAAATCTAAGAAACATGTGTAAAAAATGATGTATTTTTATTGAGAATATATAGAATATATATGTGATGGATTACCCAAATTTGTGAATGGGCTGAAGTGGAATTTTTGGCACTGTATCATTAGCATAGAAATATGAAACTGTAAGTAGTATTATTGAGTGCGGAAGTCATAATCCCTCAAACTAAACAAGTGCCAGACTGGTACAGTCTGGCATAAAAAAAGCTATTGTAACTACTGAGCATGCTCAGACATGAAGATGTCTTATCCTTGCGTACAGACAGCATATCATGAAGTTAGAATATATACATATCTATTTACAGTAACATATAGCTATTTACAGTACCCCCCCCCCCCCCATCTTGAAACCAAAGTTCCCATTTTCTCATCTTGTAGACACAGCTTAAGACAAAGATAACTGATTTATCATCCTATAGGTGCTCTGGTTTAAATCAGATATTTGGCAGCACATCAGAGGTTTCTCTTTGAGAAGAAATATTGATTATTTTTCTTGTGGTGCCGCCTGGAAATGGCTGTGTTGTCAAGAATCAATCTTCCCTATGACTTAACAAAAACGGAAAATATAATAACAAAATTAGATATCCTCATACTTGTGAGAAAATTACCAACATGTTTACAAAAATATTAACCAGATTCATAATTTAAAATGGAAGGCAATGTTTTGCAATATGTTGTTCACGTTGAAGAACCCCAGCTATCTCAGCTCTGCGTTAACATGCAGAGTTTGCGTGTATGTGTGTAAAAAATGGATTTTTTTGCAGCAGCTGGGGGACAAATTGGATTGGGGATTTTCTCATAGCTTGAATGCACAATGGCAGTCAGCCAGGTTCTTAGACTTGTGATTACAATTTGACACCTCTATGTAACCCAGCTGTTTGGGTATTTTTGTTGGAAAATGAGAAGTTCACAAAGCAGAGAACATTCATGTGTACCAACTAAAGTCAAAACAATGAAGTCATCTTAATTGAAAAAAAAAAAATATAAAAGAAATAAATTTAGCTGGGAATTGGAACAACACACTTCATAACAGGCTTAATCCAGGCATGTTTTTTAGATCCATATGTTACAAACAGATAGGGTCCTGACGCCAGTTTTCGTGGGATGTCAGCTTTCCTGGTACACTGAGTGATTTTAGTCAGTGCCTGACTTCTCAGTGTGTTCACGTTTTAATTTAGTCAATATTGGATAATTTGTAAGCAAAATTGGTATTTTTCAATGCTGTTCTGATTAGAAATTATTTCTGACATCAGGACGATCGGGCACAAGGTCAGTACCACCAAAACTGTGATTCCCCGAAAACTGGCGAAGCCACCATACCTTACATGAGTCGTCAAAATATCAATGTACAACAAAGGCACCCACTAAATATGGTCCTAAAGGCAGGTGGTCTGGCAAAAGATAGACTACTATTCATATGTCTGATGTAGGAGCCCATACTTAAATATCAACATGATCAAGGTACTTACTGATCATGTTATGTGCACTCTTTCAAGGCACCATCAGTTCACTACACCAGACATGTTGACAAACTTGATGCCAGCACATAAACACAGGCGTGAACAGACAATATCAAAGAGTCTGTGTGAGGAGAGATCCTCCCAGTCATCATGTTCCGAGTCACTATGTGCAGCATCTTAGATGTTAACACCACACCCTGCAATTCGGGGTCTGTCTTCTTGCTAGTGGCATTCCTCCTTTATTGTGAGCAACATAATTCTTCCTGCACCTCATTTATTAGCAGACTGACTCAGCAGGTACACCAGTTTTTGCTGTAGTGTATATGTTTCTCGCTCCAGCAGCTCCACCCATACAACTGAAAGTTTTTTTCCACTGGAAATTGTGCATCCAAGTGGCACATGTAAATATGCTTCATTTAAGAATCAAACTTGGTTCGATGATCACACATGAGGCCAGTATTTTCACACGGCCCATGTGGCTTGGGAAACATAACATTCAATTGTTCAATAGGCATATATTTTTCATGATAAATCCATGTATGAAAAATAGCATGATTTTAACACTCCAGTGGAGACAGGAGTTTGTGTACTTTATTTGAAAGCTAAACCTGGTGTTTTTAGATGATGACAAAGCTACATTTTCCTGTTTACACATCACCTTTTATCTTTTTATCAGTAAAAAAGTATGATGTCAGGTGACAATTGATTCAAATTTGTCCCACAGTAAATGATTCTTGTCTGAACTTGTATTGTACAAATATAGTAATTATGTTTGGTTTGACGGGTATTCTTCATTCATATTGAAGCTCTACGTTTAGAAGCAAAGCATTTAGAAGCAAATGCTAATGCATTGACACGTTCATACATGTATATATTTTTTTCATTTTTATACATGTGGGTTGTCTTTGCTGAATATTTAGCTTAGACAAGGAGCCTCTACTCAGAGAGACGTGTAAGGGTATAGGCTCCAAAACATATTCTGAGTAGTTACTTGCTGAAGACCATTTAATTTATTTGGGCTAATACAGTCTGTGTTAAAATTCTACAGAAGAACATGACAATAGTACTCCCATATAGGTTAGGCAGCGACAGGCTAGCTTATCAAGTGTAGAAAGTTCAGACTACGGAATAGGGTAATGACTACCAGGAAAGTGGTTCTGGACGAAAAGACCCAAATACAATGTTTGGAGTGTCATCATATTTACTACCTCTGTCTTTCAAATTCTGGGAAATGAATTCATGAATATCAAATGGAGGGGGAGTGTCGAAGCCCAGCTGTTAAGTCGTATCCGTGGCAATGCTAAAATGTAAGCAAAATGTAAATATTTAATCCCTCCCCCTCCCCCTTTGAGTTCAGACTGAGTCCATAGCATTTTTTGGTGTGAGTTCCAAGGGTGGTAAGTGCCCAAGCTACATCAAGTAAAGCTGTTGACCTGGGTCATGTTATCTTGATAAGCCTCTTCTACAGTTCACTTTCAAGTTGTGTGTCATTACTATTGAAATTAATCCAGACTGTTAAAGCAGACACCCCCACCCCCACCCCCCGGACCACTAGCTCGTTTTGGTCATTTTAACACTTTCCCCCTGAAACTGGCCAAATGTTGTCTGCTTTAGCATTTTCAACTGTAGTGAAAAACAATTTGACTGAGAATTGTAGATGAGACCTGTCAAAATAACATGCCCCAGGTCAAAAGCTTTCCTTGGCTTGTTACTACTAAACCCAAGCTAAGGAATGCTGCTGACTCAGTCTTAATTCAAGGGTTCAACATCAAGGTGTCATAGTGCATTTGTTTAGATTTTGACCATGGAACAGCCAGGTCTTGAAGCAGCAACCTTCGGCAACTATTGCCAGGCAAAAACAGAAAACACACATCTCCACTTGGGCACATCCCCATTGTTAACTCTTTCAGTGCCAATCACGACTTAGTAGATCTACTTAGGTCAAACTAGTCTGTATTATCATCAGGATGCCAGATTCATATTCCTCGTAAAAAGACCTTTCATTCAAGTACCAGCATATCTATAATTCCAGAGAGAATATCCCAGGTCAACAGCTTTTCGCAGTGCGCATTGTGCCCAATGCTTGCTGAGAAAAGGTGTTGATTCAGTCCAAAATTTGACATTGAAAGACTTAAAAAAAATAGTTCAGTGGGGTAGATATCTGTGAATGCCATGATCGACATGGTTGACTGAGTAAGTCCAGTACAAAGTACTGAAAATGGCATTGTCCCAGAATCAGAGACTGTAATCCACAAGCATTAAGGGTATTACATAGAAAGTCATGCTCCATCTGCAATGGCAGAAGGAACATGACAAGTTTAGCGGACACGCACAAACTGCTACCAAGGCAATGAAACAGGCATGTTTACTTCAAATTTTTCATTCTTATGTAAGGCCCCCATTACCAGATGGATTCTACTGTAAAATGATGAATCCCTTGTCTCTCACTGAAGTACTCTACCTGTTACTTCTGTGTTAAATGTTCCCTTGTTATAAAGAGGTTTTGCTATAATGTGGTGCCCTCCATGAGCCCTGTCATCAGTATTACATGGAGGGAGCACTCTACTCAAATTTCACGTC
Organism: Hermodice carunculata; assembly: GCA_964020975.1. Classification (NCBI taxonomy): domain Eukaryota; kingdom Metazoa; phylum Annelida; class Polychaeta; order Eunicida; family Amphinomidae; genus Hermodice; species Hermodice carunculata. The sequence continues at coordinate 59,552,683 of OZ026626.1, read as the reverse complement.
GGACAATATGAACACCTTTGGAATATTTTGAATTCCATTCAGGTTTGCATTGTTTTGGCACATACAGAAGCATATGTTTGAATGTGTGCCAGTACTTATACGTGAGTGTGATGTATGAAACGCTGACAAACGCTGGTCACTGCACTTGACTCTTTCAGTGCCAACTGTGACTAAAGTCAAACTACATAGAAGACACTGCTCTGAATTAGGATAAGGCTGTGAGCTTCATATTCCCTGTAAAGAATACTTCATTCAAGTACCAGCATGCTTGTAGTTATGTACAATATAATAGTCCATGTCAACAGCTTTCCTCGGCATAGTTCGGGTGCTTCATGTCAAAGTGCACCGAGGAAAGCTCTGGACTCAGTCCAAAATACAGCACTGAAAGAGTTAAATGGGATTGTGCACAATGTTATTCAATGCCAGCAAGTAAAAAGACACTTGGTATCAAAAATACATAACTCAGGTACATGAATACAGAGTAGCAGAATTCAATGTGCATGAAGTACTCTTATCAATATTCATTGATAAGTTGCACAGATGTTGTCCAATCAGGTCACAGTATTGACTAGAAAAAAGATTTGCTTCACTGCAAATCTGTTGGGGTGCCTTCAAAATTAGAACAGTTTGAAATGCTATACTTTGCCATTGTTCAACATAGTCTAAATTTTGTGTATTTTTTATAAAGTAAAATGCTACAATTTTGGTTCTTTGTGGCCATGTCACCAACTTATAAAATGAAGTTTCAATGAAACTTTTATCTATAATAGTTTTGAAGCTTTTCAACATTTTAATTTTGTGTATTTGGCTAATTTGCATAAATTGAAAGCCTGCAACTTTGGTTTATGATTCACTGGACCGGGTTTTGCCACTAACCCATAAATTGGAGTAGGAATGGCACCTTTATCTATAATAGTTTTGAAGCTATTTAAGATTTACATTTTGCATGTTCACCTAATTTGCATAAATTAAAATCCTACAACTTTGGTTCATGGTTGGATGTGGCTTTGGCATAAACTGATAAATTGAAGTTGGAATGGTATGTCTATGTATAATAGTTTTAGAGATATTCAACTTTGAAATTTTTCAAAGGCCCTTATTAACATAATTTGAAATTCTACAACTGATACTGTCCATTATATTGGCAGGTGTCACAAACCTATATATGCCTCTTGACATATTGAATATCTGCAATAGTTTGCAAGATAGGAGCTTTTAAAATTGTAATTGCCCCTAATTTGCATACTTTCAAACATCATGACTATTGCAAATGAGATGCACAATTTCACTGGTTAGGTCAGTCACCGTAGCAACTTGGTTGTATGTACAATATAGTAGTCCATGTCAACAGCTTTCCGCGGCATAGGAGTGATTTTTGAAAAAAATAGTGGTTGAGGAAATCTCTAGACCAACTTTGTCATAAAGAAGAAAGAAAGAAAGAAAGAAAGAACAAAAGGAAGGAAGGAAGGAAGGAAGAAAGAAAGGAAGAAAGGAAGAAAGAAAGAAAGAAAGAAAGAAAGAAAGAAAGAAAGAAAGAAAGAAAGAAAGAAAGAAAAGTGCCCACTCCTGAGAGGGTCAGCCCTTATAGGCAGTATGGATGAGTATGTGTGCATATACGTGTAGATTATTCATACATGCACATATACATGTACAGTGTATACACATTATAATTCAAGGGGATGCATATACATGCAATACAAAACTGTCTTTCTTCCTTTATTAAGTACACAAATTTTAACAGAAGCTGTCAAGAAACTACATGTACATGTACCTGTGAACCAAGACAAGCACTATACTGTCTTAGTATTGGCTATGAAGAACAGGCTGGGTCTAGCCAAGTAGTCTATTTTTAACAGAGGGTACACTCAGGCTTGTTCTGCCAAGAAGTCCAGAGGCTGGTTGGTTCCCTTGGGACTGAAAAGCTCAGCAGACTGACATAGCCTCAGGCAAAACAGACCAGCTAGAATACTAGTCTCAGTCATGGTGCACTGATAGCTCATAGTCTGCCTGGTACATATGGCAGCATGGAGAAGATTTGTTCTTGCATGAACAGAAAGAAATTCTCTGTATTTTATTGAGAGCCTCATTACATAGTTGTTGGGAGTCCCCCCCCCCCCCCCCCCAATTTGCTACAAGACCCAAACCTTGCACACCATACACCTGCTAGCATGCATGGATAGAAGGCTGCCTATGAGGCAGGTTCAAGCCAATTAATTATGGATGCAAAATGGTTGCCTAGCACCATGGAGGTCAAGCACAGGTCAACAAGAAGTTATAGGCGGCATTTGTGGATTGTGGAGAAATTCAGTGAATTTAGCACACATTGAAATTCCCCAACTTAGGTTTGCATGCAATTGGGTTTGCAGTTGCCCCAAACCTATATATGTTAGGACTTTGTCTATCTGTAATATTTTTGAGGGTATAGAGCTTTTGAAATGTTAATTGCCCCTCATTTGCATAATTTTAATCATTATGACTATTCCACACCAAATGGCAAAATTTCATTGGTAGGTCAGTCACCATGGCAAGTTTGGTGTTTTTGGGAATAATAGTGTCTGAGAAAAACTCCTGACAAATTTGGGTGCCATGGAACGTGAGGAAAAACAATATATCTGGGTTGGCACCCAGATATAATCATCTTGTTATAACAGATGTCTTATTGGCGATCGTCAACACAGCCATATACCGGTACAATGTTTATGTGTTGTCGTCTGACTTCATTTGGCTGCTCCTTCTACTCCCTAATGAGCATGTGGTCTTGCCTCATAGAAAATTAAATTAGAGCGCCCTTAAAGTTTGGGACTATATTTCAAACATTACAGCTATAATGCTGTCAGTATGAATTTATTCTGTCTACATCAGTAGAGGTCAATTTTAGCAGTTGCACCAATGCCCAGGAGAAGTTTGCTTATTATTAGCGTATTTATAATTGTTTACACCTCTGGATATGGATTTTTCTGCTGGTTACCCCAGGGGCAACTTGGAAAAAAAAACTGCCCCTGGTCAGAAAGTAGTATGGTTTTGTTATATATATATATGTTTGTTTGTTTTTTTGTTATAAATATGTTGTTTGACGTAAGTCTCTGATTTTGCTCCCTGTTTATATGCCAAGAGTTAAGACAAACACATTGAAATATTCTCGGAAAAGATGAGATCCATATTAGTACCAGCTTGCCTAGTTTAATGTCAGTGGTTTTTGCATTGCCTGCCAAGTCATGCTGTAGCTGTGGGAAATACTGTACAATGCAAAAACCACTGACTGAAGCCTCTATGAGCATGGTCCGGAATAATTCCCATTCAATATGTGTCATGGTGCTCTGACACCAAAATTGTTAGTAATACGGCCAAGAGAAGTATGGTGGTTGTCAGGGTAACAAATTTCAAATGAGGTATCAAAAGCACAGGTATTTTGACTGCAACAGATTTCATCCAAAAATGAGAAGGGGGGTGGGGGAGGCAAATAAAACACATTGAAAATTCTTGAACATTGGCCAGATGACAGTCTGGGTGCGGTGCATTTTGCTTGTTGCATTGCAAGTAACTCTATATCTTTGCAAGAGAAAATGAGTAACCAGGGACAGCTGGTGCCATTAGCTAATTAGCCAGATGCTAATTTGCCTGCAGCACAGACCAAGCTCCGTGGAACTACACTTGGTCTGCCCTTCTTTGACAGGATTTTATTTATAGTAAGGCAAACAAAACTATACTGTGAACCTCCCCCTAGACTGAGTAACCAATCAGGAAGTTCATCATTATTGCCTAGACCAGTAACAGCCTCTGGTCCCTAGTGTACTGAAGCCTGTTGCCATAGTAACCATAATAAGCCAATTAGAAACTGAGTCACTTTTCCAACCCTAAAACAGTGACTTAGTCAAAGAAGGGCAGACCCCATCGGAGTAGACAAAATATGCAGCGTGGGTCTGCTTTGGAGGCAAGATGCTAATGTTTCATTCATTTGGCTAAAGAAATTTGCAAATGGCTAATTTATTTTAGCATGAATTATATAAGAGTTAGGTCGAATTCTGCAGTGATTACTCTTTTATTTCCCAATTTGGCTTCAAATTTTGAAGGCCTAGATCTGTCCCTCAGTATTGTGCCGCTAAATTATTGAGCCACTACAACAAATGCAGCCAAACCAAGTCAAGTTGAGGCAGATACTGGTTATTGACAAAAACAAAACTGAAAAGAGGCCACAGAACAGGGACGCAGCCCATCAAGAGGTGCCTAGTCTCAAGGTGAAACAACCGTGATGTAAATTGGTGCAGTGTCTGCCTAGAAAAATGAGGTGACTGAGATGACAAAGCTTGGCATTTGCAAGTTTTCATGCCCTGGACAGATGAAACTCAATCTGAGCGAGTAAGAGCACTTGAGCACTGAGGGGACCAACTCAAATTTTGCTTTGACGAATACAAACTTAGTAGGTGGACAAGTTAATAAAGGACAGGGACAATCAAAATTTCAAAGAACCAACATGCCTTACACAAGCTTGATTAATGTTGAAGAAAATACCTATGCCCCCCACACCCACACCTACACATTTCCTTCTGTGCAAACCGAGCTCTGTGTTTTCGCAATTTCAGTGGGTTTTACACAGGTTGGTCTGAAAAGCAGGCAAAATCACACAAGAGTGTTTATCTTGGTCTGCACAGCAGGCAAAATTTGTTAAGAGTGTACAGCTTGGACTGCACAGCAGGAAAAGTTGGCCAAGAGTGTACAGCTTGGTCTGCACTGCAGGCAAAATTGCACAAAGCAGGTTTGTCAGCATTGAATTTTAAAATGAGTCTTTCAGTAAATGTCACATCGTTTTGTTGTTTGGTGACATTTTGACATTTAGCGAAGAGAGGAAATCCCATAAATAACCAGTTTGCTCATGTATCTTGTTCTGAATCATTACAGCATGAGTACTTAGCATTTCTTGTACAAATGTCATTGCTGAGTGAAAAGCCACCTGTGCCTTGAAGCTTTAATAGTCATCAGCACATCAAAGATTCCATGCTGAAACACTCTCACTTGATCATCTTGATTGTTATATCATTGTCCCTTTGTTGCATATTGACTTTGTTACTTAATAGATACCATGTCCATAGACATCGCAAGAATTGTATTTCGCAGTGTCAGTGATCCAGGAATCAGTTTTATTGTCAATTTGATTACCGTTTTATGCTATTGTGGCAAAGTGTGCTGAACACAAATGCTACGAACTCGTTAGGGGGTAATTTTGGGAAAATTGTAGATATTGCCCAGAAGCAATCTGTGTAATTTTGTGACCTTGTGGTGTCTGAGCAGTGGTAACAGTAGAAGGCAGGAATAAATACAATTGTGGTCCTGAACCAGGTTTTCTCAGTTGCGTGTGAGCAGGGAACCAGTATGTAATACAGACTAGGCGCATACCGCTCACAGTCATGTCAAGGATTTGTTTGACAATATATTGTACATAATTATTCAAATATAAAGAAAAAAGATGCAGATTATTCAGTTTACAAAAACAAATGAGGAGACACATAGTTTATTTCTGAAACTAACAGACAACCTAAACCATTAAGAGTGGGTCAACAGCTTTCCTTTACATAGGGTGGGAACTCAGCTCCCAACCCACACCAAGGAAAGCTGTTGACCTGGAGCATGTTTTCAGTATTTCTTATACAGAATAGATATGTACATCTGTCCCAAATTATTTGCTGTGAATCTATGTTCCTTCCTTATTTTATGTTATCTTAAGTGGTGTTTGATATGTTGCACTTTGCAAAATGCTGTTGGCACTTCCTGCATTTTGCAATAAAGCAGGTTTTGTGAAGCATCCTTAAAACCAGACATATCTATACCATTTTGCAACATAGGCACACACACACACACAAAGGAAAAATAATATGTTTTGTGTCTCAGAGTGAAATACTGGGCATGTTCATGACTTTTCAGTGCCAATAAGTTTTTTACTGACATGGTTTTGAAGTCTTCATGCCTTGGAAAAGGTCTTGAAAAATATGTGAAAATATACGGAAATGTACATTATACATGTAACTCTTTCCGTGCCAATCACGTCTAAAGTCAATCCACTTAAGTCAAACTTGTCTGAATTATCATTATGATCTCAGATTTCTATTCCTCGTAAAAAGACCTTTCATTCAAGTACCAACATACCTATAGTTCCTGAGAAAAGCTGTTGACCCATGCCAAAATTTGGCATTTAAAGAGTTAAGATTGATACAATGGTATTAGGATTGTAATGGTGATAGTGTGTTTCATCCTGATGTAGATACATGATGGAAAATCTAAAACCACTATAATGTCAGAATGTAGCAAAAAATTATTCACATTCAATGACTGCTTTAGATGTGCAAAATCCTGTGCCATATTGGGAAACAGGTGTCGAAGCAAACATTTGCCAACTGCCACCATGGCTGCCAATAATTCATATTGAAATAATCTAAGCCATCTACAGTTTCATTAGTCAATACAAGTCAAATGTTATAAATAAAAGGTATATTGCCTAATTGGAGACAAGCCAGTGGGGTTCCTGTACATCTAAGACATGATGAAATGTATTGATGGTACGTAAAGGGAGCAGAGAAAAACATGAGTAATGTTCAATTCTTAACCCTTGCCACCTGTAAACTGGCAGGTAGTTAAATGTCTGCTGCTTCATTGTTTTCAGCAAATTTCAACAGTAATGAAAAAATTTGACAGAATTGTAGACAAGACCTATCAAGATCACATGCCCCAGGTCAAGAACTTTCCTTGGTATGGAGTGGGCACTTAATGCCCAACCCTTGCCAAGGGAAAGCTGTTGACTCAGTCTTAATTCAAGGGGGGGAGGGTTAACTGAGTGATGAAAGCTTTATGCTTGAAATAGTACTGTATTATTCCTGTTAGTGGCCACAACACTATGACATTTTCAGAATGTAATGCATGTACTCGAGTCTCTGAGTGATAACTGTAACTGAAGTCAAACTCCTTAAAACGAACTGCTTTGAATTATAATAAAGGTGCTAGATTGGTGTTCTTGTAAAAACGCCTTTTATTCAAGTACCAGCGTGCCAATAGTTACATAGAATATAATAGTCAACAGCTTTTCTCAGTGTGCTTTGGGCACATTGCGCCCAAAGTGTGCCAAAGAGAGCTGTTTCAGTGCTAACTGCAACTATAAAGTCTAAATACTCAAAATAAACTGTTCTGAATTACAATAAGGGTGCTAGATTTGTGTTTCCTGTAAAAGGACCTTTCATTTAAGTACCAGCATGCCTTTAATTATATAGAGTATAATAGTCTAGGTCAACAGCTTTCCTGCACCCAAAGAATGCCCAGGACAGCTGTTGACTCAGTCAAAAATATGGCAGTAAAAGAGATAAGTTGAAAGCCATGTTTTGTATGTGTAGCACTACATGTATTTGTGTGTATTTAATGGTAGACTATATCACTTCAGCATCTTTGAAGTCTAAAAAGTGGGAAGGACACTGGGGGGGGGGGGGGGGAGTGAATTAAAAGAGATGTAATAATAAACTGAAACTAAGAAAAAGAAGGAAAAAATGAAGCTGCCAACATGAAGGCTACACTGTGTGTACAGTAGTCCCTCCTTTGAGAGACCACCCCTAGTGCCACCCAAAAAGGTGTGGTCTTTCAAGGGAGGGACTACCGTACCTGTATATTCTTCAAAAGAAGTTAAAGCACAACCAGTAACCTTGAAGGGAAGGTGTTAACATTGGACATGAAATAAAAGATGGAGGTCGTCTTTCAGTTGTCATCTATCTGGTTCTCGTTGTCCTCATGATGAGAGTGGGCAGTTCACTCATCAGAATCATGCCCTTGCAGACAAAGCACATGATCTTGACCTTTGAGATTATTGGAAGGCCAAATAATTATGCTGCCTGTTCGTGACAGAGTGATACATTGCATGGTACACTGTAGTAACCATGCAGTCAGTGCACTTACATGTAATACTTTTGTCAGTTCATGGTCAAAAATGATACAATGTCGTTCTGCGTATCTACATCATTTGTAAAATCTGCTATTATGTTGGATATGATGATACTCTGTGGAGAAAATATGACTTTTTTTCCACAACAAATCACTCAACTTGAGGGTTCAGTCTTTCATCTTGATTGTGCAAAATTTTCAATAATTGTGGACCACAATTCTTTGAGATTAGTTCATGTACTATCGTCCAACAGCATGTTAACCCTTAAAGCGCTGATTTAAGACTGGGTCAACAGCTTTCCTCTTGGCATTTATTGTGCGCAAAGTGCCCCAAGGAAAGCTGTTGATTAAGACTACTTTTTGCTTTAGACAAGGCTTGCTGGTATTTGAATAAAACGTATCTTCATGAGGAATTTCAATCTTTTAACTATTATATGTTTAACGGCAATGAGAAAACAACTATAGCAGTGATTAGGACTTTAAAGGTCAAAAGTAAATCTGTTCATGTATGTGTGCACAGCTCTGGTGGATAGATTTTGCCTGCAGATGTATACTATGTTGAAAGGTGCTCATTATATGTATACATGGTATTGGACCAAACCTCGTTCTTTTACAAATACAAATTTTGGTGTGGGAAAATCATCAACAGAACTGGTAAATGATAACTGAGAGAGTATTTTGACCATTGAGTACCAGATCTCTCTGTAGGAGAAAGTTGCATTCCTTTTCCCTGTTTGCTCCTTTCACTTCAGGCTGGGAAATATCTTCATGGGCAGCACCCTGACAGTACGAGGATCAGAACAGTGCATGTATAAAATGCAAGCCTGTCTGAGCAAATTATGAGCCCAGACACTCAAAATATAAGACCATGCAGGCAAATGTCAAGCCTAGGCCCGGGCACCATATGCATACAGATTCTCAATACATGTATTAAGTCAGCACAGGCTGCAATAAGCTCACATATTACAGCATATGTGATATTTTTGGGCCCTCAGTGTTTCTTTGAGCATTTTATTGGCAATATCATTTGCATGTAATGGAATTCCATCTTGAAGCAAGTGAATTGCCGCGGCTAGGTACTCGGTGGTTTCGGTTGCCAATGGAGATCATTTGCCGACTTAAGAGTGACGTCAGGCGAGTCGCATGTGTTAAATATTGTCATGGTACCTGAGACGAAAAAGCATGCATTATGCCTAATTCCTTGGTTTCTACATGACAGAGAGAGCCACGCCAATGAGTCTTGTACACTAATGGTACAACCGCAATATCTTACATGCAGTGAATGCATGGTACTCTTACTTACGTAGGACACAGCCACAGTATTCCCTGGTGGCCAGTGTTGCTGCTGTCTAATGGAAGTGAACATCATTGTGTGTAGTGCCAATGCTGACATTGAAGGCCTTTGCGGTTTTTTCATTTGACAGAATACAGTGTGCCATGCAGATGAAAAATACTCCCAAGCTTATGCCATCTTTATTTGCTTCTCGCCCTTTTGTTGGTAATGGATGCTATTTTCTTTGTACATATCCTTCGTACATTGACGTATCATATGGTCTCGCGTTCTATCAGAATACTATGTCCTGGGTCAACTGCTTACCCAGGCACAGCTTGGGTATTTTTAATAAAGTAAGCACCAAGGAAAGCTGTTGACTCAGTCTCTGTCCAATGACTTGGTCCCCAACTGCACCAAGGAAAACTGTTTGGTCAATTTGTATCCAGAGGGGTTGGGGCAAAATGAAATGGTTTAAGCTTGTCATAGTCAGAATAAGAAATGAGTCAGTAGCTTTCCTTGGCATGAGTTGGATGCATTGTGTGCCAAAGAAAGCTGTTGACCTGAGGTGTGACTTCAGGATACATCTTCTCTACAACTCTCAGCAAAAACGTTTTCTTTGACTAAAACCATTCAAGTAGACAACAGTGCATATCCAAGTACTATTGGGTGATTTGAGTGGGAAAGGGTTAATAAGCTATAACGTTTTTCTTTATTAGATTTGTTAGCTTCAAATATATATCTTGGTCGTGTATTGATTAGTAGCACTACATTTCCAGACCTTTTTCTTCAAAGTGTTCTTAATGAACACTTCTGTTGTAGTCTTGTTAACTGTAAAAACTGATGAATGAGTTGAAGAAAAACATCAAGATTTTTGGAATGCTCTGCCACAGACACACAGACACACACACACAGACAAACACACACACAGACATACACAGAGACATACACACACACAGACAGAGACAGAGACACACATACAGACACAGACACAGACAGACACACACAGACACACAGACACACACACAATGATAAGGACTGATTGTGACCATTATCTTGTGACAGGATCATTGATTTTGGTGAAAAACTAATGTGCATGTCTTGTATTTGAATAAATAGTCAAAACGTGGCAAGGGTAGGGTCCTGAGTGACAGTGTGACCAGTTTCCTTCCTTGTAGAACTTATCAGGCACGATGTCAGTTAAACCTTTGATAATGCGTTCTACTATGTAACGTGAGATGTAGTACAGTTCCTATGTGCAGAGTGCGGAAGTAAACAAAGGATGTTCCTAACATTGGGGGTAGGGATGAGGCATGGCGTCACAAAGTGAAATGTAGGTCTGTTCAAAAGGTCACCTGTACCAAGTTGTCAGGTGTTACAAGACGTGCCATTAGCACGTGGTGTAGGAATATTCATGTCTCGTAAGTACAGGAGATATTCTCAATACAGTCATTAAGGGTTGTAATGATCCATATTTTATGCCTGTACAATAATGAGTAAGACAGGGTGTAATTAATTTGGATTTGATACCTCTAGTCTTGTATGCTGTTGAGATACCACTTTTTAATTTGTCTTGAATATTTTTTAATTGTCTTCTTAATGGATTTTATCTTACATTAGAGACATGAGTGGGTCTCTTGTCAATGTGTGCATTATATTTTGTTTCAAAAGGGGGAGGGGGGTGTTTTTGTGTATCCTCTACCTGTATATTCCAGTACCTCTGTGGTAAGAAAATATACATACAACAGTCCAAAATTTAGCATAATACAAGGCAAGTATGCTGATTTTGTATTTGGATAAAGGCTGGTCTTTAGGGCATTAAAATTTTGTGGGGGTTCAATCTGTATATTGACAAGTAACCTTGAGACTGAATGCAGGCTAAGTTCTATTGTGGTGCACAAGTACCAGTGTGCATGTACATGTACAACAAGTACCAGTGTGCATGTACATGTACAACAAGTACCAGTGTGCATGTACATGTACAAGTACCAGTGTACATGTACATGTACAACAAGTACCAGTGTACATGTACCTGTACAACAAGTACCAGTATACATGTACAAGTACCAGTGTGCATGTACATGTACAACAAGTACCAGTGTGCATGTACATGTACAAGTACCAGTGTGCATGTACAAGTACAAGTACCAGTGTGCATGTACATGTACAAGTATCAGTGTACATGTACATGTACAACAAGTACCAGTACATGTACCTGTACAAGTACCAGTGTACATGTACATGTACAAGTACCAGTGTGCATGTACAAGTACCAGTGTACATGTACATGTACAACAAGTACCAGTGTACATGTACATGTACAACAAGTGCCAGTGTGCATGTACATGTACAACAAGTACCAGTGTACATGTACATGTACAACAAGTGCAAGTGTGCATGTACATGTACAAGTGCAAGTGTGCATGTACAAGTGCAAGTGTGCATGTACATGAACAAGTGCCAGTGTGCATGTACATGTACAACAAGTTAGTACCATCCACACGGAAGCTTGAGTGGGGCCATAATTATGGTATGCATTTGCTGACATGAACTGACAGGAAGAAATGATGGAACACAAACAGTTGTGCCCTATAATATTGCCCCTTCACTCTATACTGACAGATGTAGCTTGGCAGGGGATCCAACAGTAGATCAGAGGCATGCTTTCAGTCGTTCAAATCTACAGAGCACTGGGTCAACCTGGTATTGAAGACATTGATTGATTTTGATGTACGATCATAAGCCCTTGAATCCAAATGTTTACACTGTACCGGACTACAGGCGTTTGTAGGGATATGATTCATACTTATTGCAAATAGAATTCCTGCAAAATATGGGCAGATGTATACTGTCATTAAAATGAAAAAAAAAAAAACGAAGAAAACAAGAGGGGAAAAAAAATCCCAGCCATTTTGAATGTGAAAATGAGGTGGAGGGTTAGATGCTTGTCAGACTCCGATAGAATGTAGGAAGATGTGGACCATGACAATTATGTTATTCTCATTGATCAGTTTGTCCAGGTCTCATTGGCCCTAAGCCCTTGTAAGCAGTCAGTGCCTCGGTGGCATTTTGTGTACGGTGCCCTGGGCCTAACCTCTGCAGGTTCTGTGTTATGTTTTACTTGACATCTAGATTTTGGACTGAGGCTGGTCAGATGTAACTCTCTGAAGAGAACAGCTCATTATGACTAATCTCATTGGATTTACATGATATTCATAATTGTTTCTGCTGGTTTACATAGAACCTATGCTTTGCTTATTTACTGACATTTAGTTGCAACTGGAGCATTGATCTATACATTTGGACAATTTCCAACTTCATGGAATATATATATTATTTACCTGAACTTGGTATGGTATGGCCCCAAATGGACTCCTCTGACGTATATGTGTGGAAATAGTGTACTTTACATACCCAAGGTGGTCGAGGCATGTTTGAAATTTTATGGAACATTGCAGATATTTAAAAAAAAAAACAAACAAACTTTTTACTGTTTTTCATAAGATTCACCACTGGTTTTTCATCATGCTATTAACTCATTCCACCCTAATGACGCTTTTCCCCGCTAATTTCTAAATGTTGTCTGCTAATTGTATTTTACTAATTCAGGGATTATTTTTCAAAATTTTGGATGAAACTTGCGTGGAAGATCATTTCAAATTATATGCCCATGGTCAACAGCTTTCCTTGGTGTGCTCTGGGCCCAATGCACCCAGAGCACACCAAGGAAAGCTGGTCACTTGGTCTTCTATCAGTGTGGGATGAGGTAAAGCTAGCTTCACATTTAAATGTTTAGTTTTGTCATATCTTCTAAACTATAAATGCTAGCCCTTTGAAATTTATAGAGTTGGTATATCATAGGTAGTAGGTGTGCATAGGTACTGTTTTTTAATTAACAAAACTTCATTAGACAACCTCCAGATCAGAAACGATTTTGTCTGGGTCATAGCTTGGGAACTTTTAAGGCTAGCCCTTTGAAATTTTCAGAGTTGTTAGATCCTAGGTAAGAAGTGTGCATGGAACTAAATTTATTTGGCTCATTGCTTTCTTTTACTAATTAATTTACAAAAGATCGTTAAGCACCTCAAAATCACCTGCGTTTTGTGTGCCTAATTGCTCACATTAATTAACAAAATTTCATCAGGCAACCTCCAGATCAGAAATGATTTTGTCCAGGCCATATCTTTGGAACTATAAAGGCTAGCCCTGTCAAATTTTGAGGGTTGGTAGATCTAAGGCAGGAGATGTGCATAGTATTAAAGTTATTTGGCTGATTAATTTCTTTTTTAATTCATTCATTAATTAACAAAGATCATTGAAAACCTGAAAATCGTCTGCATAATTTTTTTTTCTGGGTGATATCTTCTAAACTACAAATGCTGGCCCTTTGAAATTTATAGGGATAGTACATCTAAGGTAGTTGGTGTCCATAGGCATTGTTTTGTGTGCCAAAATACTTTCATTAATCAGTTAATGAACAAAGTTCATTAAGCAACCTCCAGATCTGAAACGATTTTGTCGAGGCCATATCTTTGGAACTATAAATGGTAGTCCTTTGAAATTTTCAGGGTTGGTAGTTTTCATGTAGGAGGTGTGCATAAGCATGAATTTGGTTGGCTGATTACTCTCTTTTACTTATTTATTAATTAACATAGATCCTTAAGCAGCTCAAAATAACCAGCATAGTGTGTCCATGCATTTTCTTGGAAAGTATAATAACCGACCCTTCAAAATTTGCAGTGTGGGTACTTCTTATATTGAAGAAGTGCATAAGCAGAGTCTTACATGGCTAATTGTCTTCCATGATTAATGAATAAATTAATTAACAAAGATCAATAAGTTTCAAGATCACAGGGCCTTTCAAATAGAATTCTGTTCTTTGCAATATCTACAGAAGGATTCAATAGAAGTTCATTAAACATGTTCACAACATGTTTGAGGGCAGATCATGTGTATTTACCACCAGGATTACTGTGGGCTGGGGATATGGCTAGCGTCAGCAGCTGCTTGTTCAACACGGAAGCAGCAGACAAATCCCCATATCAAACATGGGGAAATACGCTGATCATGCAAAACCAGCAACTTGGATAAATTAACTCTTTGAAAAAAGTCATGGTCATGCTATCTAAATATCTGCTGAGCTTGACGTATGAAGGAGTTCCCACATGTCTGGAATAAGCATTCTTGATTCTTACAAATCATGTTAATAAGACTGAGATTTTTCCATGAGTATACCCCTATCAACGCAGCCGAGTGTCACGGTTGCCTAGCAGCAGCGTGAGAGCTTCTGGTGGGAAATTAGTGTGCATCCTATAATGGCTGAGACAGTTCCAGCCAGCTCTGACGCGTCCTCCTGGACTTGGATGCATGGAGTGCAAATGAAAGTTATCATATTAGCCACCGCAGAATTTGATGGGATATTGATTGAATACATGATACGTTTGGAAGGGAAAAAACCTTCAGACTTTCAGGACATCATTATAACTTACCCCTTGGGAGACACGGGGACATAACATAAAGTTAGTGAAAATTAGATTTAAAAGTGTCGATTTAAATCATCAGTGAAATACATCAAATCTCAAAACTGGGAATTGGCCACAGCATAAGTAAATGCACTGACATGTGCAATATACATCTTTAAGTGAAAAAAGTGGAACATATGAAATATATTTGTACGTGCTACAAAGACTACTTCCCAGTCAGAGACTGTATATCTTTAAAAGGCCACTTTTATGAAACCCTCAGGGCTTTATTTTGCCAGTAAAGTTACTTGCATTTTAAGACCACAGCTTTATGAGACTGCTACACTTGTTACTTTGGCATCCTATACAAATGATATTCAATTAGGATAGTATCAAATGACGTCAATTTTTGCTGTGACTAAAGCTGATTCTGGTTTTCAGAGGGTAAGTTAGCGAAAAGACAGTCTTGAATATGATGGGTACCTGTACATAGGTTTGCCATCGTTCAGATGAAAGATAACAGGGCACTGCATGTCACATACATTATTCTGCGTGGTGGCAGCACCAGTTTCCTGTGTCAAGTGACATTTTCAACCAATGAACAAATATGACAAGGGCAAAGCCAAAAATGACAGTTGTCCTCTCCCAGAAGGCATGACAGCTTTTTAACACAGCTGTGTCTCGTCAGAGGCTGGTGTGGCGGTCATGCAGACATGCTTTATATACATTGTAGTTGGGTGTGACATACACAAAGATAGTACATGTGTCAAATTATGTATGGATAATAAATGGATGAAAAGAAATTTCATTTTCATTTTCTTAAGCTATGTAATATTTATGTGGTGTTTTAGAATAGTTTTCAACCGAGATACATGCACCAACATTGGTCAAATGGCCGGCAGTAGTCTCAGCACAGAACATAGCGGTGAATGACTGTCAGTGTGTGAAAGTGATCTCTTTTATCAAAAGAGGGATTAATTTCTTTTGCTTGGGTGATTGTTTGAGAGATAGGCAGTCTTTTAGCTTCTGTGTATCGCTAGACAGAGAGAGGAAAGTAATTTGTGAAATGTATATGTGTCAAAGGGCCCTGCTTTCATTGGAAGTAATCCTTGTATCTCATGATACTCAGCATGCTGGCAGTCCATGGCGCTACATGTCCAGTAGACGTGTCTCTAACAAATTGTATCAATTTTGCACCAGCTTGAATGCATTCTGACTCAGCATTCAGATTGTTAACAGGCCAAGCTTTAAGGACTGTTAGATCATTGTTACCATGGAAACCACATTCTTCTTACCATACTCACTCAGATTTTGATAAAAACTATTGGTTTTAGCTTAATTGATGACAATTGTGATATGTATGGGTGTCTTTTTGGCAATTCTGAACAAAGGGGATGGGGAGAAATACAGTATAAATGCATGATCAATGGAACCTATTTTGAGAGACCACTGTAATGAAAGACCACACTGGCTTTTAAGACCATATTTCCCAAGTCCCTTTTGTTATCTTTCACATGTTATTGCACTTGCATTGAGAGACCACCTGTCTTATGTGACCACTTTTTAGCCTGCCCTAGGGGTGGTCTCTCAAAACAGTTTCACTGTACATAGCCTGTCTGGTGTAGACTTCAGTCTGAATGAAATGTCAGGACAACATTTGGTTGCTTGTTATGAGATTGAGGGGGCGTATGGGGAATTTGTGATATGGTGGATCTGACATTGTTGACCTGCAGTACATACTCAGACAGCACTGTCGAACAACCATTGAATGCCTGTGTTCAACTGCTAATTTTTCTCATTAAAAAATTTGCCAGAAAATGGTGTAGTGTTGTAAAAGTCCTGGCTTTTTTTGTGAAGAATGAAACAGGCAATTGGTCATCAGCCTTCAAAGACATTCTCTGGGTATATGATATATAGTGCTCGATACATTTGTTTATACTGCGTTCTCTACTCTTCTGACCCCCATCCCTCCCCCTCCCCCCCCTCCCAAGATTGATCCATCATTGGCAAGTCTGATGGTATTTTTATAGAAGTCCAAAGCTTTACGTAAAGACAGGCATTATTATCCAGTGCAACTACGTTTCCACAGAAGACAAATAAAAATTTGGAGCTTTATTGAGATTTTAACCATTGCTTGTCTGAATTTTAGAGACAACAATTGCTGGTGGACAAGTAAACAAAAAATCCTGAAGTCCTCTTAAGCCCTCTAGTCAAAGTGGATGACTTTATATGTATGTTCTTTCATGTAGATTCATACACCAGGACTTCTGTATTTTCCAACAAAGAATCAAGTTCAGCATTATCAAAAAAGGGGGACCACCCATGTATATTTTTCAAATTAAAGTGACACCAATTATGTTCATAAAAAAAACAAGTGTTCTAATAAGACTTGTTCTGAGCCAACAATGATCAAACAATTGTCATAACCATGGCCTGTTTACAACCATGTTGCCAGGTCACTGTGTGTGCAAGTCTGAAAAATTGGTATAATTTGTACGAGACATGTCCATTGGACATGAACAGCCATTGATCGACATGGTGATTAGTACCATGGGATCCCTGTAGTACTTTTAATAAATACACAGCCCTTTGAAATACATCCATTTCACATTTTTTGGTCTACTTATATACAGAAGTTGAAAGAATGCCAATCCGTCAGACAATCTTCAAAGTAAAAGAAATCAATCAATCTTTTCATCAAAGGGACTGCGCTTATACATTGACAGTCATTACAGACCTATGTTGCTATGTTCTGTATTTGGACTTCTCTCATTCATATGCATGCCATTTGACAAATGTTGGTGCACATATCTTGATGGAAAATTCTTCTAAATGTCAGTTAAATAAAAATGAATTGTTTTTGCTTGTCTGTTATCCATACTATCTTTCACATGCATCTCTTTGCAATTTGTTTATTTAACCCTTCCCCCCTTAAAACTGGCATTTAGTGTATGTACTTTCCTTGACACTTGCCTTGTCTTTTTATTGCCCCCTTTAACACTTTCAGTGCCACATTTTGGAACAAGTCAACAGCTTTCCTTGGTGTGCTTTGGGCATATTGTGCCCAAAGCACGCTGAGGAAACCTGTTGACCTGGACTATTATATTTTAAGTATCTATAGACATGCTGGTACTTGAATGAAAGTTCTTTTACAAGGAATACGAATCTTGCACCCTCTTTATAATTCAGAGTAGTTGCCTTTTTGTAGTCCGACTTTAGTCACAGTTGGCACTGAAAGAGTTAAACTGGCCAAAACCTGATGGTGGTCAAATGTCATCTACTTCAGTGTTTTCAACTTGCTACAATCATGATGAAAAACAGTTTGATGGGAATTGTAGATAAGACCTATTCGGATAACATGCTCTAGGTCAGTATCTTTCCTGGGCTTGGTAGTGCCCAACCCATGCCAAGGAAAGCTGTTGACTCAGTGTCAATTCAAGGGGGAAAGGGTTCAAAGGGACTGGTAGATATAGATTAGGTACATGGGCAGTAGTCCCTGTTTTGAGAGGCCACCAACAGGTAAGGTCCGAAAGTGGTCACATGAAGCAGGTGGTCTTTCAATGAGGTCAAATAACATGGAAAAGATAGTACATGGTACTGATAAATGTGGTCTTAAAAGACAGGTGGTCTTTCAAAGGAGGGACTATGTTGTCTGCATCATGTGTTTCCTCTCCTGTTCCCACAACACCCTTGAATCAAATTTTGCGTAATCAGTTACAACACTTTACTGTAGTAGTCAACAACAGAACTGTGTTACAGCCATATGTTCAGCATGCATTTTTTTTAACCACATTTCTGATGACATAACAGTCTGAATTCTTTGTAAATTTACCTCCAATTTAAGACCACCTGCTATATGTGACTTTTTTTGCAGGTAGAAGGGGTGGTCTTAAATAATCAGGTACATGTACTGCAGTACACGAAATTATTGTGGGCTAGAGATATGTGTTCTCGGGAGATTCTATGTTAAAGTAGCATTCAGTATGTATGTTGAATAGTTACGCAGCAAAAGTTATCAAATTTACAGGAATATTTTTAATGACATGTATATACAACCATTTATCACAAGAAATTTGATGGATGTAGGTAGAATGGTTTTTAAGTTACATAAGTGCAAATTATGATGGAAACTAATGGAAAAACACACACTTAGCCCACCGGCCTACAGAGCCCTCTACTGAGAACCCGCATGAACCTGTCGATCTTGATCTTACCTATTGAGCATTCAAAGAGTTATGACCTTGATGATACAGTGCATCATATTTTACAGAAAGTTTTATTCACAAAGGAGAGAGACAAAGCTGCTGAAGTATTATGTATCCAGATGATATTATGATATGATAATCGTGGTTCGTGTAAAAGCTTTGATGGCTCAGCTTACAGGAATATTACGACACGAAGCATTGATGGGATCTCTTATGTATTCAGTCACATTTCGCATGCTGTGTCCAATCTCCATTGTCGCATAAAGCAAAGTGAATCTCCCTCTTACCAGCCAATCCATTGTTTGACTGGGGATAGGAATAGTAAAATTATATCATTGTACACCGAGTATTGCTACATAATGTTTATATAACTGGCTCTTGTTTTCACCATTTTGTGTGAGAAATGAGTTGAGTGTCAATAAAGATCAATCATAGTAGTGTCGATATGTCGAAAGTAATAAATGTCATAGTTACCTTTTCCCCCTTGAATTATGACTGAGTCAACAGCTTTCCTTGCTGTGGATACCCAACCAAGCTGTTGACCTGGAGTATTTTATCATGATGTAGGTCTCAACTACAATTCTTATTAAACTCCCGCAGGGAGTAGATTGGAATCCTCATGTCCGTCCTTTCGTCAGTCCGTAACACTGCACTTGTATCCGCAACTTGTCCCAGGATTTTCATTGGATCCCTTTCAAACTTTGCACACTTAACTGGCATGATGTGGGCCAGTGCATATTACATTGCTGTGTCACTGCTTTCATTTTCTGATTTTTAATGATTCATTTAAACTTTACCGATCCCAGGTAAATATACATGTTCATATTTATGGATGGGGCTGAACTTGTATCTGCAACTTATCCCTTGTTTATCATCAGATCCCTTTCAAATTTGGCACACTTCATTGGCATGGTCTAGGCTAGTGCATATTACATTGGCATGGCACTGCTGTCATTTTCTGGGTTTTTTTTCTGATTTTTTAAAAAATGATAGGTAAACATACATGTTAATATTTATGGAGGGGGCTGAACTTATGTCCTCAACTAGTCTCAGGTTTTCCAGCAGAAGTCTTTGAAATTTGGTAGACTTTACTGACATAATGTGTGTTAGTGATATTACATTACCATGGTGCTGCTATCATTTTCTGATTTTTAATGCATTTAAAAAAAAATGATAAATAAATTTACAAATTAGGATTATGTGCAGAGCTGAACTCAGGGTTTATATGTGCTCCCCATTTTCAAACCATGCCAAATGCCTTGGGGATACACTCTTCAGGGAGGCTCATATATAAGTGATCTGGGGTGCGGAAGTATATTATTGTGTCATTGCTAGATGGCACTTCACTCTGGTTCAACTTGTTTTTGTTACTGTTGAAATTAGTCAAAAACATTAACATTGAAGCAGACAATCTTTGACCACCAACCAGTTTTAGGTGATTTAAGGAGGAAAGTGTAAAAATATCCTTGATGAACAGAGTCCAATGTCACACCTGGCACTGATGCAGCTCAAACTGATATGTGGATGTAGATGTTCTTAATACTCGGTGGGCGTATTGATCTTTTTCCGCAGTGATGTGATGGGGGGGGGGGGGGAGGGAGGAAGGGAATTGTGGTTCATTTGGTGCAGCCTGGTGTACTATCTGCTATGATTTCCTATTGGAGATACAATGTACATGTATTATATCATCAAAGCATGACAGGTATCAATTATTTATCAAACTCAGACTCAGGTAAACATATTTTTGTTAGCTCGCTTGACAAATGGCAAAATGGGAAATAACAGGGCATTGTAGTCTGGTGAAACAATTATAGGTGATAATAGGACAGGTGAATCAGAGAATTACTCATTTCATGTGGTACATTATATGTACATGTATGCTATTTTGTGACCCATTCTTCTCTGATTTCAAGAAAAAATGGTGAAAGTGTATATGTAATATTTTAGCATTGTAATAGATTTCATTTCATTCGTCAACACATGTATCTCTGTTGACCACAGCTTATTGTAATGGATCTTTCATTTGCTTGCACTTTGATAATTATCTTTCATTTGGTAAATGTACTGTTTGTGAGGACCATAGGTATACTGGGTAATTAGAGATGATAGCACACAAACTAACCCAGGAATTAATCTACCATAGTTTCAAGGGCCTTTTTACTTTCCCCAATTTGAAGAAAAAGCCCCAAATTTGTTCCTAATCCTCTGAATACATGTGTGTTGAAAATCATGCAGGATTCCCAAAAATGTACAAAATTTCTTCCCAATTTCTATCCAAAAAGGCTCCTTTCCTCAAATCCTAGATTAATCTGCCTAATCTTCCAAGAAGGGACAAGGAATAGTTCCATACTGCTTCCTTGGCCATTTTATTTTCCATACTAATACACAGGAAGCCCTCTTATTGTCTCTACTTCATACTGGCCATTATTTTGGAGCATTCTTATTTTCTGTACACTATCTGGGGCAAAACTATTTCCTGTACCACTGTACTATCCTTCCCCTCCCCCTTGCCTCCAACCCCCCTCCCCCCCTCATGCAAGCCATACAGTTTTGTGATGGCCACAGTTACTGGTTAATTAGAGATGATGTCATTGAAGTGACCACACAAGCCATAAAGTAAATCTTGTTACAGTTCCGTAATGGCCAAGGGTACCAGTTAATTAGAGATTATGTCATAGAAATATTTTAAGTCCATTGTGTGACCACTATTTACAATTAGAGATTATATCATAGAAATATTTTAAGTCCATTGCCTGACCACTGTTTACAATTAGAGATTATATCATAGAAATATTTTAAGTCCATTGCCTGACCATTATTTACAATTAGAGATTATATCATGGAAGTATTCTACGTCCATTGCCTGACCACTATTTGCAAATCCCAACATCATATACAATTTCTGAAGTTCATGTTTCTGAGATAAAAGCCGATGTGGCCAATCACATTACAGATTTGTAAGGGCAGTGGTACTGGCGAATTATAGATGATATCTAGAAAGTGACCATACAAATCATAAAATTAACCTCATTACACTTTTTTTGTATGCCCAAGGCAGGCCTACTGGTTAATTAATGGTGATCACATGAAAAGTAACCATACAGGCCATAAAGTCAGTCTCGTTACAATTTTGTGTAGGCCTGAGGTACTGGTTAATTGGAGGTGATACAGAACTATACAAGCCATACAGTCAATCTCATTACAGTTTTGTGTAGGCCTGAGGTACTGGTTAATTGGAGGTGATATAGAACTATACAAGCCATACAGTCAATCTCATTACAGTTTTGTGTAGGTCTAAGGTACTGGTTAATTGGAGGTGATATAGAACTATACAAGCCATACAGTCAATCTCATTACAGTTTTGTGTAGGCCCAAGCAGGGCACATTGTCAATCTCATTGCTTTCATCTCATGGCCAGATGAATATTCTCATCTTGCTTGGCCAATACATGTTAGATGCATGGATATTCTTATAAAATAGAAGAGATCGTGCTTATACAACTCAAAATCTGATTTAGATTTAGATTACTTCTTCATCATGTCTGCCTGATACACACAGCAACACGCAATTTGGTGTGGTACCAGTACATATATATATATATAAAAAAAAAAAAAAAAAAGACAAAGACAAAACAAAACACCAATACTAAAAAATAACATGATATATTTAATGGGGTTTAAAGCACATCAAGTATCCTGAATAAGTTTCATCAAAATACTAGCAAAAAAAATAAAATAAAATAAAATAAATAAAATAAAAAAAAAATCCACTGAGTTTTCACATAGATTGTTTTGCAATATTGTGAGCAGATAACATGTTGAGTCTAAAATTGATCAGACCAGGAAGACAAGGGTTAATAATGTTATACTAGACTTGTCTAATTGTTCTTTTATTATGTCATAAGTGTTTATGTTTACAGAAATGTGTACTTATACTGTGTAATGGTCATTATTATACTCTTCGTTTGTGTTTACAGCGATCACAGACCCAAGACCAGGCTACAAAGAATCACAGACCAAGAACTTCAGTTTCGATTACTCGTATTGGTCACACACAGGGGTAAGTCAAATCTCATTGGCCACAGTTTATATGCTACAGTTTTATGTACCATTATAAAGACGTGTATAATTGATAACGCTGTTACCTTATGACAGGTACACTGGTTATGTCTTACTGAAGCAGTGGTAGAGTCTGCCAACAGATTCAGATTTGGGTGAGGGTTTTTGCAAACTCAGTAATCCTATGTTGTTGTTGGATTTGCTGGACCACTGTGTGTGCAGGGCATCAAATGTGGAAGGTCTGGATGGCATCTCGACAAAACGTGTCAGCAAAATTATATCATTGTCTATAATGTTCTGCATTTCATAATTTATACATACAATCTGTACACAAATTTTTAGTTTCATACAGTGTGGTCTAGTCATAGCCCATGATGGACATATAATAAAAATTGATATTCTTTGAAAGAAGTCAATTTCAATTTGGACTTCAAATACAGATTGATTTGTGTGAGACTGCCCATTCATGGCATTACCATCAAAGCAAAACAAGCTCTGTGTTATCTCTGTTCTATGACAGTTATGGACTGCAGAAAACATGGAGGTTTGTCGGTTTTAGCAGGCAATGCATTGCGTAGTCAGTGATCATTGTTGGTATTTAATTGAATATCTCCCTCATTGCATGATCACAGACTGTTTTTCTCAATCCTATTTATATTGATCAGACAAGCAGCCCTTGTTGCCTGCAAGTATACCGGTAATCATTTCTACCATGTGACCTACTAGTGGCCAATCAGAAGCCAGTTTTCCTCTCATGAAAACACAATTGGAACCCACGCTTGCACTCAAATTTCAAAGCTGATGTCTTCCTGTTTGCTGATGAAAATATCGGTCGATCAAAGTGACTCATACTGCAGCCTTTCTTTATGATGACCAGTAGTTTTGTTTGATTGAAAGGCTTGCCCAACTGGGCATTATCATCTTTTTTCACTTGTGCAGACAAATGTTGTTGACTTCTAATGTTTAACAATGACTGTGAACCATTCATATTTGTGTCAGAGCTGCCACACCTACTAATGCCATGTTTTAGCTGAGAATGAGCATTTATTATTTTGCGATTCACTCATTTTATCAAATAAGTTTTATTGTCCTTTATCAAGGAAATGTGAAGCATCTCTCTGACCTGATTATTTTACGATTCCCGCAGGGAGGGAAGTCTTGACACTGATCTCGATGGCAGACTTTAGTTTTACCATAGATCATCCCTTCAATGATCTATGGTTTTACCTTAGGAAAGTGTACAGATATCAGAACGTTATGTTGCTCAGAGGTTGATACCCCACACCTTTTTCATTGTAAAACCTACATAAGAGTGGTCCCTTCTTTGAGACACCACCCATAAGGAAGGTTGAGAAAAGACTGCATGAAGCAGATGGTCTCTCAATGGAGTCAAATGACATGGAAAAGCCAGGACTGCAGACCTGATAAATCTGGTCCTAACTCTTTCAGTGCTACCTGCAACTAAAGTCTAACTGAAAACAAACTGTTCTGAATTATGATAAGGCTGCTAGATTCATGCTCCTTGTGAAAGGACCTTTCATTCAAGTACCAGCTTGTCTATAATTACATAGAGCAAAATGGTCTAGGTCAACTGCTTTACATGGTGCACTTTGGGTGCAATGTGCCCAAAGCATGCCAAGGAAAGCTGTTGACTCAGTCCAATATGTGGCGCTGAAAGAGTCAAAGATCCACAGGTGTTTTTTTATTGGAATGGTCTCTCAAAGGAGGGACCATTGTACATTAGTCCCTCCCTTGAAAGACCACTCCTTTGAGAGACCACAATTGTCAGGTTTCTCTGTAGTACTTTTCATGTTATTTATACCCCCTTTGAGGGACCACCTGCTTTATGTGACCACCTTTTGGGTGGCACCAGGGGCATCTCTCAAGGGAGGGACCATTGTATGTGCAGTGATTGTGCTATAGCCGTACAATACACATGTTTCTACAGCTTGTTATAATGACTTTAACCATCTGTCTGCCAAAAAGCCACCAGACAGCTTATTGTGCACCTCATTCATTACTCAAACAGTATATTAGTTAACCCTTTTCCCCACATTCACTGGATGTCAAATGCAGGGATGCCAACAATCAAAGTGTCTTTTTAGGGACAAGTAGTCATGACCATCAGAGACATAAAATTAAAGAAGAATATAGCAGCAAATTCTTAATTTTGACGAGGGACACACACCGGTCAAAATTTCAGCTAATTTCAGAGATTGTCCCTGATTATGAGGGACACTTGGCATCTCTGCAAATGTTGCCTCAGTGTTTTTCCCCAATTTTCTCGCTGGCTCGGCTGACTTGTCAGTTGGTTGAGCTTATGTGATGGGTTTTGGTCAGTGGTCGATTGTCCATCTGTCCATCTGTTGGCCTGTCAGTCCATTTGTTAGTGTTCACAATTCACGTTTTTTAATTCTTCTCTAAAGCCATTAGCTAAATCCACTTCAAACTTGGTGGGGATCTGCTTTGGGTGGATTTCTACCAAGTTTGTTCAAATGCTCCAGTGATTTTGGGATTTCCTTTATTGCATCCTGTTGTTTGTTTGTTTGTTTGTTTTTTTTTGGGGGGGGGGGAGAATCTTTAGAAATATCCGAAACCACCTGGCCAATTGCTTCAATGTTGCATAGGGACCATTCTGGGGACCCCAAGGTTTTAATTTCTGTCAACAGGTGGTGCTGTGACTTTTTTAAAAATAATTTTCTCCAAATTTTTATGTGTTTTGGCTATTTTTGACTGTCAGTCAGATTGTTCTGAGACTTGGTGAAAATATAACTTGTAGGAGGACTAAATAAACTTGTTTACTAGGTGATGATACTCTAGATTCCTGGTTTATAACAAATTTTTAAATTGGGCTGATTGTAGGTTAATGCATACACTATTGATTACAATGGAAGTCAATGGGCATATTGCAATGGTAATTCACGTTTTTGACTTCATTTCTAAAATTCTCAGCCATATTTACTTACATTTTCTGATGTACCTGAGGTGGGTCAGTGATAGTTTTATTCAAATGGTCATGCTGCATTGATTTTTATAATTTCTATTAATTTTTTGTTAATTTGGTAAAATCTTAAAAAATCTACTGCTCCCAAACCACCATGCAAATTGCTTTGAAATTGCATGGGGGCACTTCTGGGGACACGTAGACCTTAATTTCTTCAACAGGTGGTGCTGCATTTTTTTTTTTCATTTTTAAAACAAATTTTTGTGTGTTTTTGATATTTTAAATTTCATCTCCAAAAGTGTCACTGAGGTTGTTTTGAAACTTGTTGGAAATATAGGTTGTGGGAGGGTTAAACAAACTTGGATGTCAGGTGGTAATACTCAGGATTCCTTATTTTCAACAATTTTTTTTCAATTTGAGAATTTGCCAGTTAATGCAGGCATTCATATTGGTTACTATGCAAGTCAATGGTGATTGCAATGGTGTTTAAAAATTTTGATTTTCTCTCAAAAACCATCAGTTAGATTCACTTCAAACTTAGTGGGATGTATCTTGGGTGAATTGTCTGCCAATTTTGTTCTAATTGTCATATTTCAGTTATTTTTATTTTTTATTTTATTTTATAATATTTGTATTTTTTGAATGGTAAAATCTCAAAAAATCCAAACCACGCGGCCAATTGCTGTGAAGTTGCATTTGGACTCTTCTGGGGACCCCTAGACAAAAGGGATATCTTTATACATATACTGGTAACATGTCCGCTTTAGAGCACATTTTCCAAATTAACACTTCAACATTTAAATTTTGAACATGAAATCATCAACCAATAACTGGCCACCACCAAACAGAGATACATAATTCATAGGAAAGGCAGGAGCTGATAAGGTGATCCACATTCATCTTTTGGAAAACATTACTCAAATCGTGTATATTAAAGAAATAGTTTCCACATTGTTACAATATGTGGCCACCTGCTCTTATTTATTGAGCATGGTGCCATATTTGTGTGATATATTAGGACCAACCTCTTGTGCTGGTCTATCACATTAATAAATGCGGTCCCAATGTGGACATTGTACGTGGCTTGCATATAAAGTTGCCCGTCCCATGAGTCTCGACAGCTGCACTGTTACAAAGGTTTGGAAGGCAATGTCGGTAAACATGAATGTGAGTCTAATGAGAAGATGATGAAGCATGTCCTGCCTTGCGTCTGGCCTATCAGTCGACAATCCCAAGTGTACTTGTGCTAAATCTGCGCTAGCGTACGTCACAAACAATGAGTAATGGCAGTGTCCAGTATTGATTTGGAGAGCTTCGAGGATGGCTCACTCTTGGTTGTGTACAAGACGTGGGGGCTTGTTTTTACCAAAAACGGTTTCTCTATAGCTTTGGCATGGACCCGGCAGCAATAATGACATACACAAAGATTCCATTTGGTGATAGATAAAGTTTGTTGGTCAGAAACATTTGTGTTTTACCATGAAGGTTGTTTATTGGACCGGGATATAAAACCCATTTGGTAGGGAATTATTTATGCAGAACAACAAAGCTATTATACATGTATATGAAACAGTCAAATGAACCAGAAAAAAAAAAAACAAAAACAAACACACACACACACACACACACACACACACACACACACACACACACAAACAAACAAGAAACCCATTATTTATTTGTTTGGCAATCTCTCAAAGAGACACTCACAGATCACATGAAAGAAGACAAATGATGCTCTAAATGACAAATAAATCACCATTTTATGGTCATTTTTCCCGTATAAGTGTGGTCTTATCAGTAAACAAGATACTGGGTGCAGTGATTGTAAATATTGATATTTTACTTGTACATACATGTATTGATCAGTTCTGGGAACTGTTTTGTGGAGAGGCTCACAAATTTTATAACTGACAATACTAAAATTACAAACTTCACATATATGTGTGCGTGTGTGCGTTCATACATACATATATACATTGTCAGCAGCATGGTACACATGATATTCCCGAATTTGTGATCATTACCCGTGACACTGATATCAGTATATCCCGCTGCTTATGCTATTTATATTTCTAAATTGCTATCATGTAGTGTTTGGTTAAAATTATGAATCTGTAAAACCTATTAAATATCAACAAAAAGTCAGATTTAAATTGTCTTGAGTCTTGAAAGTCCTAAATTAATTGATTGCTCAGTTGACAGTCACCCGAGTCTATCTGATGGTCCAACATCTGTTGTTGCCCATCATCCATCTGTCCATTAACAATTTGCTTTTTTCACTTCTTAGGGAAAAAAAGAAATTTTGTGCACAAAATTTTGATTATTTTTTTTTCTTTTATTTTGGGGAAAATCTTCAGAAATCTTGCTCGGTCAAATAAATGGGCCAAATACTTTGAAATTGCATAGTGCACTTTTCTTAGTACTTCCAAACCTTTACTTATCTTGCAAGTGGCCCCATATTTTTGTTAATTATCATTTTTAGTGGATCTTTGTGTCCTTTGTAGTTTATCACTTTTCCCAAACCATATGCTATAATATTGTCATAAAACTTGGTCAGAATGGAGCTTGACTCAGACTCTATCAAATGTAAGGTCATATACCCATGAGCTTTATCTCTGGTTATAACTTCCCTGTTGCTTGTTTCTTTTTTTGAAACCTCACACACAAACACAGGAAAGCAGGTCACAAGAGCAATTAGCTGGGTATGGTAATATCCAATTGCTGTTTGCATTTGGCCTGTGAGATATTGTCTTTTGTCTACATTTATGAAACATTACAAACATGTGCATGCTGGTGACATCCCTTCAAAATTTGGAAAAAGAACTGTGTCTGTTATATCCTCAGAGAGACATGTACGGGTACAGGCTCCAAAACATGTTCTGAGTAGTAACCAGCTGAACACCCTTAAATTTATTTAGGCTAATACAGCCTGTGTCAAAATTCTACAGAACGTGACAATATTACTTTCATGTGTATACAGGTTAGACAGTGACAGGTGAGGTCAGCTTATGGAGTGCAGAGAGTTTGGACTATGGAATAGGGTAATGATGACCAGGAAGTGGTTCTGGACAAAAGGACACAAATACAATACAAGATTCAATTCCTTATGGGACCCCCTATAACTTATAAAAAGTAGCACTAATAAGACGGATAATTACCGACTGAAGAATCCATTTTAATGGTGCACCAGATGCCATATTAACCAAATGATTCCCAACAGGGAAAATGACTTTCCATATCATTAATTGATATCAGTTAACACAAGGGAATAGAACAAAGATGTTGCTATATCCTATTTGGCCATTGAAGTATTCAGGGTACGACATATACAAATGTTAAACCTGCTTAATGCATCATGCACATATCATTTCTGAAATGCATGTCTGAGCATTAGGCCACTAGGTCAAGAATCTGGGTCAGTGACAATATTCAGGACCCAGCTCAGCTCAGCTTTACCCTGGTCTTAAGCTTAGTTCAAGATGCAGCAGAAGGAAAGCTCAGTTCAACTCAGGTTGGGACTTATTTTGTGGTGAATATTTGTAGGTCAGCTGAGTATGGGCTGTTTGTACAGCCCTCTCGTTTATTGTTGTGATTTCTGCAAATTTCATGCTATATCACTGGTGCAGACAGTGGATGTAAAATGGTGTTACCTTTTCACAACTGTAATTCTCTACAGAGAGTCACTACCTTTTACCACCACAACCCTCTTTTAATGGGGTCTGAACCCTGCCACCACAACCTCCTGGTGTAATGGTTGGGGGAAACACACTTTGTAAGCAAGTGATAAAGTTGTTAACCTATTGTATATATGAATACGAAACACACAGTTGGAAAAACAATGTCTCTGCTTTGTACTGATAAGACATGTCACACACTGTTTCATAAAAGTGATAAAATTTGCCGAATAGTAAAATGAGGCTAAATTCTTGAAGACTGACTGGAAGCCTAGTGTCCAGAGACAGGCTTGTGAGATAGTGTAGTATTTTGATAGTTTTCCCGGAGGGAATTGCAAGCTCCTGGTTAAATGAACGAGTCTGGAACATGGAAAACAAATTGCTTCCTCATCAGCAGAAGATAAAACACTGTACACATAGTAGCTGGTATATACATGCAGCTAACTCTGTCAGTGCCACCTGCGACTGATGTCAAACTACTGAAAACGAACTGAGCACGCGGAATTATGAGAAGGGTGCTTGATTCAGGTTATCTATAAAAAGACCCTTCATTCAAGTATTCAGGCATGCCTGTAATTACGTTGAATATAATACTCCCGTTAGAGTTTTCCGCGGCCCGCTCAGGGTGAATTACACCCAAAGCATGTTGAGGAAAACTGGTGATTCAGTCCAAAATGTGGCACTGAAAGGGTTAACTCATTCCAAACCAGTCCCTAATTTTTCAGTATATTTACCTAGATTTAAGACGACAATTACATATTTAAATTCTTCATGAAAAGAGCTTTCATTCAAGTACCAACATGCCTATAGTCTTAAGTCAGTGGTTCTGGCACTGCCTGGCAAGTCATGCTGCAGCTGCCGCAAGGGCAGCTGCAGCATGACTTGCCAGGCAGTGCCAGAACCACTGACCAAGGCCTGGGACCATAGTATGGAATGAATGAAATGGAAGGCAGACTTGTTCCTTTATTAAGTTCTTGTGTTCTCCTTTACCTGTGCAGCCGGATGACCCGGCCTTTGCCAACCAGCGTAAGGTGTATGAAGACATCGGGATCGAGATGCTGGAGCACGCCTTTGAAGGCTACAATGTGTGTATATTTGCCTACGGTCAGACAGGAAGTGGGAAGAGTTACACCATGATGGGGAAAAGTGAGGCAGGACAGCAGGGGATTATACCCCAGGTGAGTTGCTTTGACTCCCATAAGTGTAAAAACCCTAGGTCATCAGTGTGCCCTTCTATGTATGTTGAAGCTTCAGCGAAATTAACCTTTCCACCTTTTTTTTTTTTGTGTCGGGAGCCTAGTCAAAATTTGCCTTTCACTCATTGATGTGAAAACCCTGATCAAGATTCATCTTTTCTTCAAAATGAAGATTGAGGTAGATCAAGTACTCGTCAACTATTATTGACTGCAGGGTCCAGATAAAATTCACGTTTCCACGTACTTCCGTTGATGTAAACTTGATCCTCATAACACCTGAACCCTTACAAGTAGCACATACAGCCTCATGATTTTAAATTACACCTAGTATTACACAAGAAGTATCTGCAGTTATAAAAATGTCAAAAGTACACTATTAGTTACCCACTGGTTGATTGGGTAATACAGCAAGCATCTCCCACGAAGGGAACTGGTATTACCTGAGGCGTTAGACACCGAGGGTAATGCCAGTTTCCTCAGTGGGAGATGATCGCTGTGTTACCCAGTCAACCAGTCTGTTATGAATTTATCTCATTTCTGTAAAATTTCGCTTCGAATAAAATCACAACACAACATATTTATTGCAATTTTACCCCGTTCCCCTGTCTTTTCTTTTCCTTCCGCCATTTTACTTTCACCTGTCGTCTGCTATATGCAATAGCATTCTTTACTGCTAGGTGGCGAGGTGTCGTATTTCCACAGGCCTGGTATTACTACAGTAATACCATGTATTGCATTGAATGTGACAAGCACCTCGTGGCTATTAACCAATCAGATGCCTTGAAATTTCATAAAAATGGCATACATACACACAGTCATACATCCGTGCAGATTGAAAAGTACACAGCTGCTGTGTTTGAGAGGCAAAGCAATGTTGAGTTGGTAAGCATGCAATAAGCATTTTATATGTCCTGCCTTGTGGTGGTTTGCCACGTGGACCCAAGGACCTATGTGTGCCTAAATGTTAGTCCTTATGTATGTGCTAGCTTTGAGGCAACTTGGCACTAATTTGTATTGAAACAAAATATCGCAAAATTGTATTAAGAAAAGGAGAAGTTGTCATTGTATAGAAAATGTAAACTTGCAATTTGAATAATATTTTCATTTACATATATTTATTCTATTTTCAGCTTTGTGAAGATCTCTTCAATCGAATAAAAGACAAAGGTGAAACTGCAGATATTCAGTATTCAGTGGAGGTGAGGGTCTAACAGCAGCCTTTCATTTGTTTGTCCAACTTTGTTCCTGTGATCAGAATATTGATTTGGTTGTGTTTTAAAAGATTTATACCACTTTAAGAGGAACATGGTGTTTTAAAAGATTTATACCACTTTAAGAGGAACATGCTGCCAACATATACCAAGAGCATTTGTTTTGTTTCCTTGTAATAAGTAAAAAATTAAATAAACAAATAATAAAATAAAAACTACACAAAGAGTATCTTATACTGTCCCATTTGAATGAATATGGTAGCCACACATGGGTCTATGCATATATAGAGTACCTGGCAATTTATTTGCTGAAAATCAATGAACTTCCTGAAGATTTTTGTTGCGAGAATGTTTGGCATTTTGATAGGGTCCCTTATTTCAGGAAACCTTTGCGTAAGTGGCTTTGTCATTATTTATAGAGTGGGTTCACTTTAAACATGGGCTTTCATGTGCCCAGTAATTAGAGGGGAGACCAGCAGGTGTCCTCGCTGTGGTGTCACTTGACAGAAAACCATATTATCCCAATTAAGTGCCCAGGGTTTGTCCAGGTTTTCAGCAGAAAGTAGCTGTAGTGAAAAGACAGAATATGTCACATCTTGTCAGCTTATGGGTATATGCATAACGGGCAATGACACAAAGTACTGACAATGCTTATGGAAATATTGGGAAATCAGCTCGTTTTCATCATATTGGTTCAGTGGCTGTCTTGATACAGGCATCAGATTAGGTTGGACGTGCCAACCAATCTTGATGCTGGTCGTCGTCATAGCCTGCCACAAGTAACAATGTTTATACAACTACCAGTGTATGATGGATGTGTCTTGTGCAGCCAATGTCCAATATTCAGATGATATCAGAGGAGCATGAAAATGGACTACTAGCACTGAGGTGAACTTGTAATAAGTTGACAACTGAGACATACCTTAAAATAAGGTTTAGTTTATATCAATTTTTAAAATTGTCAGCACTATCCAAGGCTGGGAGGGGGGGGGGGGAGGACAGCATATCAAGATGATTCTGAATGCACCATGCTCAGTGATTGCTGATTCAAATTGTGGAAATTGTCCTAAGATAAATGAGGAAAGTCACTTTTGTTTCCTATATAAAAGATTGAGGATTAGCTGGACTTTGGACCAAAACATACATGGGAAATCATGATTTTTTGGCAAAGCTGAAATAAAAAATGTTGTGAAAAGAAAAGGCCAATAATGAGCCAGAAAAAGAAACCTGATTGCTTTCATGTGACACAATACGGGGTAACCTGGGATGTGGGGTAAGCTGGGTCAGCATGTAACCCCGGGTATGGTATACTCGTTTTGACTAAGGAGTCCACACAGCAAAAGTGCAACCCTTCAGTGCAAGTGCAAGGAAGTTTTCTGTGACAGAGAAATGAATGTTGTTGAAGCTTATGATAGAAAATACTGAACAAGTGGAAGGTTAGATCTGAAATTGTAAGTTATTTGAAGTATGTTGTGGCGGATTTTCAGGTCAGAGTGCTGATTTTGCTTTGGCAACCTGGTGCCAAAGGAGTTTTGTTTTTTTTTAAATCATGAGAAACTCAGGTCACAGCAGGCCATGTTATATATGTAGTTCTTTGTATCCTTAACTCTGAAACACAAAAGCTGCTGTTAGGTGCTATAGGAAATCCATCAAGCAGAATTTCTTCTGTTTGTAGAAATGAGGCACACATATTACTTCATTGTGCTATGAACCCTTTTGTAAATACCCTAGGGGTACGGTTCAGTGGAGCATCCTGGTGCCTATATATAGCATTACAGGTAGCTTACCCCTGATGTGCAGCTGTTGCAGGAGACACAAATTCAGCTTGACTCATTTTGGGGACAGTGTCATGTGACACAGGAAATAAGTGCTGCCACCATGCAGATTAGTTCATCTGACATGCCTTGGTGGCAGGGAGACCTTGCACACTTACATGAGGTCCACGCAGCCGTAATCGGCCTCGTTAATTGACACAGATTTCGTTGACAAAAATCAGGGCCAATAATCCTTTTCGCACAGGGCCTGATGGGAACTTTAGGAGTGTGCTGCATATTAAAAAACCATGGTTGTAGACTAGCATGGGTACAACTAACCCCTCTTTTGCATTAGGGAGAGCAGGACATTATGCACAAGTTAGGTCAGCGCTAATTTTTTTTTAATTGTGGGCTTTGCATGAATGAAAGGGTCTTTAAGTGAATTCTATTTCTGGTGCAAATGTTGAGTGATGACCTTTCCTTTCCTGTCCTGGCTTTGATGACTTCATCAGTATTTTTATGAAAAAAAGGTGGCTAATTAACTGGCAACAAACAATCATTATGCTGTACATGTATGTTAAATTTTAAAATGCATTACATGAAATTCATGGGTTTTATTTAAAAAAAAAGTAATAATAGTAATTACTTTTTTTCAAATTTCTTTTCTTTCTTCTCACTATTTTGTTATTTCTTTCCCTGTCATTTTAGAGTAGCCAGACTCTGGAAATGAAAGTGACGGTATATCCTCTCTTCAATATTATGCTGACATTGAAATTGATATTTTCCCCCACATTGTCTCCACATTGCCTTGGAATGCATTTTCACTGGCATTTTCTGAAGAGCCCGATGATGTCAGAGTGGTGTTTATTTTGTAGTACATGTAGCTTGCTGGACTTGCATGTGTAGGATCGCACATGTTGCTGTTGATGCATTCCAAACATGCAAGGCTATTTTGTCGCAAAAATAATGTGGCTTTATATAATTCGTCTTTTGTACAGCATATGTTTGGTGTGTCAAATCAGTCAAACAGATTCCCTCATAATCGATTTGGATTATATCAGTTGCCAAAACAGATGGCTTAGTAGATTGACATACTTCTGTTAAAGCTTCGTGACCAACAGAAGAGCTCGTTAGGACTGCAGAGCTGATTGGCTGAGAGAGAAAGCTCAGCTTATTCCAGGAAACTGATTTCTTATAAAAAACTACTTGGATAGAACTACTTAGATAAAAGAGGAAAGATTTAAATTCCGAAATTGAAACAAGTGTCTGCTAAATTGCCCTTGACATAGCTTGCCATATTTTTTTTTTTTATCATTCCTATTAATGATGATGAATAGTTGGGAAATCTGGACTAAGAGCACCTTGGTTTTAAAGTATGTATAGCTTCTTGTTCCCGCTGAATTTCAATTACAGCGCACTCTCTTCGTGGAAACTTTTTTCTGCAAGGTGTTGTCTGCTGCATAAATTTACTTCTTTTTGTCAATGTCATAAACCTTGGTCTTTAAAAATTTGTTTACACATTGTCACCTTTTTATAATCTGTCTGGCAGAAGAGCAGATGTCCAAGATGTCAAGTATTCAGGCACTCTGTATGCAATTCTAAATCTAGAGCAGTGGAGAATAGTTGCTTCGATATTGTCAATTAATATTCTGCAATTTGCATGATTTTATATTTCATGGGACATTTTGACCTATCAACTTGGATCACGTTTGTGATCAATTCCTGCTTAAGTGTTCATGTCTGTATGTGTAATGACAGGCTTATCCTGCCACAGCTAATGTGGGGAAAAGGACAGTTAAACCTGCCTTCTAAGGCCACACCAATTAACCATTAGTTGTGCTTTCTCCAGACATGTGGCCTCTGAGGGGAAATAACATGTAAAGTGTTGGATCTGTCAGAAACGATTGTGGCTGTGCACAAATCGACACTTATCTGTCCCTTGATTACTTCTGTATGTGGAACTGAAAATTGGTGTCGACAGTGAGCACACTCTTGTGTTGTTACATTTGCCCACCAGATGGCAGTATGTGTGTTGTGTGTGGAGCCAATGGCATTATCTGCCTGCATACCATTATGTTTATGTGGTATCGATTTATTGGTACAATGTATTAGCATAACTGAGGCAGGGGACATCTTAGGCAGTATCCATATGGCCCTGCAAATTGAATCAACAAATGAGATGCTGGGAAAAAATTGGAAGTAGACCAGTAAATGAAGAAGTAGGCATCACATTGTTGCAACCTGGAAGCATGCTGGAATCACACAATATCAACCAGTGCATGCAATGCTATACTGAAACCAAGGTTGACATTTTGACTGCGTAGCAGTGAATGAGGCTTCCACATAATACATGAAGCAGTACATGACTTCTTGCAGCTAGTATTTCTGCCCATAACAAGGGCTTCTAGAATTATATTAAAAAAAGAAAAAAAAATGCACGGAAATATCTTGCATAACTTTCAGTGTATTCAGCTAATAAAACATTTCTTGTTCAAACTGATTAGGACACAATAAATTGGAATTGTAAGATGGCTTGATAATTTTTCATATTTTTTTTTTATTTTGGTGTATATCCAATGGTTGTTCGGTATTTGGTATATTATTTTGCTGTGTTTTCTATTTTATTATTTCATTCATGATTGTCACTCAGTTCATTTACATATTTCAGTTACATGTATAACAATATATGGGAAAACCACCAAATTTCTCAACTGGCAAAATGTGGCCAAAGAGTTGATAGGTTTATGGATTAATTGATTGATTGATTGATTGATTGATCAATCACAGATTTCATTGTGTGCATTGAGAAGTGCCTGGTAGTGATCTGATTTGCATGCTTATGGTTGGTTTATGTAAGCTTTCTCAACTTCCTGGTTTTAGTGAGTATCTCAGACACACAGACGGGGGGGGGGGAGGGAGGGAGGGAGGGAGGGAGGGAGGGAGGGAGGGAGGGAGGGAGGGAGAGAGAGAGAGAGAGGAGAGAGAGAGAGAGAGAGAGAGAGAGAGAGAGAGAGAGAGAGAGAGAGAGAGAGAGAGAGAGAGAGAGAGAGAGAGAGAGAGAGAGAGAGAGAGAGAGAGAGAGAGAGAGAGAGAGAGAGAGAGAGAGAGAGAGGAATGTCATACAGGCAGACAGAGGGTTCACTCACATTCAGACTAGCCATGCAGGCAATTGGGTTTCTGTTGGGTTTTCACTTTTAGAGCAGTTTTGCATGTGAAGGTAAATATTGGAAACAAAACTTGACATTTTTGGCCCATTACAATCATGTTTTGATTTTCAGGCAAGGCTAGCAGATTGATATGTCAAAATAAAAAAGTGATAACAATTAGCAACAATGTGTCAAAATTTGCAGCATTGTATGGAAGCTGTTCACATACGGGTGGACTGATTACATGGTGTGTTTGTGTTGACAGGTAAGCTATATGGAGATTTACTGTGAGCGGGTCCGAGATTTACTGAACCCCAAGAAACAAAACCCCCTGCGGGTCAGGGAGCATCCATTGCTGGGACCATATGTAGAGGACTTGTCCAAACTTGCTGTCACTTCCTTCAAGGACATTAATCAACTAATAGATGAAGGGAACAAAGCCAGGTAAGGAATGGTCCCTTGTGTTTTTGATGATAGGAGCATAGGGGTTGAAAATGTATTACAATCTGACGTATTAACATAAAGTGCACAAATAAAGAATGATCAGATATGTTTAATACAATCCTACTCTCGTATAAAAAAAATATACATTCATTGCCATATAAGAGCGGGGAAAGGGGGACCTACTAGTACAGGAAACAGAGTGGGGTAAAGGGGGGACCTGCTAGTACATGTACTGGAAATAAAAATACAGGTACAGAGCACAGGAAATAAAATACCACTGGTACGTAATACAGAAAGTATGGTACAATCAATTGTTTTTCTCCAGTGACTAAATCACAAAAGGGATAAAAATGATCACGTTTGTCCAGTATGTGCAATTAATTGATGCAGTTTCATGTCTGCAGTATGCGTCTGGATATTGGCTGTGTCTGATGCATATTACAGAATATAAATTGTGCCAAGTATAGCTTATGAGATTTGCTCTCAGCACAATATATGAAATATGATTTTCTGTTTCTACATGATATGAAAAATGAAAATTGGCCCAGTATGGAGCACAGGCAACCACGTAACATTGATATGGGCAGTTAGGCAAGGAGGTACAGATGTTGAAGGGGACAACTTTTGATTAGTATTGGAGGAGGGAGGATGTTTAGACCAGCAACAAGTGTGAATTTGTGCCCGTAATGAAAAGGGATTGGTCTAAGAAGGCGTGCACACAGTATTGG
This sequence comes from Hermodice carunculata, assembly GCA_964020975.1. Lineage (NCBI taxonomy): Eukaryota > Metazoa > Annelida > Polychaeta > Eunicida > Amphinomidae > Hermodice > Hermodice carunculata. The sequence goes on along the minus strand of OZ026626.1, from coordinate 59,514,677 downwards.
AAAAATTAAAGACTGTATGTCAAATGACTTCAAAAGACTATCTTCTTGTGTACATGTATACATAAGATGGTAATACTTAAAGTTGTTGCTTGTTTTTGTGAATAGAACTGTAGCAGCCACCAACATGAACGAGACAAGTAGTAGATCTCATGCTGTCTTCACCATTGTCTTCACCCAGAAACGCTATGACAAAGAGACAAACTTGTCAGGAGAAAAGGTAAGGTTTCATGCACATTAGTCAAAATTTATGTAAAATATCAATGTTAACAATGTTCTGTCTATACTGCTGTTGGTCTGTAGTTCTCAGTACCAGCTCAATGTGGACCTTCGCACCACTAGGGGGCGTTGAATTTTCTTCACTGTTGCCAGTTACTGTTGCACTAGAATGACAGTTAGGTATTTACACTCGTGCCTCTCCAAGAGGCAAATATACTTTAATCTTCAATGGTTGCAGTAGGGTAGTTGTCTTAATGGAGGGTATGATTTGATTTAGGATAAACAAAAAAGGGTCTGTAAATTGGTAGTCTTAATAAAGAAATGGTCTCTATGAAGGTGGTCTTAATTTGAGATTCCACTGTATATCATGTCAATGTTGGCTTTCATAAAATGAAAGAAAAAAGACCAGCATATCTGACTTGAAAGTTAAGGAAGAATGTATCCCGTGATTTATGTTTAATTTTCGTTCAAATAAACTGTCTTATGTGAAGGAAGCAGCATTGATCTGTAGGTTAAAACATGTATCTGGGCACAATTTGGATATCTTTACTGCTCACTTTCCCTTTCCGGTTGTTGCTCAGGTGAGCAAGATCAGCCTTGTTGATCTGGCTGGCAGTGAGCGAGCAGATGCCACAGGGGCCAAGGGAACCCGACTGAAGGAAGGTGCTAATATAAACAAGTCCCTGACCACGCTGGGCAAAGTCATCTCTGCCCTGGCAGAAATGGTGAGTACATGTATTGTGGAATGACAACAGTCAATCTTTTTTTCTTCTTTTTTGACGGGCTTGTGTTTCTTGAAATATTTTAGCACTGGTTTTCAGCGGTATGTTATTTACTCCAATCAGAGCTTGACATCATCATTTGTGCAGAACTACATGTACATGTATTAACATACCAACAATGAGAACAAATGTGACTGTCCTTGTCAACCCTCAAACAGAGAAAGGAAAATTCAGTGTTCTATGCAGGAACGAAAAGTGTAAAATATGTGAAATGTCAAAGCAAAATGCAAATATTGTTTCATTTAGTTTGGGGATGTACATTTTGCTAGCTCGTGTACTTTTGAAAAGTTTAAATCAGAAGTGTCTGCCAAAAATGCATGTCAAAGTAGTTGCAAATCATTACACTTCTGTGAACTTAACATGAGAGAAATAGAGTGGTCCCCCTCTTATAAGCCCCCCCCCCTTCCGTGAAGAGAGGTCACCCCCTCAACAAAGGCCACTTCCCCATGCAGCAAGTATGGCATTTTCATTATATTTTTACCCCTGAAGAGAGGCCACCTCTCCCATAAGACCACATTTTTTGTGCATTTAGGGTGGCCGTATAAGAGGGGGACTACTGTACCCATAAGGTTGCACATACATATATAATCTATATGTATGTTTAAGTTTATTTTAGACACACACACTCAAAAATACAGGTCCATCATATGTACAAAGCGTAGTCGTCTGTCACACACACCATCATAACACAGTGAAACTTTTATTATACAAGACCCAGATGTTTGAAGATTTTCATATATAACTTAATAACCATGTATATATTTGTATATATAGTAACTTGCTTTACTTTCATGTGTATAAATTTTTAGATTTTGTATTTTTGACATTTCACTGTAGTTTTAATTTCACTGTTTTGGACAATATTCCTATTCAAACAATGTTAAAATGCTATTCCACTATGTTTTTATTTTCATGGTTTTGTGCCTTCAGCAAAATAAGCGAAAATAAGAGGACAGCAAAATTCAAGCAATTTACACTAGTCATAGCTTCCAGTGAAGGTGGCCTGCAGAAAACAAAACAAAATGCATGCAAACAAAATGGCATCAATGACCCCATGTATGACCTTGGATTATCGTGCGTGAAGCTTTTCTCATTTCTGCCTATCGATAATATTCTTGCTCTTGCCTGCCTTTCATTCCATCTTTGTCACAGTCAAGTGGGGAAGCAGCAAGACACCTACATGTAAGTGTGGCCATCAAACACTGCTTGATTGATGTATATAGTCTGCATGGTGAATGTTGTGTGCCAATGTCACTGATACCTCACTCCAGGAGAGGTCGCTGCACACCTGTGTCATGTTAATTCTTTTCAGCAGGAGCCGTCGATGTTGTCTGATGAAAAGTGTTCCCCGCATAATATGGAGGAGCTGCTCGAAACTTGTATCCAAATCTTGATATCTTGGCGTCCATTCATGCTTGCCCCTTCCTCCTCCCCCATAACATAAACGAATGCTGGATCTGATGTACTAAGCTTTTCAACTTCTCTCACTACAGAATGTAAAGTAAATTTGGATAAAAAAAGAAAAGATTGATATGAAAAAAGATGGCTACAAATGATTCTTCATGAAATGTGTTTTGCACTGTTTGGATATATAAAAGAATTTTAAAACTGCTTTGGGATTTGTAGCAACAACCTGAAAAAGGTCAAAAAATGCCTGGTGTTGTAGTAATTTCTGACACACCATCATAATAATTACAGGACCAGACTTTTTTTTACGCTCAACATGATGGAGCTTGCTGCTTTGAATGCTGTCCAGAACTTTAGTACCAACTGTAACTGCTAGATTTGTTTTGTGACCATGGAAAGGCCGGGTCTTGAACTAGCACCCTTTGGCACCAACCACCTGCTGGAGGATGGGAAATGCACATATCTGCTGTACCAAATCCCCATTCTTTAAAAACGAAAAAAGGTTCATTGGAGGTACATGTGCATGAATGCCATGATGGACATGGTCCAGTTTGTTGTATTTAATCTGGTACAATTGCTGTGTTTGGAATTGTCCCAGATTGGAGACTGTACACACATGTATGTAAGTCCACCAGCATCAAAGGAGCACCAAAAATATATTTGATTTGTGACCACAGAACGGCTGGGTCTCAAACCAACAACCTTGGCCACAATTGTGAAATCATTTCTACCTACTACATGTAGTGGTAGCCTGTCTTAAAGTAATAGGAGGTGAAAGGCATCTGATGTAATGTTTTAGATGTTACAAACCAAGTCAAAAAAAAGAAGAGGAAGGTTAAGTGTCAAATTTATATGAATGACTGATGGACACATTTAAAATGTGAAGCATAAAAATCAGGACATTAAAAAAAAGTTGCTATGAACACTTCTCCCTCACCCCCCCCCCCCCACCCACCCCCGCCCAAAAGAAGATACTTTATGTTGTCTGCAGCCTTACTGTTGTTGTCTGGATGAGTATGTTATAACGTCATAGCTCTCAGAGATATTAGATACAGTGTTACATTGTATGTACCTATAGATATATCAGTGTCCGATAGGCTTTGTCTTTCCCATCTTGACAGGGATTAATTAATACCGTGTCACTAGCCTACTGCCAACTTTTTATTGTTTACTTTGTCAGCAGACCTGCATTTTAGTTTTGAGAAAGTCGTAAAGCTTTTGATGAGGGCATCAAGCCAATAAATGTCAACTGCCAAAAATTAGTTTCTGCCAGACAGTCAGTTATCATTACAAATAGACCAATTGATTGACACGATGGATATTACAGAATCTGCACTAATTCAGAAAATTCTGTAATCCATGTGCAGAATTTATTCAGATTTGTTTCATTGAAAGTTCTAACATGATAAATGATCCTTGGAAGAAAATATTTCAGAAGTATAGCCTAATATACTGAAGTGGTGGAATAGTAGATGTACTTGTATACATAAAGAACCTTACATGTCTCAAAGCGAGTTACATGTACTATTTTTCTCGCAGGAGGGATCTTCGTTGGTGGGGAAAATCACGAGTGACCACAGGTGATGAGTGATTTTCTACCCCAACAACAATCCTGAGTGAGGGAAAAATTGTATCTCACTCTTCAGCCATGTGAGATTATGTTTATTTAATATGTTTAATTGCGTATTCATCGCAAAAAAAAAAATGGCGTATGCATACTTTCAATGCCAACCTGGTGTGCCGTGTTTGTTTACGTTCATTGCAATTATTCCACGTCATATGTGATGCTTAATCACTTTCGATTTTGTCTAAATGTTAATGCACGACATCATTGATACAGGCACATGACAATTTAGTCGTATCAATGTTTAGGCCATGATCTACGGTGAGTTACTACTTTTGAATTTCACTCTAGAAAATGATAATTCAGCCTCAAACATGGTAGAAAGTATGTTTCTATCAAAATGAAAGGGACAGGGTGGGAAAAATAACAGGACCTCACCCAGTCTTTATATATTCTTTTTGTGGCCTACAGGCAGGAAAGAAGAAAAGGAGAACTGACTTTATACCTTACAGAGACTCTGTGTTGACCTGGCTACTTAGAGAGAATCTAGGTGAGTGCAATTGTGCATGTTTATATATGGTACTTGGGTTTATCATTTTGTACAACTTGCTTGTGAAGCCTGGAAAATATATTTACCAGATTTAAGTCAAGTTATCGTATGCTATTTTGTATGTCTCAGGTGGAAATTCCAAGACCGCCATGGTAGCTGCTTTGAGCCCTGCAGACATTAACTTTGAGGAAACCTTGAGTACTCTCAGGTAAGTCATAATTGTATGGGGATAATGTACATGTATAGTAAGAATGATACAGAATATGCACCTTACTGCCTGTGGAGATTATCACATCACTGATGTAGATTATTACATCATCTGTAAATATCAAATCACATGTACAGATTATTACATCATTTGTGTAAATTATTACATTACCTGTACAGATTATTTTTGTTTGGTGACCATGGAACGGCCGGGTCTCGAACCAGCAACCTGCGGCACCAATCACCTAGCCAAAAATGTGAAACACACATACCAGTGGTGCCAACTCTTATTATATCACATCTGTACACATTACATCACCTGTATAGATGTTTACATCACCTGTACAGATTATTACATCACATGTACAGATTATTACATGACTTCTATAGATTAATATATCTGTACCTATTACATCATTTGTACAGATTATTACATCATGTGTGTTGATTATTACATCACCTGTGTAGCTGATTACATTTTTAATTGGTAGATGTATAAAATAAGTGTTATCTCACATATGTGTCTCTAGGCCTCTTATTGTAGCCATGTTTATCAGACAGTTGCTTAATATGTGTGAACATTTGAATAAAGTTATATACCCTCACGCAATTTTGCAAATTTTTCTTGTGGATACTGTGGTCTTTAACAGAATAAAAAGATATAGACACAAACTGTTTAGTTAAAAAAGCGAGAGGAATGCATACTGAAAGAACGTTTCTCGCTAAACATTTGTACCAATTGAAATTCTTATTTCTGTGACACAGATACGCAGACAGAGCAAAGCAGATCATGTGCAAGGCTGTTGTCAATGAAGATCCGAATGCACGCCTGATCCGAGAACTGAAGGATGAAGTCCAGAGACTACGAGAGCTCCTGAAGTTGGAGGGTATTGAAATAGGTGAAGGTAACACTTATCTCGATATCAGCATGGGGCTGCTGACTCAGCAAAATGACTGTTCTGTGTGGCTGCATGATCACAATGCTTCCAGGCTACACAAATATAGCTTTTTGCTCAACAAAATTCTATTTTCCTTTTGAGAATTGCTGTTTCTGTAAGTGCCCCATGTCTGTTTGCTTCGCAATGTAAAGCTACTTTTGATTGGCTGATTCAGTAACACTTGTTTTTGATTGGCTAATTCTGGGATGTGACTGGTAAACTACTTTTGATTGGCTGATTTGTGAACTCTGGAGTGGTTTAGCTAATTTCCATTGGCTAGCTCTTGAGCTGTGACAAGAAAAGCTGATTTTGAGTGGCTGGTTGCTGAACTGTACCAGACGATGGCATAAACATTGATCCTTCGTTTCACAACCATGTTCTGTCCTATCCTGTTCTGTCAATAGCATGGCTACATGTGTATGCATACAAATTGTCCTGTGCTAACCTGCAGAAATACGACATTAGTGTCATCATAGAATTCTAGTCTTTTGATGAGGTCAATCTATGCAAGCAGGGACTTGGCATTACCAGTAGTCACTGAGGCCAGAAGCTGTTGAATTTTGGCTGTGCCAGATCCCTTCAAACATAATTCCGCTAAATTTCAAGACTGTACTTGCTGTATTATATGATAATGATAGTGTCACATTATAGCGCGAAACCACCTTCTACGTTACAGTCATTTTTCCAATGACTTGTTTCTATCAGCTTGAAGCAACACGAGCAGTAGATGAAAGTGACTGCACGTGATTAGAGCTTGTCATATGACACTGTCTTAGTCAGTGACTGAAACTTGCATATCATTATCATATGATAATATTCATCTGTGATGCCTTATCCATTGAATAAGTGATTGTAGTATGTGCGATCTTTTGTTACCATGGTTACACGCTCTGAAAACATCACATACCAGATGCAACAAATAGCTATTTCATCATTTAGACTGGAGAGTCTGCAATATATTGATTATTATTATACAGTTATAGGCCACACTGCACGGGCAATACCTTCATGCAGTAAGCCTCTTGCTATCACTTACTGTTCATGACAATCAGTCTTCTCTATCATGGCTATCAGCTTGGGAGGTGTGAATAAAATATCTCGTACAGCAGTGTTTCTGATAACCCCCAAATGGGGGTCCTATACATGTACCATGCCCTTTCAAATAATAAAATGAAATATACCTTGAACAAAATTCAAGGGTCACAACTGGCCATATGGTCTTTGTAAATTTTGCAAAATATTGCTGAATTTTTGTTTTAAACTCAGGTTGTGACAATTTCAAATTTGCACTTCAGCGAAAAACCAGTGTATAAAGAATATGAATCCAGTATCATCATGTCAATTTCGAGCACATTGATGTTTGTCAAAATTTGGCAATGAAAAGAGATAAGACAGTTGCATGAGTTCAGTGTTCAAGTGTGTTTTTATTTTTTTGAATTTTTTTAGGACTTGCAGGTATTCCGAACCCTGAACACATTGTCAGGAATCGTAAAGAGTCTGTTGTTATTGATGGCGGCGAAGATGCCATCGAAAGACTCAAGATGTCCGAAAAGCTTATACAAGAACTGAATGAAACTTGGGAAGAGAAAATGAGACGCACTGAAGCGATCCGCAGAGAACGGTAACTATTTTTCCTCTAGAAATTTTGTCTTAGTTACAAGGCAGACGCACTTGGGCTAAATTTAGTTCATCTAGAATGAAAGAGTGGTTCCCAGGATCCAGAAAAAGTACAGTGTTGCTTATTTAATATACGAGAGTTAATATATTTGAACATTCAAATGTCCACATTAAGATGCAAATGTGTATGGAGCCCAAAAGGAGCTGTGTTAGGGATAATGGAAGTACTTTGAAATTTGTCTTGAGATATATATATGAAGGTATGTGTATTTTTTCAAAGACAATTTTCTGTACATTGTTCACAATGTGTGATTAATCTATTTCCAGTGAGGCAGTGTTGGCAGAAATGGGCGTGGCATTGAGAACTGATGGAGGAACTATAGGTGTATTCTCTCCGAAAAAAGTAAGTACAGATTTTCTGCAAACCAAGTGTATATGCTTACAATTTGTCATTGTACACATATACAGAATATATTATTATCTCCTGTCTGAAAATGTGGGTTTATGGTTTTCTTTCCATGGCTGTCACATTCAGTGTTGTTAAGTTCATGATATTTTCTTGTAGACTCCTCACTTGGTCAATCTGAATGAAGACCCGCTAATGTCAGAATGTCTGCTGTACTACATCAAGGATGGCTTCACCAAGTAAGTGTGTTTGCCATTACAGCAAAAGTTCTTTATTGCAACCCACTGTGCTTGCACTTGCAAAAATATGGAGTGGAACTAATGTTTTTGAAATTGTATTCAAATTTGAACTGAACAGCAAAGTTAAAGCATTCTGATAAGTCAATTTTGTGTGCTGTCATGGTGATGTATCACTCACGTGGAACTTCCTCATCCAACTTGTGGTGCTGTATCTAGTTACAAGATGGTGATTTTATTTTCCTGAGTTTAGATAGTCAAGATTTTGTAGAATTGCTTGTAGTAATGCTGAATGTTTAAAATGGTCTTGGCCTTGTTCCTTATTAATGATCACCCCTACCATGGGCACAGCAATTGGGGCCTCGTCTTGGAGGCGCAGGTCCCCTAAAAAGGTGGTATTCGGGTTGTCCATCTAGTTTCATTTTTGGGTTTTAACTTCTGAAATACTTGTCCAATTTTCTTCAAATTTTGTCTCACTGAATATCTGAGCAAGACCTTGCCTGAGACTGATCATGGGTGACCTTGACCTCAAGGTCAAAGTCACTCGTCCCTATGAAGGTAATTGGTTTCTGTGGGATAACTCAAGCATGGTATGATGAAAGTTCATGCTTGCTCAGGATCATGTGACACATAAAGAAAAGCAGTGGTGCAAGGATCAGATACAGCACCAAAGAAATGACCTTTGGATATTCGCCCTGTATAAGGGTTATGCTGGTGAAAAATTGGGATAAAATAGAATGTCTTGGTGTTCATCAGGGTGGGTCGTCCGGACAACGAGGTGGTACAAGACATCCAGCTGAATGGAACACACATTAAAGACCAACACTGTTACTTTGAAAATAACGAAGGTAATGTAGCCTCAAACTTCTGTTTGTGCATTAACTTGTATAAAAATAATAAGACAACATAGCCTGTAATTTCTCTTTATAGATTAACTTGAATAAAAATAATGAAGATAACAGATTATACCTGCTCATAATGTGTTAAATTGTATTTACTGTATCCCAATAATTAATTCTCCACGATCTATGCATCAATTTTATACTATATTTGCATCTTGTAACCCTGAAACTTTAAGATCAGAGGCTGTATCAATTGTCTGTCTTTATACTCTGGAACCTGAAAGATAAATTGATGACTTTAAACCCACAATGCAATAAGCCAAAGACAGATCTCAGCTGAAGCATCATTCCCATTGAAACGCAATCTCTATCTGAGCCGCATGTCATTAGGGACATCTTTCTGTCACTGAACATAGAAATGTACAGAGGTCAAATACGAAATGAAGGAAAGAACAAGTATGAATGAAAGCTGGGATTATTTTGTGGTTTCCTGTTTATTATGAATAGGCCATACTGTTCATTTTTTCCCCACTAAACTTAGCCCTTAAAGGTGATAAAAAAGGAAGAAGTTTGATTCTGGTTACGAGCGTAACTGAACAAGTTGAGTGGGGAAAGGTCACTTCCTGTCCATAATGACCTCTCTCCCAAACAGAGGCCAAGCTTCACTGGGCATGCCCAGTTGAGATGTCAACATGGCTTATTCATGCTGGTGACATCTCCTTAAAGCCTGTGTATTTTATATACAATATTCAATTACCTGTTGGACCCTCATATCACTGATAACCAGTGAAGCTTATGAGGCACATAATGACCAGAATCTGACTGAGCACAGAAATTTGACTGTATGCAAGATGTGTGACAGGGACCAAGAGTCACCCAGCTGGGAAAACCACTTTCCTTATCAGATTAATTAGCGAAAGTCAAAACAAGGGAATAGAGCAAAGATGTTGCGTACACCAAGTTGGTCTTTGATGTACTTAGGATAAGACTTTTATAACCTTTGAACTTGCTGCAACCATCATGAATGAATCACAAAAGCCGAAAGGTTTTAACAAATAGGAGAAGTCACAATTACAAATTATCTCTGTATTCAGCTGAATACACAATCCAATGCACAGAATTCTTCAGGGCTAGAGATGTGCAGTCCCATTGGATTGCATGTTAAATTAACCTCAAAATGAAAGACTACTTTTAAAGCTGCAAGGAAAAGATTTATGTGAACATTTCAGCTACGTACATAATTTTACCACACAAATTTTGCTGTTTCTGCAGAGTGGTTTCAGAGATATGAAGCTGTAAATTACAATGAAAAGTAATTGGAATACACAACTCTAGCCCTGAATGACTGAAATGCCCTCTACAGGAGAGCGATAGAAGCTTCTGTTCTTGCTCTCCCCTATTTCAGCAAAAGGAATGTGTATCAGAATCCCTGTATTCTTGTTAGTGATTGGCATTCATTTACATGTACCTATTATTCAAGGGAACACCATGTTGGGTTTCCAAACTTGGTTTAAAGTTCTGTGCTTTCAGTTTATTTGATGTAAAACACACACAGAGGGCAATGTGTGGGAATACATGGATTTCATTCCCATGTATATTAACAGTGTATTAATAAGAAAATATGTTGAGCAATGTTCTGTTGTTTCACGCACAGGAGTGGTGTCTGTGACTCCCATGGAGGGCGCTATATGTTACATCAATGGAAAAGTCGTTACGGAACCCACAACACTCAAGACTGGGTCACGTGTCATCTTTGGCAAGAGTCATGTTTTCCGGTTTATCCACCCAGAACAAGGTAAATATGCTATTTGATCCCGTTGAGGTAGAGTTATTGACTCATTCCACCCTAATGACACTTTTTCCCGCTAATTTCTAAATGTCGTCTGCTAATTGTACTTTACTAATTTAGGGATTATTTTTCAAACTTTTGGATGATACTTGCATGGAAGATCATTTCAAATTATATGCCCATGGTCAACTGCTTTCCTTGGCACATTCTGGGCACAATGCACCCAGAGCCCGCCAAGGAAAGCTGTTCACTCTGTCTTCTATCAGGGTGGAATGAATTAAACCTGTGAAGTGGACAAGTTTCCTATTCAAATGACAGGCATATTCTTAACTTGTTCATCTGCACATATGTTAGTTTATTATACAGGAGTGTGATATAGACTGCTAACCATACCATTAGTGTTATACAAAGATAGCATGATTCCAGCCATTGTACAATTGACCAATAGGATGTAGTCGTGTGTTGATGTGCTCTGTACATGTATATGGCTGTCGCACACAACGGTCTAAAGCAAACTTTAACGAAGAACATCAGCAATAAAACAGAATCCATCAGAATCTCTGTGTGGCATCATATAATTTTGTCTCATGCTTAAATTATCATTTTATCTAGCAAGGGAAAGCCGTGTTGAGATGGAGAAGAAATCCCCAGCTGCAGAAACACCCAGCAGTGAGTAACGAGTTTATATTGTATATTGTGTCTTCTCAGGCTAAACCTTAGCCCAGTGTTCAAAACGATCACCTGCCTGTTCATACCTGTTCATTAAATTTGTTTATTGTGGAGCTTTTTTTATGAACAGGAGATGATTTTGTATTAGGCAGTTTAGAAATTAGGAAAATCTCAGAGGAAAAAAACATTCTTGGCATTGAGGAAACATGTTTATTTAAAAAAAGGGAAAAAATGGTGAATTTATTTTGAAAAAAAAAAATGAAAACAAGACATGCAGCATGATTGATAATTTTGCAGCACTGTTTTTATTTTGTCTTGCTTGGAAGAGAGACATGCCATGAAATTTACATAAACTAAATTCAAAATGAAATATAATTAACAGGTAAGGTTATTCTGGTGCTGTAACAAAACTCGTAGTCAAATTACTTCAGTGTACGTCGATAATGTGTCGGCAATAGGAAAGGCATGTTTATGCACCGTTTATGAACTTTTGATGCCAACAGGTACATGTAGCTGGACATTTGAACTGATTTTGTTTTGTTTTGTCTTCTCAGGTGGGGAGCCTGTAGACTGGAGCTTTGCCCAGCTGGAGTTGCTGGAGAAGCAAGGTATTGACTTACGTAAGGACATGGAAGAGAGGTGAGAATAAAATTCACTTTTAGCCTGCTGGTAAAAACAAAAGTGTGCTAGCAAATAATGTTAAAGTGATTACATATTGAAATTCCTCATGAAAAGACCTTTCATTCAAGTACCAGCATGCCCATGGTTCCGCAGGAAATAAATGTCCCAGTTAAACAGCCTTCCCAGCATGCTTTGGGTGCATTATGTCCAAAGCACCTTCATGAAAGCTGTTGAAAGCTACTCACTCAGTCTATAAGTGAGGAATGAAAGAGTTAGTACTGTAAGCAGATTGCCAGTGGTGTGCAAAAATAAATTTCAGGAGAACACCGGTGGCAGTAATGGGGGTGGTGGGATGTGGGGTGGCCAAGTGCACTGGTACCAGTAATAATTTTGCCTTAGCACAAAGTATGGGAAATAAGAAAATGTACAAATAAAGGTTGGTATGAAACTTGGAAATTTAAAGTGCTTGCAATATGTAAGTGTGGCAAATAAAAATGCCCAATACGATTGTACGGAAAACCCCATACCCAGCCCTAGTAATAATGAAGCTTAGCAAAAGGTGCCAAAAAGTTGCATCATAAATTTTGTATAAGATCGGGAGACATCTGGATAAGAATGTATGGGGCTGACCTAATCACAAAATCAAAGTGATGGCAGTGACATGAAAGCGCAGTTAAATTTTCCAAACGCTTGCATCATAGATTGTAGTAGAATGAAATAACATGAAATGTGTGCAGACATCTTTAGTATAAAAGTAACAAGACACGAATTAAAAGCAAGAAGATTTTTTGATAGATGATTCAAAATATTAGCAACCCCGTACCCATTAGCTTGATGAAGAGTTCGAGCTTTCCTGGCACATTTCGGGCACCACGTTACAAGCAGGTGCCAAAAAGACCGAGGACTTGCCATTCTGATGGACCCTGTGTACATTTCTCATTCAAATTATTTCCCTTTAATATTGAAAGTAGTGAAAAACATTCACATAGACCGCAAGTTCCTACAAGTCAGTTTTGGTTAGGTTAAGGGTTAAAGTGTTTCTTATTCCTGTAAATATCTCCTGATTTGCTTAACACGAAGCTTTGTCAAAGTTGAATTGTGGTTATAGAAAGTGCCTCATATTTTATGCACAGATGACATGAAATAAAAAACATTCATTTATAACAGAAAGCGAAAAGCCTAAGGGATGGTTCAACATTATCGTCATTTTTGAATTAGTACTTTCGGTACTAAATTTCATGACCCCCCTCCCTCCCCCCAAATTAGTACTTTAAAAATGATGATTTTCCCCCCAAATCATAGCAAAATTGCAAAAAACGGGCCAAAAATTGATCATCATTTTCCATATCCTGTGAAAGTGTACAGACCCATTTAACCCCCTCCCCCCTTGCATACTGTAAGTACTAATTCAAAAATGATGAAAATGTTGAACCATCCCTAAGTGTATCTCAAGTGTAAAAAAAAATGCGTTTTGTGCTCATAGAAATGTAATTATTTGTCTCAGGTTACAAGCTCTGGAGGAGGAATACAAAAGACAGAAGGAAGAGTCAGACTTGCTCTTTGAGCAGCAGAGAAAGGTACCTGTCTTGTTACTCTTCCATCACCTTTAAGGTATTTTGTCTACATTTTAGATATATCGTTTTAGTACATGGAGTGTTCTGTTTCTTTAATGTTTTGTCTACAATCAAAGGCCCTCTATCAACTGATTAAGGGTACTGGCTAAAATTTTAGATTTATGCTATAATTTTTCTGCTCTTTGAACATTTTATCTGTAGCTTTAGGTGAAAATTTATTATATCTGTCCTGTTCTTTCATTTTTTTTTTTTTGGTGTATAGTTTGTGATACAATTAAATTAATCCTTTCTCCTTAAGTTAAGACTGAGTCACAGCTTTCCTTGGCAAGGGTTGGGCACCAAGTGCCCATCCCTTGCCAAGGAAGCTGTTGACCTGGGCCATGTGATCTTGATAGGTCTCATCTACAGTTTTGAGCCAAATTGTTTTTCATTACTGTTGAAATTTATTGGAAAACACTGAAGCAGATGACATTTGACCACCATCCAGTTTTGTCTGGTCTAAGAGGGAAAGGATTAATGTCTTATTATTTTTCTGTGTATTTTTGTGGCTTCCTGTACATAGATATTATGGTTTTGCAAGGCTGCATGCAACCTCAGAGGAAATTTATATAACATTGAATCATACTTTATTATATTTTTTCAAAAATAAACATTGTGAAATTAAAATAAAAATTAAATTGTCCATATCTTTCCAGGAATATGAAAACAAGATTCAGTCGCTTCAGGAACAGGTGGAGCGTCAGTCAATGATGTCAAGCTGTACACCTGATGACTTCGCCTCTGATGACGATGCTTTTGGTAAGAGTGACTTCATTTCTTTGGTTGAGTTGAGGTTAAACTTTGGGAGAAGAGTTTACATTTTGGTACATGTATGTATTTTTCAAAGACTAATGTAGTCTAGCAGTGAGTATTTCAAACTTGTATCAGTTTCATGTGTGATATGTGAAATATATATCACAGGAAGAATGGATTTGGTACATGTGTCTGTGGCCTCAGTTACCCTACATGGCACAATCTTAACTGAAAGCGATTTCTGGCTGGTAATTCCCTTTTATTTGGTGAGGTATGTTTGGAAATAGAATGTTTTTTTAAGGAATCATCTGCATATATATTTTCTTGTTTCAGAATTTTCATTTGGAGGTAAGACTTAAAGGCATGCAATTGTAGCAATGGTGGAGGGAAAAGTTCATATATGTATGCTTAAGATCAAAGGAGATAATTGGGTTGATTCATGTCCACACCTGCCAACCATACTGAATCAGGTGGTAGCTTACCACATCTAAACATGTCTTCTGCCCACCACAATTCAAAACTTTCCTACTGTTTTGAAAAAAGGGGTTTTCATTATGGCATGTCTTTATCAAAACTCTGAAACAGTGATCATTTAATCTGCTTATTTTCAAGGGCGTTAATTTTCATCAATTTCATATGTTGGACCTTTCACTGAGACTTTAAATTCACTATTATTAGATGCCCAATCATTGCCATATTTAAAACATATTTCAAAGTGTTCTTAATTAACTTGCTTTGAAACTTAAGCAAAATCATTGAAAAAAATAACATGGCAAAATTAAATGAATTCACATTATTTGATTGAAGTCCCAATCAAAGTCAGTTTAATAAAATTGATGCTGTACCTGCCATATAGAGCGGCATCTTGTGGGAAACCGGGGCACTTGATCTTAGAACCAGCTGGGCACTGCTTTGATCTCCAAAACTTTGCTGAAAGGTGCCTGCAGAATACACCATTTCATGTCTTAATTTCTAAAAACTACCTACCTTGGCAAGGGACAAGCCCCACCTTCCAAACCTTCCTCCCACCCAGTCAATGCAGTTCCTGGCAGTGACCCTCCCTATTTCAAAAGGAGCCACTTTCTGAGTAGAAGTAAATAGATCATGAATACATATATTTTATCAGTTACACCTCTGCTTGAGTGATAAGTAATAACAACAAATGATTTTGTTAGTTTAGCAGTTGGTAAATATGATGTAAAACTGTAGATGAAACTTGAAAAAAAAATGGAACTTATACACCTGAAAATGGAACCTAGCTATTTACCAAATTTATATGGTATACATCCTTTGAAATATGTTCATAATGGTGAATGGTGCATGTGCATTAATGGCAAGCATTTTGAAAACTGGTGGTGGGTTAACATGCTGACATAGAACACAGACTGTGTCAAAGGACAGGGCACTAGTGTAATCACAAGAATCGAGATGGACAGAGGGATGCAGATTACTTGTAAAATTACTCTTTCAGTGACAATCACATCATAAGTCTATGTACTTAAGTCAAACTAGACTGAATTATCATTAGAATCTCAGATTTGTATTCCTTGTTTAAAGGCCTTTCATTCAAGTACCAGCATACCTCTAGTTCCAGAGAAAATATCCCAGGTTGAAAGCTTTTCTCGGTGCGTATTGGTCGCATTGCGCCCAATGCGCACCCAGAAAAGCTGTTGACTCAAGCCCAAAATTTGGCACTTAAAGAGTTCATATTTTGAACTTGTGATTTATGTAATGTGCCTCAGCAGGTCGGGCAGAAAGAGTTGGACGTAAAGACTTTGTATCAAGAAAAAGCAAATACGCTAAACTGCAGTCCATACCAGACAAAGGAAGCCTTTTGAGCAAGCATAATATGAAAATACTTTGATAGAAACAAGAAGAAAAATTACAATAAAAATATTTGAAAATGAAATGTGTTTTTTTGTAAGATGTGCTGGAGATTGTGGTACGAATATGAGAATTATGGAGGGAGCCACGAGCAATTATGACAAGCAACTTGTGAAGAAAATTCAGATGTAAACAGGAAAGACAGCAGGACTGAAAATTAAGATAAATATATTAATTATATAAGAAGATGATATCTTTAACATGTGTTGTTGACTTTCAGGGGAGTGTACATGGACAGAACGTGAATATCAAATGGCTGCCTGGGCGTTCCGCAAGTGGAAGTATCACCAGTTTACGTCCCTGAGGGTAAGTTTACTGTTTTTGTCTCTTGTACTTCATATCATTTGGGTAAGATAATGCTAATTTCTGACCGAGTAGTGACCTGCCACTGTCTGTCCAACTGGAGTACCTGATAGTCCAACCTGTGGCAAATGTTACCATCCGAAATACTAAGGCCAAATAAATCTGATGCTAAATTTACTGCCCCCACCCACCCACGCCCTACAAAAAAACTTGGTTTCCATTCACAACACAATACACACATTCCATTGATAACACAATACACGCACGTTTTCTGCCTTGCTTTCATGCTACTATGTTTTGTGACCATGGAACAGCCGGGTTTCAAACCAGCAACCTTTGGCACCAATCATGCAGCTGAAAATGGGAAATGCACATACCAACTGCACAAAGTCCCCATTCTGACATGATAGAGTGTTTCTGCTTCCATGTTGTTTTCATTGGGTCAGTATTTTAGCATGGCAGCTTTGTTTAGCATATTGGCCTGTCAAAAATAACATATACAAAAGCATGATTGCACTAGGTGTGAATTAATGAATATAGGACTTTGTCTCTCTCTCTCTCTCTCTCTCTCTCTCTCTCTCTCTCTCTCTCTCTCTCTCTCTCTCTCTCTCTCTCTCTCTCTCTCTCTCTCTCTCTCTCTCTCTCACTCTCTCTCTCTCTCTCTCTCTCTCTCTCTCTCTCTCTCTCCTCTCTCTCTCTCTCTCTCTCTCTCTCTCTCTCTCTCCATACATACATACATATATACATAAATACACACACACATGTCCCATTAAACTGGCCAAAACCTTCAATGTTTTTGAACAATTTCAACAGTAGTGATAAACAATATGCCAACTGTAGATGCGACCTCTTCAGATAACGTGACCCAGGTCAACAGCTTTTTAAGTATGGGTTTGGTCCATGCGTTGGAAAGCTGTTAACTCAGTCTAAATTCAAGAGGGCAAGGTCAAGGTAAAAACATGGGATTTTGATGAGCTGATATATAGGGGCACTGTGTTTCTTCACCCTTTCCCCCTCAAACTGGCCAAAACCGGCTGGTGTTCAAATGTCATCTGCTTCAGTGTTTTCAACTAATTACAACAGTTGTAAAAAACAGTTTGAGTGAGAAATGTACGTGAGACTTATCAAGATCACATGCCCCAGGTCAACAGCTTTCCTTGGCCTGGGTTGGGCACTAAGTGCCCAACCCATGCCAAGGAAAGCTGTTGATTCAGTCTGAATTCAAGGGGGAAAGGGTTAAAGAAGTGGTACTGTTTGGTGGAATTAACTGTCAGCTTGGTGCTTTAAGTGTTGCTGACTTTATAGCCAATGAAAATTGTAATAAAATGTACAGGGTTAAAGCAGCCGGTGAATAAACATAGAACAACTGTACATTTTTCTCAACTCTTCCGATGCCAATTGCAACTGAAGTTGAAGTACTTAATACAAACTGCTGTCAATGATGATGATGATGTTAGGTTCATATTCCTAGGGAAAAGACCTTTCATCCAAGTACCAGCATGCCTATAGTTCCACACCATATAATGGTCTGGGTCAACAGCTTTCATTGCAGTGCACCCAAAGTATGCAGAGTGAAGCAGTTGACTTGGTCCAAAACTTGGCACTAAAAGAGTTAAGTTAAATTTCCTGTCAAGTCTAGAGACTGCAATGTAGTCAGTGTGACAAGCCTCCAGGGAGCATACATTAACACCACTGATCTATTCTCTGTAATTATGGACTGTAATTATGGCTGTGTCCTTGAGTGGTCAGGTTGTCTCTGTGGGAATTGGTTGTAGTTTCTGACTGGGTCATGGTGATGTAGTTTGCACTGATCTTTGCCTTCTGAAGTCACTGCACGGAAGGTTACTGTAAATTCACATAATTTCACAGTATTATTTATTTTTGCTTATTTCAATGATAGCACAAAACTGTGAAAATGAAACACAGTGAAATAGCATTTGGAAAATCTGGATTAATTGGAATGATACACAGTAATCATTAAATTAAAACTGCAGGTAAATGTTGGGAATGCAAGAACTGTGAAATTTTATGGGCACAAAAATGAATACATTTGTCGTACTTTGCAAAAATGGCATTTACAATATATCGCCTTGTTATGAATATGCTGCAATGTGCAATAATGTGTGATGTATTGCAACGTAGCAAATAAACAAGTTTTACTTGAGGTATTTTTTTTGTATAAAAAGTTACTTTGTATGATTAAGTTAGCCATTTCTATATTTTTTGTTATTGTTGCCAAGTTTAGGCTTTGGATAGACTGAATCAATTGTGAGGGCTTGTTTAATTTAGAAATGAGTTTCCTTGAAAACATGGCACCCATGCACGCTTGACCTCTGTTGGTGCTGAGCTAGTTTAGTGAAGCCTTACTGATTGACTGAAAAGTCAAAAAAAAAAAAAATTCACTCTTGATGACTATGATGTCCACAGAAAGAGACCCCAGAAGCCTTCAAAGTTGGTAATATGGAACATTCGTATTACCTGCTGTGCTGCTTTGACCCACATTATTAAACAAGGAATTACCCATGTGCAGGGGCAGATCCCTCTACATGTATCAAACATGGCAAAATATGTTAATCTCACAAAACTAGATACTTTGATCAAATCTGTGGTTTTGAAGGGTGTAGCCATGTTCTTCAAACACACACTGAACGTGATACAAGAAAGAGTTGTCATATGTTCACAACAAGTATATCTTTATTCCTACACTTCAGTCCCAGCTTTGGCTTTCTGTCATTATACTCACATAACGCTGGCTGATTGTCACCTTTAGCTAGTGACAGGGTCAAAGATTTTGGCAGGAAATTAATATGCGTGTCCCATATTATTAGTGTGTCAGATCACATTTGGCTATCATTTTATTAGTCAGCACATGGCTTTCTAACCTCAGGCTGATATGAAAGATAAAAGAAGCCTGGAGCCTCATTCTGAGTAAAGTTATACGTTTTTATACATGTTGTAAATATAGGGACGCTATGTCTGTGTGCTTTGGAAAATCTCTTCTTAGAGAAGTTGAATGCTTTAACTTGCTGAGGTAATCATAAGAGTGAAACCCAGGGTGTCAAGTACAAGTGGGCAGATATTGATGCTGTTAAGTCTGGTCAAGCCACGCGTATGGTAGTGACACAGAATAACAAAAATAGAGCCAGAGTGCGTATTTTTGGTCATCGCTGCAGGCTCAGCATTATAGAGTGCAAGCGACTTATGATGAATCACTAATGCCTTACTTTAACCTTTTAACCCTTGCATTAAGACTGAGCGTAGAGTTTTCCTTGGGGGTAGATTGGGTGCTTTACCTGCTCCCAGGTAAGCTGTCGCCCCAGGGCGTGCTATCCTTATATGTCTCATTCAATTATCGCTTTAAAAAAAAGCAAAAAACAACAAAGATAGTGGAAGAAATAGCAGAGCAGACAACATTTTACCTCCATAGGGTTTCAGCTGGTGAGAAGGATGGGGGGGGGGGGGGGGTTTAAAACAAAACCCCTACAGACAAATGTCTTGTACATGTAGCATTTTTTATCTTTCTCTAGTGTCTCAAATGGACTGTGTGAAACACCATTTTGTTTGCACAGCTGTTTGCCTTCATATAGCTATCAGTAAAATGAAGTTTTGATAAACTCCATCCCTAGTAACCCAATAATGATCTTGGTCCATAGTAACCCAGTAATGACCTTGGTTATTGTCCGGGGACACCTGCTCCAGCTCCCACAAGGGCAGCTGAGGCAGATAGTGGAAGGATAATAGATTAAGACTGGGCTGGTTTCGGTTAGAATGAAAGCCTTTTTTTTTGGGGGGGGGGGGGGTGTAAGGAGTTTTAACCCTTTCCCCAAAACCAGCTGACACCAGCAGACACCAGCAGGTGGTCAAATGTCTGCTTCAATGCATTTTGGCACACTTCATCAGAAATTTAAAAAAAAATAAATGCAAATTGTAGGTGAAACCTATCAAGATAACATGCCCTAGGTCAACAGCTTTCCTTGGCATGGGTTGGTGCTTAGTGCCTAACCCATACCAAGGATAGCTGTTGACTCAGTCTTAATTCAAGGGGAAAGGGTTAAGATATTGCCTGCTAAACAGGCGCTCTTGGCCGGCATTCAACTGACCGGGCCTGTTTGCTGGGGCTGGTCAAAACCTTGCAAACCTAGAAGCTCCACTGTGGAGGCAAGTTAAGATACAATTCGCAGTAAATTCCAGCTTAAAAACATTGATTCTCTACATTGAAGTTATTACATTTTATTTCAAGTCAATATTGTGCAACAATATAATTCTGTAAGGTCAATTATTTGATCTTTTACTTTAAGTTTTGAACCAACAGTACTCAATGCTGTTTGTTCATTTGATACATTTATTTTTGAAGCTACTTTAGACACCCTGTATAAGTTACCAGTTGTCTCGGTTTGTTTTGTGTTGCCAGGCACTCCAACTGTTCCAATTTGAGCAAACAATTTCCAAAATCCTTTGGGGGGAGGGCATGAATCTATCTGTTCTCCCACGTGAACAATAAATGCAACATGTTTCTGGCCATGCTGTGTGCAGAAGTGTATGAAAATCTGTTAATCATCAAATTTTACTGGCCAAAGTGCACCATTTTGCCTAACAATTTAAGTCCTCCAGGAGGAGTACTCTGTTACCTTCCCATCTATTAACTAGTGCTGCCACCTGTATCTCTCACATACAAACAAACTGTCAGTAGGAATCCCATGTTTGAATGGGTGTGTTACAGCAGGTTGAGCTTTTTGCCCTTTTCTTGCTTATTGCATCTCATTGAAGAGTTGGAGAAAGTGGTTGACGGCTATTGTTCATACTCAACTCAACAAGTTGTTTTCCTTGGGGTGAGGTGGGGTGGGGTGGGGTGGGGTGGGGTGGGGTGTAACTATTACATGGCCAAACGCATTTTTGTGATAAATATGTGATCTGTTTATTAATATTTGGTATGTTTACATGACCAGAAATAAAGCTTTTGACTTGCAAACTCATCAAAAATATCTGGAAAGTGACATGTAAACAAAGAGTAATGGAATATTTACTGAAGACTAAAGTTTGGGAGTTAATAACAAAGGTTTTAAAAATAACATGCAAGCTTTATGACATTCTAAAATATACCTAATTCAGAAGCATATGTTTGCGAAAATTTCAATTTACTTTTGTTTTGCTTCAAGAAAATAATTTTTTCCATAAATTATATTAATTTATAAAATCAGCAGTGACATTTATTTTTGGCATGGCTTGTGTTAATTGCATCTGTTATTTGATTTGCTTGTCACCCCTATATTCTTGTAATGGCACCTTCCATCTGTTTTTTTTTTTTTTTTCCTTCTCTGGGCTGTGCCAAGATATAGGGGTGAGAGGATGTGACTGGCATGCTGTATTTAAGCATGGGTTTTTTATTTTGGAAGGACTTCACTGTCTGGATTGCTCCTCTCTGGCCCATGAAGGTGTGTATGAGGGCACTATGTAGTCCCTGGTCATTGTCCATGTGCATATATTATTGTCTGTCACGGTCAAAGGTCAAGGATACCCTGTCACTGTTTGTTTGACTGTCTAGCCATTGTGGAGGAATTCATGTTCTTAATGTGATTATCATGTTGTAATGTGGAAAGATAGGTTAAAGTAATATACCTAGATACTGGGTTTTCAATTTCTGCTGAAGAGACTTTTTTACTCAGTCAAACAATAAATGAGAGTCACTCTCAGAGTTCTTTTCATTTTAAAATGAACTTCCATTTAAGTACCAACATGTATATATCTGGTCCAGGAAGGGGTATGAGGGCAGGGGGTGGAATGATGGAGGTAGGGGGTGTGGGGATGGGGGTAAGGACAGGGGTCCTGGTGTGCTGGTACAGGTAACAATTTTGTCTTGGTAGAAGGTATGGAAAATAAGAAAATTTAGAAAAATGGCTGTTACAAAGTATGGAAAATAGAAGGGTTTCTGGTATGCAAGATACTGAATAAAAATAGCCAGAACAGCAGTAAGGAAAACCCCTTTACCCCCCATGTCTAAAACATTTTTTTTTTTAATTACTTGGGAAGTCATGCTCTCTTTAATTAAAGGGCAACTGGAGTGTGCCTTGTGATGAAATGCAAAAACAAGATATTTACCAAATTGGGCAAGTACGACTTAACTTTTCTGTGTTACGTTGTGGCTGAGTCAACAGCTTGGGTGCATTATACACAAAATATGCCAAGGCAAGCTGTTGAGCTGGACCATTCTTATGGTCTCGGAAATTGTCGCCCTGCTGGTACTTGAATGAAAGGTCAGTTTACAAACGATTTGAATCTAGTATCATTATGTCGATTCAGAGCACTCCAACCTTTGTCTAAATTGGTGAAAGAGTTAAGACAACTGCGTCTTACGTGTAATGTTGCAAGTACATAGCCAATGGTGTTCTATGACAGGTAAATTGCAGCAAAATTTGATTTGGTAACAGTAAAAGTAGTTTTTAAACAGTGTGTAGTGTGTCACTAGTGATTGTGGTTGTTTTGAATCGCTAGTTTCACATAATCTATAGACTACACCTTGCAGTATTTTGCCCTTTCCTGCTCAAATCACCCAAAAGTGCCGGGATGTAAATTGTGCACTGCTTTAACATTTTTACTTAAATTGCTTGTCACTGCAAAATATTATTTCAGAGATTTCTATGTAATACTATGCATGACAGCACGCCATAAGTCCACAGCCTTCCTTGGTGTGAGTTGGGTGCGTTGCGTTGTGGAAAATTTGGCTGAGAAGTGTAGATGGGACCTATCAAAATAATATGACCCAGGCCAACAGTGTTTCCTTGACGAGGGTAGCACCCAATTTGTGGCAAGGAAAGCTGTTGACGTGGTGTTTATACAAGGGGGAAGAAGTTAATCCTCTCAGTGCAAGGTTGGAGACAGGACTTAGCAGCTTGGGCACACATTCAAGCACACTTCAAGTACATTGCATCCGAAGTGCACCGAGGAAAGTTGTTGTCCGGGATCATTCATTGTTTTCTCCTGAAATACAGTCCTGCTAGCTTTTGAACAAAAAGTCTCTTTATGAGAAAATTTGAATCTGGAATCACAATAGTTCAGTTGAACTCGACTTTTGTGGTGATCAGCACTATCAGAGCCAATGTATCTGTCGCATATGAGTGACACACAAGAGGTAATTGACACAAGACACTTAGTGTGGCGCTGAACTGATACTTCCTGGCTTAACCCTGAGGGTCTTAACTGTGATGAGTCAGCACTCAACTTTTGCCGTTTAAAATTACCAGAAATGATCAGCACAAGTTGTCTAGTTTCGTAAATCTGGTATGCTTACAAAAAAAATAAAAAATAAAAAATAACAAATAAAAAATAACAAAACAAACAAAACAAAAATATATACGGGTTTCTGAGGTGCATGCTGGACATAGTGTGCCAAGAGAAAATCTTGACGCGGTCTCCAGAGCTTCAAGGGTCAAAGAATAATTGACGTGAGCAGTATATTTATAGTGAAGCTCTCTAGGATGAAAATTAGCTGTAGAATGAAGTTCATTCATGTTGATGTGCAATAATCATGTCTCATCCCAGCCCACAATAGACATTAAAATACACAGCTTGTAGAACGGCACTTTTGTACCTACATGTAAAAATCAATATCTACCATTGATATACGACATTAAGGAACAAAAAATTCAACATTAAGGGCAGAGTTAGGTGGAAACAAATCTTCCACCGTGGATGTTTCATCAATATTGAAACAGGAGATCTGAGCGACATTTTATAGCTGAAGAAGCCATGTTACTGGCTGCTTGTAGAATATTGGTCTACAACAGTGTGAAATAATTAATGCCACAAATTCAAAGGATGAATTTCGTGTGTTGATATATTTGCATGGAGATTGTTTGGCTGCAATTTGTGATTTAAAGGGAGGGTTATAGACTGTGACTTGGCAGTGGCCGCATTGAAAAAAATGTATCGGGCTACATCAGCCACCAGTTAAAAAAAAGGAAATCTACGGATGAAGCACATATATTGATTTTGGTTGGCACAGGAAATCAGCAATTGTGACTTGACCTTTAGATGAGCTTTAGTAAATGCCTTTAGGTATAGTTTTTGATCTGTTTTGTGTGTTAGCTAAAAATTGGAATTGTGATGAAAAATGATGATGCGTAGTTGGCTTTAAGTCAGAAATAGCTTGGAGGTACCAGAGATTGACAATTTCAGAAGCCATTTTCAGTGCAGCCTCTAGCTTTGCTTCTTGGCTTTTTCTCAGCTCTATCCACTACATGTAGTCGCACGGTCCTCCTCATTTCCTGGCAGTCTGTGGTTTTTACCACCTGGCATGTAATTTGTGAGGACAAAAATATTTTGTTATAGAGACATCTGTCTGTCATGAAACACCTTTCAGGTGTTTCTTGCAAAATGCCAGTTAGTCTAGGTCAGTGCTCAGCTTTGTTGTCAATATTACATGTATTATCAAATTTAAAAACAAGAGGAAGGAAGGAAAAGAAATTACATGTGTCTGCAGACACGAGATTTTGACATGTGTCCATAGACACTAGATTTTGACATGTGTCCACAGACACTAGATTTTGACATGTGTCCATAGACTTAAGATTTTGACATGTGTGCAGGCATAAGTCTGTTTATGTGTATGTCTTTAAAGCTAGACATTTTTCCTTCTTAAATATTCAGTTCTGTATAGATAAAAAATATGGCTGACATTAAAATATAGTGACACAAAGCTTGTTGGAGTGTTGTTAGATTTGCTATTTTTTCACTTCTTATTTTGCGGTTTTTTTTTTTTTTTTTTTTTTTTTTTTTTTTTTTTTTTTGGTGGCCAAATGATCGGGGCAGTTTTTGTGAACAAAGCAAGGAGAGGGGAGTAGTGAGATAGCAGGAAGGTTGGAACTTCCCCTTCATGGCAGCTGTGGTTATAAATGGCACACTACTAAATAATTTACAAAACACTGACCATTGGAGTGGCTATAAGTGACACACTACTGAATAATTTACTATGAAACACTGACCATGGCAGTGGCTATAAATGACTCACTACTGAATAATTTACAAGGAAACGCTAATCATGGCAGTGGCTATAAATGGTTCACTACTGAATAATTTATGACAAAACACTGACCTTGGCAGTGGCTATAAATGGCACACTACTAAATAATTTAAAACAGAACACTAATCACAGCAGTGGCTATAAATGGCACACTACTGAATAAATTACAAGAAAACACTAATTATGGCAGTGGCTATAAATGGCACCTTACTGATAATGTACATGTAAAACAAAACACTAATCATGGCGTTGGCTATAAGTGGCACTCTACTGTACAATTTATGACAAAACACTAATCATGGCAGTGTCCAAATGGCATACTACTGAATAATTTGTAACAAAACACTGACCATGGCAGTGTCTATAAATGGCACACTGTTGAATAATTTATGACAAAACAGTGACCTGGCAGTGACTATAAAAGGCACACTGATTCAATAATTCAGAAGAAAAATTTAACCATTGCAGTGGCTGTAAATGGCAGTGATCCTGACAGTGGCTTTAAACAGTACATTACTGAATACATGTAATTCACGCTAAAACACCACCATGGCAATAGCTATGAATGGCACATTAATTAGTAGTTCAGAATGGAACACTGTATTGGGCTGGAGCAATCTAACTGCCAGCATATTCTTCAAGTTCATATTTCTCTGTTTATGGTTTAAGTCTTGCAGGGGACCTAAAATCTTGAGAAAAGTTACTGAGTGAATGAGCTTTTTGGAAGGTTAAGGGTCAGCCATTTTGACCAATATTTTCACATTAGTACATATGGAGTATGCGGGGAGGGGGGCAAGATCAATGTAGGTTTTTATCCAATTTTGAAAATGTTGATCAATATTTAGCCAAAAATCAACATTTTTAGAGTACTCCTTTTTTTTTGGGGGGGGGGGGGGAGGAGGGGGTTATAAGAAAGAGCATTCTGTGTACACTTTTGGAAATGTTGATAATTTTGGCTGACCCTTAGATGTTATAGGAAGTTTTGTTGTGGTGTTTGTATGTTCCTTACTTGTCCAGTGATCTTTTGTATCATTGCATAGTTACATACATATAGTGTCCATAGATGTTACCATGGTTACAGGCCCTGTGTCATCCACCAGTGACAGAATCTATACTTTGTAAATCATGGTCATGGGCAGCCTGATCACAGCTGTGTATGTGAGAGATACCTACACATGTAAGGGAGAAGGGGGGAGATGGGGGCCCAGTACGATTATGCTGGACATCATTTTTCCCCAGTACAGCATATAGAAAATAAGAGTGGTCCAACATAATGGCCAATAAGAGGGCTTCCAGTAGGCTGGTATGGTAAATAAAACGCCCCAGCCACCAGTACCCCTTACTCCCCCCCCCCTCGATGTAACAAAGCTATAGGTATCACATCCTGCTAAACCAAAAATTGATCTTACACTTAAAAAAAATGTATGGAAATAAGTTATGAGATTTGGGAGCATAGAATACAGTCTTTGTTTGTTTGTTTGTTTTTAATTTCCTGGCTATCTTTAGCTGAGGAGTAGACAACAAGTAGGAGAAATAGACAAAACAGAAACCGGAATATACGTACAAATGCAAATTTACACTAATATTGAAACACTGATGTAAATGTCATCACTTTTCAAACAGCAGAAATTCTTAGTGGCCAAAGGGTTAAATCGCTGCGTAGAGTGGTAGGTTGTATGACATTCCGGAATGAACTTCCTGGTTGTACATTTTGACCCCTTATGATTCCATATTGGGGCCTCTACTCAACACAGAAAATGCAAAAATAATATGAATATGATAATTTTCCACTATTGATTAGGCGAAAACAAAAATATGTTAGTTTCCTCTAACCCCACCGACCCACCTTGAAATCTAGCAAAAAATACAAAAAATAAAACATAACCGACCTACTCATTGAAACACTGCCTTTGTAATGTTAAAAGATATCGACCCATATTTTTCAGAAAAAAAAGTAAAAAAATAAATGTAAAAGAGTCTGCCTACCTGCCCAATATTTTTTCAATCCGTCAGGGGAAACACAAATATATTTGTGTGGCCTCATATAAAAAGAAGGGTGCAATTTTGAAAGCATATATCTGAACTGCAGTCTCTCACATTATGAAAATTCCTTAAGTGTCCTTGGCGCTCAATATATGTAGGAATAATATGGTATAGAGTTACTTTGTCTGTCAGCCAAGTAGGCTATTCACTGAGCCATACACTTATCTTTATTTGATTTCGGTGTTTGTTTTTCCCTGCCCCTCTCTGTGAGCAAAATGTGTTTTATGTTTGCAGGGTGCAAAGTGATACTGTTGTTGAAAAATACATTTTTGTTCCTTATCATTCTTATTTCATGCATGTCCCTGCTTTTAGTAATATACTGTGTAGCACATTGTAAACCAAATTCGGCAGCACTCGCCTAAATGTATGTGAAAACGTTTCTGCATCACAGACACCTGCACACACATGTGCCACATGCATACACATGTGCCATCTGTTGGTAAAAACAGACATTATTTGATGCTGCAGAAAAGAGTGGGTGTTGAAGGCATATTCAAGTTGTTTTGGCTAATGAATAATTTTCCAAAAATGGTGGCATGAGGACTTTTTATGTTATACAAGCCATATTGAAATGAATGCTATGTTGAAGGAAAATTCTTATTGTCTTTGATTATCATTTTAACTCAAAGAACTGGGTACGATGTAATTGAATTATGTTCTCTACAATATGTTTCAAATTGTAGAGAAAAAAAGCTGTCTTATTTGCCATGACCTTATACAGCTTTATTTTGCCTCATAGTCATAGACATTCCCACACAAAAAGAGTAATGCAGCACTGCGTCTAATGCAGCTAGTCAGCATCGCTAATTGATCCCACATTTTGTCAGAGCTGATGGTAAAATATATAATAATAACCGAAAAAACAGTGTTGGGAATAAATGAGGGACTCATGAACAGGTGTTTGCCATTTAAAAAACACAAAATAATACTAACAATTAAAAAACCCTCTGTCTTCTGCAGACTAACAACAACTTAAGACAGAAATAAATGCAGCTTGAATCACAATTATTAAATGCATTGAACCAAAACAGCCGAGTTGTTTATCTCTGTGCTGTTCCTGCTAGCAGGAGAAAATGTGAGCAAGAATTGTACCCACCAAGCAAAAATAAAGACTGCTGTTTAGAGCTGACAATTATATACACAATATAAACAAAATATATATTTTAGTTATGCATGCACTTTGTTGTATTCCAGGATGTCCTGTGGGGGAAGGCTTTTTAAGTATATTTGATATTAAAATTGGTAACCATAGTAACCAAAGATCAAAGATACCCTCCTGTTTGTTTCAGGATGACCATTGGGGAATGCCTTTTTTAGTATGCTACATATTAAAATTGGTAACCATAGTAACCAGAGTTCACCTTCTGTGTGTTTCAGGATGACCTGTGGGGGAATGCCATCTTCCTCAAGGAGGCCAATGCCATCAGTGTGGAACTCAAGAAAAAGGTCAGAACTACACACCGTTTAACTCTTTCAGAGCAACTTAAGTTGAACTTCTTAAGATCAGCAGCTCTCAATTATAATAAGGATGCCAGATTCACATTCCTTGCGAAAAGACCTTTCATTCAAGTACCAGCATGTCTGTTGTTCCAGAGAAGATAATGGTCTGAGTCAACAGCTGTTCGCTGTTGACTCAGTCTAAAACTTAGCACTGAAAGAGTTGATACCAGGACATCCTGAAGCTCTACCCAAAGCAGATCAAACTGCATGTTATCTCTGCTACACTTGGTCCATCCCAGGATTATAAGTTCATGATATTTTTATAGTCTGGGGCAATAAGAGTGCACCATCACGTTTATCATGGACTGGACAATGGAAGTTGATTATATCACCTTGGGTAGTGGTGGTGTGCGTGTTCTGTGGCACTGTAGTTTGCTAACATGATAACAAAAGTAGATCAATTAGAAATTAGTGACTTTTTTCTTAGTACTAAAACATTGATCATATAGCTAAAGGGCTGACCAAGTGGAATGGGGAAAATAAGGATACTGTAGATTGCTTTATTTTCGTGTGTTTAAATTTTCATGGTTTTGAAATTTTGACATTTCATTGTACATTTAGTTTTAATTTCACTGTTTTTGGATATATTTCCTATTCAAACAATGTTAGGTACTGTTTCACTGTGTTTTTATTTTCATGGCTTTGTGCCATCAGCGAAATAAGCGAAAACAAGAGTACACTGAAAATAAAGCAGTTTACAATGTTCATCTGTGTAGCAGGCAATCCTAAAGCATTATGCTGTCAAATATTTACTTTAATGTCTTGACTTAGTTGTCTCGATCATAGCTGATATTTTAAATTACAGCTTGCAGATGAAATCTGGAGTACAACATGCTCTGAGTCAGTAACTTTCCTTGATGCAGTCAAAAAGAAACCTGTTGACTCAGTTTAATTCCAAAGGACAAAGTAACAATGTGTTGTGTTGTATCCACTCTTATTAGAAATAAACAATTTCAATTAAATTTGCTTACTTTTCTTCCAATTTCTGCAAATTTAAAGTAGATTTTAAATTAAATTGTTATGTACAGTTTCTTATCAAAAAGTGGCAGTTTTTGTATATTTTCACCTGTTGAGCACAGGTTTTTATGGTGCTTCTGTAGAAAAAGTCATCTGAAATGAAGAAAAAAATGTAAGGTTGCATCATGGTAACAGTTTACCATTGTCCCTGAACAGGTTCAGTTCCAGTTTGTACTACTTACTGACACCTTGTACTCACCACTGCCCCCGGAGCTGGTTCCACCGGAGGACCGCGATCTTGACCGACCTTTCCCTCGTACTATCGTAGCTGTGGAGGTTCAAGATCTGAAGAATGGGGCAACTCACTACTGGAGTCTGGAAAAATTGAGGTAATTACAATGCACTCGTCTATCCTTCTCCCCTCCCCCCCCCCCCATCCCGAAAGAAGAGATATACCAAAAATGCTGCTTCGAAAATCCTGTCAAGCTTTTACATTGTGTCCATATGTGTACTGTGGCTGAACCTGCAGTGGTCCCTCATTGTAAAGCTGATGGCGGGATCCATGCAATAGACCCATGTTATAGCACAACTGTCTTGTAAGGAAGGTATATCTAACAGAAAAGTTGCAGAAAAAGTGATTTAGGTGAAGCCAAGGGACCCACCATGTGACATCAGAATCCACCGTGTGACATCAAAATCTACCGTGTGACATCAGAATCCACCCTACAGTGGGGGGCCTTACTATAGGGGAGCACTGTATGTTCTACAAAACCCTCCTGACAAGAGTCTGTTCATTATGACAGAAAATTTTGATATGACTCACCCTCTCATGTATTGGTCTCATAAAATTCACGAAAACCTTATCTTCCTTGGACATGGATATTGTAGTAAAACCTTGATATCCTGATAAGGGGTCGTTCACAGTTGTCATTATTTTTATCAGTGTACAAAAAATACACTAAGGGACAGGGGCTATATAAGTAAGTGGATATGAATACAGCAGTAATGAATAATAAGTTGTAATAAATTACAGCTGTCCCTCAATTGCGAGGGCACAACTTTCTTTCAGATGCATACAAAATGGTAATATGAAGTTAAGTAATGCTTTAACTACAAAAGACATTGTAGCAAAATGCAAGTTGTTTCCCATAATTACATTGAAGTCCAAGTGTTAATATACGTGTGGGGACAGATGGTACCTTGTATTTAATAACACTTTCTAGCTTATGGAAAAATTATGATTTTTAGCTCCAAATTGTTCTCACCCAGACCAAATTTTAAACCAGTAGCAGTTGCAACCTTTGACCTAAACTAGGGGAACCAATGAGGGATGAAACTCAGACTGGCTTGTCAGGCCCTGGAGGAATGGAGGAATGGAGGAAGACCAATATTTGTTTTCATCGATGATATCAGCAAGCATGAATAGGAACAGGAATTCAAGGAATGCATGACAACAAGCTATTTACTCACAAATTTATTATTCATTGATAACAGCAAGAAGTTAATTTTTTATATGGAAAAAAAAAAAAAAGTATGATTATAAAGGAGTTGGAGCAAGTTTGGGTGGTGGTGGTGGTATATAAGGCTAAGGGCCATAGAGCCAACCATGTTGCATTGTAGTCAGAGTACACTTAGGGATATTCTTTTGGCACACATGAAAAAAATACAATTATGAATTATCCCTAATGTGGTTGCTATGGCAATACACTCTAATAATGCATGCTTATTATACTCTGTGTTGTGGCATTATAGCATGTGTGTGCAATGTTATCATATTTTTTTCTTGACCATCTTTTCGCTCATGAATCTGATCCTGGATTATATAATGACTGACCCAATACATGCCAGACCAAGGTATAAATAATGATTACTCTCTTGTATCTCCTGCCATCTAGTGTCCCATCATCAGCCCCAACTGTGAAATAATTATTGGTCCCTTTCATCTTCTCCCAGGGTGTATTTTCATGAAACTAAATGGTCATTTAGAATCATTTGTACATCCCTTTTAGTTTTACTACAAATGCTTGTATATAATGTTAACTCATTCCACCCTGATAGAAGACTGAGTCAACAGCTTTCCTTGGCGCGCTCTGGGCGCACTGCGCCCAGAGCGCGCCAAGGAAAGCTGTTGACCATGGGCATATAATTTGGAATGATCTTCCATGCAAGTTTCATCCAAAATATTGAAAAATAGTCCCTAAATTAATAAAATACAATTAGCAGACGACATTTAGATATTAGCGGGAAAAAGCGTCATCAGGGTGGAATGAGTTAGTTATTTTGAAGTTTTATTTCAGTTTTCATGGTATACATCTTTTTTTTTTCTGTTGTCATTCTTTGCATCATATTTTCTGTGATTGACTACACCGATTATTCAACACTTTTTGTAACTCTGGAGTATTCTGTGTAACAGTTGAAGTGCCTATTATCACAAGGTCACCTTATGTACTTGTGCTCAAAGTTTGATTGTGTATTGTTCTTGTCTCCGTTTTCTCAGTGTCCTCAGTTATTGAGGTCATTCAGTGTCATTTATTGAAGTCATTCAGTGTCCTCAGTTATTGAGGTCATTCAGTGTCCTCATTTATTGAAGTCATTCAGTGTCCTCAGTTATTGAGGTCATTCAGTGTCCTCATTTATTGAAGTCATTCAGTGTCTTCAGTTATTGAGGACATTCAATGTCCTCAGTTATTGAACTCATACCATATCAATGGTGGACTATCTTTGATGGAATTTAGTGAGAAGTGTAAATGTAGATTTTTTTTATAGTGCTGCCCAGCTGAAAATCTCTGCAGCAAATTTTGTTTACTTGTAGTAATTCTTCCACTTTTTTACATAACAAACACTTATTTTTGAGAAAATATGTAGCATTTCTAAGATCTTTGTAGCAAAATTTTGCTACAATGCTCCACCTGGACAGCCCTTATTAATCTGTGAGTCTGAGATTTCGTCTTGAAATTAAATTTTATTCAAGTGTTAACATGTTGAGTTCAAAGCAATTATTTTTTTACCCTTTCTGCCTTGAATTAAGACTGATTAAACAGCTTTGCTTGGTGTGGGTTGGACATGAACCCACACCAAGGACAGCTGTTGACCTGTATCTTATCTTGGTTTACCTCAGCCGCAATTCTCATTTCAGTCCCATTCCTGCTCAAATTGACCAAAAGTACCTGGATGTAATTTGTCATCTGTCTGACTATTTTTACTGAAATTTGTCATGAATAGAAAATATTTTCATTGAGAATTGTAAATAAGAAGGCCCATTGTGATAGCATACCCCAGGTCAACAGCTTTCCTCT
The DNA here is from genome assembly GCA_964020975.1 of Hermodice carunculata. Taxonomy (NCBI): domain Eukaryota; kingdom Metazoa; phylum Annelida; class Polychaeta; order Eunicida; family Amphinomidae; genus Hermodice; species Hermodice carunculata. The sequence goes on along the minus strand of OZ026626.1, from coordinate 59,481,468 downwards.
GCTAAGGAAAGCTGTTGATTCAGTGTTATGCTAATCAGGAAAAGTTTAACTGTGCATCAGTTAACACATAATTATATGTCTGCATTACATGTCATCATGTCCCAAGAGGACTGTAATGGTACTGCATACTTTAGGTATAGGTTGCTTGACTGCTACACATTTGTTTTTTTTTTTTTGTTTTGTTTTTTTTTTGTTTTTTGTTTTTGGCTTAGTCTCTGAGGAGTTCAGAACGAACGAAACCGGTCAGACGCATCTTACAGCTAAAGTCGGGCTAAAGCTGCACAGACAGGCACTATTTGCCGTCTTGGCCTTTGCCTAGTTCTCACATTGCTACACATTTGTATCAAATGCATCATGGTGATAATGATAACAATAATGATAATAATAATGAGGAAGTTGATTATTATAATGATCCCAAATTGAACTTTGCGGATGATAACGACACTTTATTTCAAATCCTGACAAACCATACCATAACATCAGCAAGTTAATGTTAGATCCATGTATACTGTGACTGCACTTATGATACAGAACAACATCTCAATGTAGAATTACACCATTATTTATTTATATGCACTCTTAACACACCAAGTAAACATTCTTTGTTAATCAAAGTTAATTGTGAATTGTCATGTTGGTTTTTTGTTGTTTTTTTTTTTTTACTTACTTAAGATATTTCTCTGGAAATGTTGGGCTGGGTGGAAACAAAATGTGAAATGATTTGCCAGTTGTATTTTTGTTGTTACACTTAGTAAGCACCAGTTGTTTTTATGTTCATTTGTTTTTGTTTTGTTTGTCTCTCTTTTTTTTTCTTTGGCTGCTTTTTCAGTTAGACCCCGGAGATTAACAGAACAAACAAATCTTTGTAAATCGCTTAATCAAAGAATGGTTATTTCACTGCTTCAAGAGTTACAACAAAATGAACATGCAGAATGTTTCTTTTTTTATTGGTGTTGTTGTCTCTTTCTTTTTTATCCTGACAACAATAATAACAGTGTCATATGTAAATGAATTGCTTATTTCCAAAGCACATGAAACCTGAATAATGTGTCAAATGCTGCCTTGAAAATTAAGTATGTAGATGTGATTTAGTGGGAGTCAATTTTATCACCAAATGACAGCATTACTCTGGTGGGAGATGCTTGTGTACAATGAGATAAGGCTTGAACACTTGCATCACTAGAGGGCACCACTGATCAAGAAGGATCACCTGACATCTCCAAAGCAATCATATATGGCAGCATGTGTCAGGTGATCTGCCTACCAGTAGCACCCTCTAGTTATACAGGTCGCTTTGGATTAGTCCATACTTGCACATGTGGAAGATTCTCTGTATTCCTGCCACCTACCTGTCCACTTTGTCAAATCCTCTTTAGGTTTACTTTATTTTGATGATGTGAGCTCCCCTAATAATGGCAATTCCTTGCTTCATATTGCAGTATTGTCAAATAATTCAATTTTGGGTTGAAATGATCTATCATTCATGGACTGATCGAAGGGTGCTCCCTATCTTCATGAGTATGCATGAGTTCCAACTTTGTCTACAATGCTTTCTGTGGCTTTTACCCTGCTGTTATGCATAATTTATGCTAATGATACCAGAGTCAATGACATCTGGTACTTTCACTGGCTACTTTTGAGCACGAATTTGTTGCATGTAGCTGACATTATGCAGTTTGCTCAGTGTTTGGTGATGGAAGCAATTGAACAAAAAGTTGTACAGTCCCAGTTCCCTCATATGAAACAAACACTGTTTAGCCAGATTATGAAACATTTTGAATGTGTTAGATCATTTATGCATATTTGGTTCTTAAAGGTGACTAAAATATACATCTCACTCAGAAGCATGATGGATTGAAAGAAGTATTTGGAAAAAAATCAGTCACATGGTTGCAACATTAAGATATGATTGGCTGTAGCATATGTCATGTGACTGCATTGCTTGAATTTGATTGGCTTGGCATATAAAACTACAAGAACATGCTCTTATGGCATTGTAGACAACGTTTGGAGCTTATGCGTCGTATCTACAATGAGGATATTTCACCCGAAACCCCAGAAGCAAAGGAGGATTTCTTTCATTGCCTGTCGGCTTGTAGTAGTCAAAACTACTTCAACTTCTACAACCTGATCCCCTCCAGGTTTGTTACTAACATTTAACTGGCTCGCACTAGATGGTGCTACCTCTTGTCAGTCTCCTTTTCAAGTTCGGTGTATCTTGATTGACTGGGTCATCGCTAAAACTTTTTGAAACAAAATTGAACAAATAAAGAACATTGCTGAACAAGCTTCAGCAAGTGTACAAAGTAACTGTTACAGAATGTCAATGTTATGGTTACTGTTGATCTCTTAGCCACTGAAAATGTTCAGTTTCCAGCTCAAGATTGCATATAAGCTGTAGGCCCCCTTTCAAACAGTCAAAACCATGAATTGTAGAACTTTCGAGTTTGGCCAAGTATGTTTGGCATAACATAGAACTGACCCAGTCAAGTTATCTTCTTGGTGGGCTGACTTGTGCACACAGGTCCGTTGTTCTGCATGTATAGACTTCACCATGGACAATCTCTATCGAATATATTTCTGCTTATTATTTAAAAAATGTAGATATGCATGCTGGTTGTTGTGTGTAGAAATCATGTTTCGTGCGTTTCGAGGATCCTCCTATGAACCTGTTGCGGAAGGGGCTACTCCAGTGGATACTGTATTGAGGAACGTCCAACTGAAATTGATGAATTTTTTACAGGTCACTAAGGAGTCTATAGTGGGTATTCCTTGAGATTACTGATATTTCTGCCTGCAGAGTGGAGAACCATATACATGTTTTTCATTTGATACTTTACTGATGTCAGAAAATTAGTGATAAAACCTTTAATTGCCAAAAATATTGAATAAATATAGTGTTGTATGCTTCTCAAGTAATCTTGTGATTTCACACCTTTAATTATCATACGTGACCTTATGACCTTCTGCAACCAGTTCCTGCCAAAACCTGCATGTCTTAAATGTTGTCCACTTCAGTTTTTGCACAAATTAGATGGAGGATAAATTTTGATGGGAAATTGTAGATACACTTTATCAAACAGGCACAGCTCATAAAGTGACCTTTCTTCCAAGTATTTGCATGGTGAGCCTTTAGACAGTAATACGTGTATCCAAAGAACACCAGGTTTTACAGTTGTAGATTTGTTTCTTTTTTTTTTTTTGGAAATATTGGTACACTATTATGTTGGTGAAAATTAGAAGTTTCGTACACCTGCTAAAACTTGAAAAATTTTCAGGTATAGCAATTACAAGGAATATCTGTAGCGGAACCTGTCGTGAGAGACCACTCCAATGAGAAATCATCTGCCATGAAAAAACACATTTTCAACATGTTTTACTCACTACATATATTTCATATTTAATGATATCTTCAATGAGGACCCACCTGTCTTGAGAGTCCACGGTTTGGTCATCCGTAGAGGTGGTCTTTCAAGACAGGCTTCGCTGTATGTATTTTAATATTTCTGTTGGGCTATGTGTGTGGGTGTGGTGCCGAGGTATAAACTTGATGTGGGACTCCCTTATGCTGATTGTTGTACTGATGTGTCTGTGTGACCTGACCTTCTGACCTCTGTGTATGGTACATGTATAGATCTACTTTTATTGCAGAGTGAACTTGGCTATTTGTACAGTACAAAGAATTATAAATTATTCATACTATAAATGTATACCGTATTCATTCCAATTGTAGCACATGCCCTAATAGAAGCACACACGCTACCTTTAATCTTGGGTTTTTTGATTAAAAATTCATTTTTTTACCAATATTTAAAAACAATAACTGCTTCTGATGAAAGAGGAGGGTTCTGCTCCAAGAAATTTTTGCATTAGCACAGTCTGCTACTATTGAAATGAATACGGCATATATATATATATATATATATATATATATATATATATATATATATATATATATATATATATATATATATATATATATATATATATATATATATATATATATATATACACATGTGTGTGTGTTGTACCAATTGTATTGGTTTTTGACTGATTTATGTGCTAACCCGACGAGCTTACAGTACAAAACACTTGGTTGAACAGAAGAAAAATCATACCAGATCACAGCCTACTTGTGGTGCCAGGTGTCTTGTGATTGGTTCATGAAATTGTAAATTGTTACACATCTTCTGATTGGTCCACAGACAAAGACTGGAGTTGATGAGAGAGATGTACCACAATGAGGCTGAGTTGTCCCCTACATCCCCAGAGCCAAACATTGATTGTGTCACAGGGGGTGACCCTTTCTATGACCGATTTCCTTGGTTCAGACTGGTTGGCAGGTAAGCAAATAGAGATATATCTCGGTGCATTGCAGTTTCTTGTAATACAATGTTATGTTAATGAATCAAAACCTATGTTTTCAACAACAGCTAGCCAAGGGGCAATTTTTCTAGTCTTTGGATTCAAGATGAACTTATTCTTGTATGAAGATTTCTAAACTTTAAGGCTGAAGGCAAATTTTGTATTTTTTAAATTATTCAAGTGCTCATTTATATGGATCTTTATTATGTCAGTCTTCTTGGTTACCGGGTCATGTGGGATTTTTCCATCTTAAGGTCATCAGGCCTTTGAAAATATTCTGGTTCAGCGTAGTTGTGTAATTGTTCCAACTAAGTCTGCTGAAAAGCGGAGTGATTCTTCAATACAATCTCACATTGCTTTCCATGTTGGTCTTGTAGTTGAGTGATTCTTATACATGTACTCAGTCATCTGTATGTAATTCTTCCACGCCACTTCTGTAGCTATGTGATTCTTTCATTTCAGTTTTCGTCTTCATTCCTTTTTTTTTTGTCTTACAATTGTATAATTCTTCCATTTCAGAGCCTTTGTGTACCTGAGCAACCTGGTCTACCCAGTTCCACTGGTGCACCGTGTGGCTATTGTCAGTGAGAAGGGAGATGTCAAAGGTTACATCCGTGTTGCAGTGCAGGCAGTTACAGGTAAGTCAGCCTCTGATTGGTGGACTGAGATACTAAGCTAGCCTATGAGAACAAGTTTTAAAGAATATGAGAAAAAGTCATCTTTCACTGTTGAAAAGAAAAAGAGTAACAACAAGAACAGTAATTGGAGGGTAACATGATTCGCAGAATGAAATGATAAATTGTAGAAATTGAAGAAAAAAGGATGATTGGGAACATGTAATTCTAAGCACCAGCATTGGGAATAAGCTACAGAATGTGATCTGTTTAGCATTCATGTGGATAAGAATACAACTTCTGATGTATGGAATGTATGGTAAAAATAAATCATTCATGTAACATTTTATCAGATTATAGTTGATTAAATTATGCACAAGATCTGTGATATTTAAGCTTTCAATGAAAGAATAAAAGTGATATTGCTTTTATTAATGCCGATGTTTGTGCTTGTATTACCGAACATATTTTAATCACATAACCAAGACTTTTATTATAAAATTAATAATTATGACAATACCAAACAGACTTTCAGCTTGCAGTGGAAATGCATGCTAACTATGTCTGACTTTTGATTTTCTGTCGTGTATACTTTTGCAGATTCAGCATTAGTAACTTTAATATCACATGTTGACTATATCTTTTGCGAGTTTAAGACATACTTAAACTTTCAAGTAATGATGCTGACATTGTATTGTTGGGAACATGGATAAGATTTCAACTTAAACTTTGTACAATGTACAATTGCACAGGACAACTGCAACGTAACGTTTAAAATTATGGTTAGGAACAAATTGGAACCTTTCGTTTTCAAAATGATATAATAATCAACAGTAACCTTAGACGATTTTTATTTTTAGTTGTCACTTTATGAATGAAGTTCAACAGGCAATCGCTTTTAGGGACAGGCTGTGTTCATGTTTAAGGAAGGCATTGACAAAGATTGAAACCAATACAAACACGGTTTACTTTTTATGATAATTCATTAAACTCTTCCCAATTAAATGTTGGTACTGCTTCAATGTTTTTTTTATTAATTTCAATAGTAAACAGTGTGAATGAAAATTGTAAATGAGACCAATCAAGAGAACTGGACTACAGTCAATAGCTTTTCATGACTGGGTTTGGGTGCTTAATGCCCCACACATGCCAAGGAAAGCTGTTGAGTCAGTCTGAATGCAAGGGGAACTGGGTGAAGTTATTTGGCCAATGCTTATATGTCATTGCCATATTGAAGTGTAAAGTGAACATGCAATCACAACAGCATGCCCTGCCATCAAAATGAGTTTTTGTTGAATGACAAATTTACTTTGCAGTCCACTGTATAATACTTTATTTGTTCAAATTTTGCTCATCAGAAATTCAAATTAAAAGTGTGTTTTGGGGTCCAGTAAATGGATGAGATCAGATATTCACAAACTAGCTATGTACTGGAAATTTGCAAAATGAGGTTTTCTTTTGGTAAATTTAAAGTGTCATGTACAGTTGCATTTTCATTCTAAATCTAACTTCTCTTCTGTCTGGTTTTTCTTCAGCTGATAGTCCCAGCGTAAAACAGAGTCAGCATGTTTTCCTAAACTTCGAGGATGTGCCTATCACTACCATAGTATGCAATCTTTGATGATTTGGGATGTCAGCAAGAAATTGTTTCTTCTGTGTGGCTACATTCTCTTTATTTTCTTATCTTATGTGGCTTCTGCTTGTGTGCTGGTCATTGTAAAGCTTAACTCTGTCAGTGCCAATTGTGACTTCAGTTGAACTAATATTGAAGGAACTGCTCTGCATTATAATAAGGGTGCAAGATTCATGTTCCTTGTAAAAAGACATATCATTCTAGTACCAGCATGCCTGTACTTGAATGCGATTTAATAGTCCAGGTCAACAGCTTTCCTTGGCATGCTTTGGGTGCATTGCACCCAAATCATACCAAGGAAAGCTGTTGACACAGTCCAAAATGTGGCACTGAAAGGGTTAAGGAACCGAGAAGGGGGCATAATAAGAGGCGTGTGTAAATTCAGAAATTCCAAAAATGATCTGGAAAACTTCTGAAATCCAGAAAGGGGCACTTGAGAAACTCAGAAGAGGGGCTTTGGCAACTTTGAGAAACTCACAACAGGAAATAGCAACTCAAAGTTGTAAGCTTCAGGAAAATTTGAATAAAATGACACTTGGAAGATTTAGGGAGATATAGGGAGACATCACAAGGGGCACTGGTAAGGTGGAGCAATGCAAAAGAGTGTTCAAAGTTTGAGAAAAATGGTCAGGGCATCATGGAAGGCACTTCAAGTTTGAGGAACTTGACAGATGGCAGTTCAAAGTTTGAGTAATCCACATAATGAATTGTTAGCCTTCAAAAATCTGTGGGGGCAACTCTAAACTCAAAAAACTAAAATGGAGGCAGTGGTAAGCCCCAGGATTCGGATATCCCTGAAGTTATAGAAGCTTCAAAAACTTGGAAATGGACAGTCAGATTCCCAAGGGAGGGGCATTGGCTAGAAATTTGAAGCATTCCAGTAAGGGCATTTGGAGACTTTGGGAGTCTTTAGAACCACAGAGAGGCAACAGAAAACCTGATGAAGGGAACCAAAAAGCCATGGGCACCAGGCATTCTAGAAATCCAGTACGTGCCATAAATATGTTGAGGAATAAAGACTGTGGGTTTGTTATCCAGGAAACTTGTGTACAATTTATTCCAGGTATTGTCTATAAATGGAAAAGTTGCTAAAAACATTTTTGGATCCAGGAACATTTGACAAATTTGTGCAGCCCAGAAGAAAAGGGTTGGATAACTGAGGATTGGAAATTTGTCACAGATACCCCAGTGGCAGATATTTTGACTCTGAGCAGAAGTAATGTCTTCGAGACGTGGTCTCCATTTCACTGCACATATAGAGGGAAGAAGTGAAATGTACTGATAATGTACTGATAATGTACTTGAAAGTAGAAATGCCTCCTTCTTGGTTGTCTCCATAGCAACCAAGATGAGCAGCCAATCGTATGCCACCAACACCTGCAGCCACTCCTGACTGGTTGTCTGTGAGCATTGTTATTGTGATTGACAGATGCATTATTTGTTTTGTTTATTTATTTAGCCAATGAGGAAACGCCACCTGGCATAAAACAGTCTGGAAATGCAAAGATAACTTTTAATGATGATGACTACTTTCATAAGGTAACCCCTTTATTGATTTGTTTTTATTCCTGCCCATTTTCTTAATTAGTTGGGGAGTCGTTCAACTCATTTTCCTTCCAGTGTTTTTAGCATTTGACATCATTCAAAGCACTTAGCCACAAAACATTGGAAGGAAACAGGTTGATATTTCTTATACATCTATGTACCCAATATGTTCAGAATATTTGTTTGTATATATGTGTATGCACCATTTCTTCCTCATGTACACTATAGGTTTTCAGGCAAGTACCACTCCATGGATGTACATGTAAATGTTTCCTGGTGTATGATGCATGGGTCAATGTTCTGTAGAACTTTGATGTTACCTACAGGTGGTGTATGCACAAATCAGCAAAAGTACATTTTACAGGTTATGTGTTTGTAAAGCAGTGAAACAGTGTATGTCAAAAAAAAGCTTTTCCTCTTATGTGTATATGTAATTGAGTGAAGAGGTGTATAGGAACATCAATAGCGTTAAAAACAAAAACAAAAAAAGGCAACAACAACAACATGGAGTGGATGTTTGAAAAGGGAACATTTTATTTTCTTTATATTGAGAGAACTAAGAAGTAAAGTTAAATTGGAAGAAATGATATGGTGAATGTAAACTCAAGTATGTGTGACAGCATAAAAATGTTTCGAAAATGCACCATTGGTAGCTGTGCATAATAGATGTACTTAGAAAAAAAACAGACTTTTACCTTATGATCATCTTGAATAATAATGTGAATGAGAAATAGTATGAAATGTATGAAATGTATATACATGGAATTGCTCATCATATTTCTTTCGCGTGAAACTAAATATTTTGTGTCATATTCAAAGAAATTGGATTATAAATATTTGTCGTAGACCATGAGACTTTTATTGTTAAGTGGCGCCATCTGGTTTCAGAAGGATAGAATTGATGGAGAGATGGAAGGAAAATGTGATGGCATTTCTGAGGGGGAGCTTCGTATTGTGGAAGGGCAGATGAATGATGGAGACGAGAAAGAAGGTCAGCATACACATTTGGCCTTACAACTTGATGACCTAGAACTTGTGATACAGTACTGCTGGAAAGCCTTTCACCCTAATAACCCACAGTTGGGGCTACCTGCTAGTACCACTGCCCACACTGTACTTAAAATAAAAATCTTTCATCTTTCCTAGGTGTGGGTCATTGGCTGATTCCAGCAGCTCATAGTGTGACTAAAATCAAATTTCCCTGTGTGTCTATTCCCTTAGGGAGTCATGCAGGCAAAGGTACTCTGAGGAAAGGGGGGGGGGGAGGAACTCGTGGGCCACCAAGGGACCACTTGAAAATGGGAAGAAGACTTTCTGATGGTACTGCAAGTGGTTTCAAATGTCAGTTTCCTGATCAGTCTGTTGAATTTGACTATTTCTTAACATGTCTGACATAAAAATTTGAGAGGATATCTTCTGAGTTGTAAGTCAGCCTGCTACTGTTTTTGATGTACACTGGGACCTTGCCGTCAAAACTGTTTTAATGCCAAACTTTATGAGTAGTGGAAAAAAGTCATTTTGTGTCGGGTCATGATTTTGCCGTTATAGCTCAATCCCCTCCACTACCTTAATTCAAAGGGGAAAGGGTTAACCCGGCTGCTGAGTGAGTCTTTTACCAGTACAGTGGTACCTGCTGTATTCAGCCATTGTGTTGAGAAGCGACTTCCTCTTTATAACCACATTTTATCTCGCCACAAGAATAAATTTCTTTGTTTGTTTACTTGCATACAGCAGGCTCTACAGTTATATGGTCAGTTCAAAAATGATAACCAGACTATGACAGTTGTCTTCACAATTGTAGGAAAATATGGGGAAGACAATTGAACTTCAAAATTTTATCTTCAAAATGATTATTATTATTATTTTCTGCATCAATTCTGAGATTCAATGTGTGTTAGATAGCAGAAACGATAATGCTTTTCCATATCTTGTGATAGCACCCCGAGACACAAGTCGTGCTGAGTCGGAGCAGACTGAGGGCATGAACCCTGACCTAAAGGAGGAAGAATTTCCCGAACACCTCAAAGTGGGAACCCAGTTCACATTCCGCGTCACTGTATTACAGGCTTCTGGGATCTCACCAGAGTATGCTGACATCTTCTGCCAGTTTAAGTGAGTCATTATTTATTTCTGATCAACATCTATGTTTGCTGCACTGTTTACAGTACAAAGCAGGTTTTCATGCTTTGTATTAGTTGAATGTTACAAATTTCAGATTTGTGACTTTGTTCATTTATATATGAAAAATGTCTGCTTCACAGACTGGATGTGTTGCATTTTATTTTTGAGACATGTTACACATGCATATACACAGTCAAATTGTATGCTTGCAAGCCAATGAAATAAGGTATCAAGTGGTTGAGGGAGATGCATTGTACATTTGTGTTGTCTGGTGTAAAATGTACGTGTTATTTGTGCTTTTAAAGAAAAGAAAACCTGTTGTGTAAAACTATGAGTCGTGTTCCTTAAGCTAAGTAAGTACAAGTCCAAAAATGTTTGTTAAACTGGGGTAACACATTATCTGACATGGGATGTAATGATACTCATTAATATTTTGTTTCAAATAAAAAATAAAAAAGAAGAAGAAGAATGCCAAAACATCAGTGCAAGTGAAAATTTAAAAACATGTTTTGGATCCACAGGAATACCTGTACAACAAATTAATGCAAAACAGGATTTTAACGGAAAAAAAACAACAATGTATCGGAGTAAATGTCAAGTATCTTACAGGGTATAACATCTCAAAATAGTTCATAAAGTTTTGCACTTCTACAGAGGTCCTGTGGGAGGAATCCACTTTGAGCTGTATGTAACTATTCATATTCTGGCTTGTTACCATGGTAACCTGGGAAACACATGCATAATGCTCCTCACCTTTGCATAATTTACATCCTGTAAAGTAGTTATCACCCCTGTCCTATGTATGATATGCCTTTCATTTCTGGTGGTGGGACAAAAAACACAATCTAAATCGTGGCTTTTAGTGAAATATGCACTTGCTAGGCATATGTATATGTACATATCATACGTATGTGTACATTTGTATATAATAATCTGTTTATACAGTTCAAGAATGTCTAAGTTAAGCTGAGTATATTCTTTGAAAGCTGTGCTCCTTGTTGATTGGGATGTAAATACATGGAGAGACCATTGCAAGGTGAAACTCTACCAATTTGCCTGATCACAGTATTCAAGGTGCCAATATACCTCAGTGTTAAAAAATTCATTAATTGTGTTAATCTAAAGTCATTCCCATCTCTGGCATGTTTAAGTATGTGGAAATCATGAAATAGAGAAAGGTCCACAAATAATAATAAATCTGTGCATGTACATTGAAGTGCTAATCTATGAATACAAATTCATCAGGTAATATATGAATAACTCAAAGTGCATGAACTTAGAACTACTTTGTAAAGAAAGAGATAATAGTTTGAAGAAAAATGTAAATTTGATCATACATGAACAATTCTAAATATACAAATTTTATAATATTTATTAAAGAAAGAGGTATAAAATAAGTATGAGAAAAATGGAAAATTATACAAAAATCATCGAGTCCACATTTGATGATGAATAAAATGGCAAGAAATAAGTATTCAAATGAAAGCAAGATCATAGTTGGATGGCAGTGTTTTCTACAACCATAAAATGTTTGAACAACAATTTAAAAAGATGCGAAACTTAATAATGTTAACAATGTTGGCAGAAATTTTAGTATAATTGCATTTTAATATTCAATAAAAATGATAACACATCATTTTTTTTTGGTGGTAAATCTAGTAACAAATGCTCCATCTTTCAAACTATGTGGGAAGGCCATCTGGGGCATAGGGTGGAGACCTGAAGCTTGACCATAGTATAACATAATGATTGTTGAACACAACTTAAAATGGCATGCAAAACTTTGGCACTTCTTGAAAAACAAGGCCCCTCTTTGGCATGTTGGGGGGTACATGTATATTGTGTGCATTAGCAAAATTGCATGAACTTATTACATGCTTCATGTACATCAATAGATGGTCATCTTTCTGAAACTTAAACCATGAAAATTTAAAATAAACTGTTGTTTCATCTTGAACCTTTAATTTTGATTTGTCATATACATTTTGAGTACATGTATTGTATATTCCGATATTTATGAGGTCCATAAAAATTGTTGATAACGGTCATGGATAGGAGATTTTGTTGTCACTTATGATGTATATTTCTATATTTCTTAGCTTCCTACATCGTCATGATGAAGCATTTTCCACAGAACCACTGAAGAACAGTGGCAAAGGACCTCCCCTGGGCTTCTACCATGTACAAAACGTGAGCTTCAGTGCTTTTTGTTTTTGTTTTTTGTCTTTTATTAGTACTCTCCCTCATAAACAGGTCCACGGTGATTTGTAACACATTGTCCTGTTTCTTTGAGACAACCTTATAGTAAGCAATAATATGTGAAAAATGTCTGAAGTCCTGTGAGCCTTTGTAGGTTATTGTGTACACAGATGTGTATAAAATATGGCTTCACATCATTACAGGCAAAACCTGGCAGGCAGGGTCTGTTTTCTCTCTTTACCCGTTCTGTTGTGAGATACCAGGTGATGCCCTAATATGAAAATGATACATGTGTTCACCTGTATGTACAGCTGACTTGAATGTAATAAAATTGTTGTGTGGCAGAAGTCTGACTGAGAGTTTGTTTTGTTCAGTTCACGGTCACAGTAACCAAGTCGTTTGTGGATTACATCAAGAAGCAGCCCATAGTGTTTGAAGTGTTCGGCCACTACCAGCAACACCCACTCCATGAACAAGCCAAAGAAACTCCCTAGTAAGTACTGCATTCGTCCTACTTATCTCCTCTGTTTGCTTCTCTTGTATTTTTCAGCCTTGAAAACATGCTACAACTTAGAAATCCTAGAACAGATTTTGCTATTTTACATACAATTTCAATGAATGCTGTGTGCATTTAATTCAAAATATTTGCACCAATACATTGGCAGAAAAAAAGTGCCCTGGGCTGCAATTAGAAATGCAAATTCAGCAAAACCTGGCTTTAGAGATCACTTTAATGATTAACCACCTGTTTTGATAGACCACCTTTTCGGGACACTTTGCTCAGTATGTTTCATCTTATCTATGCCTCGAATGAAAGCCCACCTGTCTTGAGAGACCACAGTTTGGTCATCCCCAGGTGTGGTCTTTCAAGACAGGTTTCACTGTATTTCTTTACACTGGATTTGTAGCAGCTTCAGCTTCAGGGGAGGCAGACTTAAAAACATGGGAACTTTAGCTACATCCCACTGTTCACTATGATGATGCAGTTGCAATTTTGTCGTACAGTTTTCAAAAGTTGCTGCTACCCTGAGTTTGTAACAAACCTTTGTCTCTGCTAAACCACTAACATAGTTCGCAGTGCTCATATTATAGGACATGTTGAACTTTCAGTGTGCGACCTCCACCAAGACGCAGCTTCCCACCTTCTCTTCCCATTTCCAAGCCAGTGCCGTCACCCAAGATTGGGGTACTGACCCCACCCAGGTAAGGGTTGTGTCATGTACATGTAAAATAAAGGCTACATGAAGAGTCTGGAGCCCCATGTTTGTCATATAGTACTCCACTAAGTAAAGCAGACTCTTGGTCACTTTGTGTGGCAAGCAGCTTGCCACCACTCTTGTTGCCTGCCAAACAGACCAATCAATCTCTATGTTTTCTCCACGCCATTTGGTTTGTCCTTTGGGTCCATGATCATTGCTTTTGCACAGAAAAAGTGACTAAATTTCTAATGGCATAGGCCAAGGGACAGGAAGTAGCAGACAACACCACTGGTCAAGAGGTATCACCTGACCTATCCTGACAATATGATTTGTCAGAATAGGTCAGGTGACCTCTTCTATCAATGGCCCCCCTTACCCCTTATTTTTAGGCTTTTGCCATTGGTCTAATTTGCTTACCATGGTAACATACTGTATTGTAACTGGGCATACAGACTGGCATTGGCCAAGGTGATAATGATCAACAGTCTGATAGGTTCATCAGTGCATGAGAATGGTGAAAATGCATCTTAATTACCCTAACTTTAAATAAAATCTTGTAATCTCAGACCAGATCAAGTGTAGCGGAGATAATACAGAGCCTGGTCTGCTTTGGAGGCAACAACTTTTGTGGAAGAATAAATTCATACATATGTAAGTCTGCACTTGAAGTTTTATATACATGTACATAGTTTTGTTTACTTTTTAAATAGGTTTATTGATGATATGTTTTGGATTTTTTGGTTGCGTTTTGAAACTTAGACTGTGAGTAGAGTAAAGGATAGACCAGTCATACTGGTTTTTAATTTTTTGTTTGTTTGGGGGGGGGGGGGGGAAGGTCACAGCTTTCTTGAACCAAGCAAAAATAATGCTGAAGGTGAGGGTGATTACTCCCATGGTCAGAATTGTGTAACAGAATGTAAGATCCCTATGCCAGATGTGCACAGGGCATTTCCTGTTGAAAGACAACTGGGGCTTGCTGTCACCGTTTAGGGGTGATAATATGACCTTACATCAGAGTGATAACTCTGACCTTTAATAAATGAGACTGTTCATGAGGGTGATAACTCTGACTTTATATGAGGTTGACCACTATGACCTTAGATGAGGATGATAACTGACTTTATATGAGGTTGACCACTATGACCTTAGATGAGGATGATAACTCTGACTTTATATGAGGTTGACCACTGTGACCTTAGATGAGGGTGATAACTCTGACTTTATATGAGGTTGACCACTATGACCTTAGATGAGGGTGATAACTCTGACTTTATATGAGGTTGACCACTGTGACCTTAGATGAGGGTGATAACTCTGACTTTATATGAGGTTGACCACCATGACCTTAGATGAGGGTGATAACTCTGACTTTATATGAGGTTGACTGCTATGACCTTAGATGAGGATGATAACTATGGCCTTCCTTGACGGTGATGTGTATAACCTTACATGAGGGTGATATCTGTAAACCTACATGAGGGTGATATCTATAAACCTTACATGGCGGTGATAACTGGCCTCGCCTTGTGTGAGATAGATAAATACACGTATGACCATGTATAAAGGAAGTAACTTTGATCTTACATGGAAGTGATAACTGTGACCTTAAATGATGGTGATATCTGTGACCTTACATGAAGGTGATACCTGTGACCTTACATGATGGTGATATCTGTTACCTTACATGACGGTCGTAACAAACTATACAAAATTGTGATAACTGTGACCTTATGTGCAAAGTCAAGTAAAATTGCCCTCAAATCAAGTCAGCCTCATAGACAAGGGTAAGGCATTAAGTTTTGCTTCCTTATTTGTTTATAGTAAAGATGATAGTATGCAAAGGTAAGGACAGAGTTTGTTGAATTAGAAAATAATCAAAATGCATGTAACACGGGAACTTAACATCAGATGTCAAATCCTTGAAATTCACAGGGGCAATTGTGTATGATTGTGTTCACTATAATGTGTACACAGACAAGAGCCAGAAGCTTCAGTTTGGAAATATTCGTTCTTTTACACTTTATAGATTTGTGTAATACCGGTAAAGGATGAGAAGTTCGAATTAAAAATTTGTGACGTAATAAACTCAACAGCTGAAATCAAGCCGGCCAAAAAAATGTTAATTACTGGTAGTACTTGCTCTGTCAGGTCACCTGTTCCGCCACAAAAACAGGAAGTGCCAAATACAGTAGGTGACCTGTCACTGCAAGTAAATTAACAAAAAAAGAAGAAACAAAAAAACAATGGACTTTTGTGGCCAGAAAAATGTGGCCCCAACAGCAGCTGACTTATTACAGTAGTGGCTGCATAGAACAGGTACTACATGTATATGTACATGTACTGTACATCATTATGAAAGTTCAGATGATATGTAGAGTTGCGACTTAAAGTATGTGTTCCTGACAAATTTGAGGATTTGAAATCCAATGTATACTTGGCATAGAGGGATACATAATCGATGCTCCCTATATTAACAGGTGCAGTAGAACTGCCTTTATGGGCAGACATTTATATGCACAATCTCACATTTTGGGCTTTGGGCAGATTGCCTGGTGTTTGGGTTCAAGATTGGGTAGTTGTAGTTGCGACTGACTAATATGATAAACAGACTTGCTTTCAGATATGTTAACTTCATTCTTTGCATGTGATTTAATGCCTTTTAATAAAAGTATTGATTCACTATGTTTTAAAATTGCTGTTTTTTTTTTATATTATTTCATTGCAATTTTCAAAACCTACTCAGTGTCAAGAAGTATCGTAAACACAGTTTGACGGGTTAAGGAAGTACAATGTATAGAAAAAAAAGCAGAAGAAAATGTTTTAAAGGAATACATGACATGCAGATTAATTTCCAGCAAAAATCTCTGACTCTGTTTGCTAGGCGACAATGAGATTTGGCTGCCCTATGACACAGGTGTACTGATAGAAAACAAAGGGTGTTACTAACATTACTGGAAATATAAAAGAAGCACTTATTCTGAACATAAAACAACTGGTGTATATAAGTTCAGTGTGTATTTGTAGAACATGAGTGTGACTTTTAGACAGTTAATATTATCTAAGTTACTAGTTTGGCAACAGCAACATATTTTGCCTTGTTTGATACAAGGGCTTTTCTGTACATACAAATATTTCCGTGTTGAATGATAATTAAAGGCCAAAGCAGCACAGCAACTAAGACAAATACCCCATATTGGAAAAGACCTGCTGAACATTGCATTAGAACTGATGCCATTCAAACATAACGTGGACATTTGCCCTAACACCCCTACCGATCAAAGCAAGCTTTTTAATTTGTGTTCTTCATAACCGACAATGAGAAAACATGGAAGGTGAAGTGTAGGCAAAGAACAGAAGTGTGACAAATGTTTTGATAAAATTTGAGTTTCTAGATATGCACCACCAGATATGTCCTTTTGTCCACAGGGTAGTACATTTACTCGTGGGGGTGGGGGGGGTGGTGGGCATACTTGCTACAAGGAAACCTAAAATACATAGCATGGCAGTCCGAGGTGTAGTGTACTAAGAAACAATTCATCTTCACTTGCAACTTGCACACGTGTAGTTCCAATAACTAATAAAGATTCATGTTTTTTTATTTTGATCTTTATCTGTTATGCTTAATGAAGCATAGGGCATTTGATAGGGTGGACTTAAACATAGACTAACTGTTGTGAATCATTAGTCTCACAGGTGTTGACAAGTTCTTTATTGGTCAACACAGTCTTTTCAGTTAAGGACTCTTTTTGCAAGAACTTGGAATAAAATGATGAAAATAATACATGACAATAGGGGTGATACACACGAACATATTTGAAGTATTCATCATAAGTACCCGTATATGTGCGTTTGTATTTTGAATTGATATTTTAATCATTTTAAGCATGATATGTGATGTATAGCACAGAGATTGGGTGCACATGGAGACTTGAATGAAAGTAACTGATTGGGCATTTTGTTTACTTTGCTGACTAACCAAAATTGATTTGAGAGATTTTCTACATGTGTGAGAATTT
Source organism: Hermodice carunculata (assembly GCA_964020975.1). Taxonomy (NCBI): domain Eukaryota; kingdom Metazoa; phylum Annelida; class Polychaeta; order Eunicida; family Amphinomidae; genus Hermodice; species Hermodice carunculata. The sequence continues at coordinate 59,463,776 of OZ026626.1, read as the reverse complement.
AGTGCTTGACTAGGTGATTATCTGCTGTAAATGTGGCTCTGTCTGACATATTGTATGCAGCCTTTATGCACACAAGCAGGGTGAGTGGTCACAGCATATCGGTGGGACATGGGTATTAGTTACATTAGTTCAATGTGCTTGCCTCTTGTCTCTGGTGGGGTAAACGGAAACAGTCGGAAGAGATGCTCGTGGCTTGACTTCGGACAGGAGGGTGCAAGATGCTCGTGCAGCAGAGTAAATTTTACCTCCCTTTTGAATTGTCTCCAGTGAAACATGCAGAACGACAGTCTGTCAAGTTTTCAGACCCAGTATTTTGGCTTTGTGCAGCCAGGATGCGTTCTCAGATGAACGACTGTGATCAATACTTCAACAGCTATTTTGTACGTGCGTAATTATATATGTGAAATACATGATGTGAGGCTTTGCACTTAATTTCATTATTAAGCAAGATGGAAATAAAGGCAAGTCCAAAGGGAAAGCCATTAACAGGAAGATTGGAAGCTGTAGCATGTTGTTGATGAAGACATCAGGTGGCGCTAGTGCTAGTGACCTTTTGCTTGGAGGATTGGGTGCATTTATATTACAGCATGTAGTTTTTGGTGTGACCTAGTCATGTTTGGGTGTGAGCGTTATAATAAAAGCAATATCCGTGGTACAGTAGAACTATATTTTATATCAAATTATGACACTTTAGACCTCGTGAAGGCATGATTAATGGAAATATGATTTATGTATGTATAAACACACTCAAAAGAAAATGAGAGGGTTGGTTTTAAATGAGATGTTCATCACTTGTGCTGTTTGAGTTAAAAAAAAAAACGTTTCCTGGGTTCAGTATTTTTTATGACTAATTTTGAGCATCAGGGAGAATCTCGGTGAATGAGATCACTTCAAATCAGTGTGTCATGCTGTATGTGTTAATTTGTTTGTACATACACTGACCCGAGACCAGAATATTCTGGGTTAAACGGTAAAGTGAGCATTACAGATGAATGCATACATGTGAAATGAAGAATCATAATATTATCAGTGCATGTGTGACATTGAAAAACTGTTACATAGTATTTTATACAGATTTTTATGTGGAAGAGGTTGCATAGCAATATGTTTCATTTTGTTTTTTTCAGTACCAGTCATGTCCATGCCAAATATGATCTCCTAGTCAGCTTTGAAATTTGTGAGCTGGCCCCCAATGGAGAGTAAGTATACTGTTTTGCTTCTTAAATGTTCACCTCAGGGACAGATCTAGGCTTTACATTTGTGGCCAAATTGGGAAATAAAAGAGATCACTGCAGAATTCAACCTAACTCTCAGACAATTCAGGTTAAAATAAATTAGCCATTTTGAAATTTCTCCAGTCAAACAAGTGAAATATTAGCATTTGACTAATTGGCTAATGGCATCACTAGTCCCTGCACCTAGTGAGAATCAGGACTTATGTGACATTAAGTGCAGTAAATTTTGATACAATTTTTTAAAAAACCCAAAGAATTCATAAATCAGTTTAGTGATTCTAATTTAGTTTACTTTTTGAAGATTTACTTTTGTCATGTAGTAGAAATGCGATGGTCCTGGACATCCATTTCTTTGCCTGCCCAGTTCATTGTCCTGGTAGATGTAAGTTGTACTCCCCTCATGAAAAGCTGGAGAGACTACTGTGAAAGGAATTAAACCAAACTGTTGTGAAATTGGAAATGAAGAATATAGATGTTCAGGTCACAAATTTCACGTCTGGTCCTCCACCATAAAAATATAGAATACATCTATACCCATTGTTTTAAATAGAAAAGATTAAATTAACCTCCATGAATGTCAAGTTTTTCTTGAATAAAAAACATAAGTGACAAAATATTTGTAACTGGGAATTGACTTGGGTATAAATAGGGCAGGGTAACTGCATGGTATGAAAGGCTACTGTCACATAATGTAAATGCAAGTTATTTAGTAATGCATGTACGGAGGTGCATGGTATCCAGAATGGTCCTCTTCAACTTTTTGGTCAGTTCATTGATCCCATTATGTGTAGAATAATCATGATTAACATATATTTTATGCGAAGTTAGTGACTCAGTCTTAAGAAATATTTGGCTGCCCAATATATACAAACTACATACATGTACTCCTTGGCAAAGCCTTCAACTCTGGAAACTCTCCACATAATTAGTCAGTAATTTATTGGAGATGACTTTTGAAAACAAAACGTGAGTAAAAAACAAGTAGGCATTAGTAGATGGCTGATGTATGCTGCCTGTCTGTAGATACGTACCAGCTGCTGTGGACCATAGTGAGGAGATGCCATGCTCTGGACTCTTCCTGCTCCACCAAGGCATACAGCGAAGAATCGCCATCACTATCGTTCATGAGAACGGACCTGATTTGCTGTGGAGGGACATCAAGGAACTGGTTGTCGGTCGCATCCGCAGCACCCCTGAGTGGAAGGAAGTGGATCAGGAGAGTACTGTTCTGTCACTGAATTTGCTACCAGCTCATTACATCCAGCAACCTGGAGATGAAAGGTAGGTTGTGATTGGTCAGGATGGATGTTAGTTGCTTTGTGATTGGTTGAAAACAGTGTTGCTACGGTGAAGTTAACTTCAGTCGAGAATGACAGCCTTGAACTTGTACTTACAGAAAGGTGTGATACAGGAGGTATAACTGGAAATGTTAATCCTATATAATGTGGTGCCCTGTGAAATACCCGGAAGTTGGTACATCTGATAAGTACTTGTTGATGATGGGGTTGTCTGTGTGTTTTCAGAGTATTTTTCCGCTTTGAAGCAGCGTGGGACAGCTCTCTGCACAACTCTCCTCTGCTGAACAGAATCACACCCTACAGTGAGAAGGTCTACATGACCATCTCAGCCTACTTTGATGTAAGTAATGCCCCTCCATCTGGACATGCTTCTTACATTTCATCACACTCGGTTCTTTTTTCACAGTTAAAACAAACAGATGTAAGCAATTTTGTTGTTTTACTGAAGGACTGCACCACGCCCAGTCTGACAAAGCTCCTCCTGCCAAGGACAATCCCTTCTAGAAGGCCTTGCCTGCCTAGGGCAATCCCTCCTAGAAGGCCCTGTCTGCCTAGGGCAATCCCTCCTAGAAGGCCTTGTCTGCCAAGTGCAATATCTCCAAGAAGGCCCTGCCCATCTGCATCTGTCTTATAAGGCCACAATGCTTATGCAGAAGGTGCCTATTTCTATTGTGCTGTAACCCCCCCCCCCCCCCCCCAAAGGCCACTTTTCTGTTGTATTGGGAGTGACCTCATGAGAGGGGAACCACTGTAATACATTAGACGCCAAGTGCAATGTGTAGTCCCTTTCTTGAAGAGTGTCCTTATTGTTGCTGAAAAGTGGTCTGTTAGGACAGGTGGTGTCTTAAAACAGGCAATTCAGCATGGGAAGAAAATGACCAAGGAGTTTGTTAAGTGGTCCGTCCATACCGATGGTCTCAAGATCTATAGATAAAATTAATCTTGGAGGAAAATTACTTTAGGGTTTTGCTAAGTGACCTCTTAAGACAGGTGGACTTGAAAGATTAAATAAAATTAAAAGAAAATGACTTAAAAGTTTTCTAAGTGGTCTGTTAACACAGGTGGTCTTACAAGATAAGGAAATAATATTAGAAGAAGATGTCTTGTGAGTTGGCTAAGTGGTCTGCAAGAAAGAGTACTCTATCAACACAGTCTCTCAAGACTTGGACCAAAACAGTGACGGTTTACAAGTCCAATATCTCTTGTAGGTGGACAACTGTGCCCAGCCAGCCTGCATCACCAAGGACCTGTGCATGATCATCTACTCCAGAGATGTCAAGATAACTGCTCCAAGGTAGGGTATAGTTGCCAAACTCAGCCTGGGCTGTATCATAACCTGGCCGTGACATTAATGGATGCTGCTGCTGCTGAGGTTGTTGGATGGGCTGGATTTGGCATTTATTTGAAGGTTGATGTGCGACCATGGCATCAATAAATGCTTCCTCAGATCAGTGTTGATGCCTTGCCTAGCTGATGCTCCCTCTGGACGTCTTGCTTGGTTTTGATATTAATGGATGCTCCCTTCAACCTGGAGTTGAAGACCGTCCTTGCCTACCAATGTTTCCTAAGCATCCTTTTTATCATTTAAGTTGGGTTTATTTTGGTTTATATCTCAAAGCTGATGAAGTAAAATGACTTAAATTTTGACATTTGAAATAACATACTTATTGCATCAGAACATTTGGAGCTTGGTTGCCAGTAGGAATGCAACAAATACATGAAACTAGAACTGACTAATTTTAACTCAGTTTGCAAACTCTGACAATGTACTTATCAGAGATATTGGCAGTGTTTTTTCTTTTTAAGCACTTAAACATGCTAAAAAGAAAAAGGCTCAAAGTCCCATTATTTTAATGAAGAAAAAAACATCATAACTTTTCTCAGTGTATTTCCAAAGAAGAAAAAAAAAATTGGCAAAGATGTAAAGTTTATGGATATTTCTCCATGACACAGAATAGCTTCTAGTGAGAGAATGTGCTGTGTGGAGGTGTGAAAAATGATGCAGTGTCAACCGCCCACCCACCTATGGTTTATTCAGTATAGACAGATGTAGCTTGCATGTGCCAGTTTGGTAATTCTGATGTTGCTGACTTTGCCTGCATGTATGTACCTTCTTTCAAATCATCATGATGTACTTGGGCCTTCATCTTTAACTATTCCATGTTCACAATGTGCGGGTTGGTTCAGTGTTTGCTCTGTCAAGTTTTGGTCTGTGGTCTTATAAATCCAAGACATTTTGGAGACACATTCTGGGAGAAAGAGATTTATACTCTATGCAAATATTTGTCTAAACTTGGCACACTTTGGAAACTTATGCATTGAGTAAAATTCACTTTGTGTTGTTAGATGCAGAAAGCAAAAAAAAAATAAAAATGTAAAAAAAAAAAAACGTATACAATTGGCTGAATATTGTATTGTAATTGGGGTACATGCAGGTTAAAAAGGTCCTTGTATCCTGGGGAGTGTCTCAAATTGTTCCCATCAGTTACTTTACTGACCTTTGATGATGATTTGCAGTTATGATATTCCACATGAGGTAAACACTAATTTATTTTAACCTAATATATTTGTTTGTACCATCAGGGATGCACTGCAAATACGTGGCCAATAGACCTAGAATTTTACCACAGATACATGGTCTCTAGACACAGAATATTAGAAAATGTTTCTAAAATAAGAGGAATTGCCCAGCACTGTAAGTTTTTCCTCATCAAAATTCTGTGTTTAAAATATACCTAGAGATCACCATATTAAAATGAAACCTGGTAAAAGATTGAATTAAAATGCTCTGAGAGCTTCAATGAAATTTTTGAGACATTCCCTCACTTTGATACAGTTGCAGCTGTTTATGTGCATATTACAATGTATCTAGCTCTCCTGATTCATACTTTTACAAGGCTCTTCATCCATTATATTGGCCTCTTGGATGCAGGTGATATTTATTCAGATGTATCAATGGCAGAATGTAAACTGACAAGCCACTAGCATTCTGCCAGTAAAAGGTGTACATAATTGTTAAATTCCTTCATTTCCATCAAACTGAAAGGGGAGAAGTCATTGAGTGTGAATCAGGGGAAATACCCACCACTGCTAACTGCTTGTATGCAAAAGCAAATTTTAGAAACGTTTTCTTTTTTTTTTTTTTGTCAATTTATATTAATTTAAATAAGTTATTCTTGACAAGGTTGCTGCATGAACTTGATGTCCTATCTATAAATTCTAAATGTATTTGTGTGTCCATAGATATTTACATGTATGTCTTACTGTGTGGTCTGCCTGCTTGCCTGTATTGTATTTTCTGTAGTTTCAGCACATATATAGTTCTCAGAATTTCCAGTCACCTGTACTCATAGGCACCAATAATTGCTTTACAAGTAGAGCTCTATTCACTGTTAAATGAGATAATATTCACTGGTGCTCAGTTGACCCAGTGACTATTGAGGATAGATCCCAGTGACTAGTACTAAGACATATATCACTCAGTCAGTAGTTCTGATAGATTCCATTGACCAGCACTTATGTTCCACATATATCACCCAGTCACTGTTGCTGATACATTCCAGTAACTAGTGGTCACAGGTCACCCAGTAAGTACTGGTGATAGGTTCCAATGACTAGTGCTTATGCATGTATCACCCAGTCACTTACACACAGACACACAGACACAGACACAGACACAGACACACACACACACACACACACACACACACACACACACACACACACACACACACACACACACACACACACACACACACACACACACACAGAGTCATTGTTGCAGATAGACCATTGACCAGCTCTTGCACATGTATTATGCAGTCACTATAACTGCTGATAGATGGCAGTGACAAGTGTTTACACATGTACAGAGGCTACACCACACAGTCACTCATGCTAGGGTCCAGTCCATTGTGCTTAAATGATTCTCTCTTCTGTGCTTACAGTCTCACTTGCTGACACAAGTGAAGTTATCACAGAGAGAGTTGCTTGTATGACAAGCTATAGTGTTGGTAGTACCACAGACACTATGCTCAATCACAAGTTTCTTATATCCGTGGTTGGTTGTGTCCATGTATATTGCCCATAGACTAATGTCAAGTACACATTCAGCTATACTTAAAGATATGCCTCAGAAATGCAAACTTGAATGATTTGTCAATGTCTGCAGTGGTGGTGTGCAGGAAAAAACTAAACAAAAAAAAAAAAAAAAAAGCTAAAAACCCCAAAACAAAACAAAACAAAAAAAAACAACCCTTCCCCCCCCCCCCCAGCTGTCTGTGCGAGTTAAAAGGATCAAAATTATAAAGATGACAACAAAATCTTGTACCATATCTCCTGGATAATTTTAGATGCAGAGGATATGAAAAGATGTTGAAGACAATAAAAAAAAAAAAAAATAAATAAAAAAAAAGAAAAAAAAAAGAAAAACAAACAAAACAAAACAGAAGCAGCACTCTTGCTCATTCAAAAGCATTATAATTGCAGAATAAGAAGTCAAGCATAAACTTTTCCATATCCCGGTAGTACCATTGATCTGAATGGAAGTTCTCCTGACACACATACAACACAGTCAGCCATTTGTACAGAACTTGTGATGATATTGTATGGTCTCTGTAACAGTCAGTACCACTGTCACAGTTGGTATCATTGTAACAGTCAGTACCACTGTAACAGTTGGTATCGTTGTTACAGTCAATACCACTGTAACAGTTGGTATCATTGTAATAGTCAGTACCACTGTAAGAGTTGGTATCATTGTAACAGTCAGTACCACTGTAACAGTTGTTATTGTTGTAATAGCCAATACCACTGTAATGGTTCTTAGTCCCATGTAGCTGTCAGTGCCACTGTAACAGTTCCCAGTGTTACATGTGTGGATCCTCTCTCCTGTGTGTGTATACCCTTCTCTGTCATGTGAACATGTTGTTAGATTTCAGGCTTTCTCTTTAGCAAACTACCGGGTAACTAATAATCAGAGATCTTTCATAGGAAAACCCTGTTACCTTTTTACTGAAACACAAGTGTATAACACAACCAGTTTCTTTTAACAAGGAGGCTCTGAAATGATTTTTGAAACTCAGCTTTGGGTTAACATGTTTCATTCCTGTTTTGTTTCTAATCCCACTAACTTTTTTCTGTATGTTCTCCATACTTTTCTTCCCTCCTTATTTTCTTACCCAGCTTATCTGTTTTGAACTTCTCCATGTATATTTAATTTTGCATTTATATAATGCCAATATTTTCAGACTTTTGGTGTTCGAGAACTTGCATATGTGTATACTGTTTTCATTCTGATGAGCATGCTGTACCTCAGGAAATAGTCAACTTTTAAATATGGCTCAAAAGCCGGCAATGGACTAGAATTAGGCATAAAAATGTCCATTACATGTATCATTGAAAATCAAGCTTTCTTTTGTCAAAAAAAATTGAGGTGTGTTCTTATCAGAGCATGTGCCTATAATAGATTGAGTATGGCATACACATATGCAATTGCTTTAGTATAGAAGAAGCAGGATACTTCATCAAGTGTGCTGGTAATCATTTCTTAAACTGGAATAAAATCGTGGCTGTGTAACCATTGAAAAAAAATCATATATTTTACCTTGATGAGAAAGTATTGCCATATTTGGTCAGATTGGGCATGATTGTTCTAAATTACTCATGCATTAATTGTGCTTGTGGACCCCTGGTTGCTGCAGTTTTACCAAATTTGAAAAATAAAAACAAATAAACATAGTGGCTTTCAGCAATGCTGATGTTTTGGGACAGATGTGCAGGCTTTTAGAAAGTGAATGCCATTTTTCTGAGTGATATGGGCTGCTTCACAGTGCAGTGAAACCTCATTATAATGACAGTCAAATATCTGACATGTTCACTTAATGACACAAATTTTAGACAGAAATGGCCTATCAGCGGGCTTACATCATGTCCTCTGTCAGGAAGAGGTTCTGGACAAAAAGACACAAATACATTGGTTATGGAGGTCTTATATTTGGGACATTTTCATATGATACCTTCATTCAAAATTAACATGCAGTGGTATTCCATTGACTGCAATGTTAAAAACTGACCTGATCGTAAGTGATTGGGTGTGAAGTGCAGCTGTTGGGAAGTAAAGAAATTTCATACTAACGTGTGATACATATTTTGCTTATGTTGCTGCAAATGTGACCAATTATGGACCTGAACAACTTACATGACACAATGCATTTATCACATAAGATGCTCTATATGTCTTTTATATGATGCATTCCAGTAAGCCAGACACATTGTTGAAGGTCTTGGATCCCCTTGATGTTAGATAGAGGCTTGAGTCTTGTGGTGATATTGTCTGTGGCTTTGTGACTAACACAACCGGTTCTGACTTAGGCCTCGTTTCAGGTCTCTGAGGAGTCTGTTTGGGCAAGGATTCTACCGTTCCCAGGATTGTAACCGAGTAACCGGTGTGTACGATCTGACCATGAAGAGGTGTGCTGATACTGGTAGCCCAGGTATGTAATAGTGTCACATTTTCTTCCCTTAAATAAAATGACTGAAAGCATATGCACCTTTGCGTAAATGTTTGATTAAGAAGTGCTGGGAAGGGGAATTATTTACATTTGGCTGTTCAAGCTTTTTTCTGAAACTCTGGAGTCTAATTCAAATAGCAGTGCACATGTATTCAAAATGTTATTCACTATTTTGTCATCAAAATTTTTGAGTATCTGTAAAATAAAAAGTGGTTAATTATTTCCCAGTGTATGTCATGGGCAGGGAGGTGGGTGGACCTTTGTGTCCAGCACAGTTCATCAGAATATTATGGCTTTGTTTTCATTGTAATGATTTGTGGCCAGTGACTTCCAATAATGCTAGCTGACAAAGTCTTGTGTGTGTGTGATGTTATAGGAGTCCAGAGGAGACAAAGGAGAGTCCTGGACACCTCATCCACTTATGTTCGAGGAGAGGAGAACTTACAGGGTTGGCGGCCGCGGGGCGACTCCCTCATTCTGGATCATCAGTGGGAGCTTGAGAAGCTGACTCGACTAGAAATGGTAAACGCGAGACAAAAATAAGAAAAAAAACCCCAAAAAACTAGAAATGATAAGCCCAAATCTACATCAAGTACTGGCATAGTTTATTTATACCTCATTTTCAGCATTTTCTGTAAAGTATTGTACACTTAAATTAAAAAAAAAAAAAAAAAAATCAATTTTGATTTGCAATTTTTTTTTTTAAGTCCTAACCCAAGCACATTATTTATGATGCTGTAAACTAGTTGTTGCAGAGTAAAACCCAAATAACTGTGGGTAGTGCGAAAACAGCTTAAAAACTGCTACACAGGAATGTAGTTTCTGTTATAAATATTGGAGGGGGGGGGGGGGTACCCAGGTGTTCCAAGCCCTTGTTTTCACACTTAGATGAAATATGCTCCAGTCCGTTAATTATGCTGGGACATCTTAAAAATTTTAACCACTGGCTTCAAGAAAAATTCAAGATGGTCAAAAAAGTATATGTTTGCTGCACAGTGATGTTTTGAGCCATCTGACAATTTGCCAATTAAGGTGAAAAAGAGTGCCCAGATACTGTGCTGGTCATTTGATGAAAGGTTTAACCTTTTCTTTGTCCAAAGGAAAGATCACTATATTGTAAATCAAATGTAGGATTATAATTAATTGTAAAGGGACAGGTTTTGGGGGATTTTTATTTAACCAAATTACATCAACTGAGAATAGCATTCAGGACATACAGTTTCTTGAAACAAACAAAATAACAATTGCTCAGTAGAGTAGAAGATAAATACCATAATGTGGTCAGGGTGACACACATTAAGATCTTTGACAGACTGCTATCATGTGTACTATTCTACTTGCAAATAATCATGTGTATTATGCTATGAATTGAAGAGACAGAGTGTGCAAAATGTTTCTGAATTTCTTGAGGACATTTTTAAAAAAATTGGGAAGCATGCACCATGTGACATTTTTTAATTTAATAATTTTTCTTGTGTGTCAGGGAAAATTGTAAGTCAGAGTTTTGTCAGGAGAAAGAAAAGCCCAAAGAACATGGGCTTTAAATTAATATAAATGTACATGTACTTGAAGAAGTCTGTTGGATGTTTGTCTTTGCTGACCAGAGATATGTGATATTTTGGTAACAGGTTGAGAAAGCCCGCCATGTTCTGCTGCTTCGCGAGAAACTTCAGGAACAGAACAAGACGCATGAACTGAGCAAACTGGACAAAGAGGCATCCAACATCTTTGCCAAGGCACAGGGCCTGCGTAAGGTGGAGGAAAACAAGAAGGAAAACAAGGAAGATGAAAAGAAGGAACTGCCACACACTGAGAGCTCGTCAAATCTAGAGTGCGAGTATGACAAAGATAAGGAACTGGCTGCTCGCTGCGTCAAGCTGATGATGCAGGGCCGTATCCCACCTCCCTCACCCACACCTAAGGTATGACATACAATGTTGCCTTTTATTTTTCCAGAGCTATAAGAGTTCTTTTATCGTGTCAGTTATTATTGATAAAGATCAAGATGGAAAGTTTAGGTCAATAGTTCTGTTGCTGTTTCTTCTTATGTATCTGCTCCTGTTTCCTTTCTTGCTCTGCTGACCATAGGTTGCAGAGTGTATGTACGTCTGTGTGTTCATAAACTTTTGCCTGTGGATGGGATACATGCTACAGTTTTCAAGTTAGTCCCATATAACTTTCAGGAGTTATCAAGTGCATGAAAATTTAGGTCAAGTTTGATATTGGTGGTGCCACCTATAGTATTACATAATACATGGGCCAAGGTGTGAAAATATTGAGAATGCTGTTTTTGTAAGAGTTTTTCATGAATCATCAAGAAATTTGGTAGGGATGTCAATCAGAAAAAAACAGAAAGCTGCGTTGAAGTTTGGTGGCGCCACCTACAGTATAATGAAAGATATGGACCAAGAGGTAAAACACACTAAGTTAAATATGTTGAGAAAGAATAAGGCCAATGACACCAAATGTACTACAAATGTTTATCGTATGTGATTTAGGATTTTTTAGGAGGGATTTTGAAAGTATAATAAATGATATGTGTAATGTACAAAGTCACCAAGTTGGGGGGAGGCTTGCCTTCTCCCATGGGATAAACTTTTTGAAACTTATAAGGGGAGTGAAATCCTCAGGTGCATTCTTATTGTTAAATTTTTCTTATAATTAAATGTCTCAATGTCTTTATTTTTGGCTTGAGGAATAGGGGTTCATGTGAACCTCCCTCTCTCCCCCTCCTGCTCCCCCCCTCCCCCCCCCCCCCAATCTGCCACATACAGATCTAGAGAAATGTGTGGAAAGTTGACGAATAAATGTTCATATAGCGGTGCTATTTCAACCAGGTGATGGAGACCAGTATGACTGAGGACCAGAGCACCACTCCCTCAGAGGAGGGTGAGCTGCCATCCTGCACGGAGTCTGACAAGATGACCAGTAGCTCCATGTCTGATCTCTTCAGGTAGGTCTTCATGGTCTGGCTGCTTGCTCACTCACAACTGTATGGCTTTTTACTTGCCACTGCTTTGCAGGTTGTACACTGACAGGGGTCACAGACCAGTATCCTCTTGAAGCCAAGGGTGGGTAGGGTAATCACCCTCTTGCTGATGAGGGCGGGCTAGGTACTTGAGGGCAGTGGTGGGTAGGGTAATTACCCTCTTGAAGGCAAAGGTTGGAGGGTAAATAGGTTAAGTGCAATGTTTGCTTCTGTGTCCACCAGGCTGGTGTTCATTACACAGGCTTAAACTGTTGAATGTCTTCATCGTATTCTTTATTTTTTTTTTCCGCATAATTTAACCAACATTGACTTGTGAAAGCTTTTACATGTATATGCAATTAGCAATTGTATACACCATAAACACAAACTTTTTTTACTTATGTCTCATTTGCTTTATTCAGCCAGTTTTCTGAGATTTTTAGACTAGGACGTCCTTGCAAAATATGGCCTTGTGTGCTCAATATTCATGAGTCATCAGTAAGTCACTTGGATGGTGATGTATGGAGTTGACAGACTTATGTTTGAACTCTTGGCTAATTTAGGCACTGTAGATAAAGTGTTTTGCATCCCACTGTGTACCCATGTTGACACTATAAATGATGATACATGTATTGGTGCATTGAACAAGTACTTGTACTCTCCCTCCCCCCCCCCCAAACAAAAGTAAAAAAATAAAAAATAAAAAAAGTAAATAATAAAGAAAGAAGATACAATTCCGAAGTTGATACCACCCAGCTTCTGTGGAAACATGCTCGCCCCCCCCCCCAAAAAAAAGGAAATAAAGTAGAATACATAAATAAAAGCTTTCTCTTGTTTCCTGAACTATAACTGGATAATTTTTTTATTTTGGCTATACATAATACAAATCTACTCTCCCTGTAAAATTTTGGGAGTGATGTTCTGAAGGATTTTGGCCAATATGTGCGCACTTACTAAAATGAAAGAAAACTGCATGAAACTTATAACTTGTCATCCTTAGCCAAACTAATAAAGGAAACAGAAGGAAAAAAGAAATTGTAAAAATTGCTGCACAGTGTTGTTTTACAGGCGTATGCTCTTGACACTTGGCTGTAGTTAAATTGTTTTACTTGGCAAGAAAAAGGCATTTTTTTTTTCAAATAGACATGAACTTATTTTTAGCATGTTGCCAATTTTCCATATATTAAGTGAAAATTGGTTGAATGCTAACAGCCAATCATATGCTTGCTACTGTCCTCCCAGCATCAGTGACAACTATTTCATGTTTTGATTTGCATAAATTATGAGTCTAATGCATGTGATTGGCCACTGGGCTGTTCATTTGCATGGTGTGTACTGTATACTTTGTAGACAAGCTAGGTCCAAGATCACTCGTGTTATTCGACCTAACAAGTTACCTGTTTCTTATGGTGTTCCCCGGGCGGGGGGCTCCGCCAATCACCTAGCTGTTGCTTGTTCAATGTCACGAAGCAGCTCGGCTCCTGATGTGCGACGTTTAAGGTCACCTACGTCTCCTACCGCTGTCAGGTGAGAGGCATTTAGGTTTATCTCGAGGCAGCCAAGTGGGCCTTCTCACGTGATGCACACTTCACAATTCCCACAATGCATTGCATTGCATGAAAGAATAAAACGTCTGTGATAATTTTTTCTTGTCTTTTATTGTCTCATTATGATGGTAGCATGTCAGTGACAAGTGATAAAGTTGCATTCAGATGCTGATTCAGAAAAAAATTGATGTCACCATTTAGGCTTAATATGAGTCTCTTTGTGTGATACTTAGATTTGAATATTTGCATGAATGGTGATTGTTTGTGATGTCTGGTGTAATATCTATCAACTGGGGATGGCAAATTATAACATGGTCTGTGTACACCCACTTCATATCTAATCCTCATGCAGTGCGTCACATTCAAGTAGCATCTGGCATTAAAAAAAAAAATATGCTTCTTGTTGTTGTAAACTTTAATTTGGGGAAAATTTCTGTCTTGGTTGCACTTTGTTCTTGATTAAACAAATGCAACTGTGCAGAAATTTGTGGTGAATTGTGCTAGTTTTAGAAACTTGAGAAGGCCTACATGACCTTTGACCTCGAGAGTTGCTGTATACCTGTGTGCCTCTTCACCTAGACTGCTAGATCATGTGACCCAGCAGCACCCAATCATAGTTTTGCAGTGATATCACATGACCAAGCTGCACTGATGACTGTACAATAACACTTAGCTGTGTTCTCTCATAGTTTCTATGTGGATTACCTTAAAGACATTCTTGACTTGAACTAATTCTTACAAACCCCACTCCAAGGTATTTAAATAAACTTTGTCAAAGTGTTTGTGGCTATAACCTTTCAAACCAAGTAATTTATTTCTCTATGTAGATTTTTAAGCAGCAAAAACTCTAATAATTTGAGACTTAAATTATTGTTATTGTGTTTCATTCTGTTTTGGTCTTCATTCTTGCAGCAACCCAAGGGCAGTGGTTTCACTTGAAAACCATACTGCAGGCATCAAATTTAACCAGCAAGTTAAAAACTTTAACTGAAGCTGATGTGTAATGACTACAACTATGGAGAGGACAGCAGCCAGACACACTAGCGCCAGTAGCATGATACAGTGAAAACTCATTATGACACCAGCTGTTCCCCTACAAGGTGTCACATAACTGAGTATGTCGGATAAATGAATAAAATAACAACAAACGTGAACTTTTGTCCCTCAAAACTTGTGTCATTCAGTGAATATGCCAGATATTTGAGTGTCGTTATAATGAGGTTTCACTGTACTTTGTGTATCTAACACACCCCTGCGTGCTAATATTTTCATGTACTGCGTGTTGGCTGTGCATTTGTGTGTTTGTGTTGTTGCTTAACAGATTGCTGTATTTAGTTTCAGATATTCTACGTAGTGACACGACTTTCCCGTGTGTTTCATACACTGTTGACAAACAGGTTATTTGGAAAACTAGACTCCGTGGTTGATTTTCAGAGTGTGACATTGTTGTTCTACATACAGATAGACTTTGCAGGTGACAATGATAAACTTTCTGTGTTGGAGTTTAAAAATTGAAAAGTCATTGAATTTTGTGGCATGGCATCTAATCCTGTAGTTTGCTATTTTTCTGAAAGTACCACACATTTTCTTTTTTAGATTGTACTTAAATGTAACATTTACAACAAAAACAATTTCAATGTATTACAGCACTCCCTCTTTCTAGCAGCCCTCATTACAAGGCAGTTTCTGATATAACGTGGTGGGTACCATGGCTTCCACTGAAATAGTTTTCCCATTACTTCTCTGTTATAAGGTGGTTTTGGCATAACACGGTATACCCTGTGGACCCCAACATCAGCATTATAAAGAGGGAGCACTGTATTAACACTGAATGGCTAGGTTACTCAGCAAATTCTTTTTCAGAATGTGAGCCTCAAATTCAGACGTATATTTTGAATATTATATCACTCATTTTGTGTGATCAGTAGTAAAACTTGTGAACATTGACACTACTTAACTCCTTCAAGACCAGGTTTGGGACTGAGTCAACAGCTTTCCTCAAAATCTGTTGACCTGGACCATCATGTTCTTTTTTGGAACTATAGGCGTGCTGGTACTCCTTTTACAAGGAATATGAATTTAGCATCCTTATTATGATTGAGAGCATTTCGTCTTAAGTAGATTGACTTTGGTCACAGTTGGCATTGAAGGAGTTAAGCAATTTGCTGAGTTGTAAGAATAGAAAAAGTCCAGGGTGCCACAAGAGGAGAACAGAGAGTATTATTGTAATATCTCGGTCAAAGGTCGCTGATAGCCCATGGTGTTAATCACAAAGAATTTGATTTGATGGTGAACTAGATCCTAAAGTTAAAATTGATGCAGTTTTGGCCCTGAACTACTTAATCCTTGGCATAATATTTGACATATCTTCCAGGATTAACCAAGCTATGTTTTTGGCTATAAGTTAATCTTTGGGATTAACATTGCCATTTCATAAAATAAATCTTAGTTTGATCCAGTACTTGATCTTAAACCTGGATCAGATTAAGATTAAACAATAATTGTTAAATGTTCAGCATACATTTTGCACCATAGCCATGGAAACATCTGGATTGTTTCATGCAAGAATTGTTAGTTTGCTCATGGGCCCAGGATTTAATAATTCCAGATCAAACAAGTTGATTTTCAATTTTGATCCTAACTGTGGTATTGGATCAAAATTCTTTGTGAACATAGCAACCAAATTTTTAATACATGTGTAGCATGGATGAAGTCAAACATTGTTAATATGTTTCAGTTCTTCTTGTTTATTGTTTATTGCTGCATGTAGTTACACTTACACAAACACAAACACGTGCTGCAGAATGGAAAGAAAGGTATACCAAAATATACAGGGGACAATGGTAGCAGTAAGTGTGTTAACCCATTGGTCTAGAATAAAACAGAGTTAACTGCTTTCCTTCCGGACGAGCCAGGCACTTAGCACGCAACTTATGCAAGAGGAAAGTTGGCCCAGGGTATGCTACCCTTACAGGGTGCATCAGAGATTCCCATTAAAATTATTTCATATTGGTAATCAGGTACAGAAAAAATGAGTGTTTTACATTTACATGTGGGCACTTTTCAGCAATTTGAGCAGGGTAAGGTTAACTTCGTAAACTTGGCATAGGCTTGTGCAGCAGAACGAAAAAAGAAAAGAAAATGAACATGACAGCTTGCCACTATGGATAAATAATTTGACTTTAATGGAAAGATGAAATGATATTGCTGGATAATCCAGGATCTTGTATATAGTGCATCTAGTCTCACAAAGTAAGTTCTTTCTGTAGAAACAGCGTCTGAGTTATGCTGAACTGTTGTATTTTCAAACCACAATTTCTAGCTCAGCAATTTGTCTTGCCTTGTCAAAGGTGGGTATAGACACTTGGAATAATCCTGCAACCATTTATATAGCAGGCAATACACCACAGTACTGGTAAAAAAAGAAATTAATAAAAAAAATACATGTTTATGTAAGCTGTGGCCCAAGTTATATTGTGCTTTCCATCATAAGATGACTAATGCTTTTTGTGTAATTTTCCTATCATTGTTGCCTTTTCCTGTTATGCTGGATCTGACTGTCATACATTGTGTAAGTTGTTATTATGGTCTATAATTGCAGCCATTGGCTGTGTGGTCACATGGTCAGACCAGCCAGGTTTGGCCTATATTATTATTATTTTTTTTTTTGCAGAATTTCCAGAGTTTGACTGCCATTTTTATTTGCTTTAAAATTGTACATTTAATCCAAGAACACCTCATGTGTGTATTTATAGATCTGCATCCCCAGATCCAAAGAAATCGTCATCCAGTGACAGCCTCAACATGGCAGCGGCCACTGCAGAAGTTAAGAAAGTGCTGCCACCTAGAGGGGAAGAAGGTGAACCATTATACGTGTGTGAAACAGAGGAGATAAGAGTGAGTCCGGTGGTGTCCAGGAAGGGATACCTGAATTTCCTGGAGGAAAAGACAAGTGGTTGGATCAAAAGATATGTGGTATGTTATGAGACAAATGTCAGTGTTAAGCTGCACCTTAAAGTGGCCCAGCTGAAACCTTACGCTTAAACTAGCTGAAAACTACAGCTGACTTTCATAAATGACAGAGCCATCATTTTGTCTAGCTGATATCAGCATGTGCTTAACTTGTCTTTGTGCAGTTCTGGTTTTTGAAGTCATCTGCAACAAAAAGTTCATTACTTTGATGGTGTTTTCTCAGTGATTTAAATTCTCCACAGCCAAATGCTGATTTGCAATATTCTTCAGAAAAATCACTTAGTACCAGAACATGTTGCAGAATGATATGTTCATAGCTTTCTGATTGTTTGCTCATTTGTTGAAAGTGGCTTAAGACTGATTATTAACAACACAATGAATCTGGTCCATGTGTTATCCATCAAAATATAATTTACATGCTCTATTCTCAGACTTTGCACTGGCCATATGAGGTACATGTACTTATGAAAGCGAACACACAATTCATTGAACGCTTGACAAGAAAGCTAGGCAGGGGATTTAAATTAATACTTTTCTCTCAGACAGTTCATTGACACTTTAGTAGGATAGCCAGGTGGACAATTTAATACTTTCATCTCATACACACAATTCAAGGACACTTGGATAAAAAAAGCCAGCTTGGGAATTAAATATGTTTCTCTCACACAATTCACTGAGGTAAGATAAACAGATAATTTAATACTTTTGTATCATACACACAATTCATTTACACTCAGTTAAAAAAACACGGCTAGGGAACTAGATTGTTTGTCTCACACAAATCATTGACACTGAGCTTAGATAGACAGAGAGTATAGTGTTTTTCTCTCAAACACAGTCTGTTGACACTTTGGCAAGGTAACCAGGTAGGGAATAGAATATATACATATACATGTATTATTTCCCCTTACTCATTCTGTGCCAGCTGTGGCTTAAGTCAAAATAATTGAAATGAACTGCTCTGAATTATAAGAAGGATGCAAGATTCATGTTCCTTATAAAAAGTCCGTTCATTCAGGTACCAGCATGCCTGAAGTAACACAGAATATAATAGTCCAGGTCAACAGCTTTCCTCAGTGCACTTTGGGTATATTGCATCCAAGGTGTGCCGAGGAAAGCTGTTGACTCAGTCCAAAAAAGTGGTACTGAAATAGTTAATATGTACTTTGAAATCTGTTTGCTTCAACCCCAAATTTCACTTCAGGTTGTGCGGCGCCCGTATGTGTACATCTACAACAGTGAAAAGGACCCAGTGGAGCGTGGACTGATTAACTTGGCCACAGCACAGATAGAGTACAGTGAGGACTCCCAGGCCATGCTGAAGGTGAGGTCAAGTAATGTTATAGAGGAGGGGGTTAAGGGTATTTCTGTACTGGTGTATTAAGGCATTTTATTTTCTATACCAGTCCACAATGGAAGCCCTGTTATGTTCTGTACTCTGTACTGGCTGACATTTTGGAACATCCTATTTTCTGTATGCTTGTCTGGGGCAAAATAATTTCCTGTACCAGCATAATGGAATCGTCCTGACCCCTGTCATAGAATGGTGCCAGGGATGCACAGGGTAGAACCTTCTGCACACTATGGGTTCATGGCATTCACAATGTGTCAAAAAAGCTGTTTAATCACCAGTACCATTCTTGAAGAAAAAAAGAAGCAGTCGGTGTTTACAGCACTGGACCATTTCTGGCACCATAGTATTAATGGCAAGAAGTTGCATGCCAATACATTGACATTAGGTTCTCCAGGCTCAAACATTATGATACTAATGTTAAGAATTGCCACCATGAAACCTTTCTGTGAAGAGTACATATTGCTGGTTTCAGGCAAGGAACACCTTCTCTGTAATGACAAAGCACAGAGGTTTCCTGCTGCAGACCATTGATGACAAGGATGTCCATGATTGGCTGTATGCCATCAACCCTCTGCTGGCTGGACAAATCAGGTTAGTCCCTTTATGTATGTCCTGTACGTGTGCCACTCGCCCATTAGCTGTATGCCATGAACCCTCTCATGGCTGGACAAATCAGGTTAGCCCATTATATCTGTCCTGTAAGTGTGCCACTCACCCATTAGCTGTATGACTTCAGGTCTCTTCTGGCTTGTCGAGTCAGGTATTTCTCTGTTTCTGTGGTGCAAGTTGGTGAGTGATTGAAAGTTAGCAAGCAGCTTTCAAGCAGGTCAAATGATGTTGCGTCATCCCAATAAATGTGTTTCAAATGATAAATACATCAATACTTTTATGCATATTTCCAGATGCTTATTTTTGTAACCCATGGTCTTTTGTTTAATCTTTTCCTGCTTGGATTAAGACTGAGCCAACAGCTCTAGGGGGTTGCTGAGGGTGTGTCTTAATAGTGTTTTCTTAATGAATCATACGTTTGATGAAAATTTATAGATTCACAGTGAATTTGGACTTTATGCTGCCCAGAAAGGATGAAAAGGGGTATGGAAATGCCAAAATTCAGGAGTTTGAGGGGGCTTTGTTCCCTCAACCCCCACAGGGGCTTAGCCCCTGATCTCTCCACCACCAACTCAGACTGTTAGCACTCCCTAAGAAAATTCTAGACCAACTCAAACTAGTAATTCACACAAATTTTCCAGAAGACTGAATAATATTGTCTAGTGTTCTGCTTCAATTACATCAGTAGAACACCTGTCAGGAGAGTGATAGTGTCTGGTGTCCTGTTTTCCTTCATATATAAGCACACACATTTCTGTCTTCCAGATCAAAGCTGTCAAGGAGGAAGCAATCTGTAAGAATCTAAACTACTAACCAATCACAGCCATGGAGACAAAAAGAACAACACAAGGGAAAGTTTGATTGGAGCACAGGGGTCTACAGCCCTACACCAAATGTTTGTGCTATGTTTGTTAGATGTGTAAATGCTGTGGCTACTAAATGGTTCAATGTGTTCATATACATTCTATGGGTCAATGGAACTGTGATAGGGTGCTTTGAGTGTGTACTTTCTGAAGGAAAAAACAAATTAAAAAAAAGAACAACCCCCCATATGTGATCTAACATCAACAAAAAAATGCAACAAAAACTGTTATCTTCCATTACATATAGGGACTAGGGACTTTGAATAATAAACAAGTAAGCCTATTATACTCTTCACTATAAATAAAAACAGGTAGTGTTTTAGACTGACAATGTTTTTACAAAACATGTCAATAGATGCAGTGTTGGCCCATATGTAAATACCTTCAGCCATGTTAAAAATGTTTAATTTCTGGACTGTTGCTTAACTTTCATAGACCTGGATAAAGACACATAGGTGGGGAAAAAACTGAATTGGCTAAAAATTTGAGGACACAGTCTAGAGGGTTCGTAGCTTTTTTTCTTTCAAGAAAAATTGTTGCATATTGAAGTTTTGGTTTCATGTATGCTGACACATACAATAAAATAAATTATTGTGTTTAAATTTGTAACAAAAATAGAAAATAGAAAAATTAAACACAGGAACATTCCAAGGTGCACCCATTTATGGTGAGGAAAATCTTGTGATATCCATATACCAATATATGTGCATTATCATACAAAAGTATACTGGTGAAATATTTGATATTGACTTGAAGATTCATGCTGATGTATGTCACTTGTTAAAAGCTAACCAGACTTTAAGTGAAACTTTAAGCTATGATGGTTTCAATTTGTGTTGGAATTTTTTTCAATAATAAATTGAAACCATAAACCGTGATCGTTCATATGGACAAAATATGAATGAAACACCGTTTTCTATGGTCCCTGAGATTATCTGGCATGATGTCATCAGTTACCATGGTAGCAGGAGGTGCCATAACGGTATGATGTTGCCATGCATATAATCACTGAAGTAAGACAAAGTATTATTGGCTGAAGTTCCATGAGATGCCATTGGCTGATCAGCTGAATTCTCTTGCTATGGATCCAGCATTTTTGGCACTCAGTTTTAATCTTTGTTTAGTCACATGGCACAGTCAAATGAAAAGTAAAGAACTATAAGATTTTGGTCTAGATAGATTGTAAGATATAATAAAATCATCTGAAACTAACCCTGATAGACATAATTCCTGAGATGACAAGATGTTCAACATATTGCTTTGACACTGCCTGAATGCATGTCTGTAAACAAAGAGAAAAAATGACAAAATAAAATGTAGGATAAACTCGAAATGAGAGGTGGAGAAATAATGTGAGAACATATATATACATATATAAATAAGGCAGACTCCATCCTATATTGGTAGATAGGATTGTATGCGTGAGTTGTAGGCGTGGCATTGCCTATTGTGAGTACTCTTGTTGTTAGCTGTACTGTTCCTAGACAAATGTAAAAAAAGGTCATAAAACTATTTTTGGATGCTATAAACTATATAAAGACATCTTGTGTGACTGTTGTGTGTGACTTAAGGTCCAAAAGTTCTGTTTGTCTTCTTTGGTGAGAGTATACACTAATATATGTATGATAATATTTAAGACGAAACTCCTCTAATTGTCTTGGAAGTCTCAGAGGTGAAGCTCGCTAAAAGTGGCAGGTAGGGCCTGCTATGTGTAACCAGATTGCTTGGGGGGGGGGGGGGGGGCTGCATCTTCCAGGCAATATGCACACACACGAAAAGGCACAAAGTCGCATGTAAAAGATGTGCCATATGAGCTCATTATAGATTGTCAGTTTTATTTAATTTCTGTCCAAAATGTAAGAGATCAAAAGAACAAAACAAAACAAACCCAAACAGGGTATGTATTGCTTAAGCAGTACAGGATGATCTTGCTCTGGATACAATGTACAATCCAAAATAAAAAAAAAAAAAAAAGAGAAACATTCAGTGGCAAAACACAATTCACATTCACATATTGTATACTCATGAACTAAAGTAAAGCACAAGATAACATAAGAGAATATGTCTTTTTATGCTTAATTTTTGTCCATGAGTATATGTCTTCAGCACGGTTACATGAGAAAACTACAACTGTATAAATGGCGTTCTGTTGTTTTCCAATTGTGTAACATAATGTTAAAATGATAAATGAAAGAAACTGTGTATTTGCAGTTAAACATGTTAAACGAATGCAGACATTTGAATAAACTATGTCCTTGGTAATTGTGTCCAACAAATGGCATTTTAACAGCAATCTGTTGTCATAAGGCAATAGATCTACATTGGTGTCATGACAAGGCAATAGATCTCCACTACAGTGTTGCCATAACAAGGCAATAAATCAACATTAGTGTTGCCAACCTGGTGTAGGTTGAAATTCAAGAGGTAGTGATGAGGTGAATGATGACGGTTGCAAAACATTTTTAGGGGTGTCCAATGGCATGCTTCCTTGGGAAATTTGGAAGGGGGGGGGGGGGAGGGGATTAAGAACTTACACATTTTTTGGCCATCCAAGGTGATCTTAAATAAGTTCACTACCAGGCATTCTGACTGTGTTTCATGGACAAATAAGAGCCTGAAAGCTTGGTTTGGGTGGGTTTTGCCTGCAGACCATGACAGTAGGAGCTAGATAAGCTAGTCTTGAGACAGCAAATCAGGGCTTGTAAAATCTGGGAGACTTCAGAATTCTGTGAGTGTTGGCAGCACTTACATTGTTTAATTTGTCATGCCAATGTATACATGTGTTACAATATAATGTAGGGTGCTTCTCCTAGCCATGTTAGTTACCATGGTGATAGAAAAAAAACATGATGGAAACTATTTATTTCATTTTATGAAGTCATCATATTGTATCAGAATCATTTAATATGTATACATTTTTATCCTGTATGTAACATTGGCTATAGATTTTGTTGAAGGTACAATCACATTGATGACTTGATTGTGTTTTAGAAGTCCCATTTTTATTTTGGATTTAAAAAGACAGAAAAAAAATGATAGACTTTATTTATGATGAAGGAAGGAAAACTGACAATTGTGAACCCATATTATTAAAGCTCTTTGAAATTAATGTTCAATGCATTTCATGTTATCGATGGTCTGTCATTGTGTAATTCCAGTGGATTGACGTTCATGTATTTACTGGTCAATTTCATATTTATCATGACGGAACAAATGTGGAAGCAGGGCAGTTGTGCAATACAAGTCAAGTACCCTCTGTTAATGCCACCCTTGTAGTGCCCAATACCTGTGCTACCTGTAGACTGAAAAAAAAGTTGTGGAAGAGATTACCCCTTGTTGTATGTAGAAAAAAAATGTGGAAGTCCAGGAGATTATTTTCTCAGAGAAGGGCTTTCTTAAGACAACAATCAAAATTTGTGCGAGTTTTATCAAACTTTATCAGTGTTATTTAACAATACAGGAGAATGATTTGGTATGAAAACTCAATAAATAAATACAACTCATTGGCACATATTGAATCTTTCCCAATTTATGAACTATTTTTCAAAGTGTACAACTTATAGTTAGTTGTACAAGAATGAAAAATAAGGTAAAAATTTGACCTACTTTGTAAGTACTTGGTTGAAATGAATCTCATTGGTCAATAAATGGACAGTAAATGGTAAATTTATTATTTTATAATAATGTTACCATCTGGCAGATAAGTTGATTGTTCGAGAGGTGTAAAGTATTCTTCAGAATTAATAATTGCAGAATTTGGAGGTTCATCCAGATGAATATCAAAGTACAATTCTGGCATGTAGATTTTGCAGCATCACTTTATGTGTATAATTATGTATATTTATAAGGCACTTTTGTGCTTGTTGTGTATATTTTATGAATTGTACCATGTATTTTACCCCTTTTTTATTTTCACCCGTTCTTTTGTACCTAAACACCATACCATCTGTATTAAATGAAGTGGGCGGCGAATATTGTAGAAGTGCAGTCATCTGTTGTAGTCTAGTGAAAAATGTAGCAACATCTGAAGTCACCCAGAAATTTCATATTGGGCTATCATTATAGTTATATATTTTACTTTATGACAGGAAAAAAGAAAGGGGATGGGGGTGTTTCCACATGCATGTATGTTAAGTATTCCTGTTTGTCTGCTGATCTGTGATTGGCCATTATGAGGCATTATGGGTTCTTCCTCTCTAGTCCTCAAACTTTATTGTTAATCCATCCTTAATAACCAGTGTTCAACGTGAAACAAATTATTCCAGCCTCTACTTTTTCTTGATCATTGGCTAATTACTCATAGCCATTAACATTTTATGCATGAGGGAGCTGTATACATAATACCTTGCATCCCTGGTGGAACAGGTCTACAGTTTGCATTAATTTGTGTTCCCTTGGCCTCACAACACATCTTGTGAATGTGAAGAATGTTTATGTGCAAATATATTCACTATATTTTACCATGGTATTTACTTTCCGGCATGCCAGAGATCATCTCGCATCTCCTGACTAATCATATGACACGAGATGTCTAATGATCCCATTTGACTAGTGATGCCTTCTGGTGGTACAAGTCCACTGGGCTTAACCATCGTTCTTGATATATATTCTAATGCAGTAAGTCACATTAAAATGAATCTATATTTGAGGACCAGCTCCCATGATGCCATTGTCAACTTTTCGCAGATTAGGCCAATTTTCGTACACAGTTCAGCATCAAGGCAAATTGAGCATATTAGTCCTGTTAAAAGTCAGGGGGTGAAGGTGGGAGTCAAGATATATGACAGGCTTAACTTATATGCAAGTGGTGACATGTGGATTGAGTCAAACCTCATTATAACAACATTGAGATATCTAACATATTTTCTTAGCACCACAAGTTTTGAGGTACTGACAGTCATATTCCTTCGCTGTTTGACTCCATTATCTGACGTACTTGGATTTGTCATACATGTTGCAACAGATGGTGTCATGATAATGAGGTTTCACTGTATTATGGTAACACTTTTTGTTCTCATTTTGAAACGTCGTTAACTGCAGAAATATTGTTGGAAGGGAGGGATATATGAGCAGATGGTATTTACGCAAGCTGTTAAATCTGATCAAATTTTTGTACTGGGTACCTCATTATTCTTATATGTAGCCTGGGCATGGTATGGCCAAAAAATGTTCATTTTCAAACTGAGAAGTACAACTGAGCAGTGAATACAAGTCACAAATAGCATTGTACATATATGAGGAAATACAATGGTGTGCCCTTTCCTGTTGATAATTATTCTGAACATGCCCATCAGCAGTATCTTCTCTCAAGACAAAATTCTATAGTGGTTGGAGAACGGTAACTTCGCAAAGTTTACACAATTTTTACCTCCCACTGCTGGAGAGAAAGGTTGCAGTACGGTAAGAGAAAGTATAAATTGTGTAAACTGTTCTGTGTTTTTATTTTTCCTGTACTGGTGTATGTATAGCACAAACCATTCTGAAAGGATTTTGAAATTAGGATTAGGAATATCAAATGAATGTTTGACTGTCTGTCTCAGGATCTAGTTTTTACGGGTGCAAATATGGATACAGAAATCGGTGAACATTTTTTTTTTCCCCCCAAAGAAGCCAGTTTATGTTTGACTGAAAAAGAAGTGTAGCTGAAGATGATGGGTAAGATTGTTGTTGGTTCGCAAAGTACCGGTACTTTAAAACTTGTGAAGAAATTCTTGTTACAGGCAACATGGAAATGTTTTTGTACTTCACCATGTTCGTAAGTGCATGTGAACAATGCTACCCAGATATTCCTGTGTAAAAACTTTCCACAACTTTTAGGAAAAGAATGGTCAAAAACAGCATGGCTCAACATTTGTGGTTGCCCTATTGCCCAGGGTTACTGGATCGTGAAAATATCAGTTTGGGACAAGTGCATTTTTTGATGTACCCAGTACTAGCCCAAATTTACCATTGAAAAGATATGGAAACTTCGGAGAGCAAGAAATAGTAAATAATCAGTGACGTACAAAATTCGGGCAAGTGCCATGGAAACTTCGGAGAGCAAGAAATAGTAAATAATCAGTAGTGTACAAACTTTGGGCAAGTGCCTGAAAATGTTAAGAGTTGAGCCTTGAAGAGTAATGTCCAAACCTGGATTGGAAACTACTGCACTGCTGTGCTAGTCAATGTTCATGCACAAAAGTTTAACAGTGTCAACAGCTAGTGGTCCAATGCAATGTGTACAGAATTGTAAGTATGTAAAGAGAAAAATATGTAAAGTTACATAGACCTGTAGCATATATGTCCAGAATACTTTGAAACTGGGATTAATGCGAGACTAGGTGCTACTAACAAATGGTTTGAAGAAATTGCTCTGGTAAAGGGAGATAAAAGTTGTGATGTGCACTTCACCATTGTAGATTTTTAAGAAGCCATTTTAGTTTTATTGTAAATCAAATTATATTAAGTTATTGTCGTGTTTTACGGACACTTCCGCATTGTGGAAAAATTGTTATTGAGACAGAATGAATAATACCAAGTTGTAAAACACAGTGTATACATGTGTTTCTGTGAGGGGGAAAAAGTGTGATATACATATTTTACAATCAGTTGTTACCAACCAGAAAGGGAAATATGTAGCAATGAACTATGGAATCCAAGTGAAGATGCCCTGTGAGTGTTCATAGAGGAACAAATCACCCAGAGTAAAAGTGCATAATACTTCAGTTTCAGAGACAGGACCCACCACCAATTTCCATGCCAACTGCCAGTTTCCATGGAAACCACCAGTTTCCACAGCAACCTTTTGTTGCATGTTTGTACATTTTGTTGAAGCTTATTATCATAAGCCTACTTGTTTATTGTACATTTGCTATTGTTGATTTGGCTTACTCTTTACAAAAATGTATGTAAAAATTTGCCCACAATGTATGTGTATATATGAAAAAAACCCATGGTTTTTCAAAAATATTCAAAGGTTGAGCCTTTGAAGAGATCCCAATTGTTTGGTCACAAGAAATATCAATTCAATGTGCAAAGTGTGTATACTTAACAAACTGTTGAATTAATATATATGTGGACAGGCGGATTAGTGGGGCAATTCCTTGCAGTACACATTCATGATATTTGAATAGGGATATGGCAGTCTGAGGTATGGATTCTATACAGAGCTCAATATAGGACCCGTGTGGAATGATGTCTTGTCAGCATGTTGAGAATTAAGGCATATGCACATTACACATTGAATGTACCTATACAACATAGATGTGTTATTACCAGTGTTAGTATGTAAAATGCTGAATTAAAAACAAATATACAATTATTTATTATCCATGTAGTATTTGCATTTGTATGCTTTTGATCAAGTCTAGATGCTAAAAACTACTCAAACTTGCTATTTTCAATCAGACCTGAATGGTCAAGTACCTGTATGTCATCCTTTCAGAGTTTGAAGAATGGTAAATTGCAAGATTGAAAGGGTAGTAAAATACTAGTCCTATAAATTTAAGAGGGTCAACAAAATTTGATGGAATAATGTTCAATTATTATGGATGTAATAATATCAAATGGAAATGTAATAAAATGATATAATGCATCAGAAAATGTTGTTTCTTTTTACATGGTATCGCATCATCATATCGCAAAGCCAAATTATCATTTAAACTCTTCATGAGTATGAACATGTGTAGTATTTGATTCCTGTGTGCCATGCACACTTAATTTTTCTTGTCACAGAAGGAACGTCATAGGTGTGATCCATGTCAGGAAAATTGTGAATAGATCTGTTCATAGGACTTGGGGTTTCTTCGGTTCACCTCAGGAAGTGCACCCTGCTTTGTGTACATTTTGTGCTCGGCCATGCTTGCCGGATTAAACATGGAAGCATAAGAAAGTAAAACACTGGATGTGCTTGGATTTAACGAAAATTCAAACCGTCGGCAATTTACCACTGATGTGACAATTTAGGTAAAAGATTTGCATGCTGTAATCACTAGTGTTTGCGGTGGCATCAGTTGTAAACATATGATGGCGTTGGCCAGACTCGGCTACTTGCTGATTGGACAATCAGGCCAACAATGGAATGCATAATTAATTACGGTCCGGAAAAGTGCGGTACAACTCAGTATGAACAGGTCTATTGCACCACCTTTTAAGCTTTGCTGACCTAAGGTTGCAGAGCTTATAGCATCACTCATGTCATTCCGTCCGTTTGTCTGTGTGTAAACTTTTGGGTTGTGAGCACAATAACTTAGCTCAATACAACTTTCAGGATTTATAGGGTGCATGAAAATCTTAGTTCCTTTCGATATTGGTGCCACCACCTACAGTATTGTGCAATATAGGAGGTCAAAATTTAACTTGCTAATGACACTAGTGGCACCACCTATAATTTGACAGAAATTATTAGCCAAAATGTGTTTGAAGATATAAAATTTCATATTTGGAAAATTAATTGGATTAGACTTGCCAAATTTATAGGATACATAGATCATATCCAATGCTAAAATGTTAATTAATATCAGTGACCTTGATCTATTTTTGTGAGGTTACCATGCCTGTAAAGTTGAAAGAGGTGATTTTGTTATGGCAGGGTGTAGCTTGGACATCAATGGCAATGTCGGAACAGCACCAGGCCCATGGGCCTCTTATATTACATAATCTGGGTGACCTTGATCTTCTGTCCCAAGGTCACTGAGGACATAAAATGAAGGACTAATTGATAGTTGTTTTGGCACATGCAACAGTATCCATCACAGGAATTGCACAAATAAGCTATGATTACATGTGGAGTGAAGTACTATCTTGTGGACAGTTTACACACTAAATGTACAAAAGCTTTATAAGTTCAGAAACCACTTGAGGTCTCCCAACTTTGAAGTGAAGATGCAGGTGCACTATGGCCACGGTGCCAGCAGAGCATTATGCCCATGGGCCTCTTGTTAAAATTTATTTTCTTCTCCTTTTATCCTTTATTTTAAAGGGGGGGGGGGGGACTGTAATGACAATGATTCATGTGGACAACCAAGTAGACTGTGCTTGTAACTACTGTACATTTACATAGCTCTTAACCATGATTCTATATACCAGGAAGTACTTGGTTATAGTTAGCAGATGACGCACATGTTGATGGTAGCTTACAAAAACTAGATACTGCTGCTGATCATGTATAATCACATACAATAGGAGATGCATTGAAATGTTAACTTTGATTGTAATTGCTGCATAAACAATGCATTCTTTGATCAGTAATTTGTGATGTGTGCACGATATCAAAACTCCTGCTTTACTGGGTCAACCAAATTATATGCAAACAGGACCAACAGTGTTGCAACTTTGATGTAGTTCTGATATATATATATATATATATATATACACACCATGTTTGCACAGAATTAGTGAGCACTTATGTGGACAAAATTGTATGTTGCAGATTTTTTTATACCCTGGTTTGTTTTGCACTTCTCAACTTTCAAAATTGAAATGATAGCACAAAGTGGCTATTTCATGCTCAGCAATATAGGAGGGAAAGCAAAGCCAAAAAAAGGCTGGCACACATGCCAAGGTGGTTTTGTTCAATGTGTTTCGCTCCACCTTGGACTCATCAGGCATATCCTACAACTGTGCAAGTGCTAACAGAGAACCTGGCATTATAGGCCTGTTTTATAAGGCGACATAACATTTATAGTCAGCATCCTCTGCAGCATGACGTCCCTGTCATGATCCATGTGCTTGACTTGAATTGCTTGCTATGATATGCTATATGTCTCCTAATGACAGGATGTCAAATGTTATGCAGATCTTTATCGGCATAGCATCAAAGTGCAGCGGGGTCACAGTCTATTACTCTGTATGACCGTAATAGGGAAAGAATTCCCACAATTAGAGTATGTGTCAGATGACAGCTGTGGTCTTTTGGTCTCTGAAAATCTTGATACATTTGTACTTCTTAACTTGACAGGTGCATTAATAGGTGACAAACTCTCGCAATAAATTTTAGCATGAGATGGGGCAAAAAACTAAAGGGGAGGGAAACTTTATAAGTAGGCCTCCCAAACTAAGACACAATGATACAGAAAATTGCCGAAAAAAAACGAGGCCACATATTTGACCATCAAGCATTTGGGATGACCAAATTGTGGTCTCATTTAAATTACAAACATGAAATTACTCAGCAGAGTATCATGAAAAGATCTTTCAAGCCAGTTGGCCTCTCACTGGAGTAGTCTGTCTTGAAAGGGAACACCGTACCCTTTATTTCAATATTTGCATTACGAGGCCAAAATTGTGACACCATGGTGATTGAATTATTCAGGAGCATTGTCTGTGTAGCTGCCTCTCTGGCTTATTATTATTATTATTATTATTATTATTATTATTATTATTATTATTATTATTATTATTATTATTATTATTATTATTATTATTATTATTATTATTATTATTATTATTATTATTATTATTATTATTATTATTATTATTATTATTATTATTATTATTATTATTATTATTATTATTATTATTATTATTATTATTATTATTATTATTATTTATTTTTTTTTTTTATTGAGATACATTGATGTTTTATTGGCTTCTTTTATGAGCATACATACATAATTAAATTAAGAAATAATAAAATTAAGCAGATATTTTACCAGCAAATTTATTACAACTCTAATGCAAATTGAAACAATCAATAGCAAATGCAGAAACAGGAACAAATCTGCAAGAAACAATCAATCTGCGTGTAGCTTATACCACACTGGGACATACACACATTGGTTATGAAAGACTTGAAATACCTGAGCAGCACTGGATTTTACACAATGTAAATGTTTCATGGGACATAAATCATAAAATTTGCACACTTCAATAAAAAAATGTAATCATGGTCTTGTACATGGAATTAAATGGAATGAAGTTAATACTGAGAAAATGATGATTTGTTTTTCTATGCAATTTCAACTGATAATGACCACCAGATACAAAAGCACCGTCAAATAATAATGATATATAAATTTCTCACCTCAGAATAAAAGAACTATCTTCAAGAATTCACCTACTTAGGGATGATGCTCTGACATTTTCATCATTTTCCAATAGTATTTGGGGTACCAGAGTTTGTGACTTCCTCTCTCCACAATCAGTCAAGTGGGGCTTGAAAAATGACAATTGTCCTAAAACTCATACCATAAATGTCCACATCAATTCCCAGTATCATACAAAATTGTACTGGTCAATCATGTTGATTTATCTTGCACACTGTATCAGAATCTGGGCTAGGTTGCTTAAAACCTGCAGCTCTATTACAAATACAGTTCACTGTTCTTTCTTACTACCATCCAAGCCACCTATATTCAGTTTTATTGTTGTATGTATAGAAATGTGAACAATTAGATGCACATAATGTCAATTTGAATGGGGGAGGTCACAATTATCAATTTCATGTGCATTTAGTGGAATACACAACCCAATACATGAAATTCTTGTTGGCTAGAACTCAATTTCCATGATTGTTTATACATGTTAACATAACCTCAAATATATTGGTTCCTTTTTTTCCTAATGTAATTTTGATGTAATAAACATCTCAGAATGATGTAAGTTACACACATAGATTTATCATAAAAATTTTGTGTTTTTATATGTGATGATTCATAAGTTATTAGTTTCAAATTGCAATGGAAAGTAATGGGAATACAAGTCTAGCCTTCCTGACTGAAGTGCCCTGTAGCCCACAAGAATTTTGTGTATTGGGTTGTGTATTCCACCAAATGCAGAAGAAATTGACAATTGTGACCTCCCCTACTCTGCTGATTATGTAATAAAACTCTCAGAAGGATTTAAGTCACACAGCTAGATTTACCCTAAAAATTTGTTGTTTTCATATGGGTGGTTCATAAGTTATTAGTTTCAAATTACAATGGAAAGTACAGCTGTAATGGGAATACAAAACTCTAGCCTACCTGACTGAAGTACCCTTCACAAGAGGTATGCAGGAACCTTCTATTGTTACTCTTCCGTATGAGTAGAAACTGCTAAACAAGTTTCCAGAATTCATAGTTCTAAGAGGTCAGAAATGCGAGGGGTTCTGTATAGGATGAGCATAGCACATTATTTAGGACCATGCTCCTTTCTACCAGCCAAAACTGGTCTACATCAGCAGCTGCTCATTCATTATGCATGTGAAAGGGGAGGGGGCGGGGGAACCCTTTAGGCACATTTTGTATACATGTGACAAAAGCCAAGTAATGTCTTATCATGTTATGGCAGTACAAAGTCATCAACTTCAAGTATAGTAGGAATACCAGTATATATATAAAACATATAAAAATGTCACAGACCTGAACCCCATGTAGCACGATAGATGCTGAGCTTTCATTGATGATTCACAGTTACAGAGCTAGATTGTTTGCTTCCAAGGCAGACCAAGTTCTGTGTTACCATGGAGCTTGGGTTTGCTTTGGAGGCAACTAGATTATGTGAAATATGTGCACTTTTCCAGCTTCCTTCTAAGGGATGGTTCAACATTTTCCAGAGAGTGCAGTGTTCTCTTTTTTATTACCTCCCTCCCTAAGAATGAGTCCTTTCCAATATTTTAAAATGATGACTTCCCAGATCAACTGACATTAGGGGAACAGAATTTACAAAAACACTGTTCCACTTTTAGTTTTTATTTGAAGTATAAATATACCAGCAACATTTATTGGGCTTATAATGCAAGTATTTCCAGTTTCTTGTTGATGTCATGGGGGCAAAATTTGACAATGTTTGTTTGTGATTACTTAATCATCATTTTATTACACTATTAAAAGAGTACATCATCACTAACCCCCATGTCCCCAGCACATTACTTGTATGCTTGTGAAAATGACGCACCATTTCTTTGTCATAAACCATTATGTTAATGACATGCCAAATTACAATTGAAAGATGTGTGTTGAAGGGATCATGGTAGGTCTTCAACCTGATTGTACTTACATACACTGCCATGTTGCACTTTCATTTGCCTTACATTGAGCATTTTCTGTGTGGAAATATATATATATATGAGACAGGAAACTACTGATTTCTACATATGCATGTACATATCTCAGCATCTTGGCCAATAAATGGAACCTAAAGCCTGTGGATAAACCTAGTGACTTTCAAAAACGTCAAATTGATTGAGTGCTTCCTTCCAGCACACACTGCAAAATCTTATAAAACTTTTTCATATATTGAGATTTTTGAACATATGAAGTATGACATGGTTGAAAACCTACCATGATCCTTGAAAAGAAATTGTTCCACAGGGGACGTATGATACAGAAACTTGCAGTTTGTGTCTTCTCAAAGGTTAGATTGCTGCTCCTTTAGATTTCACTTTACAGTGGACATACTCTTCTGAATGGGTTGATTACCTACAGAACAAACTTTGCTTTATGAGTGTAATCTTGTATGAAAGTGCACATCACATTTTGGGGATACACTGCCAAAATACGACCTTTTTGTAGCAATATATTGAATCCTATTTCACACAGACCCTTTTTGATCACATAATGGGCAGGTTTGTAGGGGAGGGAACTCAGATAGACATGTATATGGAAAAGCCGAACATGTGTGATTTCAACTGTGCAAAATCCATCTTGCAAACAGCTCATTATCAATTTCCAAAAGTTAAGTTATATCCTGTAACTTAGGGAGAGGGAACTATAAAGTCCATGCACATGAAAAGGGCCAACATGTACAATTTCAACTCTGAAAAATCCATCATGCTACAGCTCATTATTACATTCCAAACGTTACGTTGAACCAAATATCCAACTTTCAGCTTTTAACGATAATCTGAACTATACCTTAAATTATTTCAGTGCCAAATTTTGGACTGAGTCAACAGCTTTTCTCGGCTTGCTTTGGGCGCAATGCACCCATGGCATGCCAAGAAAAGCTGTTGACCTGGGATATTCTCTCTGGAACTACAGGCATACTGGTACTTGAATGAAAGGTCTTTTTACGAGAATCTGGGATCTTAATGATAATTCAGACTAGTTTCACTTAAGTAGATCCACTTTAATCGTGATTGGCACTGAAAGAGTTAATATGTGCATACTTTTTACTTAATACTAGGTAAAGTATTAAGGTCATAGTTTAAATTGGAAATGATAGCTAAAACAGACTATACAAAAGTCAGTGTTTTCTGTGAAGTATTGCATAAACTGTATCCTTTGATCTTTCAATACATGTACAGGTATGTTTAATTTTGATGTCTCAACCAGTGAATCTGTGTTGGAAACAGGTCCACTGCAAAAAAGTTCCATTGGAAGATTACCTTTCAAGAGAATAATATTCATCAAAACCTTTGTGGCTTATCAAGCACACACATGTAATACATCTGCAAAAAAACTCCACTTGTTGACATTGTGTTTAATGGTTGGTTTGGTAATCAAAACTGGTTTTGCTGATTCATAAAACTTGGAAAACTATAGAGTTTTCTGCGAATTTTTTACCCCATATTATTCATCAATCCTGACAAATTTCCACTTTGTGTTAGTCTGTAATAATTTTGTTCTGTCATACAGGAACAAATTACTCCTCATCAAAATCAAAATCAGAGTCTTCCCCTGTAGCTTTGACTGTCTGTGCAGCTGTCTCTGTGTCAGCATAGTCCGGCTCAGTGTCTTTGATATTGACATCCAAATCTAACTCTCCATCACCTTCACAAACATTAACATTCTGTTTCTTTCTCTTAGCTTGTTTTTTGTCTGTAGTGCCAGAATTTTGTGTACCTGCCTGTAGTTTTTGCTTCTTTGGTGGAGGTGAGGTATTTTTGCTAGGTACTCCTCTCTTGTCAATGGTTGGTGGATGGCGTTTGTTTGGCGTGCTGGTTCGTGGACCTTTAAGTCCAATGCCTGCCCTTTTGTTCAGACCTGGAGCTACAAAAGCAGGTTTCTTGGGCTTTTTCTTGGACTCAGTTTGCATCTGTGTTGGACCTACGAGTTCAGAATTATTCTCCCTGTTGTCACAAGTATGGTCTCTTGTTTGTTTTTCTGGCCTATTTTTCTCATCAACAGGTGGATATTCAATTTGGGAACTTGTGACAGGCATGGACTCCTTTGGCTTAGTGAATTCAACAGTTTCTTTTACTTTAGAAGTACCTTCTTCCTGTGTGCCCTGGCTAGCCATTTCCATTGTGTACACATCACTATCAAACTGTATCTTTTGTTGACCAATGTTTCGCTTTGAAGCCATTTCTTCTTCAACAGCAGTGGCAGTGATTCCTATCTTTGGAGAAGATGCTTTTTCTTTGAGTACTTTAGATACCCCAGGTTTGTCTGCAGGTTTCCGTACTGGTTGTGTCTTAAACACTGGCTTGACTTTTCTCACATTTTTGGAATCTGCTTTTGCTTGTTTGGACGGTTTTTCATTCTGTTCTTTATTTGAAGTTTTCTTCACTTTTTTGTTTTTTATTTTGCTGCCCATTTTGTCAAGTTTGTTCTTTTTCTTTCGTTTCTCATCTGTAATGAAAAATTACATAGTATACATACATATATAAAGCAGTTGGATACACCATACCATACATGATGAAAATATTTCTGTGTATATAGGGTTGACTTCACCTTTCAGTCTGTGAAATTTCTAGAGGAACAATAAGCACAAGTACCTAAACAACATGTGGTGGTGACCTCAGGGAGTACAAGTATTATATAGGATCCTTGGAGGATGCAGGGCTGCTATCAGGAAGACTAATTTAATGAACTTGTAAAGATGTTGTAACTCCCACATTAAAATACTAATGAAGATTGAATTATAAAAATAGGTAAAACCAACACTTGAAGTAGTGGAACAATACATTGGAGGACCTCCCTGACTTATTTTGGGCCCACTGGCCCTTCTTCAGAGGGAAGGTGGTTCTCAGTTTTTACTAAAATTATGCAGCTTAAGTAGGGTAAAGATGAGTTACACTGATTCTGGCAGAGAATAATTTGAGAGGGAGGAGATAACAAGTTATGCACTGATGTGGGGGATTATGAAAGATTATAAAGAATTTAGATCTGACATGATAATGAAAATTAAGATTTTTCATGAGCTAATATATAAAAGTTGAATGTTGCGATGGCGGTAGGTCTATGGGGTCACTGGGCTGGATGTTTCATCATAGGAGAGGTATAAATCTCTGGTCCATTCTGGGGTATTATGCAGGATCTTGGTGTGCCACAGGGAATGTCTTGGAAACTTTCTGGGGAGGGCTGCAGATTTTTTTGGGAGAACAATGATTGGTATCAGTCTGCACCACATGATTTATTACGTCACACTACTGAAGCTGCATAGATATATGAGTTAGCAACCATCAAACCACAAGGCCTAAATTCCAAAGAAGAGAAATGGTAAACAACCGCAAGATGGACAACTTACACACCTGCCAATACTGCCTTCAAAAATTAGAAAGCAGTTCATCTTTCTGCAGACATTTATTGACAAGAGGCGAAGTGTACCATTTCTCCTGCAGTCTCTGCAACAAAACATTTTCCAGGAGCCATAACTTCCCTTGGCATTTCAGATCACATGGAAGCCAATTTATTGAACCCATAAGATACCTGCCAAGGGAGCAAGCCATAGTACCACATGGATACAGTGCTCAGACCATTCGAAGCTACGGGGGCCAAACAAGCCAAGAACACTGGCGCCGCTAATGACACCAGTGATCAAGCCAGCACTACCGCTAACCCAACTTTCAGGATAAAGCCAGCAAGCAGGCCAGGTATTTAAACCAGAAGATACAGACGGATACCAATTATTGTTCTGCCCAACAAATCACGCAGGCGATTTTACAGCAGATATCCTGGTGCAGCACTCCCCAGAAAGTTTCCAAGACATCCCCTGTGGCACACGAAGATCCTACATAATACCCAAAAATGGACCAAACTTATACCTCTGTGATGATGAAACATCCGGCCCAGCCACCCCATAGACTTACTGTCACCGAAACATTCAACTTTTATATATTAGCTCATGCAAAATCTTAATTTTCATCATCATGTCAGATCTAAATGTAGAATTGCATTTAATTTTTTTTTTTTTTACTCAATTCCGGGATGGATGTAACCACTGACCGAACCAGTGTCTGCCGTAGTCAAGGAAATGTTGCCAGAAGCTGTCAACAGCCACACAATAGAACTTTTTATGGACAATCATTTAAAAAAAAACAAAACAAAAAAACCCACTCTTTCTAATCATAAGAAGTTTTTTTTGCATGGCCAACCCATCCTTACAGTGGATTACTAATTATTATTGCATATACAACTAAATTTCCTCGTATAAAAATGATTCGTATATAGCATATATTTTATAACTTTTATCAAAACAATCTTTTAGTGAACATAAGAGGAAGAACAACAACATGGGGGATTAGTGAACATTTTTATTGCTGCAAGAACCAAGAAAACTTTAATGTATTAATCAATTCTTTATTATCTTTTATTATCACCCACATCAGTGTACAGCTTGTTATTTCCTCCCTCTCATATTATTCTCTGCCACAATTAGTTCAACTCCTCTTTACCCTACTTAAACTGCATAATTTGAATAAAAACTGAGGACCACCTTCCCTCTGAAGGAGGGTCAGTAGGCCCGAAATGCGTCCATGAAGTTTTTTGCCAAGAAGTTTGAGCAGCTGAAAATTTGAAACAGAAGTAATCAAACATCTAGATTTTCCTTGTTGGCAAGAATGGCTCTGTGAAGACATTTGCAAAATAGATTGCAAAAACACTACAATTGTCATGTGTACAAGAGCATACATGAATGCCTTTAGAAATTCACCTTCCTCTGTAAGTCTCACTTCAAAATTGCCTCCAAAGAAAACAAAGTTACACATTTCTTTTTACATTCTATTTAGTTTCCCAGTTTCTGCATTTTTAAAAATTTTTTGTGGTCAGGGTAGCAAAACTGCATGAGGACCCTTCCCCTTGAGCAGTTGATTGTTTTCACCCTCACCATTGGTCATCATCTGTAGTTTACTGCTGCTAGTTACAATGGCAATCAAGGGTGACCAGTCTGTGATCCAGACCCTTTCATAAAGGTCAGCACTATCTATTGTTGTTGTGACACGGAAGACAGTGTGGCGTGAAGACTACATGGACAATTGTAAACTGCAGATTTAGTAGCTTTGCTTGTGGGATTACACTCTAATGTCTACCATGGACCAGCTGGGAAAACAACAATGGGACTGTTAGACTCAACACTGGTCCCACATGTATCTAGTGACAGCACATGTGCATGTACAAGATGGCTATGACTCACTTGTCTGCTCATCAGATTGTTGTTTCCTGGCAAGCTTTTTGTCATTTAGCTTTTTCTTCTTCTTTTTCTTTTGCACTTGGGATGCTGGATTATCCGATAATGGAAGTCCTGAAATGTAAACACACAGTCTGTCATGCTTGCAGCGTAAGTTTCAGAATGGAATCTGTATTCATTCTACATGTAACTATAGTTTATACCCAGACACAGAGCTTTTCATGCTAATGGTCCTCATTAAGAATCTAAATGCAAGCACTCAGAAAAAAGTCAAACTTTGCAAACATAATTTTATGGCCTGAACCAGCAAACATACAGTGTACACCTAACCCACAGCCAAGGCCTTCTAGTTTGCCACGTAAATGCAAAGAGACATGTTTGCCATTGAACTTGGCTGGTAACCACTTTCACATTATTTTATCAATTATGTACAAAATATAAATACACCCTACCTATGCATGCTGGTGCCTATCAAGGTATGGCCAGCATTTATGTACCTGGCTTTAAATATGCATGTGTTCAGCAAAGGCAAAGAGGCAATCCACCCCTTTAACTTTTCAGAAACTGCTGAACCAACAATATATTTGTATACATATGTAGAATGTATTTGTCTAATCACTGATCATATATATTTTATTGTACAGTTGGTGCATTACTTAAATGTGTGTTTAAGTGCAGAATTATATATTACTTGCTTATTTAATCAACAGGATAAATTATGACATTCCTGATCTATTGATCATGCAATAAATTCATTCAATCAGTTATTGAAGCTTGTGAGATGCACTAATATATGAACATATTAGATATGTACACATAGTAGAATGTTGACACTACATGTATGTCTATAAGTATGTTGTAGGTGGAGATCAAGGACAGGGAAAGGTTGACAACCCAGTGGAATGAAATTTGTAGATTTTTTTATACCATGAACATCATGATGAAGTTGAACAAGTTTGTAAATTGCTGTGCACACCTAGCTGCTGGTGACTTTGAGAACTGAATGGACAAACCATTAAACTTTGAGCCACCTTTGCAGTTAAATAAGATTATAAGGCTGTAGCCAATAATGAGTAACAAAGGAGAGCACCTGATAATATATGATGACAGCCAGTTAGCAACATCAAGGACTTGTGTTTATGTGGTAGGTGCATGACCAGGGTGCTATCTGTAAGTATGTTTATTGTTTACACAACCTTACAGAACCCTAGTGCATCCATGCCACAAAATGTGGCCGGCTCAGGTCATAAGTAGTGCTATGTTCAAAGTTATTTTTGTTTGTTTATAAGTATTTATAATATTTTCACTTAATGTTTAAATTTTATCTGCATTAAGTTTTGAATTTGAGTTGGTTAGAGAGTCTTTTGTAAGTACCCATATTAGAACAAATCTTTTGATATACATCACTGAGTCTTGAAAGGAAGAAAGTAAGTTGTACAGTATTTTGACTGCTGTATACATTGTATTTGCATATTGAAAATGTCCTGTTTTTATGACAGAGTTTAAACTAAATCCCATGTTTGGTGCCATGTTGCCTCAAGAGTAGAATTGTTCTAGTATTCAGTTATGTATATTTATGGACCAGTTCATAGGACTAGGCTAATAAAACATGCAAAAGGGTCACCCAAACATTCACTAGAGCAATGACCAAGTCATCAAGGGCCCCACAAGCAACCGATTTTCATAGAATTGTTACTTTTTACCTGTAGGTCAAGAACACCCAATTGCAATCCCAAGTGAAGTCCTAGGTAAATATCCTGAGCAGGTCTAAATTTTTTATCAAACCATTCTTGAGTTATCACAGGTAAACCAGTTTTGTTCAAATGGATGTGTTATTGTCACCTTTAGGTCAATAGGGATATGGTGTACCCTCCTAAAGGCAGAAATCCTCCCCAATTGCCTTTCTAAAACTCTTCTCATTTGTATCTAGAACGCTGTATTTCCTTGTAGTAAGCATGATAAGGGTAATTTTCAGCCATTTTGCATGCCATCAGTCCCAGTCTAGAAAAAGCAATCACATGCCTGGGTCAAGTTCTCCCCATAATCAATCCCAGACAAGGTCCTAATTAGATACACATAAACACAATTTTAAGAAAATTGGACCATTTTTTTCCCCAAAATTTATCATCTAGAAATGAAATCCAGATAAACAGACCACCCCTGCAGCTGGTATAAAGTGATTTTATACTGCAGGTGGTCTTAAAATGCAGGCCAATTTAGCAAAGAAATGTTCATTCACAGTACTCAAGTGTTTTTAAGGAGTGGATTTGAAAAGCCATTTGGTCACTGACAGGATGTGGTCTTTACAACAGATACCACCAGACCTGTTGTTCAAATGTTTTTCTGCATTAAGAGATAACCTCAATAGTTTTTCTTGGGACCTTAAAGTGTGGTTGAAAACTTATTACCAAATACATTAAGAAGCAAAGGAAAATGAAGCAACATTTACCACTTTCTGGCTGGCTAAAGAATTCATCCAAAACATATTCTGCATTCTGTATAATGGCTTCTGCATTGTCCAGTATGTCGTCCAGGTCATGTTCTTCAGAGTTCAAGACTTCTGCTTTTGGCTTTTGTTTGCTCTGCTTCTTTCTCTTTTTCCTGGGTACTGATGATTGTGACTCTTAAATAATGAATATTTTGCACTTACTTTTAAATCACCATTATGAATATTATATTCCGGAAATAAATGCCGACTCAGTAAATATACCGCATTATATACCGTGTTGATATGACACTCGCACATAACTACCTCCATTGAACCATTCTTTTTTAGGAATGGGGATTTGGTCGAGTGGATATGTGCGTTTCCCATTTCAGCTAGGTGACTGGTGCCAAAGGTTGCAGGTTCGAGTCCAGCTGGTTCCGAACATGAAATATATTATATACATAATCATATACCTATTTAGTTGGCAGGTGGCACTCATATGCTCTGTAATTGTGAACTAATTTCAGTATATAAAAAAAAAAAAAAAACATAAGGCAAAGGCTCGAACTCCATGAAGTAGAGAGTGTTATAGCTGAAAATTTAAACTGAAAAAAGTGCTATCCACTAATTGCGCTTATAAATGCTGGAACAAGAAGTTGTTCTGTACATTCAGTATGTACCAAAAAATGCCAGCAGCAATTTTATTCTTGAAGTTTGTTAATTACTGAAGTAGAAAAGTACAATTATGTGACATCTTCAGCTCCATAAATTAGGGTGTTACAGTTGAAATTTTAAATTAAACAAGAAGGCTGTGTGAACAGCCTATGCTCACCTGACTTAAGAAATTCATCACACTAGTGGCACTGTGACCTTGAGATCGAGGTCAAGGTCATCCGTGTAGTGTGCAGGTCTGGCCTTAGCAGTGGACTACCATCGTGAACATCAAGGTCATAGATCAAAAGGTTCTCAAGTTATCAGGTAGACAGTGAAATTCAGAAAAGTGACCCTGTGACCTTGGAAATAAGGTAAAGGTCATTCAGGCAGTGGGTAATAACTGGCCCACACACAGGACTTCCACCATGTGCAATACAGATTAAGATATGATGCTAACAGTAAAATTCATGTAAGTAGACCTGTGACCTTGAGAATGATGTCAAGGTCACCGCTTGATGTACCATGTATGTCTTGCTCTTATAACCACTGGTGTCCCTGTGCAATTTCGAAGCAATTAGCCAAGCGCATTTGGAGATTTTCTTTGTCAAAAAAATGAGGAAAATTTATAAAACAACCAAAAATCACTAAACCGTACCCATTTGAACAAACTGGGCAGAGACTCACCCAAGATACACCCCCACCAAGTTTGAAGTGAATGTGGATCACGGTTTTGGAGAAGTTGAAAATGTAAATTAATTAACATTGCATTCACATTGATCAAAAAAAAAAAAAAAAGAACAAAGAAATTCACTGAAAACCGAAAATTCACAAGGCCGTAACCCATTAAACATACCCAGTAGAGACCTAACTAAGGTAAGTCCCAACCAAGTTTGAAGTCAATTTAGTTAATGAGTTTTGGAGAAGAAGTCAAAATTGTGAATTACCATTGCATTCACCATTGGCTTTTATTATAGTAATCAATAGGATTGCATGCATTGACACATAAGTAATGCAGTGCCACCTGTTCAACAAGTTAAGATCTAGAGGTACCCAGAAGTATCCCCATGCAATTTCGAAGCAATTGGCCTAGTGGTTTTAGAGAAGATTTTTTTTTAGATTTTGCCAAAAAAAATGAACAAAAAAAAATTCATAGAAAATCCATAAATCAACGCAGCCTGACCAGTTGAACAAAGTTGACCCAGACCCACCCAAGGTAAACCCCCAACCAACTTTGAAGTAAATCTGACCAAAAGTTTTGGAGTAGTTGAAAAGGTGAATAACCATTGCATTCCTCATTGACTTACATAGTAATCAATAGGAATGTTTGCATAGGCTGATAAGTACCCAAATTGAAAATTTCCTTCAAAATCATAGCAACACCAGCTATTGAAAAACTTTTTGACCTTTCCACAAGGAACATTAACACCAAGTTTCAGCACAATCTGAGTGACGGTTTTGAAGAATAAGTCAAAAATAGCAAAAACACGCAAACATTCATAAAAAAAAAAAAATAGAAAAAAATTGTAGCACCACCTGTTGAATAATTAAGGTTTTTGGGTACCCAGAAGTGTCCCTATGCAGTTCTGAAGAACTTGGCCAAGTGGTTTTGGAGAAGAATAATTTTTAAGATTTTGTCAATAAATTAACAAAAAAACATTATAAAAAATTAAAAGATCACTGGATTGTGACCATTTGAACAAACTTGGTAGAGACCCACCACGGTACATCCCCATCCAGTTTGATGTGAATCTGGCTGACAATTTTGGAGAAGTCAAAAATGTGAATTGTGGATGGATGACAGACAATCCTATAAGCTCAGCTAAGTGACAAGTCAGCTGAGCTAAAAAAGTGCTACCCCACTAATTGCACTTCTAAAAGTGGGAGCAAGAAGCTAC
Organism: Hermodice carunculata; assembly: GCA_964020975.1. Taxonomy (NCBI): domain Eukaryota; kingdom Metazoa; phylum Annelida; class Polychaeta; order Eunicida; family Amphinomidae; genus Hermodice; species Hermodice carunculata. The sequence goes on along the minus strand of OZ026626.1, from coordinate 59,420,192 downwards.
ATACATTCAATATTGTCCAAAAATACCAGCAGCACTTTATGCTTTGTTAATCACTGAAGTAGAAAAGTACAATTATTTTTTACATCCTGAGTTTTTAAGTTTGTTGGTGTTGGTGTATGGTAACTTCAAATTCATAAAATATAGTAACTCAGTGTTCCAATCCACATATCTGGATTAGCTTAACCCACTTGCCATAGTTATGGCCTGTTTAAATACTCACTACAGTTCTGGGTGTTGAACAATATGGTCATGATTGTAACTAGGGGTATTTTTCCCCTGGAGGTGATACCCTAAACTTGGATGAGCATTTGCACTTCCAAGTGTCCAGTCCATTTATTGGAAACACTAATTTGGAATTATAAAGCTTTTGCATGTGTTTGTGATCAGAAAACCATCATTGGGCCATATATTGCACTCACCCTGGCAACCACTTTGAACTTCTTTGCCCCACTTGCCCTGGTAGCGATGGCAAAAGCCGTAAGCAGCCAGTCGATCCTATGTAGATATTAAGTGGTATAATATATAAATTGTGAACATTGTCAGAAATGTGATGCCTGTATGAAGATAGAACTGCAAATCATGTGATCATTGTATGAGCATAGTGCTGGTTTCAGCGACAATGTTGATACACTATTCCATGGATCAAGAGACATGCAAAAAGGATCCATTATCATTATTTTGAACAATCTGACAATTTACTAATTATTCTTAGTAAAGAATAATTTTCTTTCAGCATGCTCTCACATCAAGACAAAACACAGCTATCTCCCCCTTTCAGGTCAGGGGACCATTTTTGCATCTGGGGACCGTTTCAGGTCGGGGAACTGTTTTGGTCAGGGGACTATTTCCAGTCGGGGGACTATTTTTGGTTTGGTCAGTGGACCATTGCAGGAAGAGAATGTTTTGGGTCGGGGACTGTTTTGGGTTCAGTTAGGGAGTTGGGAGAGGCAAGTTTAGTCACGGGACCATTTTATGTTGGGGGACCATTTAAGGTTAGAGAAGCATTCAGGTTGATTTGGTCAATCCAGGGGTTGTTTTCCGTCAGGGGACCATACGGATCCTGGGGACCATTTTTGGTTGGGAAGCCATTTCAGGTCTGGGCCCCATTTTTAGACAAGGGGACCATTTCGGATTCGGGAACTATTTATATCTGGAGACCGTTTTAGGTGCGAGGTCCAATTCAGGTTAGGGGACTGGTTTGAGTTGGGCGGCCTTTTTGGTCAGGGGTTTTTTTTTGGTCGGTGTACTGATTTTGGTCAGGGGACTTTTGGGTCCCTCATGGACCCTCAGGTGTCACTGTGTTGTAATAAGCTCAGCCATGAAGTAGCTAGCCTGGGGGGAAGGATGGGAAGGGTCACGGACCTCCCAGATGTCGCTGTGTTTTGGTAAAGCTCAGCCAAGGCTAACATAGATATGACCAAAACTGGAGAGTGAGTGGAGATAATTTTAATTGACCACTGAGGTCCCATAAAATGGGGGAACCCAGCAGGAATGGAGTGGTCCTGATGTAGTCATGCTGGTGGCTAATCACTGTCTTCATCTGGTTCCATGTGGGGGGTCGGTACTCTAGATGGTTGGTTGGCCCTGGGCTGTGTCCAGGTGAACAGCATTAAGTCTTGTCTTTGTCAGCACTGTTTGATGGAATTAGCTAGATGTATTAGACATCTGCAGACTGCCTCTGAAATCCTGATCCTAATTCTGAATCTGTATCTTGGTCTCCGGGAGAGGTGAGGCGTGATTGCCCTTCCTGCCAGGTGCAGCGGTTTAAGGTCCAAATGAAGACTACCGTAGCAGTTGACAATAAGGTGGTGAATGTGGTCAATATGGTAGAGCAATAACTCTGCGTTCTCTCATTGACCGCCATGTGGCGCTGCGGACAGCTTTCATCCGGGTATTCAATAGCAGGTCAACCTGAGTAGCGTCGCATACTATGATTTGTTAACGCATGGTGCAAACTGAGCGTTTTTCTTGGCGAATGAAATAACCAAGTGTAACTCATAATCATGATAATGTTATCATTAATAAATACTTTTTGTAGAAAGTAATGCAATCAAGGAGTCAACCCAATACACATTGTTGTGGAGTTAATCACATTTGATTTTAATTTTAACTTTTTTAACGTTACCTGCCGACCCCCCCCCCCACATACATACAGTAACACTGTAAAACTTGGGAATTCATCTACAATAACATATTCTGATGAGGTTGTCTACTTGTCTTTATTTTTGACACAATGACAACACACCCGGCAAATAAAATACAATTGACTCCTTTATCTTAAAACGCGATGACCAATGTTGTTTCATCCTACTCGATCCTCCATTATCGCCCGCGATGAACCAGGTCACATTAAATCCTTGCAACAGGAGTCTTACGAAATCCTCATGCTGTTGAGTCCATATTATGTGCTATGTCGATAATTTGTTATATGTGATCATTGCATTATCTTGATAACTGTCGAAGAATATTCTTTATTATTGCATTTATTTCGACCATTCACATAGTCGAGTGGCGCTACACAGGAATGTTACAAGCAGAATGCGGTTCCCGGTCACCGCGGTTCAAATGGATTTTTCACTTTTTTAACACAACATACGAACAAATGAATTCATGCTCTGCTATAATACAATCTTATCTTTCATGTGTGTAAAATTTATTAGCAGATATTATGTGAAAAGGAACATTTTTGGCACTTTGATTGCCGATACGTACAATGTTATCACAGTGTTTGCAAATCCGCCGACACCAATGTTCACCCGCAGGCGAGTCCCTGGATGAAAGCGATGACTCGCGCCGTGTAGTGGAGGTTTCTGGAAACTTAAGAAACTGCCCTTCCCTATTGTTGCTGCAGGGCTTTGGAGCTCTATGGGCAAGAGTACAGGCTGCATATGAAAACTTCTTGGGGATGATGCAACAGCTAGTGTATAGCATATACACAAGGTGCCTCAGCTGTTGCCACAGGCAAATGACATTACAATGAAAGAGCACAAGTAAAGTTGATATTCCCCATTTGAATATGCCAAAATTATTTGTGTAAGGGTTCCTTACAGACGTTCGGTACACTGGTCAAAAGAATTTAGAAATCTCTGTTTTTTGGTGTGAACCAAGATATTGGCATTTGAAACAAAATGCAAGCAAAAAATTGGCATGTCACGGTGCTACTTTTCTCGCTAGGTGGCGCTACATGCAAGGACTACAGAAATTTGATAGCAAACATTATATATGTGGGTAAAAGCAAAAAAAAAAAAGGAATTAAGGATGCAAAAATATGCATAAAATAACTCAACATGAGTGTATGCAATGTATATCAAGCCTTTTAATTATAACAAATATGTAGACAAAACATGCTGGAATGTGACTTTAAATTCATCTCGTCTTGCAAAAATGTATAAGTGCTCACATTATTTTTTAAGTTTGAAATAGAAAAAAATATTTGCAAAACCCTGAAAAATTGTAAGGGGTTTCCAAAATATACACTGACTTCATTGATTAACAAAAAAAAATCATACAGTGCTATTTTTTTTCGCAATTGTACAAAGAATTCATGCATGTTGACTTAATTTGTTCTAAGTTCATAGGTACAAGGTATCCATTCATTGTCTAACTTGGATACCATATCAATATACATGTATGTAGGGTAAATAAACGGCAGTACGTCGTTAATTTTATATTCCAGTCATAATATATACTTCATAGTTTTACTGAGAAGAGGCAAACATTTTAAGAGTCTTTCCATAGTGCAATACAGCAATGTGGAAAAAGAGTTAAAAATAAGAATATCAAAATTATAGTTGCCTTAACACATTGTCGAATGGTAACACAGGCAGCACATTAGCAAATATGCCTGTGCCCCCTTTTGACGCTGGGGTATTACTGTGGTTCCCCCCCTCCCCCTCCCCCAGTTGGGACAGCGTTTATCGTACCACATTCACAAGACATGTAAAGTACACTGAACAAGCCATATCGTTTTTCTGATTCTGTATTTTTAAGGGACAATGTTTTTTTTTTTTTACATTCCTCGTATACAAGATTATTGGCTAGTACACTTAGTTCCACTATTCTATGACCTTCGTCCCAGTTATAACTGTCAGTGTTTACATGTGCATGTGGCATTTGTTGGGTGGGCGTGGCCCTTTCGACGGTGGCTTGGTCAGCGTTCGCTGATTGTGTACATGCGTTTTGGTCTACCACTGCCGTGTTTCGACGTATTCTGCCTTGTTTTAAAGCATTTAGTCCTTTGTTTTGGCATTTGTTAATAAACCGCCCATTCTTTTTCCTTTTCACTCTTCGTAAACAATCCATATTTCTCCAACAGAACTGTGCAAAATAAGAAAAGCGAACAGCAGCTAGTGCAGGTATCGACAAATACCAGCTCCAACTGTATAGAGGCTTTGGACCATAAATGGTTGCGCATATCGCGGTGTACCGAACGTCTTTAAATCAGTTGTTCTGTAACTTTATCCCATAATGGGGCCCTTGGGAAGGTTATAAAGGTATGTATTATGGCTATCACGCCTGCTGTTCTGTCTGACATAGTACCGCATTACATTTCTAGAACAACAGGACTATGAAAGTCCTGTGCTCAGCTGACACTACATGCACAGACTGAAGTGGTCCTGTGAACTATGATATCAAGGTCACCTCTAGCTGTTTCAGACCATGATCAGTGTTGCTAACATGAGCATATCCCCTTGCCAATTATAAAAAAATATAGTAAAGTTGCAGGACCGCCTGTTGAACAAATTAAGGTCTACGGGTCCCCACAGCAATTGGCTGGGCGGTTTCCACAAAGATTTTAAACATTTTGGCGAAAAATCAACAAAATTCATTGAAAATCCAAAATTCACTTGACCCTGACCATTTGAAGTAATCTGGTAGAGACTCACCTAAGGTACATCCCCACCAAATTTCAGTTGTATCTGTGCCATGCTTTTGGAGAAGAGGCCAAAAATGTGAATTTCGATTGCAATCCCCATTCACCTACATATATAGAATGCATGCATCAACCAGCAAGCAACAGAACTGAAAAATGTTAAAAATCAGGCATCCAGAACAAATAAGAGCTAGGAGTCCCTATGAGTGTTCGTGTGATATCAGAGCAATTGGGTGAGTGTTTTTTGGGAAGATTTGTTTTTTTGATTTGCTCAAAAAAAAAAAGAAGTAATTATAAAAAGTTTTAGCTCAATGAGAAGTTGAAAAGAGCAAAACCATAAAAAAGCAACAACAAAAAAAAAAAGAAAAAAAACAAAAAAAAAAAAGAAAAAAAGAACAAAAATTGTGGTGCCACCTGGCGAACAAATTAAGAATTAGAAGTCCCAAGGAGTGTTCCTGTGTGATATAAAAGCAATAGAGTGGGTGGAATCAGAGAAGATTTTCAAGATTTGCCATAAAAAAGGAACAAAAAAAATTCATAAAAGATAAAAAATCACTGGAGCATTACCATTTGAACAAACTTGGCATAGATTCTCTTCTTCATCATCACTAAATCATTTCGCTTAACTTTACAAACCTGGTGACCTACAAAACCTCGATCACACTCACCAATATTCCACAATATAATAGTGTTGGACACAAAAATATCTAATCCATCAATTGGAATGTCTAGAGTAATTATATTTTGAGGTTTTAATTTATGTTATCCTGTTCAACATTTTGTGGCTCACAGTTTCTGTCAATGTGTAAGTGGTGCCACTGGCATCTCCATCGTTTGAGAATGCTACCTCCTTCACAATCTCACCAAATTTCATAACGATCCACTACAAGTTCCAGTTAGCAGACCATCCACAAGATTCTACCATTTTGACCCCTAAACTCCAAGTACCCACATGACCTTCACCTTCAACTCAGATTATAGCATTATTCAACACAAAATGTGCACCCAGTGTCCAGCTATCCATACATGCTTGGTTTGTTCAAAGCGGGTAATAACTTTTGGAGTTATTGAAGAAAAACAATAAATATGGATAAGGACCAAATTCCATAATAATTTGGTCATGGTGATACAAAGAGTAGGTCATCAAGTACAGTTTTATGTACAACGTACTCAAGCGTAATTTTGATCTGGAGTCTCAGTTTCCTTTGCCATTGATGTCCAAGCTACACCCTGCACATATAACACATTAACATTGGACATGATCTATATACCCTATAAATTTGGCATGTGTAATTAGACTATTTTTTGAGACATGAAATTTTATATCCTTCAACATATTTTGGCTCGTGATTTCCATCAAGGTATAGGTGGTACCACTAGTACCATAAGCAACTGAGATTTTGACTGCCTCCAGAATCTCGCTAAATTTCATGAACATCTATGAAAAATTAAAGATGCTAGAATGGTCACAAGACTTTCACATTTTGACCCATACACCTGTATTTCCATTTATGCTGTAGGTGGTATCACCAATATGGAACTTGACTTCGATTTTCATACTCTTGCTAAGTCCTGAAAGTTATCAGTTATATGGGGCTATCTTGAAAACTGTGGACTGTATTGCGCTCACAAGCAAAAGTTTCCAGATTGATGGCTGACTGGAAAGACGTTCATGAGTGATTGCAGGAGTTCCGAGACCCATGGCCAACAGAGCTAAAACAAGATATGTTTGTAAAACATAGATGCCCTCCGCCCTCATTACCCTTGCCGTCGCTACCCTATTGATAGTGGTAGATGGGGCACTCGTGACCTTACAAAATTAGTGAAAGTTGATCATACATCAATGTCAGATATCTTTAAACTTTAATCTAGCCCTTAAAAAATGACTAAAAACCTGGACAATATAAAAGTTATAGCTGAAAAATTAGTCATCATTTAGAAATCATATTCAGCAAAGTGGCTTTATGACCTTGGAAATTAGGGCAAGGCCACTCATTTTCACTTGACCTTCTTCAGTTATTGTGCAAAAACCACAGGAAGTCTACTGTCTGTGTGTGACCCTCAAAACTGGGTCAAGGTCACCCATCTACAAACTCAAACTAGCCCTTATAGGCAAGCATTAAGCTGTGCAATATAACAGTGCTACCTCTAAAATGCAAGTTATCATGCAGAAACAGTATTCAACCAAATGGCTCTGTGACCTTTGAAATTAGGGCAAGGTCACCCATCTTCAAACTTGACCTTGCCCCGAATATGGACAATTATCCAGTGCACTATCAAAGGCCTAGTTTAAAAACCTCTTCAGTTATCATGTGGAAACCAAAGTTAACTCAGGGTACCAACGTGACCTTGGAAATTAAATCAAGGTCACCAAACTTTTAACTTCTTCTAGCCCTTAGCAAGAACTATAGACCTGTAAAGTATCCCAGTCCTAACTTAAAAACTTCTTGAGTTATTGTGCAGAAACCACAGGAATTCTACAATCTCTCTGTGACCCTGAAACTGGGTCAAGGTCACCCATCTTCAAACTCAACCTAGCCCTTACACAAAACCATAAAGCTGTGCAATATAAAAGTTCTAGCTCCAAGGTATAAGTTATCATGCAGAAAGCATGAAACCATATTCAGTAAAGTGGCTCTGTGACCTTTAAAATGAGGTCAAAGTCATCCATCTTCAAACTTCGTCTAGCCCCAAATAAGGACTATAATCCTGTACAATATAAAAGTCCTAGCTTATAAACCTCTCCAGTTATTGTGCGGAAACCAAAGTTAACTGAGGTACCACTGTGACCTTGGAAATTAGGTCAAGGTCACCCATCTTTACACTTTGCCTAGCTTTGGACTAGAATGATACACCTGTACAGTATCAAAGTCCTAGCTTAAAAACTTCTTGAGTTATTGTGCGGAAACCACAGTCTACCGACCGACCAACCGACCGACCGACCGACATGTGCAACGCTATATGCCCCACCTTCTTCGAAGGGGGCATAAAAATAAAAAGGCAGCTTTATGTTCTTCCTCCCATGCTCCCCTGCCCCCCTTTCTCCCCAACATGCAACAATCCCAATATTATGCAAAAAATACTAACTAAGAAATAGACAAGCAAATCTTTTACCTTGAGGGACAAATCCAGGGCAGACGTGGCTCTTGCTCTTGCTTCATTCACTTGCTTTTTATAGTCAGTTCCTTTTGTTTTTGTCTAGAAATAAATTGACAATACATATATTGCACCAGAAGATAACAATGCGTGAGGGAACCCCCCCCCCCCCCCCCAAAAAAAAGAGTAGTGTCACACAAGGCAATAGTCATTCTGTTGTCACAAAGTGGAAAGTTACAGGTTCACTGTGCTCAGATCTCTTCATGACCAAGCAATCAATTATACTACATGTACTGTGGTACCTGCTGTATGTGGCCACCCCTTCTGCCAAGAAAAAGTGACTACATACAGCAGTTCATCTGTCACCAAACGTAAATTTTGCAAAGAAACTGACTCCTATGTCTGAGCCTAGTGACCACAATAAGCAATGTGGTTGCTCACAGCAGTGGTAGCATACAGCAGATACCACTGTATCAGCAATTGTTCTCATTTACTTGGGGTTAATTAGTGCCAATGATAATATATCATGAACAAACCTAAAAGTATATACATTAACACAAGGACAATAAATTAACTGTATGAGCTGCTCATCATGGTCTCATGGTCATTGATTAAAAATATCTTTCAATTGTTTATCACATTATGTTGAATTATTGCCTATGGGTATGACTCACAGAAAACTGTTACTTACAGATCCCAACAGATACGAGGTTTCTTGACCAGTAAATGGCATTACAAACTTCTCTCCTACCCAAGCTCTTGTGACATGAGCATCGAAAAACACAACATGGTACCGTGTCTAAAATAGAAATTTATCAAATTAGGGTTTTGCACAGAATTGTATTACACATAGATATAGAAAGATTTGTGCAAATTTTGAAATCTGCGTTTTTGGTAACTCCCTAGATGAAATGGTTATAAATTTGTCAAGCTGGAATAGAATTCCAATTGGTATCTCTTTAGAGCAATTCATGTAGGCAGGGCTTTTGGGTTTATAGCTTTGCATAAGACAAATTAATTAATCAAAGATTAACACTTAATTTCGTTCTTATTCCACAAGATTATTAATTTTCTTTTTTTTCAAAAATAAAACATTTGCAGACAGACAAAGATGTTTTGGTTATGAATTAATGTCTGTGGGCCCTACAATCCCCAGTTTAGGTCACACCATTTTTCATTTTTTGGTTTATGGACCTGTTTTTTCCAGAATACAAGAAATTGGAAAAAAAATCAAAACTAGAAAATTTCCAGTCTTTTTACTTTTTTACAGCATAAATTTGTATTATATGTGACAGTTTGATGTTGCATAGTCTGGATGACCTTGACCTTTCTCAAGGTCACAAAGGAAATGTATTTCAGGATTTTTTTGGTGATGGTCATTACATCTTAACTTACAGGCATAGATCTGTGTGTGTGTGTATGTGTGTGTCTATGTGCTGTGGGTCGCCAGCACCCATTCCCACCCCCACCCTGCACCAAGAAGAAGATAGAAAAAGGAGAAGAAAAAGAGGAAGAAGGGGGAGGAGAAGGAGAAGGAGAAGGAGAAGGAGAAGGATCGTTTGTGCCTCGCTCTCATGTGCATGGACATGCCATACACACACACACATACATACATATATATATATATATATATATATATATATATCAACTTTTCTTAAATCTTGTCCGAGAAAAACTGGAAATCAATTTTAAAGATGCATGTCTGAGTAAAATCCAAAAACAGGGCAGCGAATTAAATGTTTAAAAACCAGTTTCTGAAAGAACCATATCTCGGTGTAATTAAAGACCAATGATATAGAACAGCTGTATCCAGATTCCGACTTAGCTCTCATCATCTTGCTGTTGAAACAGGTAGGCATGCAAGGTCGAAAATACTACGAGAGGACCACAAAATTTATGCATCAAATGTAACATGGGATGTGTTGAGGTCATATGAGAAGCACTTTTAAATGATATGTCCAAGGTATAACACTGCTGGGCAAACTCTATTTAACGAAATTGAGCTGTTTGTTGACAATTTTAGTAACCTTAATTGCCACAAAAGAAAATTTTATTGCAATCATGACACACTGTGATCCACATGGTCTCCAACAGCTTGGTAAATTTATATATGAGGTCTGTCAAAATGTTAACACCATATATATGCATGTAGAGTTGGAGTAGGCACATTCCTCGCAAGATAAATTTGGTATAACAACAAAATTTTGGACATTCATTATCCACATTCTCTGTACATAGTATTCAAACCTAGTCACATGTATTCCTCATTCTTTGTATATATAGTATTTAAACCTAGTCACACATTCCTGGAAATTTTTGATAGTTAGTACTAACACCTGTTCCTACTTCTTACTCAGGATGATTAGTGTACACACATATGCTGACCATAAGATCTCAGCAACTGACAATCCTAATTGGCGCTATTTGGAATGTAGAATGTTTATGTAATGTGGTTTTGTGGTCTTGGCCATTCGTAAAAGTTTTCGTGAATACGTTTTATTTATCTATTTATTTATTCTTTGATAAATTTTATTCGCAAAGTATTATGTATAATAGGTGTCTACTTCTATGGTGTTACACCGGTAGTAACTAGTACAATGTAATTCCCTTTTCCAGGTCATGCAAATCTAAGTTTACTGTCCTAATTTAGTAATTGTCTTGCTCATTGCCTTATAATAGTATCTGCATTAGCTGAATTAAGTAGCTGAACTTAGATATGATGTTTGATTTGTATGTATGACAAACAGGTAATTTATGTGTGATATTTATCTTGTATGTTTGACAAATAGGTCAATGTTGACCTGTATTTGAATGTCAATAAAATTTTAACTTATATGTATATATATATATATATATATATATATATATATATATATATATATATATATATATATATATATATATATATATATATACAGTGGTACCTGCTCTAAAGACCACCTCTCATGAGAGACTGCATTAGTTTTTAAGACCACCCTTTCAAGACATTGGCCTTTTATTTCTTTGTTAATTTACCTGCAATGAAAGACCACCTGTCATATGTGACCACTTTTGTCTGGCATTAGGGATGGTCTTAAATTGCAGGTACCACTGTATATATGTATATATATATATATATATATATATATATATATATATATATATATATATATATATATATATATATATATATATATATATATATATATATATATATATATATATATATATATATATATATAACCTGGGGTCTTAAGTTAAGAATACATATATATATATATATATATATATATATATATATATATATATATATATATATGTATATATATATATGTATGTATTCCTAACTTAAGAGGCCAGGTTATTAGGACGGAGCAGATATCCATTTTGTAAACGTATACAACAGAAATGGGCAGGTCAAGAGAATAATAAGATTAGTGTCCACTTATACGTGTATATATATTTGCTTTCACATTTTGTTTTTAGTTGAACATTAGTCGTTACATGTAAGGATGGCGATATGTGGTAACTAATAATATATTCCCATCAAAATATTTCCAATTTAATTTAAATATATTTTTTCATTGTACACATGTATCAGTACAGTATCTATTTATTTTCGGGGTTAAAATTGCATCTCATATCTTAGAAAGCATAAGTATTTTTTCAAATTGAAGAAGAAATGTAAAATTTACAAAATAAAATCCTAAGTGTATCTTATGTAATTTTTGAAAATACAATTGCAGTAAAGTCACAATCGTATAATTGTTATTTTTTCAAGCACGTCATGGGAAGAAAATACTTGCGGAAGATTTTACTGTTTAATAATTTGCTATTTATCAAAATAAAAGAGTCAAAAGGAGCAACAAATACTGTTAATGTGCTCATTTTTCCACCTTTTCATGTATTTTTGAAAACCGAAAAAACAGCAATAAAAGGATGGAAACAGATATTTTCTCAAGAGAAAAAGCTTTGAGTGAAAGAGTAACTAGAGTGTGATATCCTTGAAATAACTAACTAAATAAAATAATAATCATGATGATGATGATGATGATGATGATGATGATAATAATAATAACAATGTATTGTCATGTGTGTCTTGTACAGACCTACTGTGTGTCTCCATGTTCTGGAGATTCCATGTATTAGTCATCTCTATGTTCTATAGGGCTATCCAGACTAAATAAATACATAATAATAATAATAATAATAATAATAATGATAATGATAATGATAATGATAATGACAATGACAATGACAATGACAATGACAATGACAATGACAATGACAATGACAATAATAATAATAATAATAATAATAATAATAATAATAATAATAATAATAATAATAATAATAATAATAATAATAATAATCTTTTAAATCCATATGAATATGTACATGTACTCTGCTTATGCTGATTTCTCCCTTTTTTTCTTGTAAAATATTCTCCTTTTTTTTGTAATATATTTTTGTTTATATTTTATTTTTTGTATTTTACTTTAGGGTCACAGTGGTAATGATTTCATAAATGCTTTTTGATGCTTATAACATTTGAACCTGTGTCCATATACCCTCTAAGGAACATTATCTAGAGACAAAACTGTATGATGTGTGGAGTCATGATGGTGCCAATGGTGGTATGTCATAGCATGGACATATAATTTGATTTATATGTCCATGATCATGGGTATCAAAAACACATTAATTCATTATTGGAATAACAAATTAAGATGGAATTACAAAATTCACAACAAAGATGTTGGGCCAATGCTCACACTTTAAACTTTGAGTGACCAAAATCTATTTTTAAACACTTTCACAAAGGACACTTAAGTCAGTATGTTGAGAAACAGCAAGGCTAATCATACCAAATATAGCACAAATATATATCATCTGTAGAAGTTTCATACAGCATGATGTGGATGAGTTTGACCTACTTTATCAAGGTTACACAGGGAATGCTTTTCACAAAATGATTTTTATGATGGCCATAACATCTTAACTTGTGTACATATGTCCATATACCATTACAGGTTTATTATTCGAAGTTGTTGGTGTGTGGAGAAATGGTGGTGGCACAAGTGGTATTAATTGAAACCAGCATCATAGGTATGGAAAACATATTAAATTCATTCAGGTGATGATAAATTAAAGACACTACAAAATTTACATCAAATATGCATTAGGTTAAATTTTGTCAACTTTTCAGTGACCTTGACCTATTTTCAAGGTCATTACACTCATTAGTAAAGGACACTCTACATGTTGAGAAAAAATAAGGACTAGGATATCAAATGTAACACAAATCAATGTGTATTATGTGGAAGTTTGATTTTACACAATGTTTGTGAACTTTGAACTATTTTCTGAAGGTCACAGAAGGATTGCACTGGGATTTTTTTTTTGTCATGATCATCTAGTTATAAGTCAGCAGAGTATCAGACACTTTGGCTTCTTGCTTGAGGTTGTTTTCATTTATGGAAATAAACATTCTCTCCAGCTCAAAAATGTAAACTGTGTTCTGTGGACTTAGTTTCAGAATATTATTTACTGTATTCATCTCTGTTCCATCTTTGCAGTCCTACTTTCTGGCCCTCTGAGACAGTACTATTCATTCTGGGATCCAGTTTAGCTGTTTTACACTCAGTTTCAATCAGTATCATTTGCATTTAATGTAAAAGGTTCACATCAATACACTGATAAGGAAAATAATTTTCTACACGCTCGCAGGAAAACAGCACAATGTACAAGTATACATACTGCAATTCTGTCCTGCAAATCACATGAGAAATATGTTTCTTCATCAGGATCAATCTCAACCAAGGCAGGCCAACCTACAAACAAAACTTGAACATCTTACAAATATGCATTATAACCTGACATTATAAAAACACCTCAGGAATGAGGACACCTCAGAAATTAGACCAGTTTCCTCACAATGAATGAAATGTATCTTCTTGTTGATATAAAAAAATGATTAAAAGATAGAAAAAGTTACAGTCTGGATTTTTGCTTGTGCCTTTCCTTTCTACCCCTACCCTCCCCCATGAAGAATTTCAACACCTAGCAAATTAAAGGCAATATTCATATTGATAAAAATATATAATAGAGGAATGTTCTAAACATATTCAACTGTACATGCCAAAACACCACTTGTTTACAGGCAATAAAAGCTCCACTGCTTCACAATAAAAATTTGATCATAAGAAGTGCTGCCACTCTTATCATGATTATTGATGGACAATGTGCACAAATTGGTCAGATAAATCCCTGCGGTAATATAAGCCTTCTAAAAGAGTGATCAGCAGTTGATCAGTCTAAGCCAAACATACACATGACTCACCAAACAGTGTCATTTTGGGGTCAGTATTTTGACTTCAGATTTACATAGGTTTGCAGGTAGATAATTTATGACCTTTGCAGCCACACTCTTTATCAGAAATGCTCTGATATCCTTAGCAGGCATTAAAATGCACATTGTTTGTAAGCAAAACATACATGTTAAATGTTGCCAGATACCATAAAAAAATATATGTCATACACATTTGTGAATTTTTAAATTTATTTTTTCCCTGTTCCTTTGCAATGAAAATCAATTGGCTGTGCTGAATTGACTGTGTGTTTCAGGTCAATAGCCCTTGTCATTTTTTGAGGCCTTAGTGTCAATTGTTTGCTGAACAAAGTTGTTTTTAAGCATGAGTGGCACCAGATTTGCCACTCTTCTTTCTACTCCTACTGTATCAAAAATAATATTTTGATACCTTTGAAATATAACAAGAGGACTGTTACAGTCCTATGCTCAGCTACCTTACATGCATAGACTGAAATGGTCCTCTGAACTTCAGAATGACATCAAGATCTCCTTTGTTTAAGACCATCATCACTGTTGCTAACATGACGTTTTTCAACGCAAAATTATCATTAAGGAACAGTACTCACCATAAGCCACTTCAGCTGCATGATGTACCATCAGACTAGAGGTGAGAGTCCAAACCAAAAACTCTGCACTTGAGAGCCATGGCCCGGAAAACCAAAGAATATTTGGGCCCCCCTGACAGATGGGACCCTGGGGGTCCATTTGCTTGCCGAACAAAAGGCCTCCCCTGCGAATATATAGGCCCCCTAACAGTAATTAGAGAAATGTAATTTTGGTCCATGCACAATACATATATAATGATTGTCCTTTATCACATTCTATAATGAATGCTTAAAAATAAGTTGGATGGTTTGCAACGGTCATTAAAATAAACAAAAATCAAAGGCTATATATAATCTATGCAGAACCAAACCTTTAATTCTCAGTGTGTAATCGGACTTAATGGTAATTAATGGGGACGCATGCCAGTTATTAAGCAGAAGTTTTCATTAAGGCTCTGAATAAAAATAATAAATCTGCACAATTCTTTTTTATTTTACACATTTTCTAGTCTCACTTTTGTTTCTTCATTTTACCAGATCACTATATATTATCAGCACTTAATATGACCGACACATGCATCGCCATATATTGAGTAGTTTGATTCAGTCACTGAAAATATAACAGATCTTTGCATGCTGGAATATTTGCTCCTTTAACTGTACCTTTAATGCAGGACAAAAAGACAAGTATATTATGGGGGGGGGGGGGGCGGGGCGGGGCGGGCGGTGGGAGGGCTTTCTACTGTGGAATATTTGGGCCCCTTAAATTGGATACTTTAATTCAGTACAGAGTATATTGCAGGGGCTTTTCATTTATATAATATTAGGGCTTCAAATCTGGCCTCTAATCTTGCCTTACATGTATAAATGGATGGGCACTTTCCGTTCTAGAATATCCGAGCACCTCTAATCTTGTCTTCATGCATGCATGCATCAATTAATTAATTAAACGCATGCACGCACGCACACACACACACACACACACAAAATAAATATAGAGGGCCCCTCTAATAATAATAATAATAATAAAAAAAAAAAAAAAAAAAAAAAAAGAACATCTTTTACTATGGCTGTTCTTCCACAGGGTCCAGTAGGCAAGATCTTTGCCCAATTATTCCAAACTTAATGTAGGAGAAAACCGGAGATCCCGGAGAAAACCTACGGTGCTCAGCAAGTTTTTGGGAAACCTTGTCACATGAGACCACGAACCCCCAGCCCAAAAACGCCGCCAAATTCGAACCCTCGGAGGAATTGGACTCGCCGTCGGAGGAACTTCCCGGGACGAACAACTTGTGCCATCGTTGGGGATCAAACCTGGGCCGCAGCGGTGACAGGCCAACGCGTACTCGCTGGTCCACTGAGCACCCCTCTAATCTGATCTTCGGGCATAAATGAAGGGGCGCTTCCATTGAATACTTGGGCCCCTGTAATGTATATGATAAATAGAGGGGACCTTGCTGTCCTAGAATATTCAGGCCTCGCTAATCTTCTCTTACAACTATAAATTGAGGGCCCTTTCTGTTCTGGAATATTAGGGCTACTATAATGTACCCTATAAATAGAGGGGGCCCTTCTATACTGGAATATTTGGGCCACTCTAATCTGTCTTACATTTACAAATGGAGGGGCCCTTCTGTTCTGGAACATTTGGGTCCCTTGAATATACATTATTAACAGATTGGTCCTTTCTGTTCTGGGATTGTCTTACATGTTTGAGTGCAGCAAGGGGACTTTCTATTCTGGAATATTTGGGCTCCTAGCTCTTATAGGTGTAACATGTGTTCTGGATTATTTGAGCCCCTCTAATCTGGAATATTTGGGCCCACTCAAATGTACATTATAAATAGCGGGTGGCTTTCTGATCTGGAATATTTGAGGCCCCCCAATCTGTCATGTATAAATGTGGGGGTTGAGGGGGGTGGGGTGTTGGCTTAATATTTTTTTTCTCAATATTCGGGCTTCTAGCTCCTATAGGTGTTACATGTATAAATGGAGGGGGTGGTTCTGTTTCAGAAATATTTGAGCCCTTCCAGTGTTCAAGACACATACAAATAGGAGGCCCAAATCTAATGGAACCAAAAGGTCCCCTCCCCATTTATATCCACTGCAAGGCACTTACATGTATACAAATAGGGGGCCCAAAACTTCTGGAACCAAAGGGCCCCCTCCCCACTTATATCCACTTCAAGGCATATACAAATAGGGGATCCAAATATTCTGGAACCGAAGGGCCCCTCCCCATTTATACCCACTTCAAGTCACTTGGATACAAAATGGGGGCCAAAATATTCAAGAACCAAAGGGCCCCTTTCCTATTTATATCCATTTCAATGAACTTGTACACAAAAAGGGGGCCCAAATGTCCTGGAACCAAAGGGCCCCTTTCCCCATAAATATGCACTTCAATGCACTTAGATACAAAAATGGGGCCCAATATTCTGGAATCAAAGAGCACCTTTCCCATGTATATCCTCCTCGACACACTTATCTATACTGTTCAGGTGTCAAGGGGCCCAAACATTCAAGAATCAAAAGCCCACGCCCCTATCTACATAACTGGAAATTAAAAGTTATTTATAATTATTTTACAGAAGTAGTTTGGGTTAGCTCAACTATTAATGAAAATTACTGGTCCAATTAAAACTTTACACTCAGAGCCCGAACATACTTGAATCAAAGTCAAAGTTTCCATTTTCTTTGACAAAGTAAACTTTACTATAATATAAAGAAATTGTGTTGGTTGAAATTAATGCTACAAAATGGTTTGACTGCTTGTATCAAACATTTCTTGGACTGTGTATTAAAGAACTACTCACAAATTCAAAATCTTGCAAAGTACAATATTGGCAGAAACAATCCACAGTACAAGCAATAATAAATGGTTGCAATCAATTTTCACTTTAATAGGATTGAGTCATCTGGTCTGAATTCCGCATCAATTATAATGCCATTCACATGATTCAGGACAATGTTTTTACATTTTTCGCAGAACCTATTCTCACGCTAAGTGCACCTTTTACATTAAAGTCTACTGTAACTTGACCTATTTTGCTATTTTATCGGCAAAGGTACCAAAAACAATTGATTAGAGGTTTATTTAGAAGTCTGTATGATAAAATTGTCACATTTACACAACAAAATTGTTTCTGCTGCAAAAGCTATGCAGTTTGATTGACCGAAAATGAGCATACAATGTCTCTGCTTACGTAAGTAACATCGATGTGCATGCCCTGAAGATCGTGTTTGTGGTGCCATCCCAAGATTAAGTTCAGCGTGACAGAAAATTAGCCCCAAAATATAAATAGCGAAGGAAGGGTTAAGGATGGATGGAGATCCAGAAGGACAAATAGGCATGCATGAGTGATTTTATAAGCTATCTGCGACCTTTGGTCAGCAGAGGCAAAAAGCCCCATTCAGATTTTGTTTGTTTAAACATTTATTGTAATTGCGTCACTTGAACACAAATTTATCCAGCTCATATTTTAAGAAAAGTAAACATACCATGGGTATCCCACCATTTTGGCCCAAACAACAGATCCTTCTGTATATTTAGCAAAGACATAGTCCCGATCATGCTCGTCCTGGTTCAGGATTCCTCTGCCTTTTCACAACTATTGTGTGCTTTGTCTGAGGAAAAGCATTACATCTACCTCTTTAAACAATTACGTCTTACAACATGATATGAAGAAGTGTAACTGAATCTATTCACAAATGATACTGCAAAGCGCACATCAATTTCAGCCAAGTAAAATTGTCCTTACACAATATATTTACAATGACCTTAAGAGATTCAACAGTCCTCAGAATTCACTTTAAAATTCTTACATACACCATTATGGTATTCGTGACCTGGAAGTTTGGAAAGTTGCTTACAAACACCTGTATAGTGTTATTCAGGTTTCATACACAATATACAAATAAAAGGATCATATAGGCCTAACATATTGCCACCGGTAGATCCCCCCCCCCCCCCCCCCCCCGAGAGAGAGAGAGAGAGAGAGAGAGAGAGAGAGAGAGAGAGAGAGAGAGAGAGAGAGAGAGAGAGAGAGAGAGAGAGGAGAGAGAGAGAGAGAGAGAGAGAGAGAGAGAGAGAGAGAGAGAGAGAGAGAGAGGAGAGAGAGAGAGAGAGAGAGAGAGAGAGAGAGGAGAGAGAGAGAGTTAGTTTTGTTTATTTTTTGGAAGAACAGCATCATAATAATAAATATGAAAATCAACCACAATTTGAGTTATAAAGCATAAGAAGTATTTACCAGGATTCATAAAACAGATCCATTTGTCTGGCAAGACTGCTGGGTCATGTACATGTTCCAGGTACCGCCACTTTAAACAGTTTATCTCTGTGCACTGCACCCAAACACCTGAAATAAACAAATTCATGATAGTTTTCCTTCAGAAAGAGACAGAGGCATTTCATGAGTGAAAAACTGTGGACAATGTCCAAAGCTGTCATATGATTTCCAATACAGACCTCTTTTGCACTGTTCAAGGTTACCGGTAGTCCACATTACTACATGTATAGTATATGCTGTTGATATAATATTATGCTTTTTGTGCTCATACTCAATGCGCAAAGTTTTCCAAGTGTAAACATATTGAGATTGACCTTTAATATTTTTAGAGTATAACCAGGTATTTATAACTGCATGATGGGCCCTGTACATGCACCATGCAGTCAACCATTCATGTACGTTTGTGTACGGTGGTTCCATGTCAAAACGTACACTGGTGAAAATGTACCCCAGTTAAAATGTACCGTCATTTAAATGGACCAAGGGTATGTTTTGACCAGAGTACCTTTACACTAGTGAAAATGTACCCTGTAAATGTTCTTTATTTTTTAAATTTTTCAATGCCGACATGTTCTTATGTGTAAGAATATGTCGACATGGAAAGAGACTTGTTTAAGATGGCCAGAAACTATGTATGTGCCTATTCACATACAAAGATGCCCAGCAAACCCAACTTTTCCAATCAAATCCTATAATGTCATGCTTTTACTTCTGATACTTTTGCTTGTATAAGATGTTATATTGTATGATTCCCAAACGCTTTTTTTTTGTGAATTTCCGCAGACGGGGGTGGGGGGTTGGTGGGTGGGGTGTTAATAAATAAAGAATCTTAAATGGCTGAGAGTGAGATACTACTATTCTCTTATGAGGGATCGTTGTTGGTGGTGAAAATCACTAGTGATTTTCCACACCAACAGTGATCCCACATGGAAGAAAATTATCTCTGATGTTTTTCAAACCACACCGTGTGGTTTTTGAGGATTAACACAGGCTGTTGTCTGTCGGGCGGCGCCACAAGGTTGCTCCACCTGAGGGGATTAACACCTAGTCCCCTACCCCGACTGCCAATGTCACTGCTGGTAACACCCAGCTTCCTTCATCATATTTTAACAATTCCACAACAAAATGTCAACCAATTATACAAAAATGCAATAAATTACAACATGTTTAATGTACAGTGATATGGAGAGAAGAAATATATGCAAAACACGACTGTTTTGTCTAGTCAGACTGACAGAGACACCCGATGGCATATCGAAATTACATACAGTTCTATTTAAACGAGTTTAAATGCTGTAATTTTAGAGATCCACAGCAATAGGCATATATTTAGCATAGAAATACACAGCAAGCACAAGCAAATTTGACATTTTTATAGACAGTGTAGCTATAAACATCTTTTGACAGGGCTTTTTTCCATCAATTTCAATGGTAATCGTGTTATTTCCTGTCTGTGGGCATATGCAATTTTTTTTTTAATGAATGGGTGTATTGTGAAAGCCACATGACTGAAAAAAAGACACCACTGAAAAAAAAAAAATATGGAACATTTACATAGCACGTTACCAGTAAAAAAATACCCTGGTCAAAACGTACCCTAGGTACATTTGAAGGAGGGTATATTTTGAACGGAGTGCATTTTCACCAGGGTACGTTTTGACTGGGAACTGTGTGTGGTGAACTGCCCTGAGTAATAACAAAAATAATCTTGTGGAGTGGTACTGTATGTTTTATACAGGTGGCCGAAAAAAGAAAAAAAAACAAAACTTTCCTTCTGATCCTATCCCTGCCTCTAAGGCTCAGGCATTTCACGTGTCCTGTGCACACAGTCATGGGAGCTCTGATAAGGGCTACCACCTTTCCCTTTCCTTCCCAAAAACCTGTCACTCAAATTAACTCCGTTCTTTTCTAATTCTAACATTCCACTTCTTGTCTCCCAGCACCCTATCAGAAAGTCCTGTACAGTTCCGACTCTTTTCTTTCCTCTTGGTAAACCCCGTTAAACCTAAAATCCATGCCACACGCTTTACTTCTCCAAAGTGCCAAACTTCCTCTAAGCCCTTACAGTTATCATTCTCATTGTGCCATTTCCTCAAGATATTTTCCTTCATCCCTCTATATGCAACACTCCATGCAAACCAATGGTCTATTGTGTCATCTGCCTCCTGGGAACAAACTCTACACTCACCATGGCTACCTGCAGTCCATTTCTGTCTTCTCTTTTCTAAACTGATAACTCCTGCCCTACTCTGAAGCAAAAGTTTAGATCCCTACCCTCCATCCCAGCATCCAAACTGAGTGCATTTCTTATTGCAGCTGCTACTGCATCAGACACTTGCAGCCCCCTTCATCATCGCTGATTTAATCAGGCACAGGTAACCCAAGCATGTCCCACTGAGCCTTTCAGCAATCAAATGGTCACTGCATGTGAAAAGCCAGAGACATTAAAGTCCTTAAAGTTATGGATGAAGTGCCCTTTGATAATTAAATGGACAACATCATTTTGTGTATCATCTAAAGTGAGAACATGAAAATCAGAAAAAGTATAAGGTTATCTGAGACAGTTAGGCTACTTAGCTTCTCATGTACTTTGAACATTTTGAAGAATACAGTAGTGATTTTTTTTTACTTTTTAACTGATTTTCATACTCGAGCAGCTGTATTCAATGTTACATTCATCTTCAATCACCATTTATGACCTATAGTGACAAGTGTCCAAGAATTAAGATCACCTTAAAAAAAACCCAAAGTTTTGATGCATGGGATTTTGATGAGGGATTGACTGTTGCAGACACTTCATGGGCAATCTGATGAGAAATGTGACTGACCAGTCATTTGCCAATTTAAAATAACTAGTTGTACAGGAGTTTTATAAAAAGGGCATAGAACCTGCAGAACTGTGTCATATATTAACAGAAAATAATCAATGCAGCCAATCCATTCAAATTGACACATGCTTATCATGGGGCACTGGTCTTCTGACACCCACTGAAGAAGACTTAAAATCACAGTTGCAACATATGCCATATCATAAAAGGAGTCTTTTCAGAAACTTACCATATTCTTCAATAGCACGCTCCTGCATCCTCTGCTTCTTGGACACTTTAGCAACAGTCTCTTTCTTTGGCTGAATCCCCTTCACAACTGGGACATCAGCAGGATTTCCCAGACCAATTGATCCTGAAGAAATAAATTCAAAAGGTGCATTTTACGCTAAAATACTACCATGTACATTAAAGTCAATGAAAAATTTGCATTGTTAATTTAACTTTTATGTAAAATAAAACCACACACATTTATCTGAATACATAAACAAGTGTGTGTATGTGCACACACATGTATATATGTGGACAAAGAAAGACTGTCCAAAAACACATATAACATATGAATATTGGGAATAGAAACCTCAGAAAATGGGAATGTTTTAATAGGCCAAAACAATGTTAAGTGGACCATTTTCATTTGTGTAACATTTTAAATGAAATTAATCAGCTTTTTATCCAATTAACCAAGTACTGCACAATTTCATATTGCATGAGATTTCTTTCAAACATATACACATGTATACATATAAAGATACTTTAAATACACCCGGGCCATTTTAAAATTTTTTTCCTTTCAAAGGCAAATATTTTGCACATGCATACACAAGTTGTTCTGTCACAAGAGACACATCTTGTGAGAGCCCACCCTCTCAGATGGGAGACCACTTTACAGATTCCCAAGTCCTATACATCCCATTTTAATCTACCTGTCATAAGAGACCACCTGACTTTTAATATATTTTTTTTGTTGCAGTAGAGGTGGTTTCTGGTGACAGGGATCACTGTAATAAAAAAAATGGGTGGGGGGGGGGGGGGGGCAGTGCCATGCCCTCCAGAAATCTCTCTTGACTTGTAGGAAACAGTTGTCAAGATAAAGAATTCCTCAATCTTATTAAAAATTTTTGAGTTTTTGATAGTGGGGTAAAAAATGAGGAAAATGAAAAGCATACATTCTGCAAAATGACCATGATGTGGGTCACAATGTTTCAACTGGTGAATTGAATGTGATTGTTTGAAATAGAATTAAAAATGGCTGTTAGATACCAATTTTCTTGGCAATGACTGGTTCTGTTTGTGCAAGGTCCTTTCCTGGTGTAAAATCCAGGGTCTTAGGTTTCATCTTGTCCTTCTTGTCTGAGCCATTTTTCTTCTGTTTTGGCTTAGGTGGTGCAGATGTAGAATCATTTAGGTCTTCCTCATCAGTGACAGCTGGAGTTAGCTCATTGGTTAGCCTAGTAATTTCAGCTCTATAATAGCATGGAAATCAAGGTATTCAAGATACCAATAATTACATCCTTATCACTGTTGAGACCTACAAGCTGGGGTTACAAGATACCAGTGTTTTCCCCACATTATAAGCTTGATCCATCGACCGAGAGAGGTATCAAATGCTCAGGTAAGATATCAAATCCATAACATGCAAAACCATGTATCAACTATATACTGAGTGATGTTTAATTGCAGTTTTCACAGTAATTTGGCTGTCAATTGTTATAATAGTTTATCAGAAGTACACAGCAGTATCCTGTGTGTACATTCATTGCGCTGCCCTTTGATAGTTTTTTTTCTTTAAGAACGATTTGGGGGGGGGGGGGGGTGAAGAAGTAACAAATAATATCAAATGAAATATCCAACATTAACAAAATGTTCCACAGATAATTTTTTTTTTTCAGCACAGAATTCTCAAGTACAACCGGTCAGGATGATAAAGACCTTATCATCATCTTGCCTTTAATAGTACTATTTGGTAGGTCAATGTATATCTCCATGAATGTTGTTGACCTCAATTTTACGGGTACAATGACTTGAAAATGCTTAAGACTGTCATTTTATGATCTAACACTTAGCCTGATTAGTGAAACAAACTAAACTAAAAAGAAAAAAAATATAAAGTTGGTTCATCTTGCCTTATCTCATCAGGCATGTTTTCTAGATTTACATCTTCTGGATCTTCCGCTGGACCTTCTAAAGCATCATGATCACCATTCACATCTGCCTGGTCATCGCCTGCGTCATCCTCTGGTTGATCAAAATCTTCTGAAGAAACAAGAGACATTGGAGACCAAAAAATGGACCAGTACTGGCTCTAGTATGTAACACAGGGCTCAACATTCAGATTTTTTTTACCTGCCTATTAACACAGGGAGAACTGATGTTAATGTTTTTTTTTTTTTTTTTAAATTTTCAGTTACGTCCAGTACAAAAATTCATATTGGTCTCTAAAATTGTTACTTAAAGTAAAGTGCAAGTTTTAGGATGATGAGGTAGATAATGTCTGTTTGAAAGATATCAAAATAGACAACAATAATAAAATTTGAACATTTATCATTTCAGGGAAAAAACTGCAAATGCATACATATGTATATCAGTTTTGTTTAGCATATTTTGCCCTTTCATTAACAATTAATCAGCACATGGATGTTTTCTGCAGATTGCAAAATTCAGAATGAATCTTATTCATATTGTACAAGGAAGGTCATATTCTGAAATGTTGAATAGATTTTTCCTACAAAGTTTTGGCAATTATGGTTCAGATCATGATGTGTACATCTCAGCCACCATGAAAATTGAGTTTTTACCCTCATTTCTCTTTTCCCTACCCAAGTCCAACACTCTTTGAAGCCAGACGCTGATCACTGCGCACACACTCTCGGCCTGCTTGTTTGTCATTTTCTCTTAATATCTTAATTACTAGAGCAGTTGCCTGTGTCCAGTTTCCTTTGCTTCATAGTGAAAAACAGATGCATAAGTTCACTTTCTGTCAGCCAATTTTCAGCCAATTTTTATGATCAATGTGTCAATTCAATATAGCATTTTATGAAAATTAACATGATTAACACATTTCTGTTTAAATTTGAAAAGAAAAGTTACTGGATGAAGCTAATTAGAGCCCCTAATCTATTGACTAAAGTGCTATCTCAGTGATTACGTAAAAGCAATTAGGTTGAGTTAATGGGTGTTGTTTGAAGTCCAGGTCAAGTATGAACCATGCAGCTAAGGCTTGCAAGGAGAAATGGGGGTGAAAACCGCTGTGGCAAATGGCTTTTAGCTGATGTCTTTAGCTGAAAGTGGACACAGCATGTTCTAAAATTCATGTCAATTTAGAAATGAAAAAAAATCTCAACATCAGCATAAGTAATCTACCACATTATTTACCTTGAGCTGCTTCCTCAAGTACAGCATCAAAGTCATCACAAGCCTCTGTATCATCATAAGCTGCAGCAGCATCTTTCCTCAGTGGGTCACCACTACCTTCATTTGAATCAGGGGTCACAAAAACAAATGGTAATTAAATGAACAAATGGTCTTTATCTGAATACTATAGGCACACAACTTCTTGGTTTAGCTGGGCTTACTTGGATGCTGCTGATGGCAGGTACAGATTGGTGGTAGGAATGGGAGTGGGGATAGTTGTTCACCAAATCACGAACATCTTCAGTTTGTAGTTACCTCCTGCTCTTAAAAGCAAGACAGGATCCAAAGGCAAAAGAGTCAACCAGGATAAGGTTACCTTGACAGAGAAGCTTATAGCCACTTCATATAACCCAGCATGGCTTTTGATAACTAAAATATTTATAGTGCATGGCTCACTCCAGACAGTTTGGGTTCAGAAAAAGAAATGATATAAGCATACCCTGCCAGTTGATGTAGGAGGTCAAAAAGATAAAATTTGGACTTTTTTAACATATAATATTATGTGCGTGTTCAAATAGAAAGTTTGGAAGTCTCTGCTGAGAATAAAAGTCAAAAGAAATGTTGGTTAATCACAACTGTGCAGATGGTTGACAGATTGTCCTCTCTCTCTCTCTATATATATATAAAAGAAAAGTAAACGCTTTTTCCTTCACACACCTGTGTCACTTGTGTATCCAGACAATACAGCAGAGAATATGTCTTCATATTCTGCATCACTTAGTGATTTTGGAATCTTTTTAGTTGGCTTTGAACTGGTGTTTCCCTCTGATTCCTCCATACTCTCTTCTCAGTGGAACAAAAACTGTCTATTGTCTTTCATACCTGTCAATGAGATGGTAAAACTTAGCATTTGCAGCATGCATATAAAAATGCAGTCATAAAATTGATTCACTTTCAACGATTTGCAATAAAATTGTATAAATACATGTTTAAAATTGTATAAAAAGCTACGTACAGAATATTCAAAATGTTACTACTGAAAGGCAAAGCCACTGCATATATGATATGAGTGTACTCGGAGTTGCCAACCCGGAGGATTACATGTACCTACATGCAGGTTTTGCAGGTCCTAAATCAGTTTTCTCCTGACTCCTGAATCTTCATCACCAAGAAGAAAAACAAACAAAAAACAACACAATTTCACATTAGTACACAAAAATATAACAGATTTTTGGCTACGTTTGTTAAAAGAAAACAAAAACAAAGAAACACAGTCTTGTCACATGAGCAAAAGGCATAAAAACCATTCAATGTTTCATTTGCAGATGGAGCATGGTGGGGATGAGGCAGCGGGAGGGCACTGGAGAAAGCGGGGGGGGGGGGGGAGGGGAAGGAGGAGGATCATGAATGGGTTGATCTGCGTCACTAACCAATACTGACCTCTACATCTAGGATACCAGTGTGTTACCATCATTTATCCTGGGAGACACACCTGCTGAACAAATGTTTTTGATTTAAATTTGCACATATTGAACATGAAGGCGAAAACGAAGCCAGAACAGCCCAAAACTAACTGTGGTTGTAAAAAATATACAGAATTTGTGATTTTTAGCTTGAATATTTAAATGAAATTAAAATAATGTATAATGCATTTGATAAGTTGATGCTCCAGGCAAATAAAATAAAAAAAGGTTTCATGTCATTCTTCACGTGTGACCTGTTACAAAATAGTGCAAGTTGGATTGCATGTTCATGTATGCGCAATGGGACAAGCGGAAAATGTCGTCTGCAAAAGTACGTCTGCTGCAACTTGACGCTTGTTCACTCAAAATTATGAACTTCTTCTCGTCAGAATATACTTATGTGATCAAATCTAAGGATCACAATTGCTGATGATGGGTTTATAGCAATTATCGACATATAAAAACATTAAATACGCCTCAAATCTGGTAATATGTTTCCTCAGTTGCCCGATTCCAATTCTACTTGCTTCCAGCCATTACTTTCCCACAATGCAATGAAAATACGCATGCGCTTGTGAAGTCAAAGCGTTTTCAGCTCTCTCGGGGTGCAGATGGAGTGGCAGCATAAGTTGGTGTACGATAGGATCTGAGGATATTGTTGAGTCAATTTTTGTGCAGAGTGGTAGAGTTGAGTGGATTTCATCGTTCAGTGTCAATGTTAGTGTTATATGTGGAAGGAAAGACATAGAACAAGCACATTGAAAGCGGACTGGATTGAGCTTCGCAGTTTGCAGGTTTGCATAAATTATGTTGAGAAGTTGAATAGTTTTGCCAATAGGTGGCACTGTCTGTACCACAGGTGTGCTTACTGGCTTCGCAACATGTGAACGTACACACGTCGACACATCGAAGTACCATTCAAGTTAATAAAACTTCTGATGGTTCGGTGGGAATTGTATTTTCTGTGACTGCATGTAGTTAAGTATTATCAATATGAGCGTGGAAGTGAAAACTCCAACTAAGGAACAATTCGATCACAGAATTTTTCCATGTGGTGAAAGGAGCACTACAAGTGTTGACAACATCCATGGGCAGGGTCAGGGGAGGCTGCACCAGCATGATGGTGCAGGTGTAAATGATTCTGTACCAGAAAAGCCATCATTTCAAAGACAGGCTTCCAACCCAGGTCAGAATCACAATCAAGGAAAGATACACCGTAAGAGGCGAGCAAGTGAGAGAATCCCAGATACAAGGGGAACATCTGTGATTAATAAAGGGAGGCGTCACAGCAATCGTTTTGGTAAGACAACTGGTGATAAAATTGTGCTTCCAACTAAATTTCTTCTTGGGGGAAATATAAATGATCCCCTTAATCTGAACAGTTTATGCGATGAAGAGGTAAACAAAGCTCTAAATGAGAGTACACCACAGTCTTCTCCGATTCCAACACCAGCCCGCAGGCAGCAAGTTCATGTTCTGATCCCACCAAACATCTCGGATCCTTTGGGCCTAAACTCCGAACAGGATCCAGGTCTTGTGTCGCCAGGCAGCAAGAAAAAGAGAAGTCGTCATAAGAACAGGAAGAGAAGCAGTGGGCAAGGGACTGATGGGAAAGAGGAAGAAAAACCAGACTTCTCAAAACCAATGCACATTGTAATAGGTCCAGATCCAGATGTTACTGGGACTGAACAACTTGAAGGCAGCAAAGCAAGAAAAGCTATAACAGACAAAATAGTGTCACCAGTGATACCTCAAAGGTCACCAAAATTACGAAAACGCAGGAGGACACATAGTGAAGGATCTAAACCAGAGCCAAGCTCTGAAGTGTCAAGATCCCTCCTGCGAATGGACAGTAATAGATCAACCAAATCAGATCAAAGTACTAAGATTTCACCCTATACACAGAAAACTTTATCTCAGTCTAGCCAGTCAGATAAAGAAGTGCATGTACAACCAAAATACAGACGGAAAGATGCTCAGTTTATCTATGGAAACTACAACAGGTATTATGGTTATCGCAACCCAGGGCCTGATGGTGATCCCAGACTGAAAATTTTGAAGCCCGAGTGGTTTGTTGGGAGAACTGTGCTAGACATTGGGTGTAATGTTGGGCACTTAACATTGGCTGTTGCCAGAGCCTTTCTGCCATATAGAATTGTAGGCATGGATATTGATGGGAAATTGATTGGAGATGCAAGAAAGAATGTGAGACATTATATTTCGAAAGAAGAAACAAACACGGGACGGTACCCAGTTTCAGTGCTTTTAACATATGGACCTCTTGCAGCACCACCAGTGCCAAGCACTGACAAGTTCCCTGTTTTCCCAAATAATGTGGCATTTGTTCAGGTTTGTATTGTTTTAGTTTTTAAATTTCATCTGTTGACAATATTGTTTGGAGTATGATGCTAAAACTACAGCTCATAGTATGGGAAAGTGCCTTTATGGTTATTCTGTTCTGAAACCCAGGAATTTTAAGGGGAGGGGGGGACAAACTTATTTTATGAGACTGGCTCATTTCAAACAATGGTACTAAATTGAAATATCTTTGCCAACCTAGAAGGTTCAATTCTTTGCATCCCTATTTGCATACATGCACTTTTTACTGATTTCTGTTGTATGTATAAAGTTTACATGATTTTTGTGTGACAGGCATTTAACTCTTTCCCCCTTAAACCGACCAAAACCAGCTGGTGGTAAAGTGTTGTCTGTTTCAATGTTTACAACTAGAATTGCAGACATGACCTATCAAGATACATGACTCAAGTCAACACTTTGGCTGTTGACTCAGTCTTAATTCAAGGGGGAAAGGGTTAACTGAAGTGTTCATTTCACAATATTGGACATAGCTTCCATTAAATCAGCACTTGTTAAAATATGGCAAAATTTTGGGAATGTATAATATATGTTATTCTAGTAGCTTTTTGATTGTGATGGTTGTGTTTGGCAATTACCATTCAGATCATTAAAATAAAAATTATCTAGTCAAAATTTTAGGTTTCGCAGTGTGTTGGCTAAATTCGTGCTGCTTAGATTTCTGGCTGAAATATTTCATCTGAAGAAGACAAAGCTCTGTATTATGTGTACAGCACTTGGTCTGCAGGACAATAAGTTTTAATTTGAATATAGTTGGGGTAATACAAATGCATAATATCCTTCACACGAACCAATGAACCAGTCAGGTAGTTGATCATCACCTTAACCCTTTCCCCCTTATATTAAGACTGAGTCAACAGCTATCCTCGGCATGGGTTGGGCCCTTAGTGCCCAGCCCATGCCGAGGAAAGCTGTTGACCTGGGTCATGTTGTCTTGACAGGTATCATCTTCAATCCTCAGTCAAATTGTTTTTCATTGCTGTTGAAATCAGTTGAAAGCTTTGAAGCAGACAACATTTGACCACCAGCCGGTTTTGGCCAGTTTAAGGGGGAAACGGTTAAATAGCCATTGGTACTGGCAGTATGTGTGCCCTGTTGCACTGTAGTCTGTCATTGTAGTAACCAAAGTAGACCAATGGAAACTTGTGTCAATTAGATTTTCGGTGCTAAAATTATGATCACATAGCCAAAAGGCAGTCCTGGTAGAGTGGTGGAAACAGAGATTTGGTCTTTTCATCAGGGAAAATGAAATCCAATCCTTTGAGTTCTATATGAAGTGCTGGTCATATAGGGGTTAAATATTTTTTTCACAGCGATCATTTGCACAGGGGTGCCAAGTTCCAAGATGGAATGGGGTTCTGAACTCATAAGGATTCTTACCTATAAAAAGCAGCATGCACCCCCTGTATAAAGTTAAATTTCTAGGTAAGGCCAAATGTCATCATTAACATGGGGGGGGGGGGGGGGGGGTAATATACAACTTTAACATGCCTCTTGCACAGTCTGAATGGAATGATTTACAAACCTGTGACTGTTTGATCCACAGAGATATTTTGTACGTGTAGTGATAAATGTAGTAATCCTGTGCAAACCTGAGTTGAATATAGTTCTAACCTAAGTACCCCAAATTATTATTATTACCATGTGTGCTGCCAGTCCAAGAATAAAAGAGAACGCTCCCCCCCCCCCCCCATTCCATCCATCCTCCATCACAAGTTCCACAAAGAACAGTAATGTTTGCAAGAAACAAACAAGTAAATGCAAAACAAACAGACAAACTTCAAAGCAATAAGAATTTGAAAAAAGTAACAGCAGAAAGTTTAGCTAGAAAAACAAATGATTTAAAAAAGATGTACTAAGTCTTAGCCTTTGATTAATTAACGTGAATTATATGAGTCGGGTTGAATTCTGCAGTGATTACTGTTTTATTTCCTGATTTGGTGACAAATTTTGAAGCCCTAGATCTGTCCTTGTTCAGGTATTTCTCATCTATGTTGTGTCACCTGTTCTATTCTCATCTGAGGAAAGATTTTGAAGGGAGAGGCAAGGAGGTTCCTCTTGTTGATCATGACCTGTATCTCAAACAGGGGTAACTGTGTATCTGGAACAGCCCCACTTGTCTGCACATAGTATTGGATGGTTGCCAAAACCTTGCAAGCACATGAAAAGACCCTGGATATATGTTTGGAACTTCTATCTCCCATCATTCACTGTATACAGAGCATAATGAAAAACCCCTGAGGCTTTGTCATGGATGACAAATGGAAATAGGACAGATGTGATTGTGGTACAGGAGTCATCTGATCTGAATAAAGTCATTTCATCATCAGGCATATTTAGATCGATTATGCCTTGGTACTATTTTGGTCATGTAACATCTAAGAAAGGCAGAACAAGCGTGCCTGTGCATTATTTTCGAAGAAGGAGCATTGTTAAAAAGATTTTAGGAGAAGCATATATGTGTTGTGCATTCTAGTGTCAAAAGTTCAGGATGGTCTATGCCATTTACCGCTTAGTGCTGTTTCAAACAAAATGCTTATGATAGAAACAAGTCTCTCCTTGCACAGTTTCAAATGGTGACATACAATTTTGAATTAAGTTTAGGAATAAAACAACCCCTCCTCCCCACCCCCCGCCCCTAAAAAAAACCTTGTTCATCAGTAAATGGCCCTACACCTTATGTTTTTTTTTTGTTTTTTTTGTTTTTTTTTGTTTTGTTTTGTTTTTTTATATATAAAATTTTAATTATGTCCAGTCTAGGATCACAGATCTTGCATGATTGGAAAAAAACTGATGGAATCATGGAGTGGCTTACTCTAAAATTGAATCCCTAAATTTGTTGCTGAATTTTAAAATTGTTACCTTTTTTGTCTATTTTCACCATGATTGCAGTGTTTCTGTTAATTTTTCTATCACTTTCAATTTTTTTTGTTTGGCCAATCAGCACCATGAGGGTGTTCACAAACAACAGTGTCACTTGTAGAAGTAGCAGACGGTATCATTATTGTTGACTTTCTGTGAGAAAATGGCAGCTTTCATATCAGTGGCAGTTGATAGCATGAACAAGCAAGTAAAATAAATAAAGAAATTTATGAGGTTTACTTTTGTACTTTATTTCTGTATTTATACATGAAAGAGAAAAACAGACAACTCAATTTTCTGAAGTAGAAAAGCATCATTTGTAAAACAGAAAATCTGTGTCTGTATCAGTCTTTATGTAATTCAGTTTATTACAGTTTACATGTGCACTGTGCAATGAGCCTCAAGTGGCCACCTCTCTCTTCCCCCCCCCCCCCCTCCCCCAAGAAATGTAAAAAATACGTAGTATGTGCACACAAGTGACCAGACATGAATAATTGGTAACAGTGTTCAAAGGAAAAATTAACTTGACGTCTGGGGAAAAAGTGTGTGCTTTGACTGGCTAACCATTTGATGTATTTTTTGCAGGGCAATTATGTGCTAGAGAGGGATGAGTTGCTTGACCTGCAGGTTGAAGAATATGACACAATACTCTGCCTAAGTATTACAAAGTGGATCCACTTGAACTGGGGGGATACAGGGATAAAGCGATGTTTTAAGCGTATGTACCGTCAGCTGAAGCCTGGAGGGAAGTTGATACTAGAACCACAGGGCTGGCCCTCGTACAAGAAGAAAAAGAAATTGACAGTAAGTCCTGATCAGAGAATTCGATAATTGTGATTTGTGAACAAAGACAAAGCCAATCCCCCCCTCCCAAAACAGATAGATTCATGAAGATTCAGACAACAATACAAAGTAGTATCATGCATGCAGTACCTTCATTTTTATGATACATGTACCTCAAATGGTAGAAAAAGAGGATTGATGATTATCTTGGACTTTATACTTTGTTTTGCAGCGTTTTTAACTGAGTAAATACATGTGATAGGCCCCAAAAAATGGTGCAGTTCATGTTCGTAGGTCTAGATCTAATAAGAGCAAATAATCATATGCGCAGCAGTGCTGACTATAATGTAAAACAAATCTACAGCTTTCACTGCACTTAGGGTTTGTTTCCCGAAAGTATTGGCATAGTTTTTAACAAAAATGTGAATGGGTATTGGGTAAGTATCTTTTTGCATTGCCAGCAACAGGCGCTGGGGATCAAGGGCTGCATCAGCACTTTAGCGACACAAGCTCCTCAAATCCACTGTTTCCTACTGACAAAGTCTGAAACCTTGTAAACAAAACAAAACAAAAAAAAAAAAAAAAAAAAAAACAGCATGGGCAGGGCACTGTATGATGGCCACTTCCAAGTATCTGATCTCATTTTCAGATCATAGGCAATGAGAGAGAATACCATGAAGTTTGTAAATGGAAACTGGGCAAGATTAATTTGTCATATGTGGCGTGAATCCGCATGCATATAATTTTATGTATAAGTATTAATGTATTTCAGACATTCAATAAGTGAATTTAGATAAACAAGTTACATACACACAGTAGATCACAGTATGGGTCCAAATATTTTACTCTCACATAAATATGTGAACAAAATTGTCTCTTTGTTTGCCCCTTCCCAAATAAAGCAACAGGTTCATTAGTTTGGTAATCAGCTTATTTTCTTCATGTTGCACATTTTCAGGAAACCATCTTCAAGAACTACCAAGAAATCCGTCTAAAGCCTGACCAGTTTACAGAGTATCTGTTATCCCAAGAAGTAGGCTTCTCAACGTGCCAGTCCTTAGAGAGTCCCTTCAACAAAGCTAAAGGTAATGAAAGGGGCATTTTGGTGATTGTAGTTAACATCATTGGTCGCTGCATTTAAAACTTGTGTGTGCAAGATACTCCATTTTTAGCTCAGCTGAGTTTTTGTGATGGTCCATCTTCCACAATTTCCATTTTTGACTTCTTTGAAACTGGCAGCCAGGTCTACATCAAAAGCCACACTGGTGTCCAACTTGTGGTTATCAGTTAATATAATATCTGATTTCAGTAGACATTAAAACACACAGTTCAAAGTGAAAGTTGCACGAGTGCACCTGGTAAGGTGCACATAGAAAAACACAATTTAGAGCCTATGCCACTGTGTACAGTACCTCAGTATAGGCTCTGAAATATGTAATGGAATACAGCAGTCCCTAGAATGCAACAGAATGCTGTTTTGAACCCCGATATTAAAAAAAAAAATATGTTGGAGGATCCCCAACCTCTCATCAGCAGGAGGGATGATACTCCCTTCTGCGCCCACCCACTCTGGGTACTACGTGTCTTGCCTCCTGCCTTGGGGAACTAGCCTGTGAATTATTTTTATCCCCCACCCACGAAGTGGGGGAGGGGATATGGTAATGGGCACCGTCCGTCCGTCCGAAACAAATTTTGTCCGGCCCATATCTTCTACATTATTAATGCTATCTCTTTGAATTTTTTATGGTGGGTAGACCTTAGGTAGTAGGTGTGCATAGGCATTGTTTTGTGTGGCTAATTACTTTCATTAATTAATTAATTAACAAAGTTCGTTAAGCAAGACAAATTTTGTCCGGGCCATATCTTCTAAACTAGTAATGCTAGCCCTTTGAATTTTTTATGGTAGGTAGACCTTAGGTAGAAGGTGTGCATAAGCATTGTTTTCTGTGGCTGATTACTTCCATTAATTAATTAATTAACAAAGTTCATTAAGCAAGCTCAAGCTACAATACAAATTATGTCCGGGCCATATCTTCTAAATTATTGATGCCAGCCCTTTGATTTTTTTATGGTGGGTAGGCCTTAGGTATTGGTGTACATAGGCATTGTTTTGTGTGGCTAATTACTTGCATTAATTAATTAACAAAGTTCATTAAGCAAGACAAATTTTGTCCGAGCCATATCTTCTAAAAGATTAATGCTAGCCCTTTGAATTTTTTATGGTGGGTAGACCTTAGGTAGTAGGTGTGCATAGGCATTGTTTTGTGTGGCTTATTACTTCCACTAATTAATTAACAAAGTTCATTAAGCAAGCTCAAGCTACAATACAAATTATGTCGGGGCCATATCTTCTAAATTATTGATGCCAGCCCTTTGATTTTTTTTATGGTGGGTAGACCTTAGATAGTAGGTGTGCATAGGCATTGTTTCGTGTGGCTAATAACTTCCATTAATTAATTTACAAAGTTCGTTAAGGAAGACAAATTTTGTCCGGGCCATATCTTCTAAACTATTAATCCTATCCCTTTGAATTTTTTATGGTTGCTAGACCTTGGGT
The DNA here is from genome assembly GCA_964020975.1 of Hermodice carunculata. Classification (NCBI taxonomy): domain Eukaryota; kingdom Metazoa; phylum Annelida; class Polychaeta; order Eunicida; family Amphinomidae; genus Hermodice; species Hermodice carunculata. The sequence continues at coordinate 59,384,817 of OZ026626.1, read as the reverse complement.
AGTAGGTGTGCATAGGCATTGTTTTGTGTGGCTAATTACTTTCATTAATTGATTAATTAACAAAGTTCGTTAAGCAAGCTCAAGATTTGTCCGGGCCATATTTTCTAAACTATTAATACCAACCCTTTGAAATTGTTATGGCTAATAGACCCTAGGTAGTAGGTGTGCATAGGCACTGTTTTGCGTGGCTAATTACTTTCATTGATTAATTAATTAATAAAGTTCATTAAGCAAGCTCAAGATACAATACAGTTTTGTGTGAAGCATAACTTTGCAACTAAATGTGGTAACCCTTTAAGATTTTCAGCGTTGGTAGACCAGAGGTAGGAGGTGTGCATAGGCAGAAATTTTTTTGACTGATTACTTTCCTTCATTAATATATTGATTAACAAAGTTCATTAAGCAAGCTCAAGATTCAATACATTTTGTCAGGAGTATAACTTTGCAATTATAAGTGGTAACCCTTTAAGATATTCAGGGTTGGTAGATCAGAAAGAGGAGGTGTGCATAGGCATAAATTTATGTGGCTAATTACTTTCCTTTATTTGTTTATTAATTAATGAAGTTCATTAAGCAAGCTCAAGATCCCAATACAATTTTGTCTGGAGCATATCTTTGCAACTGTAAGTGATAGCTCTTTGAGATTTGCAGGGTTGGTAGACCTGAGGTAGGAAGTGTGCATACTCATTTCAGCCAACTTTATTTTAAGTCCTACATGTTAAGGAAGATGTGAATAGCAAACAAACCCCTTCTGCTTTGGTTCACCTTCATAATGGGGGGGGGGGGGGGGGGGGGGGGGTCAGTGGCTACTTGTTTAAAGGGGGACACATAATGCATTTAAAGGCTCTCTGTATTTATTTCCATATTGCCACCAACAGAAACCTTTCACATTGTACCAACTATAATATACCAATGTACATCATGTGTATTTACCACCATGGTTACTGTGGGCGGGGGGTATGGCTAGCGTCAGCAGCTACTTGTTATCAGTTGGCTAGTGTTCTTGCTGGTGGCCAGATTAGTTAATTTCAAGCTCTTTGTAGTGCATGACTCGATTTCAACATGGCTAAAAACTGTTGACTGAAATTCTTGGTTTTTTGCACATAGAAGTTGCCCAGGGGGACCATCACCAAAGTTGTGAAGATGATGATCAATGCAATAATTGTATCGTCTCTGACAGGGGATATATTGATGCATATATATAGCATTAAGGTGCATTGAAGCATCTTGCAGACTCAGTAAAATCTGACAAAAATATTTTAGGGTAAATTTGGTGGATCCTAGGCCCATGATATCTTGGTAATATTAAATTTTCAGTCACTTTACTGGTAAGCATTAATACAGTACATGTTAATAAGCATTGAAGTCTGCCTTGCAGAAGCAACAGATTCAACTCACCAGAGCACAGGGTAACCATGATCCTTTTGTTTAGGATTTTTTCACTGTTCATTTTAAGGAAAAATCTTGCAAAAGTTTCTAATCTGAGAATGCTTTGCCAACTGCTTTGAAATTCCATAGGAACTTTACTATATACCCCTTACCCCAATATGTTTGACAAGGGGTGCTGTATTTTTACCTCAGCTGACTTATCAGTCAGCTGAGGCTTTTTGAGGGTCCGTCGTCCATCTGTCGTCCACAATTAACATTTTCGACTTCTTCTCAAAAACCGTCAGCCAGATTCACTTCAAACTTGGTGGAGATGTGCCTTGGGTGGGTCTCTACCAAGTTTGTTCAAATGGTCACGGTCCAGTGATTTTTGGATTTTTAATGAATTTTTTTGTTCTTTTTTGGGTAAATCTTAAAAAATCTTCTCCGAAACCGCTCACCCAATTGCTTTGATATCACACAGGAACACTCCCTGGGACTCCTAGTCATCAATTTCTTCACCAGGTGGCGCTGCAATTTTTTTCCTATTTTTTTATGAATTTTTGTGTGTTATAGCTATTTTCGACTTCTTCTCCAGAACCATCACTCAGATTAAGCTGAAACGTGGTGGATATGTTCCTTGTAGAAGGGTCAAACAAAGTTGTTCACTGTGTGGGATTGCTGCGGATTCCTGATTTTTAATGATTTTTTCAAGTCGGCTGCTTTGGGGTAAATGCACCTTTCGTATTGATTACCATGTAAGTCAATGGGCATTCTAATGCTAATTTACATTTTCGACTTTTTCTCCAAATCCATCATCCAGATTTATTTCAAATTTGGTGGCAATGTACCTTGGGTGGGTGTCTACCAGGTTTGTTCCAATGGTCATGTTCCAATGAATTTGGATTTTTTTTTATGATTTTTTTTTCAAAAATCTCTACAAAAGTTTTAATAGGAAAACTTAACATGGGAATTTCTTGTAATGGTCGTAACTTTAATAATGTTGACCAGATTTACTTCAAACTTGGTGGGGATGTGCCTTAGGTGGATCTCTACCAAGTGTGTTCAAATGGTCACGCTCTATTGATTTTTAGATTTTTTATGAATTTTTTTTGTTTTTTTGGGGGGCAAACCATCAAAATTCTTCTCTGAAACCGCTCACCCGATTGCTTTGATATCGTACAAAGACACTCCCGAAGACACCTAGTTCCAAATTTGTTCACCAGGTGGTGCTGCAATTTTTTTTAATGAATTTTTTGTATGGTTTTGCAATTTTTCACTCGTTTTTGAGAATCATCCCTCAGATTAAGCTGAAATGTGATGGATATATTGTTGTGGAAGGGTCAAACAGTTGTTTACCAGGTGGCACTGCTTTGGATTCCTGATTTTTAAGAATTTTCATTTCGGGTACTTATCGTTCAATGCAGCTTTCCTATTGATTACTATGTAAGTCAATGGGCATTCTAATGCTAATTCACAGGACAACTGACACGAAATTTACTGTTTACTTGATAACTTGAGATCTGTTTTGAGTTAGCTACACATGTTAATTATTCTGTATGAAGGTCATGCTGAAACAGTACATGAATGACCTTGACCTCGTTTGTGGGGTCACAGTGCAACACACGAATTTAACTCTTCATTATAACTTGAGAATTACTTGAACTTTGATGTTGCACGTGTAGGTGTTCTTCTATAAAGGTCAGACTTACTCAGAACATGGTGTCCTTGATCCTTTCCCAAGTTCCTAGAGCTGCAAGTGTGATGAATGTCAAGATCAGCTGAGGCACGGGCTGTTCACACAGCCCTCTTGTTTAAAGAGTAGTGTGTTTTTAGTCCCCCGCCCACTTGGTGGGGGACTATAGGTTTGCACCTCGTCCGTCTGTCCTTCCGTCCGTCCGTGCGAAGCTTCTCTGGGCCATATTTCCAACACCATAACACCCACAGCTACCAAATTTAATGTGTTTGTACTTCCTAGGATAGAGGTGTATAGTGTGCCAAAAATAGGTCACTAGGTCAAATATCTGGGTCACAGAATACATATGTATGAAAAATCTTGTCCGGGCCATAACTTTTTTGTCCTTTTAGTTAGAGTCATGAAATGTTACACAAATGTGAAGCTTAGTCTAAGAAAGTGTTAGAAAGCAAAACTAGGTCACTAGGTCAAATATTTGGGTCACCAAGATATGTAAATATACAGAATTTTCAGGTCCTGACTGTAATTTTTTTAACTTTTGGAGCTCTTTTTATGAAATTTTACATGATAATGTACCTTGACCCAAAAGTGTGTCATGAGGGGAAATAAGGTCACTAGGTCAAATATGTAGGTCACAGTATAAAATTCTGTGTAAAACCTTGTCAGCACCAAATTTCTTATACCATAATACCTACAGCTACTCACTTTGTTGTGTGCATACTTCTTGGGGTGCTGGAGTGTAGTATGGCAAAAGTAGGTCACTAGGTTCAAAATCTAGGTCACAATGTGAAATCCATGTAAAAACTTGTCGGGGCCATAACATTTTTGTCCTTTTACTTAGATTGATGAAATTTTACACAAATGTGAAATTTAGCATGGAAATGTGTAGTAAAGTAAAATTAGGTTACTAGGTCAAATATTTGGGTCACAGTAATACATAAATGTACAGTATTTTCATGTCCTTACTGTAATTCTTAAAAAATTTTGACTTCTTGTTATAAAATTTTACTGATAATGTATTGTGACCTAAAAGTGTGTCACGACGCAAAACTAGGTCACTAGGTCAAATATCTAGGTCACAGTGAAAACTGCATGTAAAACCTTGTCCATGCCATATTTCTCTTACTATAATACCTACAGCTACCAAATTTATTGTTTAAATACTACCTGGGGAGTTGTTGTGTCACATGGCAAAAGTAGGTCACTAGGTCAAATGTCTAGGTCACTGTGAAATCCATTCAAAATCTTGTCCGGGCCATAACTTTTTTGTCCTTTTACTTAGATTAATGAAATTTTACACAAATGTGAAGCTTAATCTAAGAATATGCCATTAATCAAAACTAGGTCACCAGGTCAAATATGTGGGTCACAGTGATTTGTAAATGTTCAATATTTTCACGTCCTGACTATAATTTTGTGTTACTTTTTACTTCTTGTAATGAAATTTTACCTGTTAATTCATTGTGACTTGAAAATGTGTTATGAGCAAAAATTGGTCACTAGGTCAGATATGTAGGTCTGTAAAACAAACAGCCAAATTACCATTCAAGAAACTGGTGAATTTGCATCAGGTTCCTTTCAACTCCAAACAACATTGTTATCCCAAACTTCATGCATCTTTACTACATTTACTTGCTGTATGGTAAGGAACTACACATAGCTATGCAATACTTGATCCTCTTGGGATTAAAGGGCCTTTTAATTTTTTTTTTTTTCATCTAGGTCACACCTATATAGTTTTCCATTCAACCTCGTGGGCGACGAGCGGGGGACTATGTATTGCTCTGCAATACTCATTAACTTGTTGAAATTTGGAACTTTTTTCCCAAGCTACAAGCTGTATTGGCATCAAATTTGGTGCAAATTACTTAACTCAATCACCATCAAATACATGTGTTCAGTGATTGCACTATCATTTCCTGATTTGTAGCAAATTCTCAAAATTTTGCAATGAGCTGTAACAGTACACATTAGCAGGGCTGAAGTCGGATTGTGCATGTATGTATATCATAATTCTCTCCCAAAATCACATACCAGAGCAATGTCAAACTGTGGGACAACTAGCAGCAAGCATTAGTTATTTTTTATCAAGCTGAGCACAGGCTATGTCAGCCGCCTTTTTTTTTTTTTTTTTTTTCAGGACTGCTAAAGCTTAAATCATGAGCCAAGGGGTAAAAGACCCCCCCCCCCCCAAAAAAAAAGAGTTCAACTTTTACAACTAACTTGTACAGTACCACACACATGCCTTGTGCATCAGTCACTTAAATCAAAGAGGTGTCAGTCTATGTAGACTTGCAAGTTGTAAGCAATTTTAGAAAGCTCCCATCTGTGAATGTGTTAAATGGTCAACTGCCATTTTGGAAAGTACATACTTCACTGCATGGAATGGCTGTGAAATATAGACTGGGCTGTGTTTGCATTGTAAATACATGTAGCTACACTGATCATGTCTCCCAACTTCTACTTTGTACAGGTTTCCGGCGACTGGTCCTAGTCTTCACAAAGGCAGATACAGCACAGAGTACTCCGTATACAGACCCACTTCACTCCACGCCCAAGATTCACGCAGGACCTTATGCCCCTGTGTCCGAACCTGTAAAAGTGGCCACACCCAAGGCAGAACCTATTGCTGCAGAGCCCTCACCATCCAGAACATCAGTCTGATGTGTGAAATTGTTGACGTTTCCCTACAATGGCTTATCAGAAGCTACAAAGTGCTATCTCTGTTTTTGTGCATAGTGTCAGCAGCGACGAATGCTGATTTGCTGAACTTGGCTTCCTTACTTGGCATAACAACTTAAGTCTAGACAGTCAAACAAACTGTTTCTGATCCCAAATGTTTTTGTTTGTTTGTTTTGTTTTTTTGTTTTTGTTTTTGTTATTATTATTATTATTATTTTTTTTTTGAAGGATTATTCTTTCACCATACTAGATTACCAGTAACGTTCTAAAATACTTACCCTGCTGAGGGATTGTGATCTTAACTTTCATAAGAAGACAGGTAAATTGGTTCATGGTATTTTGAATCAGTCCTAGGTCATCAGTAATTAATGCTCTAAACTACAAGCTCTGCTGATGAATTGTGATTATAATTCTCACTCGGAGACAGGTAAATTGATGAATTTCAATTGACTGTAGTATGAAAACAGGAAGCTAACATAAACTTAGCCTATATCAATAATATAGATCTGAAGTATTTCAATTAGATGCTGATATATCCTTCTCAGCAGGGTATGGGTTCTAGTGTACAAGTAGCTTGATTCTGTAACTTCCTAATGCAAATTAAAATTTGTTACATGAAAATCATTTATGTACTATGCAATTTTCTGCTGTTGTAAAAACTGAACCCCTGTTTGGATATTCTGTAAGAAGGAAGCTATTAAAATACATATGATCTAGTGTTCATTTTGTCTGGTTTTGCTCAAGCACAGTGTATAGTGGTGCATGACTTTGCTTGAAGTAAGTTTTCACCAAGGAAAACAGTTGTACTTTTCATATTCATATTGACCTTGGCCCTGAAGAGGAGGTATTCATATTAACTAGGATTCTGTGTGCCTACCAAGGCTTTAGCAAGGAACTTTCCACGGAAGAAGGCAGGTTCATTTAGATCAAGCAGGGCCAAAGGAGCGGCTCAAGTAGTAACATCCAGAAAGGAAAAAGGTTAAGAAAGGTCATTTACTAAGTCTAAATATCTACAAGATGCCAAACATTAGAAAATAATGTTTCCCTGTGCAAAGGGGGGGGGGGGCATATTGTTTTTGTGTCCGTTTCTTTCGCTTCTTCTTGTTCGTCTTTAACACATTTGCAGACACAATAATTCGAGAAAGATTTGATATGGGAAGTTAAAATTTTTTGTGAATATGTTACTATAGGACATCTTGCTCGTCTTTTACACATTTGCGAACACAATAACTCGAGAAAGATTTGACTTGGGGAAATTAAATTTTTTTTGTGAATATGTTCCTATAGAAGACCTTGCTTGGGATTGTAAATTGGGGACATTGACTTAGGAGGTTGAAATTTTGCATTCTTATGTGGTATAATACACACTAGCTTGAGATTGTCGATGGCTTACATTGACCTATTTTCAAGGTCACATGACCACTTTTAAAAATCGTTGGGACACACTTCTTCAGGATTTGAAAATCATCATGGATGTGATAAATCCAAAAGGATTTGACAGAGGAAGTTGAAATGTTATGTGATTATGTACCAATATAAGACCTAATTTTAGAATATGGATGGATGACCTTGACCTTTTTTCAAGGTTACATTGGTATTTCCTTGAAATAATTAGAAGATGCAAAAACTCCAGAAGGAATTTAAGAGGTTGAAATTTTCTGGAATTATTTATCTGAATAAGACCTTGTTTGGGATTACAGATGAATGACCTTGACTTAGGCATTTCTTTAAGGTTGACATTTTGTATGATTATGTACAGGGCTAGAAATAGGGCTTATCTGCTTGTCCGTACTAAGTGAAACTTATGACGGACAAGTAAAGTTGCCAATGCACTTGTCCAGAATTTACATATAATTCAATTAGAATAAGACTCCACTTGGTTGGCGGACAAGTTAAAATTTTTCCTTATTTCTGGCACTGATGTACAAGTATACAAACTAGGTTAAGACTGCAGATTAGGGACCTTGACCTATCTTTGAAGATCACACAGCCATTGCATGACCTTGACCTATTTTTCAAGGTAACCCAGGCATTTCCTTGCAATTGCTGCAAATGCCATAAGTTGTAAAGCATTTAGGTTAGGAGGTTGAGGGTAACAACTGGTAAGGGCGCATGAGGAGACATCCAATTTTCTATTAGAAAATCAGACTGTTCTAGTTTAATTTGTGTTGAAGAAAAAGTGTTCTTTATGGATGGTCAAGTGACATAACTGATACAAGGGCCCTCAGCATGGCAGAGGCATAGTTCTGTTGCCTAGCAACTGAGGGGTCTGAGGACCAGAGCAGATCTGCGGTTGAATCCGATGCGAATACCTCCATTTTTTCATCCATTTGACGTACAAGTATCTGCTCATATATTTTACATATATGCATACATACATGCATACATAAGTACGTACGTACGTTCGTGCATGCATGCATACATCTTCCTCATGACCGTGAAATAATACTTGCTTCCGTGGAACATATACATGTATATGCACACACATACAGTGGTCCCCCTCTTATAAGGCCACCTAGATGTAGCCTAGAATTTGCCTTATAAGAAGGGTGGCCACCTAGAGGGGGGCAATATGATTGAAATGTCAAATTTCCTGTATGGGAATGGTGTTTTTTTTTTTTTTTTTTTTTTTTTTTTTTTTTTTAAAGAGGGTTGGTTCTGTTGAGGGCCTTACAAGAGGAGGATCTCTCTCTATATATTTATATGTATATGAAAAACATGTTTATACAGAGACACCAGGAGCTGAACTTATTTTGGGAATTGCATAAATAATAAATTTGTCTCAAGAAAAGCTTAGGGACAGGTATGACACCAAAAAGCTTTGCATTGGTGATTTTGAGATATTAATGGTTTTCTCAAGATCCTTTCTATGAGTTGGCAAAATTTCAAGCTCCTAACTAAAGTAGAATTAATAGAAATGCAAGAAAACACGCTTGTGGACATATGTACGTCCGTATGTCATTCTTTTGGTTTGCAGCTGCCTAGCAGAACATCGCCACCCGTCAATCATACTTGACAGTCTGTCATGTTGCTACAGGTAGCAATGGCCAGTGGCGAAACGAGTGGTATTATGGCAGCCCCACAAAGTCAGATGGCATGCCAAAAGTGTGGTTGTGGATGTGGAAATGATGCAAACATATCACAGCCTTGGTGGTATACTTTGTAGTTATCTTGTTTGTTTCGCGCTTAAGTGAAGGAAGACTTTAAAATGTTAGGGAGCAGCTGGAATCCTCAGATGGAGTCCCTTCAAAGGATGTGCTGAGATGGATTACCCCAGTGGCCCTGCACACCAAAGGCAGGTGGAAAAAACTGGTGCTTAAATTAACCATACCCAGGGACATCATTATATTTTATTGAAACCCAAGGATGAGGAAATAGAAGAACAAAAAAATACATTGAAAAGCATCAGCATAAACGTGAACATAAGAGAAAACATATAGAATAGTGACACAAAGCTTGGGTTGGAAAGAGACATGAAACTCATTGAGAAAATAAAAGTCACAAAATAATGACGAGAACTCAGTCAGGTATACAGAGAAGTCTTAACAAGCTTACTAAATAAAGTATACAGATAGGAGTAAATACAGCTAGAAAAGAAGAATTGCTTCAAAGCAAATCTGTGTGCCTTCAAAAGTTTTAAATATTCAATGCTACAACTTTTATCCTTTGGTACTTCAAGATTTAAAATTTCTAATGGTGCTATTTAGTAATTTAAATTGCTACAACTTTTATTTTTAATTCATTAGGTGATTAGGTGCCAATGGTCAAGAACCCCCTAGTAGAAGCTGGAATGACATCTCTGTTATACTGTTGAAGATATTCAAGATTGAAAATTTCAAATGCCCCTAATCTGCATAATTTTAAACATCTTCATTTCTCAGTATAAAACAGTCAAACTCCTTGTATGGAGGTACAATCATGCCAAGTTTGGACTTTCTGTGTATAATAGTGTCCGAGAAAAGTGTTGGACAAATTTACTGGTATAGAAGAAAGAAAAAGAAAAAAAGGAAGGAAGGAAGAAAGAAAGAAAGAAAGAAAAAGAAGGAAGGAAGGAAGGAAGGAAGGAAAGAAAAAGAAAAGTGTGTGTTGACACACACACTTAAATGACAGAATGCATGAGCAGGGATCTTGAGCATTTCCTGGACTGTGTAATTGTATATGAATAATGTAGCCCAAAATGTTTTCTTTAACAGCCACTGAAATGACTGGTGTCCAGAAAGAAAACATTAACTTATAATTAAATTTTCAAACAGACATAGCTATTCAATCAATGCAGCCAATGTTTATATGACAAAATTAACTCATTCAGTGATGAACCCAAAGGATATGCTCTTAGCTAATTCTTTCAAACTTGCATTGCTAATACAATGTGTGAAACATAAAAAAGGTCAGAATATCAAATCATGAGCAGATATTGTATTCTATTACGATTGTCAGAAATTATAAATCAGAACCCCCTCATTTAAAAGATAAGAATACTCAGTATATCCTTTTGATACAAATTTTACCGACAGTAAATGAAGACTTTTGTCCTGAATGAGTCCAGGGATGCCGTATTTTCAAAGGGTCATTTTGATGTCACATCTTGTAAAATATATACCAGGATTATGGCTTGTTTGCAGTTTAATTGAGATGTGACTCCCCTGTAAAAATGTCCCACAGGTCTTACGATGCTGATAAAGGCTCTCGATTATGAGTGAAATCTATTAGGGGTAATAAAATACACATAAACTTAAGGAGGAAAGGAGAGGGTTTATTTTGATGTGGTTACACTTGCCAGGACTTTGGAATAAGCTGGCCATTTGGTACCAATCATTCACTGTCACTGGTCATGTGTGTTTGGTGGGGTGGCAGACACATAGCAGGGCCAGCTCCACAGTAAAATGGTGTCCCTGCAGCCAGAGTATTTTGTAAAAAATCCAATTATTTGAGGCTACAAAATTGAAAATAAAACCCATATAAAAGTCTACAGCAGCACCCATGTGGACCTGTTTACAAACACCACTAATTATAGCAGCCAGGTTGGGTGGCAGGGTAAAGAGGTCAGTGATAGGCTGTTTGGCCCACCAACACTGTGGTCACAACTAATGAGACGGCCTCCAGAGCTCAAGTTAGGTGGAATGGACTGTATATAAGATATTGAAGATTTAAAACTTTAATTAGCCCTCATTTGCATAATTTTGAAAAGCGTGACCTCTCATTATAAAAAGGCCAGACTTTATCTATAGAAGTATTATTGTGCCAAGTTTTGAGCTTCTACCTGTTATACTTTTCAAATGAAATGTCGGACAAATTTGCCTGTAAAGAAAGAAAGAAAGAAACTAGAAAGGAAGATTTGCTGCAAAGCAAATCTGTGTGCCTTCCAAAGCTGTAAATATTTAATGGTACAACTTTTGTACTTTGGTACTTCACATTCCATTAAGGTTATGGCTGGATGAGAATTTTCAAGTCCAAATGACCTTGACCTTTTACCTTTTACCTTTAACCTCACAGGTTACATGTAAATTGCAAAAATTTACATTGTTACAATACCCACAATTTAAGTCCAACATCATTGGAATAGGATGGAAATTGGCCAACTTATGGCTGAGTAAAACTTTCAAAGGTTCGGATGACATTGATCTTTGACCTTTAGGGGTCACATGTAATATCCAAAATGTGCAGTGTTGCCATAGCTACAATCTGAGCCCAACATGATCAAATTGGATAAAAATTGACCAAGTTATGGCTAGAAGCAAGCCACCATCCAAAGTGGCCTTTGACCTTGAAATGACCTTTGACCTTGAGATGACCTCTACTTGAAGTGAACCTTCACCTTTAAAATGATATTTTGACCTTAAATTGGCCTTTGACAGTGACATGACCTTGACATTTGAGATGACCTTTGCCTCGCTGTGATCGAACTCCTATACACTTGGAACTATATCTACTATAGTATATAAGATATTGAAGATCTAAAACTTTAATTTGCCCTCATTTGCATAATCTTGAAAAGTATGACCTCTCATTATAAAAAGGCAAGACTTCAAAAATGTGCAGTGTTACAATAGCTACAATTTGAGCCCAACATGATGAAAATTGGACAAAAATGGACCAAGTTATGGCTAGAAGAAAGCCACCATCAAAATGGCCTTTGACCTTGAAATGACCTCCACCTGAAGTGGTCCTTGACCTTGAAAATGACATTTTGGCTTTATAATGACATTTTGACCTATAACTGACCTTTGACCTTGCATGACCTTTGACCTTGGCACACAGACATAAAGAATTCCTAGAAAAACACAAAAGTGTGTGCTGACACACACACTTTAAATATGTCTGTTGACACATATAATTCCTAGAAAAACAATATGTCTGTGTTGGGGGGGGGAGGGGAGAGGGAGAGAGAGAGGGAGAGAGAGAGAGAGAGAGAGAGAGAGTATGTCATCATTCTTTTCCATTTTATTCTCACGAACCAAGTAGTCTTCTAAGCATGATACAACTTAGAGAGAGAGAGAGAGAGAGAGAGAGAGAGAGAGAGAGAGAGAGAGAGAGAGAGAGAGAGAGAGAGAGAGAGAGAGAGAGAGAGAGAGAGAGAGAGAGAGAGAGAGAGAGAGAGAGAGAGAGAGAGAGAGAGAGAGAGAGAGAGAGAGAGAGAGAGAGAGAGAGAGAGAGAGAGAGAGAATATGTCATCATTCTTTTCCATTTTATTCTCACGAACCAAGTAGTCTTCTAAGCATGATACAACTTGTAGACGTCAGTCTATTTATATTGGTGCATGCTTTGTTTACATCGAACACTGACCTGAGTGCCTGTGGCTTGTACGGTCCCTAACTTGGCTACCTCACTGCAATGAAAACTACAGCTTCCTGTGGTTTACCGTTGAATCTGTTTTGTCTTACCATATTAATTAATTATTTGTTGTTCCAATTTTCAAAGTTAAACCTTGTCTGTCTTGTGCAAACATGGCAAAAGCAATCACACACTGACATTCTGTGTGCTACTCAGGGACACACATACAGACAAGCATGCTGGCCATAGCTTGATATCAAACACAGGCTCTCTTATCTTAGCTAAAAGTATCAATTACCAAAGCGGGCCCCAGAATCTTGACTGATATAATCTTCAAAGCCTTTGGTACTTCACATTCCATTACGCTTATGGCTAGATTAAAAAAAAGCCTGAATGACCTGAACATTTGATCTTTAGGCATTGCATGACATTACAAAAATATGCAGTGTTGCAATACGTACAGGTTGGGTCCAACATGGTTTAAATTGGATGAAAATTGACCGCGTAATGGCTAGATGAAAATTTCAAATGTGGAAATGACATTGACCTTTGATCTCTAGAGGTCACATGTAAATAGCAAAAATGTGCAGTGTTACCAACATATTAATCGAAGTTGGATTAATTACCTGTACCTATAAAATTTTTGGAGATATTCAAGGTTTAAATTGTCAAATGGCCCTAATTTGCATAATTTTCTAAACTGTTAACCTCTTTACAAAAAGTCCAGGCTTCATGTATGGAAGTAAAATCATGCCAAGTTTGGAGTTTCTATGTATAATACTTTTCAAATGAAATGTTGGACAAAAATGCCTGTAAAGAAAGAAAGAAATAAAGAATTCCTAGAAGAACAGTATGTCTGTGTGGGCACACAGACATAGTAAAGCACTATCCTGAACAATGGGATGGAGAGGTAGGGGGCGGGAGATCAAGCCCTCCACCCATCCACTGACCAAGAGTGCCCGTAAGCTGCCCCACTGCAGGAGGACGATACAAGTTTTGATGCCAGGCTTGAGGTCACGGGGCTCCAGGATGGCACGCTTTGAAACCATATTGTCGCTGTATCCGTTCAACAGACCGCTGGATAATGGTTTCAGTACCTAAAAGGCTCTTTTATTTGTATGATCGGCGATAATTAATTGATAACCTTACCAAATGTTAAGGGAGGATTTTTACTCCATTTTGTATAAATAATACTTTCAATTGTTTTTAGCTGTGCTGACCGAAGGTCGCAGAGCTTATGTGACTGCTCATGTCTGTCCATCTGGTATTGGAAGATGAATGTGTATGCTTTGTTAACTCTGGAATCTCTTTGCTGTCATTGTCGGGATTGATATTTGTGAATATGGGTCATGTTTTTCTACACAAGTGTAACATACTTGAGACATCCGTAAACTTTTGCTCGTTAGTGCAATCCCATCCACAGTTTTCAAGTTAGCCCAGTATAACTTTCAGGACTTTGAGGGTGTATGAAAATCTAGGCCAAGTTCGATATTGGTGGCGCCACCTACATTATTATGTAATATAGGGTTCAAAATGTGAAAATCTTGTGAACGCTCTAGCATCTTTAATTTGTGGGAGATCTTCACCAAATGTGTTGGGATTGTGGGGGATGTTCAAGATTAAGTTGCTAATGATACTAGTGGTGCCACCTATAATTTGATGGAAATTACGAGCCAAAATGTGTTGCAAGATATAAAATTCCATATGTTGAAAAGTAATTGGATTAGACTTGCAAAATTTATAGGATATAGACAATGTCCAAAGCTAAAATAGTGTATAATATCAGTGACCTTGACCTATTTTTGTAAGGTCACCATGCCTGTAAAGTTGAAAGAAGTTATTTTGTAATGACAGGGGCCTCGTTTTTCAACAATTACAGGGTTCATACAAGTCCTTGAAATCCTTGAAAGTACTTGAATTTACTACCTGCGTTTTCAAGGCCCTTGAAAATCTATGTTTTTGCAATTAGGTCCTTGAAAAGTCATTGAATTTTAAATATCCGTTCAGGCACCTCCCTCCAAAAGTTAGGTTAGCTCAATCACTTCCTCCCCTCCCACTATAGAAACCCCCAAAAATGGGCAGCAAGAAACAAAAAAGAAAATGGATCAAGTTGGAAAGTCTTGGACTTGGAGATTCGGTCTTTCAATATGGAAACTCCACAGTGGCCCTGTGGCCCCAGAAATAGATGATGTTTGATCTCAAGTCCCCATTCTTCAATGTGCCAATTGCACAGACTTCAAAAAAGTATTTATAGTTTGTATTTTCAGGGCAGGTCTACCAGTTGAGTGCGCTTTTGTTTGGCCTTGCCGCGGCACCTCTGGTGTTCAACCAGTTTGCACAGGTTGTTGCCGTGCACCTTCACCAGAATGCTGCATTTATTCATGTGTACCTGGATAACTGCCTGATCTAGATGTTATGTTGCCTGGATGCACAGCATTACACCCATACCACCATGGAACTGTGATGGTGGTTAGGCGTGATTGTGACGCTCAACAAGTCTATCCTAATGCCAGAGCAGATCTTTGTCTTTCTCGGCATCCAGGGTGACCTGGTTCCCTACATCTGTCATCCTAACTCCAGTTAATGCTCAAGGCAATTCTGAGCACTGAGGTTTCCTCGGCCTGACAGTGGCAAGCCCTGTTAGGTTCCCTGTCCTTGATTGACTTGCAGCTCCCCCTGGGTTGCCTTCACTGTCATCCCTTATAGCACATGCTGCAGGACAGATAGATGGTTGAGGGACCAAGGCTTCCAAGCCTTGGTGCCAGTCCTAATAGATGGTAGATGGTCGAGGGACCAAGGCTTCCAAGCCTTGGTGCCAGTCCTCTTGGAGGATCTCCAGCACCACTGTGGTGTACCCTTCGGAAGAATGTCGTGTTAGGACAGACGATGTCCTTTCAGGTGTAACTCTTATGTACACTGACTTTTCTTGGTCCAGCTAGTGAGCCGATGTGGAAGGCAGGTTGGCATCAGAGTTGGAGGAGTTTTGATTAGCCATCTCCTCTACCCTGGTGAATGTACTAGACATTCAAATTTTGAGTGATTCTAATCTGTTAGTGATCATTGCGTCCTTCTACACTAAAAAAACTGGCTGATGGGCAGGTCCTTTTTCGGTGAGACTGCCCGCTGGTCGTAGTCATTTGGAACAAGTGGCTATTTGACTGCTCAGAGAACCCCTGATGCCTGAGCTCAAGTACTGGATGTGTAAAATTCGAATCGGCACCAGACCACTCGCAGTTGACTCTAAGGCCTTAATTGGGCTTCCCTGCAAGAACCAAGTGGCTCAAGATATATCTACAGCTTTTAGGGGTTTCAACTTTCGCGCTATGGATACCACTCTTCACACTGAGGAAAGAGCCCTGTTCCCCCAGAGAGGGTAGCACTGGTATCTGTCTTGCACGGACAGTGCCAGGGGTCACCCTCTTCTTGCTCCTAGGTAACCCTCCGAAGGAGCAGGTCTGCCAAAACATGATCCCATTTGGATCAAGCAGATCATCCTGAAGGTCTATTAGTATGCTTTGGTAAGCCTTTGGCCTTCTCAGCTTAGCTCATGAGGTGCAAGCCTTTAATGCCTCCTCGCATGCCTTAAAGAATGTTGTATTTTTCAATATCCTACAGGCCTGCTGCTGGCATTTGTCTATGACTGTCCCCAAGCACTACTTGCTCGACTTGATAGTGCTTGAGGGCATATAGGCCTTTGCCAGCGTAGCAGGCTCCTTTGCACAGATTTCCCTGGTCCCCTTAGAGCAGCCACCATGTTCCAGTTTATGGTGCTCTCGGGGTTTAGCCTCTGATGCAGTCTTTAGGTTGGCATATGTAGAATGGACCTTCTTTCAGACTCATACTGTGCAGTTGCCATGATGTCCCCAGGCCCAGAGCCGGCAGACACTGCCTCATTGAACTATGTAACAGTCATTGGGCACCCACCATGTTTTTCATGACACACAGTCTTGTAAGATCTCCAGAACCTGAAGAATGGCAATAGACAGTGGCAACTCATGTAGCAGACAGCTACCAGGTTGGCAGTGGAGTCCGGGTGCCGTCCCATGCTGGTCGTTAAAGAGGGTTTTCAGGCTCCAGCTATGATTCTGCAGTTGGTGGCATTAGGTCCAGTTATGTTTTTTAGGTTTTTCCTTTTGATGTTGCCTCCTCACTCAGACTGATGGTTCCCCCAGGCTGTTGGTCCAGGCAGTCCTTGGTCAGTGTGTGTGTAACATTGCACCCTCCTTCAATGCTTTTGTTTATAAGTAATGGTGGTTGAGGGGAAATGTTACAAAACTAACATGTAATTTCTTAATTAGTAAGTATACTTACCTCTTGACCACCAAAGAAGTCCACCAGCCCACCCTGCTTCCTTCTCTTAGGTGATGTCAACTGACCAATCATAAAGGAGGATGAAGGAACATGGGAGCATGCACACCAGGAGTCCACACCGGACCCATTGGAACCAAGAGATAGGGCTACTGAAACCATCAGGTATTTGGAAAAATCTAGTAAGAAACCCAACTCAATTGTGTCAGGCGAATTTGGCCCAACAAGGAGTTCTTGGCAATGGTGGTCGAGAGGTAAGTATACTTATGCTTACAATACTGAAGACCAGAAGTTACTAAAAAAGTCTGTCCACGATATTTCCAATAACTTCAGCACTTTTTGACCTAGGGCTTTCATATTCCACAATATTTCTGATAACTTCACCACTTTTTGACCTGTGGCTTTCATATCCCTTATGATCATAGCCCTCTATAAAAGTTAATTCGTGTGTAAAGTTGGATGATCTTGATCCAATTCCCAAGGTCACAAAATCAAAAGTGAATTTGATTTTCACATGAGGTGAGGCAGTTTGAGGTACAGCTTTAGAATTGCATAGGATTATATAATGCATAAGACGGAGGTCAAGTTCCAAGATGGATGACCTTGACAGAATTCGAAAGGTCACAGAGCCACATTTGTGAATGGATGTTCCTTGTACTATGTACCCAGGGGAGTTCTTCTTCTTCTTCTTCTTCTTCTTCTTCTTCTTCTTCTTCTTCTTCTTCTTCTTCTTCTTCTTCTTCTTCTTCTTCTTCTTCTGCTGCTGCTGCTGCTGCTGCTGCTGCTGCTGCTGCTGCTGCTGCTGCTCCTCCTCCTCCTCCTCCTCCTCCTCCTCCTCCTCCTCCTCCTCCTCCTCCTCCTCGTCTTTGGATGGGGTTGAACCCATTTCCAAGCCCACAGAGCCGCATTAGTGGGTGAATTTGGTTTTTGCATGATAAATTGTTTTTGAGCTATGGTTTTAAAATTGCACAGGATGAAAGTTTGGTATAAGGGCTTGGCCAAGTTCGGAGATGGGTGAGCTTAACTCCATACACAAGGTCACAGAGCCACAGTAGTAAAATCTCCAGCACATTGACATAAACAAGAT
The DNA here is from genome assembly GCA_964020975.1 of Hermodice carunculata. Taxonomy (NCBI): domain Eukaryota; kingdom Metazoa; phylum Annelida; class Polychaeta; order Eunicida; family Amphinomidae; genus Hermodice; species Hermodice carunculata. Next base: position 59,366,908 of record OZ026626.1, on the reverse strand, counting down.
AAATCCCTAGTTTTGGATCTAGGATTTTCATATTGCATATTACACAGAATTAAAATCTGCTATGAGGGCTCAATCAAGCTGGAGGTAGTGACCTGGACCCCGTTCCCAAAGTCACAAAGCCAGATCCTTATTTGTAGGTCACTGCCATTATTAGTTTGAGAAATTTGTAAGGGTGACAATTGGTAAGCGCACATCTGAGACATTACATTTTCTGTTGGAAAATCAGCTTGTTCCAGTTTTTGTATTATTTATGCTTTTTTTTTTTTTCAAAATTGATAAGAATCTGCTTTTCCAAAACTGTTTGGCCAATTGCTTCAAAATTGCATGCCGACACTTTAAAACCCTAGCCTTTTACATGTTCAACAGGTGGTGCAATTTTGTATTTTTAAAACCATTTTTTGTGTGTTTTGCTGATTTTTACTGCTATCTTGAGTACTTTTGTTAATATTCTCAGCCCAGCTGACTCGTTAGTAGCTGAGCTTATCTTATGGTCCATCGTCTGTCCTCAACAATCAACTTCTCCAAAACCAGCCAGATTCACTACTAACTTGGTGGCAATGTACCATGGGTGGATCTCTACCAAGTTTGTTCAAATGGTGAGGCTCCAGTGATTTTTATCTCAGCTGACTTGTCAGTCAGCTGAGCTTATAGGATGGTCTGCAGTCTGTACACAATTCACATTTTGTGACTTCTCCAACACTGTCAGCCAGATTCACTTTGTGGATAACAGTAGCAGCCTGACCATAGCAAAAGACTTGGTAAGTGACCGTTGTTATACACTAAGATAAGAGTTTTTGTTTGTTTGTTTGTTTGTTTTTTAATTGAAAGAGACGCTCATTTTGTTGGCCTGGACCAAGGGTACATTCCCAACTTTGTGGGGATGTACACTTGCTGGCTCTCTATCAAGTTCGTTCAAATGGTCATGCTTCAGGGATTTTTGTTGGATTTTTTGATTTTTTTAAAACGGAATATCTTAAAAAAAATTCTTCTCAGAAACTGCATACCCAATAATTTTGATATGACACAGGAACACTCCTAGGAACTCCTAGTTCTAAATTTGTTCACCAGATGGTGCTGCAATATTTTACTGAATTTTTGTGAGTTTTTGCTATTTTCGACTTCTCCAGAGCTGTCATTCCAATTAAGCTAAAAGATGGTGGACATGTTCTTTGTGGAAGGGTGAAACAAAATTGTCCACTAGGTGACACTGCTACGGATCTCTGAATTTTTACGATTTTTTCCAATTCGGGTACTTAAACGTGAATGCACCTTTGCTGTTGATTACTGTGTTAGTCAATAGGCATTCTAATGCTAATTCACATTTCAGACTTCTCCAAAATTGTCAACGAGGTTGACTTTAAACCTGGTGGCAATCTACCTTGGCTGGGTCTCTACCAGGTTTGTTCAAATGGTCATGCTCCAGTGATTTTTGAATTTTTGATAAATTTTAAGTAGGGTTTTTTACGCAATTCTTAAAATATCTTCTTAAAAGACCCCAAACCTGATTGCTTTGATATCAAACAGGCACATTCGTAGATTAATTTGTTCATCAGGTGGCGCTGGAATCTTATTATATTTTTTAGCTCAGCTGATTGTTGAGCTGAGCTTTTAGGAGGGTGAGGCATCCGTCGCCCGTCTGTTGTCTGTCCCTCTTCAGTCCATAATTCACATTTTCGACTTCTTCTCCAAATCCGCTGGCCATATCCAATTCAAACTTGGTGGGGATGTGCTTTGGGTGGGTCTCTACCAAGTTGGTTCAAGTTGTTATGGGCCTGTGATTTTTGGATTTTTAATGATTTTTTTGTTCATTTTTTTGGGAAATCTCTTAAAAAACGTCTCCAAAACGTTTAGTCAATTATTTTGAAATTGTATAGGGACACGATGGTGACCCCCAGACCTTAAGATGTTCAACAGGTGGCGCGGCAATTGTTTCTATTTTTTATGAATTTTTGTGCCTTTTTTGCTATTTTCTACTTCTTCTCCAAAACCATCTCTCAGATTGTGCTGAAACTTAGTGGATATATTCCTAGTGAAAGGGTCACAAAAGGTTGTTCACCAGGTGGCGTTGCTGTGGATCCCTGATTTTTAACGATTTTTTTCTAATCAGGTACTTGTTGGTTAATGCATACATTCCTATTGTTTACTATGTAAGTCAATGGGAATTGCAATGGTAGTTTACATATTCAACCTCATCTAAAAACCGTTTACCAGATTCACTTCAAACTTAGTGGGGATGTGTCTTGGGTGGGTCTCTACTGAGTTGATTTTACATGTCTATTGATTACCATGTAAGTCAATGGGGATTGCAAAGTCATAAGGGTTTGGAATGCTGATTGATAGTTTTTGACTTCTTCTGTGAAACCATTAGCTACATTCACTTCAAACTTGGTAGGGATGTTCTTTGGGTGGGTATCTACCAAGTTTGTTCAAATAGTCACAGTCCAATGATTTTTGGATTTTTGGTATTTTTTTAAATTTTTTTTTTTTTTGGCCAAATCTTCAAAAGTCTTTATCCTTGTATATACTCATCCAATTGCTTTGGAATTGCATAGGGGGACTTCTGACTATGAGGGTGATACATGTATAGTAGGTGAGTGACCGACCTTGACCTCATTCCCAACGTCACAGGACGAGGTGCATGACATTCACTGTTTACACGGTAACTTGAGAACTATTAAGGCCAGGACATTCGTATTGCACATGCTAGTTGTCCTTAATGAGGCCAGACTTTGACAGTAGATGAGTGACCTTGCCCTCATTCCCAAGATCATAGGGCCACTTGCTCAAATTGTACTGTTCACCTGACAACTTGAAAGCTATTTGAACTTGGACCTTGATGTTGAGCATGATGGCTGTCCTGAGCAAGGGCCAGACTTACACAGTACATGGGTGACCAGAACCTCATTCCCAAGGTCATTGGGAGCCAGACACTTATGTGAATTTTACTTTTCACATTGTAACTTGAGAACAGTGGAAGGTAGGGCTTTGATGTTGAATTTGTTGGAGGTACTCTATTTAGGAAAGATTGAGACCGTACATTAGTGACATTGACCTCATTCTCAAGGTCACAGGGCCACTAACATGAATTTTACTGGTCAGTTTATAACCCAAGAAATATTTGTACCGTGACTTTGATCTTGCACATGGGGATTGCCCTGTATGAAAGTTAGATTCAGAATAGGTCAGTGACCGTGACTTCATTTCCAAGGTCATAGGGCGACTAAGTCAGCTGAGCACAGGGTTGTCACAGTCTTCCTGTTTATGATTTTTTGGTGTGTTTTCGCTTTTGTCAACTTCAACCTCAGAACTGTCCCTCAGATTAAGCTGAAACTTGGTGGGTGTGTTCCTTGTAAAAAGGGTCAAAGAAACTTGTTCAATAGGTGGCATTGCTGTGGATTTGATTTTTCACGATTTGTTATTAATTCGGGTACCTGTAGGTTAATGTATCTTTCCTATTGATCAGTATCTCAGTCCGTGGGCATCGTAATACTGATTCACATTTTCAACTTCTCTGAAACCGACAGCCAAACTCACTTCAAACTTGTTGGCAATGTACCAAGTTTGTTCAAATGGTCACGCTCCACTGATTTTTGAATTTGTTATGATTTTTGGGGGGTTCTTTTTTGGGCAAACCTTAACATCTCAGAACTGCTTATCAACTGCTTTGATATCCCACTGGAACACTTTTAGGGACAAATGGTTTTTAATTTGTTCTTGATGCCTGATCTGAACATTTGCCCCCCCCCCCAAGGAATTTTCCGGAAAATCATCTATATTTGATGCAAAAGCATCACAATTTTTGTACATACATAACTCTCATCAAATCTGTGGCAATTATGTATTCAAAGGGCGTCAATAGTGTGTAGGCTCCATGGTGAGACATTTACAGCTATATGTAAAATAAACCGGTTTAAACTTTTCAAACTAAGAAGTGCATTCTGAAGTTTAATAGTATGATAAAGAGTAATGTACATATTTTGTGTTAATGTTGGACAATATATTGATGCTTTACGTGTAAATGACATGTCACCCATTACACGCCAACTGAAAAATGAAATTATGGACTACAGATGCAACATCTCAGCAGATTTAAGAAAGAACAGCAGAGTAAAATACTTGAAGACCTGGCCCTACGTGCAGCCGGATATTAGGGGACGAGATCCATACTACCCAAAAACTATTCAGGAACAGATTGCTGAAGACTTTTTTTGAGATTGACCTGGATATTGACTTGAGTATGGATTGAATCAGTCTTTATTCAACTGACTGTCTTACCGTTTCATTATATCACGATACTTTGTTCTTCCACATGCTGATCGGAAAAAAAAATCAATTTTGAGTGATGAACAACACAAATGTATTTTCTCACACATGTTTGGTTTTGCCAGTTTTTTGTTACAGGTAAATATTCTCATACCATCTGTGACACTGTCAGATGAAAAAATGACACTTTATTATAATGGTGAACACCCTTCCAGAGGAACACATGCACTACATGGTGTGCCAAATGATTTTTATGATACTGCCCAATTCTTTTGTTTTTCGTTCTTTTCCTACTTACTTTGATATTTATTTGTTTATCGATATGTTCTTATACTTACTTTTTCATATATTCAACATGTGTGTGATTACGCTTTCATACACATACTTGAGTTGTTTGAGTGGTACATGGGATACAAAGTCTATTGCTTTACATTGTTTTTTATTGAATGGCTACCAATACTTTAGAACAAGATGTTCTTACAAATTTTGGTGGTATTTCTGTTAACTGTTTGAATGACTTGTCGGAAAATGTAAAAGATTTGGAAAACTCCATATCTATTGTAGCTGAATCTCCATATATCGAAACCAAAAAAGGTTTATTATATCAAGCCTTTGAAAGATACTTTTTTCAGTTCTAGATCTAAATATTCAATCTATAAATGCTAAGTATGATACTTTTAAAATGTCAATTGATGATTTGGCTGAAAATGGTTTTGAATTCAGTGCTATTTGTTTACTGGAAACCTGGTTGAATGAAAATATGGATATTTCTTTTTTTAATCTTGACAACTGCATGCTAATTCTACAGCCTGCAACATGTAGCTCTCATGGTGGTCTTATTATTTACTTACGTAAACAGTTCCAGTATACTGTAAGAGACATTTACAGTCTAAACCATAATTGGGAAGGTCAATTCATTGAGATTTTTGATAATGGTATTACAAAAAAATCAATTTGCGTAACATTTATAGACCCCCAAGAGATCAAAACAATGACACTGATATTTTCTTGAAGGATATTACCCCTATAATTGAGTCTCTTACATGTGAAAAATATGATTTAATTATTGCAGGAGACTTCAACATCAACTTGCTTAAGTTAAACACAAGGAACAAATATGCCGAACACTCAGATGTTATGTTGTGTGATGGCCTGTTTCCAAAAATAACCCTACCAACAAGGTTAGCAGAAAAATCTGCCACATTGATTGATAATATTTTCTGTCGTGTGACAAACAGTAGTAAATCATGTATATCTGGTGTTATTTTCTCAGATATTTCTGATCATCTTCCATGCTTTACATGCATTGGCACTTAGAAAAGTACAGAAAGTACACCTAGGTATGTAAAAATGATACTGTATCCATGTAGAACTTTTATGCCAAGTGAAATGGTTTAAATATTTTGGAACAGTTAAATCTTGATCCAAAATGTAACCCAAATGAAAACTAAGCAAAATTAGAAAATACAATAACACAAGTCAAAGAAAAGCGCCTTCCGACTAAAATGGTTAAATCTAATAAATATAAGCATAAAAATGTCCATGGGTAAGTAATGCCATTCTGAACTCTTTTAAATATCGAGACAGTCTCTACAAAAAAATTAGAGGTACCCGCCAGGGTGACCCTAAATATTACATGTTAAAGCAAAAACTTAAAGTATATAATAATATTTTAGGAAAAAATATTAATCAATGTAAAAAAGACTAGTACCATTCTCAGTTTGAGATATTTAAGAATGACCAAAAAAAAAAAAAACATGGGATACAATTCGATCAGTCTTGGGTATAAGTAAAAATAAATCAAGTTTTCCCTCATTTTTCATGATAGATGATACTGAAACAACTAACAAGGAAATTATCGCCAACAAATTTAATACTTCTTTCACAAATATTGGCCCGAAATTAGCTGCTAAAATTAGCGGGTAAAATAAACCAAACTTTTCCTTTCATCTGAAAGAAAAAACAAAGTACAGATTCTCCTTTTCACACATAGGGCCTGAGGACATTAAAAATATTATGAAAAATCCCAAACCTAAGTCCAGCACAGGTCATGACAACTTATCCATGAAGCTCCTCAAAGGCATTACCTCAATTCATGAACCACTAGCACTTATTATAAATCAATCTTTAACAACAGGTATTTTCCCACAAAAACTAAAAATTGCTAAAGTCATACCTATTTACAAAAAAAGATGATAACACATTGCCAGACAATTACAGACCCATCTCTATCTTACCTGCCATCTCGAAAATATTTGAAAAAAAGTTGTATACACACAACTGTATGACTATTTCATTACCAAAACTCTGTTCTATACTAGTCAGCATGGGTTTGAAAAAGTACACTCTACAGAAACTGCCGCATTAGAGTTTGTTGACCATATTTTTAAATTCCTTGACACTGGGAAACTACCAATAAGCATATTTATCGATTTATCAAAGGCCTTCGACACTTTAGACCATCAGATTATCATAAAAAAAATAGCGTACTATGGCATAACTGGCATTACTTTAAATTTGTTTCGTAGTTACCTTACAAATAGAACTCAGTATGTTCAGGTTGATGTCTGTTCTCAGCATCTTCATATAACCACAGGTGTCCCATAAGGATCAAAACTCGGCCCTCTCCTTTTCATAATTTGCCCTAACGATATGTATTTTTTTCTCATCAAAATTTGATTCAATCCTCTATGCAGATGACACCACATTACTCAACTCTTTATTTTCCTTCAGTTTCCCTTCTGGAAACAATATACATGCACGAAATGCATCGGACAATATCTATGTTGAACTAAATGAAGTGTTTGACTGGCTAGCTGCAAACAAATTATCCGTAAATATATTAGTAAAACAAAGTTCAAAATGGCCTTTTGCATATTCATATTTCACTGTTTTTATCACATTTAAACTATGGTATTCTTGTATGGGGATTTTCATATGAGCGTGTTTCTATGCTTCAAAAAAAGGATACCTGCACAATTTGTAATGCTAATTATAATGCACACACCGACCCACTTTTTAAACAACTACATCTATTAAAAATAGAGGATTTGATAAAGTTGAAAGCACTGAAATTTTACAACAAAAATTCACATGACGAATTTCCTTATTATTTCAAAGGCATTTATGAAGTTACACAACCCACTCATACCTATTACTTTCGTACCAGAGTCATGTCTCCCCCTCACAATACCCAATAAAACCAGATCAAAAGATTGCATTAGATACTACATCCCAAGTTTACTTCACATTGCACCTTCCTGTATAACTGACAAAATTTATTCCCATTCATACCACGGTTTTTCTAGTTATACAAAAAAAAATTCTACACAAATGAATACCAAAAATTCTGTACCCTGCCAGATTGTTTTGTATGTAACACATAGTAGAATGTATTGTATTTATTTTTCCTCATCATCCAAAGTTTTGACTGCCCAATGATTATTTTATTTCAGCCAAGCAATCCATGTGCAACATGCTGTAAACTAGTTACCCGTTTAAAGTGGCCCCAGGGATACGGATCTAAATCCTTAGCTGGGGTCATCATGACAGACTTCTCATAAGCTTTTGTTATTAAGAATGTACAGTACTGATGTTATTTTTCTTGTATTTTGATTTTTCATTGTTAAATAAAACGTTTCTGAGTTCTGAGTGTAAATGCACTGTCACCGGCAGGACAGATGTACTTCAGTATATGTATATATGCATGTTCCAGTAACATTAGTAATGTAGCCTGGTGATATTGAAAATTGCATGTACTGTTAACTTAAAGTTTATGAATCCTATAAACATTTTTTATATTAATTTTTATAAAGTTATTATTAGTTTTATCTTAGACTTTATTTTTCCTTAAAGTTTATATATATATATGTATATATATATACATATATATATATATATATATATATATATATACATATATATATATATATATATATATATATATATATATATATATATATATATATATATGTCGGAGCTGGTAAATTCCCCAATGTGGCCTTAGCCTTATCTGCAATTAAGTATTGTGTTGTCATCTGTTGCTGATATGTTGCTGTATTGTCTGTTATCCTGGTCGGCTCATTAGTATTCAAAGTAACCAAATTCATGGTTCAAAAATTGGCCAGTTTATTACGTGGTTGGTAGCTGGATCTGCATTTAAATCTCTTGTAAATAGTTTTATCAATGTCGAGGTTGTGGCTCTGTCAGCACTGTCCTGAAATAGCTCCCAAATTTATCAGGGACACTGGAGGTCTTTTACACCTCTGCGAGTAGGAATTTGTTGTGGTGCAGGGGAACTTCAATCCACATAAGTTCAAGTTTGGGGATGTCTAGATAGCAACGTCTCTTTTAGACCAAACACCGAGTACAAGAAGCATACAGAGCCACTCTCCCACCAGGGCCAGTTAAGCAATCGCGTCGAAAGATTGGATGAAAGCCGGGGATCTCCAAAATCCTGGTCTAAAACTTTTGCAGAGAGAAATGTTTCGGACAAAGCTATTATGACAAAAGAATCGGCAAGAATTGACTTAATAAACGTCAGCTTGTCCGGCGATAAGCTGCGGATGTTTGCATAACAAAGAGTGAAATCATCAAACGGGTCATTCTCAGGGCCGGGATTGGACTGAACGTCCCCGCACAACAAACGCACAACAGAGGCACAAAGTCCACAGTTGATGGACCCTTCAGTTGCGGTGTACAGAGATACCAGCTGTCCCTCATCATCAGGGACAGTCCCGGGAAGTAGGTGAAATTTTGACTAATTCACTGTGCTTGTTCCACATCGGAACTGAGTATTTTCTCATATATTTTTTGTTAAATATGCTGTGTCCCTGATGTTTTCACTTATAAGTCCCTGAAATGACAGTTTGAATGTTGGTATCTGTAGGTATCAATGTTGAAAAGTCGGATCAGAGTTACAAACTATATGAATGAATATTCATATGTATTATACACACTGTTAGCGTGTCTCAACGCCACAAAGACGAATATAAACGTATGAAGTTTAAAGTGTTAAGACACAGGGCACTATCATTTCTTGCGCTTAACAATTCTCAGTAAGAAAAAAGTTTATAGCATCGTGCAAAACAAAGATAGAATCCACTACAGTCTTTGTGCTTCGTAGCGTGCTTTTCAAAAGAAATGTGAACAAATGAATATATATTGAACTACGATTGCTTTGAAAAAAGCAAGAGTCTTAGATGAAGGGTCCATCAACTGTGTACTTTCATGATTTGAAGGCAATGCTCTGGATTACAAAGAATTTCACACGTATGACTAATTTCTTTGTACCTGAGTAAAAATCTGATCAGCCCATTAAGGTAATTGTGGTCGACTCTGCTTTATATGACTCAAACGTCGCCAATATTCATAGGCTCCGAAACATGCTCTGAGTAATTACCTGCGGAAGACCCTAAAATTCATTTGGGCTAATACAGCCTATGTCAAAACTCTACAGAAGAACGTGACAATAGTACTTCCATGTGTATATGTATACAGGTTAGACAGTGACAGGTTAGCTTATGGAGTGTAGATAGTGCAAACTAGGGAATAGGGTAATGACTACCAGGAAGTGTTTCGGGACAAAAAGACACAAACGCAATAACAATAAATTGAAAAATATAAGCAGTAAATATGTGTTCCGTATTATTACGATTGCTTTGAAAAAAGCAAGAGTCTTAGATGTTTATTCACAATGGATATGTGAACTCTTAAAATAGACAAGTAGCGACAAATATATCTTTGAGTGACATACCAGCGTAAATGAAAAGCATCAAATATGAAGCATACTGATTAAAATTATCAAGGAACATCTTGTGTATACAAGCATGTTCTTTGTTGAGAAGATAATGATGTATACTCTCAAACAAAAGGTATAAATATACATAGTTTGCAAAGCATAAAGTATATGACACAAAGAAATACATGTTTGATATGATAATTGAAATGCATTGGGTAAAGTAGTTGTTAAAATTCGACGCATGAGATTGTAGCATAGTGTAAAGCGAACTCTTGCATCGTTGTAAACATTCAGAATGTTCATTAGGCAGACAATGTAGACCCCATGCGATATGGTATAAAAAGGAATAAAATAAGCATGCGTATAAGTTCCTATGGGTGAGACAAAATTTGGGGTGTTGACATTACAATTTAAACATATATCCTATGAGATACACGAGAAGCCAGTTCTATGCATGAGTCAGGCTGATATGTACCCTCATATCACAATCAGAAGGGAACGTGAAGAAGTTATCATAAATAATTGCCTGTTTATTTGGCCCAAAAGTTAAGTCACAGCGTTAGACTCAAGCAGAAGGAAACATAAAAATATTCACAATCCATGTAGCCTCGTAAATTAACACGTCTATAATTCACCAGTCATACGACCAGTTTCTAGTTACTTACTTGGTCAAAACATAAGTTTGATATGAACATGAATTATATGTGAGCATGAGCCAGATGTAAAACATCCCGATCAATAGAAAACAAATTGGATGCCTATTTTTTACAACTTTGTACACATTGAGAATTATAAATATGATCTATCTATGTGGTGAGACTTAGAAGTCACCAGCTCTTTAAGATGAAAAGAACTAACGGTACTGAGAAGTAAGATCAGTTTTGACCGGATTTCATGGAATATGATATGCATGCTGGGTCTTGAATGGAAGGTATTTTAACAAGGAACGTCAATCCAGCATCCTTATACAATTTAGATAATTCGTGTTCAGTGGTTCGACTTTGGTCGCAGTTGGCTCTGAAAGAGTTAATTCAAGGATGAATTATTAATCAGCATTTTGAGTTGTTGGGATATGGTGTACGGTAATAGGCTGAAGGACGGACAATTAGTTGGCATGTTCTCAATGAAGTTACAGACAAAATTGCAATGTGAAATAAGGACTGGGTTCTTTTTCACGTTTTCTAAACCCCCCTAGGAAAAGATGTCATGAAAAAATGTTACAATTAAGATGCATATATGTAATGCTCTACATTAATCTTGGCTCCATAGACACGCGTGCCATATAAGACCGGGTTAAGGCAAGCACCAACAGACAGACTTATCCAGGTCAGCCAGAATGATATCTCACTATTTTTTGTTGAAGAAAGTAGTACTCCTGCAACAACGAGAGACCAAGTGGAAAAAGAAGTTAAAATAATCAGAGCGCATTTACAAAATATCGACGTGGTATCTGCTTTCCTACCTGATGCATGTTTGGAGTTTTGAATTTGCTGCATAATGGCAATATATGAAAATGGCACCAATAGAATTGCCATTATACGAATTAAAAGGAAAGCACAAAGAATGCGCAATGTTATATTGGAAACATGTCCTGGTTTTAATGTATACATGAAACAAAACCTCGAGAAAGCTGAATCTGATTTTGACCATCGTCTTAGCTGTTGCTGAATCGTAGCAATGATAACTAACTGAAACCAGATAAAACAGGATATATATTTCATCCTTTTCTGTGTAGCATATTTGTTAAATGGGTATTTGACAGTTATGAGTCTCTGAGCTGTAACAAGGAGCACAAATGCTAGTGATGCCTCGTGGGCTGTAAAGGTAATTGCTCCATAAAATTTACACATGGATCCAAAACGCCAGCGCAGATCGAATGCTGCATAGGAGTCACCATAATACATGTCCGCTGTTGCAATAAGCAGAATACAAACGCCAAAAAGCAGGTCAGCAAAATGCGCATTTATTACTAAAATTAATTGCTTCCCGTTCTGTTTGCTTTTGAGCCAATTAACCAGCAAAATGCTGTTAGCTATTATACATGCAGTACCAAAGGCCCATAGGAATATTTTGGCGCTTATAGTTTTGATCAGTCCAATACATGCGCTCTCTGTAAATATAAACTTTGATAAACATTGTACGCCTCTGTTTACGAAACAACATAATCCCCAGATATCTGTATATAAAATACTGAGGTTTTTCACTTCTGACAAAAATGACTCAGTTGTTTGGATAATGTCATTGCCTGTGAGATCCAGTATTGTCAGCTTTCCTAGATTTTGAAAGGTGAATGGTTGAATTACTTTAATGCTGTTCCAGGATAAATTAAGATATTTCAAGTTAGACAGTCCAGCAAATGCTGTAACTTGTATTCCTTTTAACTGAAGGTTCCCCAGATTTATAACTGTCAGGGACTCTAAACCCGCAAATGCCATGGATCCAAGTTCTGTCAGCGGATTTTCATGTATTTTTCAGAATATGTAAATTTAATAGACCTTCAAATGAATTACTATCAAGGTGTGCTATCTCATTGTCTTGTAAGACCAATTCCTGAAGAATGGAAAATAAGCGGAAAAACAACGGTTTAACTTTTCTAAGGTGATTTGATGAAAGGTCTAATTTCAAAAGCCGATGGGCTTCGATGTTAAGTACATCTAATGAATATATCATATTATGGCGTAAAGTTAGAACAGATGTGAAACTAATATCACGCGGAAATGTTTTTAATTTTCTGTCCCGGCAGTCCATTGCATAGCCCAAACAGGAACATTGTAACAGTGTGTTACAAGGTGTAGGAAAACATCCTGCCTCATCTTCTTCAGTATGAGTGCAATGTATCACATCGTCACAAACAAGAGTAGGGTGAAAACATAGGATTTGAACACCTTTACAGCGAAACATAAGGGGACAAGCCACACCGGAACATATTGCCTCATCCTGTCCACCAGGACAATCCCAATACTGATCACACAACATATGAATTGGCACACAATAGGCAAATGGGCACTTGAACTGTGCATAACAACTGGCGTTCACACATCGTTGCAAATGAGTGCCGCTGGCACAATATTTCATGGTCCTTTCTGGTGTAAGGTCATAACTACATATAGCGAAATGAGGGAAAAATATTGTTTCTTCAAATCCACAGGAGATAAAACGTACAGATTGGTTTTCATTGATAATTTCAGAGAGTGTAACATTTGTGATTAATTTGTGTATACGTTTGGCATAGTTACAATTTATTTCATCTGTCCCCTGCTGACAGTTTTCATATTTGTCACAATACTTGGAAGCTGGAATACACCCACCTTGAGTGCACTGAAAATACAAAATGCCACATGTACACACAGGGAGCTTGCATTTACTGAAACAATATGTGTAATTTGACACAACATGCCCATGTATGAAACAAACATGGTTGCAGCCGATTTCATCAGTTTTATCTGAACAGTCAAATTGACCGTCGCATCTGTTATGGTGTAAAATGCACTCTCTGTTTACACACATATACTGCCCTGCTTTACATGATTCAACACTTTTTGCTGCAGGTATATTGCAAATGCTGATCACTTTCCTCATTCGATAATCATCTAATGCCTTCAAATCCAAAACCGGTGATGTGTATTGGCCAACGACATACCCTTTAGCATGGATTGGTTCTGATGACATCTTATAGATGGTTACAACATATGGTGCAGTTCTTTTCACTTTAGGATTTTGAATAAGTATGATCACATTGTTTCCACTAAGTCTAAGTAAATTAATAAGCACCAAGTATTTGCTCTTCCTTGAAGTGTCCAATGATTCAAATTGATGCCAACGCATCTCCTCTAATGATGAATTGGATGCTTGAGAAATGGCCCAGCACTTGCCGAAGAACGATATCCAAGTGGAAGGACAATAGAATGCTACACGTTTCATTTCAAAAGGGTTCTTTGTCTCTAAAATTGACTTGTAAGTATGTCTTTCACATATATAGAGGGAATACAGAATAAGTTCAGTGCATGGTATGGTAATCCATACTTGCTGTACTTTACGTTTTAAGACAACACTACCTGTGCAATGATGTGACTGTGACCATGCTGGCTGTTTGTGTCTCATGGACTGTTCCACTACTCTTGAACCAGTGTGATATTCATCCCACCGTGAACCATGGAGATCACAGTACAGTAACGTGTGCACTAAGTTGGTTTCTCTTCTAGTATTCCAAGCTGTGAACACTGGGATATTCCCACTCTCCCACAACACAGTGCCGGTCTGAAATGTACTCCTTCCAGTTAGCTTTGTATTTCATGAATCATTATGAAAACGTTGAATGGCATACATTTGCCAGCAAATAAACTGATTGATATATAGTTCAGCAAAACATAATCCATATTCATAAATTCCAGCCTAACAATGACAGCAAAGAGATTCCAGGGTTACCGAAACATTAACATTTATCTCCTAATACCAACGTATAGAAACAAATTTATCTCCCGGCTTGAGACAGGCAGTGACTCTTAAAGGGTAACTGCTTTGTTTTGAACTAGTGTTCTCAACCTTTTAAATATTCTTCATTAACTGCAGACTTTAGTTTTTCCAAAACATACAGGCCTAACCACTTAAAACCCGAATTTTTTCATTTGTGAGAAAGATAAAAAGAGACAACAAGTACACTTGTCACTTTTTGGTTCCTTGACTTGTCGGTCAGCTGAGTTTACAGCAAACGAAAAAAGTAGGCCTACAATATTTTTGTGATATTGATAAATCTGCAACACTATAAACACACCCTACCTCCACTTTAACTATGAGTCAGCCAACACAGACTATAGCACAACAAAGTCCATGAAGTATATATATCAAAAGTTCAGACAAACATTACTTATCTTTAATATTTTTTTGAGAACTATCTAACAGATGTATGACTTGCAGTGTTCTGGAGCACTCTGCAGACATCAATCTTGCCATTTTAGCAGCTGGGATAAATAGCAGATGAACACTAGCATGCCCATCAATGCTGCAATGGCAAATCAAACTAGGTGGACCTGTTTGCAAAACTTCTTTGACATTTTTAACTTTATTTTACAAGAAATAAGATATAAGAAGTTTTGGCATGAACCCCAACAGTGGTCAATGCATTACAATTTTGAACATTACTGAAAATTTTCATTATTAATTGTTGGTATGTTCAAAACATATTTAAAAGATGTACATCTTTTTATGTCAAAACTAAGCTACAAAGCATTCCATTATACATAACTGTGCCAAGCTAATGCACTGGAAATGACTTATATACATGCTGACATGACCCCCCCATCTTTTGTGATTCATATATTTCATTTCTGCCTCCTTTTGAATCAAGTCTTTTGGTCATGCACAAGTCCTGAGGCAAGCATTACCCCCTTCCAGTGGGCTGATGCCTTTGCAATCCTGTCAATGTAGAGGCAGATACCTTCAGGCACTGTGGAAATCCTCTTATAATGCAGAACAATTGTGCAATGCTTCACACAAAGTGTTGTGGTTCATGGTGCGCCATGGGCCCCATAAGATAATAACCCAGACTGTGTCACATAATCAGAGAAGTACTCTATGAACACTGAATCTTATGCCACATGATCTGGAGCCCATTAGAAATCAGTTATTCAGAGACTATAAATCCATGAAGGAAAAAAAATCATGTGATAACGATCACAAACACGAAAGTCACAAATCCAAGGGGGATTTTTTGGAATTGGACATCAACAGTGAGTCACTTGCATCATAAGAGACTCAGTCATAAAGACAAACATCACAGTCACAAATCCAAAGGGACTCTTTGGAATTGCAGATCACTAGTGAGTCATTTGCATTGCAAAAGACTCAGTTATAAAGGCAAACATAACCATAAACACTAACTTTATGGTTCACCAAACTCTTCCAGCATTTACAGTAGTAAACATACGATTTAACCTTTAATTGGACCATTTATTGGAAAGTACGGAATGAATTTACTAGATCCTGTGCATTAGAGGAACTAGTGTGGTTTCTGATTGATTTGCTCCCTTTTATATCCAGTGGTTATTTTAATGAGTAATTTTTGACATAAATAGGGATGAATGCTCTGTTTAATATACATTGATTCAAGATGCTAAACAAACCACAATGCATGGGACAGGTGTTATTTTTCTGGAGAACAAAATGCATTTGGCTCATGCATTAAGAAACATGTCTTTCCATCAGGCAATACACTTTCTTGGTATGGGAAGGGAGTGCAGTGTATATGATTATTATGACCCATCACTTCTCATAGATAGAGCCAATAGCTGTTTCATATTTGAAGTGGTGAAAACAGCATTGGATTGCATAACATGGGAACATTGCCCAGAAATTAAAATTTTCCATGTGTCACATGACTTGGTAATTTTCTATTTAAAGGAAACACGAAAAAAATCTTCCTAAAGAGACCTGATTGATTCCTTTGATTTGTATTGATTTATTGGTCTGCAATGAATCATTTTCAAGAAATGCAACAGTATGACAATCCTACTGAGGCACTTCTGATGTCAAAGGCCCTCAAAGGCACACAAAATATATCAGTGTGCGCCTATCAAGGCCTAATTTCCGCATTAAAATTGCATATCCAGTATTTGAGTCTATTTCACCCTGTAGTTTGTGGTGTCCAAACAAACATGTAAGATAATTTGTGCTTGTACAATTATACTCCATGCCATTTGATTTCTATTATGGGTCAAAGGTAGTTAGTGTGACAATGTTCTGTCTCTCTGCAATGAAAATGTCTGAGTAAGGTCATATTATTTTTTGCTTTTTTTGAACTTGTTGCACATCTTGCCATTTCTGATATAAGTATGACAATTTGGTAGAAACACAAAGTGCACCCAAGCATACGGAATGCGTTCATACCATAGCATGTGAGAGGCTAAAATTAAAGCACAATCTTTCATACAAAACAAAGCTTTTTAAAAACATCCTAGACAATTGTTTAATTCTTTGAGTTCAAAGTACCTGCATGCAAAAGGCTCAATTTCAAGATAGAGACAGCAACTGATACAGATGAGAGAGCCTGCTCTGGTGTTGCAGATTCATACTGTTGGTCATGTTGTCATATGTAAAGGTTAGTGCTCATATAAGCTCGTGCACTGATATAATGTGTATGTCATTGCCCTTTTCCTAAAGATTTCTGAAATGTGAGGCCAGCTGGCAGGACTGGTGGAATGCTGTTTAAGTACAGTGTAACCTGTCCTTGTGGATACCTTTGTAATCTGGACACCTCTGTAATATGGACAGATTTCCCCAGTCCCAATTATTTCAAAGTTCTTTTCATTTAAAGGACATCTCCCACCTGTCTGGGTATTAAAGACACTTTTCATAGTCCCAAATGCAAAAATAACCTATCTAATAGTACAGAAAAACATGATCCATATTCATTAATTCCAAACCCAACAATGACAGCAAAGAGATTCCAGACTTGCCAAAGCATCACCATTTCTTTTCCAATACCAGTGTGAAGAAACAAATTTCTCTCCTGACTTGAGACAGGCAGTCACCCATAAAAGGCAACTGGTGGTTTTAAATCGATCCTCTCAACCTTAGAAATTTCATCATTAACTGCAGACACTAGTTCATTTCCAAAATGTATAGGCCTAACCACCAAAAACACAAATTTCATTACTTCTGCCAAAAATAAAAAGAGACCTGTTAGGCCTATCACCTTTTAGTTCTTCCGACTTGTCAGTCACCTAAGTTTACAGCAAAAGAGTAAAGTAGGCCTACATCGTTTTTGTGATATTTATGAATCTGGAACATTACAAACACACTCTACCTCCAATATAACTATGAGTCGGAGAACAAAGCCCACAGCACTACATAGCCAATGAAGTAATTTTCAAATAGTACAGAAAAACATGATCCATATTCATTAATTCCAAACCCAACAATGACAGCAAAGAGATTCCAGACTTGCCAAAGCATCACCATTTCTTTTCCAATACCAGTGTGAAGAAACAAATTTCTCTCCTGACTTGAGACAGGCAGTCACCCATAAAAGGCAACTGGTGGTTTTAAATCGATCCTCTCAACCTTAGAAATATTCATCATTAACTGCAGACACTAGTTCATTTCCAAAATGTATAGGCCTAACCACCAAAAACACAAATTTCATTACTTCTGCCAAAAATAAAAAGAGACCTGTTAGGCCTATCACCTTTTAGTTCTTCCGACTTGTCAGTCACCTAAGTTTACAGCAAAAGAGTAAAGTAGGCCTACATCGTTTTTGTGATATTTATGAATCTAATGTAGACACAACATATGACATAAATGCAAGTCACTACATATTCCTTTGTTCTCAACTTTCAATTGCCAATTGGACAGGTAATATACAATCATAATGCCTGAACAAATGCAGGCAGTGGAAATCTCAGTCACAGGCCTCTGACCTTAGCAAATTCTAACTTGACTGTTATAAGTTAAAGAGCAGATTGGGCAAACACAATCCAATGGTGGTCAAGCAAGTGGCCAAACACTTTACAAGAGCCCCCTTGTGGGTCCTTGGATCTTGAATTTGCCCAAGCTAAATCTAGTTCTCAAGTTGCTGTGTCTGGAGCAACACAATCTATTGACCAGCAGCAGGGTGTTCCCTTTTTCCAGTCAGAGTGCGAATACACAGACTCATGCAAATTACCATTGCAGTTGGAGTCCACATAAACACGGACTCACCTTCCTAGATCACTTTATAGGTTATTTTGTATGCAAGAATCACCAATGTGCAGTTAAAATCATCTTAAACATGTAAATTTCCCGTCATAGCAATTATTTGGTGATTGGAATGCCATCATAAATTTTATATCGGATTTTGAATTTGCGGTAGGCAACATTTTACAGTCAAATGAAGCTGCTGAGATTTGCTAGAAAGAGCAAAAATCCAAGATGGCGGTCATGTCACGTGACCTTAGGTGACATTGAGATAAGTTTGCCAACTCATATTCTGAGATTTATTTGCAGATTTCCTGTGGCAAAAGTTACTCATCTGCAAATTTTTGTAAATATGCCCACAAATGTGTTTTTATTCAAATTTGCTGAATTCATGTGGCAATATATGTAGATTGCAGAAATTGGCCAACTTATCAAATAACCTGACCAACATAATTGCCATGCCAACAATCCCAAATTATGTTTGATACAAACGATGTATTTTGCAAAAATCAAAGGCATAAATGTATTTGTGATCTGATTTGTCAAGCCCAAGCACTAAAAAGGGTTTAGGAATGCAATATTGAACTTGGTGAACCATTTCATGTTGCTAAACATTAGTTTTTTTGGCTTTTTTTGTTTTGTGCTTTTTGTGTGCAAAATATCAGATCATGAGATAATACTTTGGTTACCATGGCAACCAAGTGTTACACTTATTATTTTCATTTTGATACTTACGAAACCGAGAGCAGTACTTCTACCGAACATGATGATATATAGTTATGATATCTATTTATATCATAGATACAGAATTAATTGGATCCGACATTTGGAAGTTTGGCCATAAATTCTCAGACACAGGCTACATAAGCCAATGAAATTGCACAGACTGGAAAGTATTAATGACCAGGGCCAGACACCATTACAAAAGCCCATAAGTGGATCCATAGAGTCTGGTCAGGCAATAACAATTGATGCTAAAGCTGATACAGAGACCAAGGGTCCTTGTATATCTCATCTTGGACCACCCACCATTAGTTCTACTGAGACAGATTGGAAAAGTGACCTGAGTGACCTTGAACTGCCAAAATACTTCAAGGGAAAAGTTATTAAAGAGACAAAGAAAGCAAGCGAAAAATAATGATAAAATGGAAAAAGCAGAAGTGAAATTGCCTATAAATAGTGCATTTCCTGGCGGTGCAAGTTTGTCAAATTAAAGTGCTGACTCAAATAATGCATCAAACCCTGTGATGTCATCTATGAATCATATTGCTGAGGACACAGACATGGTTGAAATATGCATTGGTGGTGTTACAAATTCCCCAGAAGAAATGAAATTACATTGTGTAAAAATAACTAAATAAAAGATTTTAAAGCCAGTTGAAAGTTTGATAATCCATGATGACTGGAAATCCTATAAGTTGAAAGTTACTTCAGCACAGAGCAATGATATTTTTAAGAGCTGTACTTGGCCAGCAGGGGTAAAGGTCCATCACTTTGAACCTAAACAGACAAGAGCTGCTTCCAAACAAAATGATGTTGGAATCAAAGCAGCTAAGCGGGGTTATAGGTGTTCGGCACATCAGAATAATTATGTTTGGAGAGGCAATTTCCTGAAAGCCTATAGTCCCCTTAAAGAGCATGGGGGCAAATCCCATTCAGCCTACTACGAACATAATAACAGACAATTTAGTACCAGATGCATCGACTACACGACGACGAATCCTGGACCTTCAATTTTATGTTGCAGCCGCACTTTGACAGACCACACAGACAATTCAGCTACTAAGCCCAGGTCTTGGCGTGTTAATCATATTTGTGAATCCTTCAATTGTCATGGTTTCAAACAGTCACTATCATACATAATGGAACAGTTTCAGACTTGTGATATATTGTGTTATTCTGAAACATGGTTCAGACCGCAAATCTGTGATTTATAACTCGATTATAAACACATAACCTGACCTTGTATACTTTGCAAAAAGTGCCATGAAGGACTTAGACATACTCAGACTATCGGGGCTATGTATTCGGCAGCACTGCCATTTTATCTCACTCAAGAGACAACTTATCTTTTCATGAACTGGGCACTTCTAATGATAGGATTCTTCCCATTTGTATTCATGATATGTAAGGTGACATAGTTCAGATTATCATATGTGTTTATTTCCCTTTTTATGACACCCAAAATATGGACACGTACTTTTCAACTATTGATGCTTTACAAGCAATTGTAGATTATTTTGGTTCACTTGCACTTTTTAAAATATGTGGGGATCATAATACTCCATTGCCCCAGAACATTATTTTGAATAAGAACTGGCATAGAGACTCTGATTTTAATAAATTCTGTTCTATTCCAAAAACCACCAGTTGCCTTTTATGGGTGACTGCCTGTCTCAAGTCAAGAGTGAAATTTGTTTCTTTACATTGTTAATGGAAGATGGATGTTGATACTTTGGTAAAACTGGAATCTCTTTGCAGTCATTGTTATGTTTGAAATGTATGAATATGGGTCATGTTTTTCTGAACTATTTAATAAATGCTTCATTGGCTCTGTTGTGCTGTGGGCTGTGTTCTCCGCCATGTATTTACAATGGAGATACAGGGTGTTTGTAATGTTCCAGATTCATAAATATCACAAAAATGATATAGGCCTATTTTCTTCTTTTGCTGTAAAATCTGCTGACTACCTAATCAGGAGAACCAAAAAGTGATAGGCCTACCAGGTGTCTTTTTATTTTTGGCAAAAGTGATAAAATTTGGATTTTGACTGGTTAGACCTATATATTTTAGAAACACTATAGTCTCTAGTTAATGAAGAATATTTCAAAGGTTGAGAGGACTGGTTTAAAACCACCAGTTACTTTTAATGAGTGACTGCCTGTCTCAAGTCAGGAGTAAAATTTGTTAATTTACATTGTTGTTGGAAAATGGATGTTGATACTTTGGTAACTCTGGAATCTCTTTGCAGTCATTGTTTGGTTTGAAATTTATGAAAATGGGTAATATCTTTCTGAACTAAGAGTATAGAGATATTCTTCAGGTGAAGTTGAAGCACCTACATCTTATTAGTGTTCTCCATCATCATTCAGAACCTGAAAGGCAGAGTCAAGTAAATTCTTACATAACTGATTTAAGTGAAATTATGCATGCTTCCGCAGTTGAAGCTTGGTGTGCTTGTACACGTGATGCTATATTCAAGCCTAAAAATTGGTGGTGACTTAATGCATAACTTGAGAAATATTACAGGTTTTTGGATTGTCATTAAATGCAAACGGTAAACACAGATCAAATCTGATCTTCATGCCGATAAGTTTGCTGAATATTATTGTTCTGCTATGAACTGTTATGCTAAAGAGGTGTTATCTCAGAAGCAGCAAATATTCTGAGTTTTGTAGAAAACTGTTTTGCTGAACGTCATGGAAAATCCAGTATTCAAATCACTGATGTTAACACACTTTAGGTAAACTGAAGGAGAACTTGTCTGCAGGTTTTGATGGTATTATGCCAGAGTATCTCATTTGTGGTAGATCAGAATATTTATGAAACACTTGGCTGAACGTTATACTTTTATTTTATCCAAGACCATTGTACCCGAGATATTTCAAGCTGGTAAGATCATTCCTGTATATAAAAAGTCTACCTTATCTGTAAATGCCATTGACAGCTATAGGCCTATAACTGTAAGCTCTTCCTATGCCAAAGTGCTTAATTATTGCTTGGGTTTGATGACAAAGCAGGCAACACAAAGTTTGGAGTTAGAAAAGGATGTAGCGGTATGGTGGCTTGTAATTTGCTGAATGATGTATGTTGTGCATTTAAAGACCAGAAATCTCCTTTATTCATTTCAACATGAGACGTTGTTGAGTGCTTTGATAAGGTATGGTCTTTTACAAAAACTTCTGCATGCTGATGCTCAAGACAGAATCGGCCCCTGCTTTATTAACTTACTTATGCCGACGACATTACACTCATAAGTAGCCCCGAGCCAGTCGTACAATCCTTAATAAATACATGTGTCGATTATGCTAATGAACGGAAATTTTCATTTGAGCTAGCAAAATCTAAATGTATGCTTTAAATGAACCAAAATTCATATCACCTGTGTCCTGGACCCTTGTTCTGCACGGACCTGTCATGTCTAAAATAGATTTGTTAGAAGTGTTGGGCACTCATTTGTGTAGTGAATCTAATCCAGGCCTTCATGTAGCTAAACGCATTGAATCAGCCAGGGCGGCTTATTATAGTTTAGGAAACGTTGGCCTTTGCCATCCTGGCCTTGCCAGCCATTCCATTTGCCAACCTACCCTTCTGTATGGTCCAGAGTGTATGAATCTTAGTATTACTATGATGCATAAATTAAACTCTGTTCAGGGCACCTGCATTAAAAAATGCATGGGATCTAGGTAAGCAACACCATCGTACTAGCTTACCTGAAGCTATTGGTATTTCCTCTGTAAATACTCAGATTCAAAGGGGAACACTTTCACTGTTTAAAACATTATTGAGATCGATTCTCCTGCTACAGACTTGTGTGGTTACTTTTTTTTAGCTGTTTATATTTCCAATGGCAAACTGCACGACAGAACTCTGACTGAAAGGTTGATAAGAGCAGGCTATTCTTTACGTAAAATCATCTCTGATATTGATGTTTATCATTTCAAGTCCAATAGTGAAAATGGGGTGGCCGACTCACTAAAATTATTAATTTTCAGTGAAAACTTTATAAAGCCTTATAGTGAAGAAACACTTGTTGGTCAAATGACTAACTAGGACTTTTTAATTCAAATCTTTTAGTGGTTGTATAATCCGTTGTGTACACATGGAACCAGCAAACTTCAGTAGCTGGCTCCATGAGTATCATTTATGCTATCATTTGAAAATGTGGACTTGAGCAGGTTTATTGTATTTTTGTGTTCCTGGTATTATTATTTGCTACTGTGATATTATTGATTTTCATTTTGTGCTATGTTACTGTATTGTACTAATTTGCTATTTTTCACCCACAACATGGATTGTATTTCAGATCATCTTGTCATTTGTCTTATTTTATCTAGATGTACTTGTATTTGACTGTGATTTTTCTCTGGTAAGGGTTTTTTTATTAAATTATTATTATTATTATTATTATTATTATTATTATTATTATTATTATTATTATTATTATTATTATTATTATTATTATTATTATTATTATTATTATTATTATTATTATGTAGGCTGTGGATAATGTGTGAACAAACATTTGGCTCTTAATCCATGATCAAAAGAGATTAATTGTTCAGTTGAGTAGAGTTATCACAGTTACTCAGTCAATCAAAGTAAACAAACTCAATCGAAAAAGCAACATTTTCATGTACACATACATTTGCGAATTTCTGCTCATTTTCTGGTATCTTTAAAATATTTTTTTGTAATAAATCCATACATTAAAACCCTTTGTCAATTTTTATTTCGATGAATTAATGGGTTAATTAAGATGCACATGTATATGTATTTGCTTACATGTACATTGAAAGATATATATATATATATATAATATATATATATATATATATATATATATATATATATATATATATATATATATATATATATATATATATACATTCGCATATATATATTAATTTTACCTAGAGGTCGAACAAGTTCAGCCACAGCCTAATGTGGACACCTGTCAATTGTGGACACTTTTGCTCAGTCCCAATGGTGTCCACAATTGACAGGTTTCACTGTAGTGAAGAGACTTTGGCGAAAATATGGAACCCGCGTACGACAATGCAACTCGGGTACAAGTCAGAAAAACCTGCTGTCGGATACCCAACACAAAGACAATGGATGCAAAACTTACTGACATGAAGAATTATTTTGCTGAAATTGTGTTACGGTATTTTGTTTGACATACTTTTATTCAGCAATAGAACAGCAATCGTGGTCAAGCAATTATTCGATCTTTTATTTTAACACTTTGTTTTGTCAGTAGACAGTACCCCTAAGGAATTTTCTGCGAGATTAGACAAGACAGGATATCCTTCGCCATGTTTCCATGGCAAGACAAACGTGCAAATAGTCATAATCAGGCTGCAGAAAGTTTTTATTTCACCGCAGGGAGCTTTATATACACTACAGAGTATTTTAAATGGCCTGCAGTATATTTAAAACTCTACAGAGTAATCAAATAGACTGCTGTGTGTTAAAATATACTGCAGTAAATTAAAAGCTCTCTGTAGGGAATTAAAAAAAAACTCCTTGTAGTCTAATTGTGAATATTGCACGTTTGGCTTTCCATATGTTGTTTTTGCCCACAACAAATGCAGACAAGCTGTTAAGTCGATTGGTTTGTCAGCTGAGTACTTATTGTTGTTGTTTGTGTTTGTGTGTGTGCACGCGCGCGTTTCGACACACTCGCTAACAGGTTGATACTATTTACTCGAACAAAAAAGTGCAAAAAATCAGGAAAAAATTACATTCTTGGTACTCCCAACGCAAGAAACATTAACATGAGACTTGAACGAAAATGCACGTTGCATATCTGCCATATATCCGGTTTGAAGGAACTGGAACTAGAGCTGGGACCTGATCTAGATAACAAAACTGGACAGGTACACGATCATTGTTAAGTGCCGTAAATTTAGTTTAGTCTAATTTTCCAAAGCAATTATCGTCTGTTTGGTAACTGTTGCCAAATATTCAAGAAGTTGATATGATATACAAAATACATGGGTGCGTAATACCATCTTATCAAATCTGTCAATATTTTCCACAAATATATTGGCATTCTTGCAAGAAAAAGTTTTTTGCTATGAATGTAACAGTCAACAATTGAACTCTTTAACTTGGTATTAGGTGATTTTGAAATCACTGTGATCTACCCAATCGGCATTCACAATAGAAACACGTAAGGGTCGACTGCACTTGTACTGTGGCGAATAATATCATGTTTCCAGTAGGTATAAAAAATAAATTGGGACCCTGGATGTGTGATAACAGTGCATTTTGAGCAAAGGTGACTGGTCTCCCATAAACAATGCGGATTAGCCTTATCATTTTATGCTTTTAAAGACACTTTTAAATGAATGAATAAATAAATAAATAAATAAATAAATAAATAAATAAGTAAATAAATAAATAGATAGATAAATAAATAAATAAATAAATAAATAAATAAACAAACAAATAAATAAATAAATAGATAGATAGATAGATAGATAAATAAATAAATAAATAAATAAATAAATAAATAAATAAATAAATAAATAAATAAATAAATAAATAAATAAATAAATAAATAAATAAATAAATAAATAAATAAGAAGGTTTGCCTTACCTTTGGATTGTATGTCAGCCCTAAAAACAAAACGCTTGACATGTAAATGGCAATAAATGCCTCGTATCTTGCTTCTTCGCTGGTATCAACCATGTATTCCAAAATATTGTATTCTTGCAAAGTCTCCAGTGATAAGACGTAGCTCCCCGTCTCTTTGCAGCGTGTACTTGCTTTCATCCAGCTCATAGCATCTTTAGGGATTATCATCCTGTAGTATGCGTCGCCAAAATAAAAACGAAATCCTCGTGCAACTGACGACTCATATTGATAAGAAGGAACTTGTTCGTCTGGGGAATAAAAACTTTTTGTGATGACACCAACGGTAAGGGAAACTTTACATACGGAGGGCATTTTGTTTGATTGACTGACTTTTGCAAGAATGACTTTAGCATGGATTCTTAGTATTTGGACAGTTTCAAGTGAAGGGATAAATGTATGACAGACTGTCATTTTCATGTTCGGCCATAGAAGGCTAACTCTACTTTCTCTGTACATATGTCGAATGCTACAGTTCCACAAATCTGGAAAGTATGTGTCGTTTGGGGATGTCAAACGCCTGTGTTGCCCCTGCGCCCGAGGACAGCATTTTGCATGCACGGTAAACAAGGAACGGCAATTTTGAGAAAAACAGAGCTTTCTAAAACCTTTTGGTTGCCGTTCTATATAGCTGAAGACTATTTCGACGGCACAGCCGTGGTCGTAGAGTTCAAATACAGTGTGCCGTATAAAACAACCAGGTACTGTCAGCAGTTTCAACGCAGCACGAGACCTGCAGTGTGGGCTCGTGGATCCCCGTACTGTATAGGCATCTGCCTTGTTTTCTCTCATCAGTATACCAAATGATCCAAAATTAACATCATTCATCACCGGGTGATGTTCCACAAATTTAATGATAAGATTGTGATCTGTATACTCTCTCTTACCCTCGACGCGGGCAAATCCACGCGTGAAAGAGGGTCCCCTGGCAAACACCTGTTTCTTTAGGTATCCATCTTTCCACCATTGAGGAGCTGTCTGAAGAAAAGGAATGTACGCTCCGATTAAGTAGTAACTTGCCAAACTGTACCTTGTATTAATAGATATCACGCAGTTTTTCATTTTGGGGTACATGGTGTCGGAGGGGAAGTGGAAAGTAAAGGAACATGTGTGTTTCGGCATAGCAACTGTAATGTAAAAGGAACGTGAAGTGTTGGGTATCAGAAGTTCCACGTGAGGCCAAATTACGGGTCCTTGCACCATGTCACACAGATTAGGTATTCCCATGCATTTTAAAGTTTTAATTTTTAAGAGCATGTTCAGTTGTTCTGCATAACTGTGCAGATATACAAAAAGGTCTAGCCTATTTGACGGCGAAATTAATGAAAATGCCTTCCTGTTATTAATGTACAAACAGCGAGTGGTGCAAAATTGAGTTATCGTGTAATACGTCCCTTTCGTGAAGGTAGCAATTGCAACCCACCCCATTAAACACTGTATGTTTGGACCCACAAGCCGAAAAGCTATAACTTCTAAAGAAGGATACCGTCCCAGGCCTGCTCTCAAAATCAAATGTAACATTTGATTCCTGTGTTCACGTTTGGGTGTACCAAATGTTATGCTGTAATTTATACTCTTTGATCTAGGAATATTTATAAGCTTTAGTGAAGAACCGTGGCCAAATCCACCGTTTATCTTTGGGAGACTTTTGTACTTGATAGTAACTTCTAAATCTAGTTTGGAGCAAGTTGAGAACAAAAATTGAACCCTCGCTGAAGAACCATCAATGTATGTCTTATCACTGACTGTGAGCCTGCGTCTGCCACGCTCAACGTCTTTCCCGAAAATAGCCCTGTCGGAATACTGGTCGTCATATACCCGTATTGAGACTGAGTGATTCTGATTAAGAGATAATGTTAAATACAACCATATCGACTGAAGTGCGACTGCTCGAAACAATATGATGACGTGTCGGTACATGTACATGTCCTCATTCGCCGCCTTTTTAAGGAGTTTGGATCCAGACTCCTTGGCCCTATGAACAAACGTGTGCATTTTATTGCTCTTTGGAATCCAAATTTGTTGTCTTGTGCTGATTGAATATGTCATCCTAGATATCTCGTATTCCATCCTTATGCATGCTACATGTTCGGGCATATTTCGGGTATTAGTGAGAGCTCTTACTTGAATAACTGGTAGGTCAGTTGTAAGTTTGACATTTCGCCATTTACCACAAAATCTGTCCATGTGCACCACAATTTCCGAGACAATAAGATGGCTATGTACAGTGACGTACTGGTTTTGGCATCCAGGGCTTGGGTCCAGTAGATCAACTTCCGTAAACATCATTCTAATTCCAAACCCAATAAAACCAGTTACACACCATTGTACATAATATTCATCATCATCTTTACGTCCAAGATGCAAAACTCCAGCAGGCGAGGGTCTTAGATAATAAAATATTCCATATTTGAAAGCCATTTGATATTTTATGGCAGGAAGTACCTCGATATTCTTTGTTAAATGCTTATTGAGGTTCTGCATGGTACCAACTACAAAGCCTATGTAGTTAGATAAACATGTTCCTTTTAAAACAGCGAAAGTTGAAACTTTATGTAGAAATGGTTCAGAAGACTTTGCATTTGTAGAAAATTTGTAACATCTGACGGCCTGATAAAAGCTTTCCAAGTGGCTTTTTATGACATATTTACGGATGAAATAATACACGCTTAAGTGAATATAAAGCTCGTGGTTACTGGTAAAAACCGATACAGGTTGTAATTCTCGACAGAATGTACCAATTTTTGGGGATTTTCTGTAATTTCTATTATAAAGAGTCATGCCATATTTATTACCTGGCTGTGCACAACTTTGAAATGGAGAAACGTCTATTTCAAACGTAAAACAAATTTGAAATGACTTGGAAACAGTTACAGTCCACCACCGTGTAAATATCCGTCTTCTGAACTTCGAAATTGCATCTTCTAGATTAATTGATCCACAAACAATGCTTTGCTGGGCTGAACCTAATCTGGGTTTTTTATTTGTAGACAGCACACATGCGCTGAATGTATATTCCACAAAATTCGCCAAGCAAGACACACATGCTCCGAGGACGGCTGACTGTTTGCATGTATTGATAGACTGTTTCACTACCATGCGCATATCGTGACCAATCCAAGAATGACTACATTTTTGAAGAAGGTAAATGTGTTTACTTCCTTTGTAAACATCCTTGAATCCCGCATTAGTAAATTTGCAAATAATAGTCACGGCAACAGTTAAAGTGTTCAGAATCTGTGCCACGTGCATTATTATGTCCCGTTCTATTTTGTAGACATCAGCCGACAGTGTTTGAAAGGAACTATTTTTACATACGCGTTAGTTTTCCTCTTTAAATTGTTGTTTTTAGTCTGGTTCACGTTTGCTATGGCGCTTGCGTAAATCGAGAATATACATGAAAGTGGACATAAAGAATGGTGTGTTGATTGACCGATATTGTGGGAATTTTCTCAACAGACAGCCGATCGCTAGTTGTTACAATGGAAAAATAATATTCTCATCGGGAAGAAGAACATGATATGTATATTTCCCCAGTTTGCAATAATATCTTGACAATAACAACACACACACCGGACCAGCCAATAATTCACACTGCGATAATTGTGGAATAACAGTAACACGCGCACAAACAAGACGGGATTTTACACGGTGAGGTTGGTTCATATAGTTAAATAAAGAACATGATAACCTGTGTAACACGTAAAATATTTGTCAAAGACAGAACTAATTAACAAAACACATGATGAAAAATATTGTATTTTGATGAGAAACGACTGCCGAGACGTATAAATTTGACTGCTTGTGGCGATGACACACGGCGAACATCTGGCTAACAGAATCTAATGTAGGTTACAAAAATCGCATTTTGAAAAAGCTACCAGGTTACAAATAAGTTAACTTCAACTTTTTTTTTTACATCACAGGACTAATATAATGTAGCATAATGTAATGTTATGTAATGGTTTTATTGCGAGCGACCTCGAGCTCCTTCCTGTCTTCCGACCTTGATGGATTTGGGATTGATAGTGACTTCTCAAAGCAACTGAATATTCCCAAACCGTCACAAAGACTGAACGTAAATGTTTATGTAATCCGGATCAGAAGTTCATCGCACCTATGCTTCACATTCCAATTTTTCAAAAAGGATTTTAACTATTCCCGGATAATGTTTTTGCTCGGATGTTTCCCAGGGACATGGCCATATTTGTGTATACTTTTACTCCCCTGTCGTTCCATTTCTTTGTTCCTACAGTTTATGCTACATTCGTTTTAGTTGGGAAAACGTGTTATCGAAGCAACATCAGATAAGTCAATCTGTAAACACAGCATGGAATATCTTGTCCTACAACTGCATAAATAACTTCTGTGCCCAAGGTGTTGTGGAGGCGTTTGGTTCATGTAGTTGAGCTGCGCTGGACAAATTTACGTGTTTCTGTTGCACTTTTGAAATTTTCCTCAATACAAGGTTGGCTGTTGTCAAATTGGTTTATTCACAGTATCTAGTCAAAAATAATTATTGATCAAATTGTCTTTGCTCCTTACATGAAACAGAGGGTTTTATTTTCAGCATTGCAAAAACTGCTTTTAAGATATTTTAACATCACCGCTGTTGCGTGTATTCCAGGGGAAACGTGTTAAGATGGCGGTCTCCTTTGCATTAATCAGTATTCAGCACTATTATTAATGATCGCTGTCTTTGGCTCCACTTTAATATTTATAGATGAGTTTTGTTGTCTTTGGGCTATTAAAAGAAATGCTTAATATCTACATTTAAGTCAAAAATTGAATTGGAAGTACATATTGAACAAATGACATTCGATAAGACTAAATTATAAATGTATCATCTTCGAAAATATGGCCATGTTGGTTAATACTTCAGGCTTGATAAACATTTTAGCAAAAAACAATGCATGACACTGTTCATCTGTTTACCTTTGCACACTCACCTGTATACCGCCCTGGAGATCACCCCGTACTCGACTTGCGGTCAGACCAGGAGGACATTAATTTACCCTACTTGTAAGTTAACAAATGTTACGTACTGCCATTGAACAAGTCACACGTTTTGGTGAGAAAAAAAATGAGTGTTTGATGCATGTAACTTTCTTGGCGATTGAAAGTTTCCATTTAACTTGAAATCAAGGGAAGATGAAAAAGGCAACACTCATCGCTATATGACCTTTCCACAAACAAACAATAAGCTTTTCTCAATATGAACAAAACTAGACTGTATCCAGTACGTTGCAAGCGTTGCTGACTGCCGTCGCTGAGACAGACTGTCTGTTAACGTAACAACACCGTAGCGGAATACCTTGCATGAATTTTTATTTGGAGGGCAATATTAAATATCTGCTCGTTCCTCGCCTTTGAGATGTTATTTCGATAAAATGTCACGTTTTTTATCTCCTTGTTACTGAAAAAGCAATGTACTCGTTCCTGATATGATGAAGCTTCGTGGTTCACATGTTGATTTCAACAAATACTTGTACACCAATAAAGTGCAGGACATAAACAAGACAGTCCGACCAACACTTTGGTAGGAATTTAAAATCGTATACTGGTATCCGCCGGGACACACGGTACGCATTTTAAAGCTTGCCCATTGCTTTAATGACAGGGCGGTGCCAGATTACGGACAGCTGCTTGTGTTCAGTGACAAATATTGACTGCGACAAGACATCGCACATTCAAAGCTGCTTGACATGTAGATCAATATTTATTATATTTTTCCCCCTTAAAATGTCCATGAGATTCCTGTTGTGAAATATTATACTGATGCAGAATTTTTAATCAAACCTGTGAAATTTCCATGTCCCCGCTTAACAGGATTCTTTGGCGCATGTGTTAGGCTGGACGATTTATACTTGACTCACATTGACGAAAATTGTTATCAAGCAAAATCAAAGGGCCAAATGGTTTAGATGTGACTAAAATGATTTGGTAAGTTTATCACATAGGTTATACCGTCATCTTGGCGAAAAAATGCCAATTTCGCCTCCTTGCCTTTCAAACTTTAAGTGTCATAAATGTGTTCAAAGTGACTGAAGGTTGAATTCACCATACAGTGTCACCCTATGGTAGAAATTACCAAGATGACAAATAATGGAATGTCCTTGGTCGTAGGACGGAATATAATTTAAGGACAAAAAACAAAACAAAAAAACACGGCTGTGAATTGATGGTCATCTTGCATGGTCAATTTGCCAACGCTGCCCCGACAATATAGCAATACCAAATTCATATTGTTTGTAAGCCGACCGTTCAATCAAATACCAGCATGCTTGAAGTTTTAGGGACCATAAAAATTGCTCAGGTCAACAACTTTCCTTGGTACGCTTTGGGTGTATCCCCAAAATAGTATTGAAAGAGTTAATGTAGAAAGTCTCTTTAAGGAGACGGTCTTAACTGTAGATTCTAGTGTACATGCAAAAGACAGAGTGCATTGTATATATATTTATTTTTTTACTGCGCTATATTGATTTATGTCTGTGTGCTATCACAGACATATTGTATTTCCAAGAATTCTTTTTTTCGTTCTTTCCTTTCAGCCAATTTTGTTCTTAGTTTTTCTCGGGCACCATATTACGGAGAAATACTAAATTATTCATAGTTATTGATATAGCAGTATAATTAAGCACCTGGTTTGGGATAGTCAACATGTGGAAAATTATGCAAATTGAAGTCAAGGTCATCCATATTACATGATGTATTTGTGCAGGCCGTGATCAATATCGTGGTAAAATTTTAGCCTATTTAGCGAATTTTTCGAGAATCATAATTCCATCTCTTTTATACACATTTTGGCTCGTAACGTCTGTCAAAGTACAAATGGCGCTTCTAGTATCATTGTCAATAAATATTATGATCACCTCCACAGTCCCTCTAAATATTTCATAATGATCCGGTTAAAGTTACAGATGGCAGAGAATTTGACATTTGGAACTTTATACTCCGACTGGCCATTTGACCTTGACTTCTAAGTCGGATTTGAAAATTGTCCCGTTCAAAATGCGCGTCTCGCGTCGAACTTTTCATACACTGTCTGTGTGAATCGGGTTTTAACTTTAGGAGTTATGGAAGAAAAAGGATAAACTTAGTCAAACGCTTAAGTCCTCAATAAAAGGGTCACGGTAGAAACATATGTGCCTCGAAATAAATAAATAAAACAAGAACATCCATCAACCAATCTGCATCTGCTTCAAACTTGGTAGGAATGGACTCTAGGTAGGCCTCAACTTAGGAGCGTTTCATTCAGAGAAAAATGAGTTCACTTGGTCAAATATTTTGGTTACAGCGCCATCTGCCATGTAATCATCATCTGTGGGCCATAAGTACCTTGTGTCTCGGTGAATACTACAGGCATGTCCGTCCAATATTTGCATTACTGTACATAACAGTTAAATTTGGTTAAACACAAGCAAATGTTCCCACACCAAACTCATCTTGTATGATGTGATGGTTACTCAGAGATTATCATCATCATCATCATCATCATCATCATCATCATCATCATCATCATCATCATCATCATCATCATCATCATCATCATCATCATCATCATCATTATTATTATCATTATTATTATTATCATTATTATTATTATTATCATTATATATCAGCGATGTGGGTTTTCATCTGTTTTCCTCTTCTCATAATGAAAAGTACAAATTTTTTGTCATCTCTAATGAATAAAACTGAACTGTCTACACAAATTATATCATGAAACAACGGCTGTCCTGGTTGCGAAAGGACAAATTCCTTATCGCATGAGTGTTGTTGTGACCTACCATGGAGCTATTTTTATAAGTCCATGTACCTACAGAGGAGCAAATTCTTCTCAACAGTCATACAATCAAGGACTAGACAAAGTCATGAACCATCTGAATATTAACACGGTCGTTTCCGGGGACCTAAATGTCAACTATAACCGTATCTTAACCTACAAAAGTTCATGGGGGTATTATAGTTTGCAGCAATCGTATCATCATCGACACACAGATCTAGCTGGACCTCTATACTGGACAACATTTACGTTAACTTTCAGCTGTCTGAAAACTGTCATCTGCATGTGACGCCTGTGCATTTTAACAGCATGCAATAATCACTGCTATTTTACCACAGTAGAGACTGGGGGTTAAGTTATGTTCTGCCTGTTCTTATTAATGTATTTCATATGAAATTCTCGCCAAAACATGAGGAGACATGAAAATTTATATCATGCATATACAGTGTACGCATTAACTCTTACAGGCATTCCAAGCTAAGTAAGTCCGTCCATGGCCGACACAAGGGTTCGTACAAATTGAACATCAATGGGAAATCTTGCACATATGCATGTGTATGGGGCTTTTTTTGGATGTTCTTCCATTTGACCCTTCGAGAATATTTTACATTTCCTTTTTTTTTCTTTAGGTGACACTCAGAATGGTTGATGGTGTGGGGGTATATTCTTGTGTCATCTTTGGATGTCCCCTCACTCTAATTTTATACTTTTGCTCCAGGAAAATGTTTATGTTCTGGAATGACTAGTAACAACCAGCTTAGATGGCATTTAACATCAAAGCGAAAAAAAGGGAGCACTCGCTACCGTGTGAAGGTTTTTTTTTTGGAATACAAACCCATTTCCACGAGGTTGGCTGCATCTGGGCTTGCAGACTCATCACTGGAAACTGTCGCTGAAACACCCTGTCTGTTTGATTCAAAACAACATTTTGTCTCCATATAATGATGGCGTTACATGTTTATGCGTCAACTGTGTGGTTCCGCGTAATTGTCCTTGATGTGACATTTCTATGTAATTTCGCGAGAGTTTTTATTACAATGAAAAGACTCAAATCCGTTTGCGTAATTGTTATTGTTTTACATCATGAAATAATTTACGTGAACAATTAAGTCATGCTTATGAAAGTCAAGATGTTACAAACAAATTGATTTTTAGATCTGCAAAATTAAATGCTGCCAATCTCTCCAGACTTTCGACCACTTACGGCGCGTACATGATAAGTTTAGTCCTTTCTTCTCTAACAAGAACATGTCAGATCATGGACAGCATCCGCCTTCCAGTGTATGGTGAACGATATTGACCCCGACAACACATCATGTAATCAAGCCCACCTGCCAGGTACATCCTTATCTGCTTAACTTCTCCTTTTACACTGGCAACCAACCAAAGGAACTCCACAAAATGTCGTCTGTTTCAACATTTTTAGTTGCTTTCATAATGCTGATTTTTTGACTTATACTCGTCGATCAGATGTACAGCAAGGTTTTTCTTCCGTATATTATATTAGCTACAGGCCGGCGGTTAAAAAAAAATGAAAGGTACCAAAGGTAAGGCACGTAAAAAAAATAACTGTCCCAAAACGAACAAAAGCAACACAAATATTCTTGCGGAGGAAATTCTCTTCAACACATTATTTCTCAAGGTGATGCAACACAAGTATTCCAGCAGAAGACATTATCTTCCACATGTTATTTCTCAAGGTAAAGCAACACAAGTATTCCTGCAGAAGACATCTTCTGTACATCATTTCTGAAGGTGATGCGGCGAATGCCCTCATTGTAGAAAACCATTAGCTCAGCTAATTTGTCAGTAAGTTTATTGGACGTACAGTCGTCCGATTAAATTTACATTTTTAGCTTTGAAATTGCATAAAAATACGTCAGGGTACCACTGGCATTTAATCTGTTCAACATGTGGTGCTGCAAATTTTCCATTATTTATGATTGTTTTTAGTGTAGTTTGGACAACATATTCAACTTCCTCCCCAAAACCTGTCACTCAGGAGCAAATGTATAATAACCTTTATTTCAAGTCGAGTGCAAACAAAACAAAGAACATTAGCGCCGAAGCAGCTATTATTCGACAGTATATAAATTGAAAGGATGAAAGATGATGAAAATACACTGAAAACAGATGAATATATGCAGCCAATCCATTTACAGATCCATAGCTTTCAAAATTAAGAGTACAGGAAATTAAGTCAGACCGAAATTCTGGTTTTACAAAGGATACATTTAGAGCATTTAGAGGAGCATGTACCTTGTGGAAAGGTCAAACAAAGTTGTTCACTAGGCAATCAAGCTGTTGATCACTGATTGTTGACGACGTTTTAAATTTAGGGTACTTATCATTTATTGTGTACATTTCTTCTTACACTTTGTTTTCTATTGATATACTTGTGGTAAATTAAAGCCTGGTGGTATCTTTCTTGAGAAGCTGTAGCTCGTGGTGTTGATCTTTTGTTTATCCGCCTGTATAAGAAGATAATATTGGATTATATTGAAGCTAATACTTTAAAATTCTTAACGGCACAAAAGCGATAAGTCCATAAAATGTATGCTTCGAGTTTATCAAGGTCTTTTAGAAACCTTTCAGCAAAACCCGTAGCAGAGGCTCAGTGAAATACTGTTAGATGATCGGAACGCTGGGGCCAATATTATCAAAAGAATCATCCACATGTCTGTTACAATTATGTTGCTAATGTTTACAAGCATCCCAAACTGTGCACAGTCGTTAACTCTGATATATAAACATTTATTTCAGGAGCCAATATTATTAAAAGAATCATCCACGTGACTGGTGCTACAGTGGTGCGGAATCGGCCACTTTGATGTGTATATTTGCCCTACAATAGTGTTGCTAGATATTGTTACGAAAACAACACATATCTTTTCATATCATACTCATTCATTGACTGAGCAAGTATCTCTTTATGTTGGTCAGATTTGATCCATCATTTTGTGTCAGAATTACGGTCTGTTGTGATCGATAACCCCTCTCCCCCCATCCCAACTTGTTATGAGGAGCATCCCATAAGCTTTGGCAACTGTTTCACCCCTTAAAAATTTACACAGGTGGCATTTAGTTGTATACCAAACACATTGTCATAGACTTCTGATCCAATCTTGCCAGCTTAATCACCAATGTTTGGCAGTGTTGAGAGTCTGGTATGATTTTGTTCCTTGTGCAGACCTATTTGTCCCTTGTGCAGACCTTTTGCAGCAAGGCAACACCGTATTCACTTTGGCATTTTTGTGATAATTAGACTTGATAAGTAAGTGGTCTACAATTACATACATTATTACAAAGAGTCTTACATTGCATATGTGAAAGCTGTCTACAGGTCACGGGATTTTAAAGCTTAAGAAAGCATGATTGTCTGTAAGGTTCCCTCTGGCCAACAAGATATCATCAGGAACCATGGTATTGTTTTAGTACAATTATAAGCAAAATTTAGTATTAAATATTTGGTATTTGTTTAGAAAGATTACAAGCACAAAACTATTTAGTTCAGGGAGATTATGAGCACAAAACTATTGTTAAATAGTTTAATTTAGTTAACTTAAATTTTGATTTTTTTTTCAATTGTCAAATATATAAGGTGTTCAGTATACTAGTAAATTGTCTTCCAAATACTTTCCAGTACTATCCATCAACGGTTCTGCACAAGATTGTGGTGGAAGTCCGGAAATAGGAGCTAAATCTCGCAACAAAGGTTGTCTACACCTTTCTATAACGGTGCAACGACTGAATGATTTTGCCTATCCGTCCTACATTTGGCCCGTCATTATTGCTCCCTTGTTATTTCTTGCGACCTACTGTAATAATAACAAATACAGAATGAGTGCGCATGCAAAGTTTGGAAAAAAAAAAAAAAAAAAAAAACCTCCCCCAAAAAATAAGAAAAAACCCACAAAAAAATACAATGACTTCCGGTACGAAAAGTATACTTGCTGACCAGTATGCCTGGCACTAGTAATTTGGACATGAAATCTTAGTTGTCACATCGACCTCAGGAACGCTTTGAAGTATGTACAAGTCCGCCTCAATACAACCTATGGACAATTGCATAAATGGCCAGGAGTGCACGTACTTTTTGTTACACTGATGTACGCCTTTTACAAAAAGTATCTGGTCACAATAATGTTCATGTCACAGCCTGTCCAAGATATTTAACAAGAGCACTGTGACAGTCAGCTGACCTTGCACCCACAGACTCAAGGGGTACTGTGAACTTGAGAATAATATCAGTGTCACCTTTGTTTAAGACCATCATCACTGTTTGTAAAGGCAGTCTTAACTCTTACAAGTAACGTCTCGTTTTTTAATGAAAAGTGACGGAATCCACCATTACCAAGATATATGCCAATGTGTCAGTTTGAGATTTCAGTTCACTCAAGGTCAAACTGAACGACGACAAAAGAAATTCCTTTGGTACTTTCCTACAATTGTTTGATAGTTAGCACGGTCCTATGATTCACCATTACAGATATCTTAGAAACTATGTCAGCTGATCTTTCAATGTACCTCAAAGTCAAAGTTACAAAACACCAAAAAAACCCCAATAGGTATCTTCCTATTAGCAGTTAAGAGTAACCATGGGCCAAGTATAAAAAATTATCGAGATGTAAGCCAATGTTTCAGATTTGCTTTTAATCCCATGGTGCAGTAACAATGCTGATGTGTAGATATTTCCTGTCAATTTTTCTTAATTTTGATAATGTGTTAAAAATCAGATTATCACTGGACCACCATGTAGTGATCAAATTTCGTGAAGAGCAAGTCCAGGTACATTCCCACAAACTTTGAAGAGGCTCCAACTTCTTAAAGTTTGGAAGAAGTGAGGAAAAGCGAAAACACACAAATTAATGTCTAGGGGTAGCCAGAAGTATCCATTTGCAATTCGAAAGCAATAAGCCTGGCGATTTTGGAGAAGATTTTTCAGATTCTCCCCCCAAAAACAAAAAAAAGAAGAAGAAGAAGAAGAAGAAGAAGAAGAAGAAGAAGAAGAAGAAGAAGAAAAAAGAAGAAGAAAGAGAAGAAGACGCAAAAAATCTTGAAAATCTAAAAAATCAATAGAGCAAGTCTATTCGTACAAGAGACCTACCCAAGGTACCACCCCGCCAAATTTGAAGAGAATCAAGTAGACAGTTCTGGAGACGTCGAATATATAATTACCATTGCAATCCCCGTTGACTTCCACGATTATCAATGGGAATACATGCATTTATAACTAACAAGTACCTTATTTGAAACGTGTGTTAAAGTCAGAGTATCACAACCTAGTGTTTAACCCTCCCACTAGCTACATTTCCACCAAGTTTCAGAACAGTCTGGGTGACACTTTTGAAGAGGAATAAAAAAATAGCAAAAATACACAAGAATTCGATAAAAAAAAATCAAAATCACAGTGCCACCTGTTAAACAAATTACGGTTTAGGAGTCCCAAAAATATGTGTCCATGCTGTTTTAAAGCTATTGACACGGCTGTTTTGGAGAAGATCTTGTACAGATTATACCGAAAATGAACACACACACACACACACACACACACACACACACACACACACACACACACACACACACACACACACACACACACGCACGCACGCACGCACGCACGCACGCACGCACGCACGCACACACACACACACACACAAAATCGTACCTTTTTTGAAAATCAATGGGGCGTGATCATTTGTAAAAAAAAAAAAAGAGGTAAAGATCCTCTTGAAATATATGTTCACCAAGTTAAAATGAATCTTGTATTGGCTTTGGACAAGAAGTCGAAAATGTGAATTGCCATTGCATGGCCTGGCGGTTTCGGAGAATAGAATATTTAACAGGAAAAACAAAAACAAAACAAAACAAAAAAAAAACAAAAAAACAAAAAAAAAAAAAACAAAAAAACAAAACAAAACAAAACAAAACAAAAAAAAAAAAAAACAAAAACAAAAACAAAAACAAAAACAAAAACAATCAAAAAAAAAAAAAAAAACAAAAACAAAAAAACCAACAAAAAAAAATCACACACACTCACACACACACATACACACACAAAAGAAAAAACAGAAAGAAACATTATTATTTGAACAAACTCAGTAGAGACCCACCCAAGGTTGATGCTCACCAAGTTTGAAACGAATCTTGGTCAGCGGTTTTGGATCAAAATGTGTATTGAGGACGGACGAACGGACGGACGGACGGACGACTGACCATCTTATGAGCTCACTTAACTGACAAGTCAGCTGAAAAAAAATACGTACAGCAGGCCATTTTTCCAGTTTTACAAGTCTGCCCTTTCCCGCTTATGGTGTATTCCATGAAGAACATCCCTTTCTTTTCGCAGTCCTGGCCTGATGCATAACAGTTCGGGCCAGAGCCAAGCCAGGCTCTGCACATGCCAACCGGTAAACCTGGCGTACATGACAATTCAAAAAATTAATACTGGGATGTTATAATCAGGAGAAATGGGTAAACACAATTGCAGGGAGAAGGACCGGACACTGATGAAATGGCAAGCAGCAGAAAAAAAACCCCGAGGCAGAGGTAAAAAAACGCATTTGTAATTCGAGCCATGGATATTGATCAAGTTTAGTCGTGCATTTATCTTGTGGATAGCTTTGTTTATGTTCTGGTTGTAAATGTGTGGACGAACGCACAATAATGTTTGCCGTTTAGAAAAGTTTTGAGTCTTGCAAAAAGACACTCTAACCTCCTCACCTGGAGAGAGAGAGAGAGAGAGAGAGAGAGAGAGAGAGAGAGAGAAGGAGAGAGAGAGAGAGAGAGAGAGAGAGAGAGAGAGAGAGAGAGAGAGAGAGAGAGAGAGAGAGATGAATTGCCTAATTTGCACGACACGATACCGTTACTCACAGCAAACCTTCTGGCCTGTCCAGCAGCTGTAGCCGTCTCCTTTCGAATCAAACCTGGAAAACTTCAGTCCATTGCCTGTGCAGTCATCTTTATTTCCGCCACAGAAGGGAGCGGTGCCAAACCATACGCAATCATTTTTTTCTGTTCAACACAAGGTATCAGGTTATGTCAATACCACAGAACAGTGACCACATGCATTTAATCATAGTTAAAAATACACGGCCAACCAACGAAAAGAATGCTGAATTTGATAGAATGGTGGTCATCTCCCTTAAAAGGCAGAGGAAAAGCTGTGTATTTTATAATTAATCTATTTATTCCACATAGTACTCTTATATTATTGATAAACAGTTAATTAGAGAGGCATACAATAACAACAGTTCCAATGAACAGTGCACTTAAATTATGCACCGGATGTGTCACAGCATCCATGAAATCCTCAAACGGGAAAACTACTCTACTTATCACTTGGAGTAATTAAGGTTTGTTTGACAGGTATTCTTCTTTTATAATCAAGCTCTGCATTTATACAGGTATTCTTCTTTCATAATGAAGCTCTGCATTTATAAGCAAAAGTTCACGCATTTAGCTAATTCATCATTTGCCACGCTCATATTCTTTATTATGTGGGTTGTCTTTGCTGAATATTTAGCTCAGACAAGGAGCCGCTACTCACACAGACATGTACGGGTAAAAGGCTCCGAAACATGTTGAGTAGTTACCCGCTGAAGACCATTTAATTTATTTGGGCTGATACAGCCTATGTCAAAATTTTACAGAGGAACGTGTGCGATATGGACAATAGTAATTCCATATGCATATAGATTAGACAGGC
Organism: Hermodice carunculata; assembly: GCA_964020975.1. Lineage (NCBI taxonomy): Eukaryota > Metazoa > Annelida > Polychaeta > Eunicida > Amphinomidae > Hermodice > Hermodice carunculata. Next base: position 59,325,378 of record OZ026626.1, on the reverse strand, counting down.
ACAGTTTAGCTTATGGAGAGTAAAAAGTTCGGACTGCGGAATAGGGTAATGACTATTAGGAAGTGGTTCTGGGCAAAAAGAAACAAATACAATCATGGGTGCTATTTTTCTACCGAGGCTAAACATAAGTTATAATGTTTTTGCCCCAATATCTGCCACAAGTTAGGGGAGAAATTTATAACTAGTTTCTACATCAATAAAAACCCTATGATAAATTATTGTTCACAGCCTAATTTTTGCAGACATGTTCGAATATCTACGGGCTTTTTCTTTTTGAATTTTTGGTGCTACGGAGAGCGACCAGTGCTGACACATAATGGGCAGAGGGCCATTTAAGTCACAGTGCGTGCTCAGCGTAATGCTGAAGGCCTCCAGACGAAAACGTCTCCATTTGGTCCAAAGACGCCACTGAAGCCATACCACTTTGACGTGAGAAATAAATGATAAATGACTCTCAATATGCATATGATAGTGTATTGAATTTGAGTGTGTGTGTGGGGGTGGGGTGGGGGTGCACTACATCTTCACTTTCATTTCCACTTCCATTTGCAAAGATATAACTTTTTTTCACAATAGTAATGGTTTTCCCCTGTCGCTGTTCTATACTGGTATAATAATCCCTTTTCCAAGAAACTACCCCTGCGACAGACCCAAAAGACGTCACCTAATGTTTCAATCAAGGTCAAATCATATTTAAAAGATAGCACAATGAGTCTGAATCACGAAGTCTTTCAAAGTCTTTACCCTACTGTATTTGTAAATTTTTATCTTGCACTTGCAACAACGTATGCACACTGTCATAAAAAACATATGGACACAAAAATCGTCCAGTTTTACTCAAATTTCTAAAATTATGAAAAAAAGACAAAAATCGCTATGACCATGTTTTCACAAGATCACAACACACCTTAAAAAGTCCAATTTGAAATGATAAAAGAGGGTGCTACATTTCCATGTTTATCAAAAACTTTAACTTATAATACGTCTATGGATTGCGAAATAGGCCTTCCCGTATATTCTTCCCTCCTTTTGTGGCGAGAATAGCTTTTGTTTTCATTTTTGAAATTCCTCAAAATTCTTTTTAAAATGTAATTTTCCTTTCGGTCAAGCTCAGATCCCTCTGAACTTTTTAATGAGGTCCAGAATGGTGGAAAGCACACAATTGTATTTGAATGAGGTTTATAATTTTCCTATAGAAATCATAAGACTGCATTCATAATGCCATGAATGCTCAACCCATCCACGTACGTCTATATGTTTGCAGCATGTTCAGGTACCAGTCCACCAACAACCGATACTAGTAGAAATGAAGTTCCTACCACTGGTATTTCCGGAAGTTAACATGTAACGCGTGGAACGATCAGTTTCTTGTAATTCTATGCATTGGATGGGCTAGTTTTAAAGATTTTCAAATGAAATTATATTCAAAAATAGGTACAAATGTAATTTTAAGAAATGAATACCATTTGTGTGTTTTGGGCGTATGGCAGCGGCCATCGAGGCTGGCATCGGACGTCACGTCATTTCTTAATTGCTTTATATTCATTTATTTATTTTTCTTATGCAAAGACAATATCAAATAGATTTAAAGTAGGGGGGGGGGGGATTTGGGTCGACTGCAGCGTGGTGCATGAAAAACCCAGCCGCTTTCACTGTCTGGGGAGGTGCTATATTAAGCTTGGCCAACGGGTGGCTTCGCTCGCTCCTTCCGGGTTCCGAGTATTTCATTTTGAATTCACCACGAAAGAACAAAGGTTCAGTACAACAGTTTTATGTAAAACTTGAACAATTGTACACTCAGCATTGCCAATAATGGATTTTCGAGATTATATATAGATACATGGTTTATTCAGTCATACATATAACGGTTCCGCATGACCATGGGGGGTGGGGGGTGGGAGTGGGGTGAGGGGGTGTACTATAAAATACGTATTTCGAGATGTTAACAATTTTGAGATATTTACAATTTTACTTTCAAAATTTTGCTACCAGAAAGGCAGATTTTGGCTTGATTGCGGAAAACAATGTTTACTTTGAGCTCAAATGAATATATCAAGGTATGTACAATGGCACCAGAATACACACTGGTTCAGCTGGAGTCAACACTGTGTCCGCACATTAAAATTGCAAGCAGTAGAATTATGCAGAGCTGGTTGGCAATTTGCAAAACAAATTCCCATTCATGCCCGTATTTTCAAGCAATATGTATTTTTGATGCAAAAAATTGCAACGAGCATTTCGGTGTACAGTACATATATTTTCGTAATCCATGTAATGAACTACAAGGTGGTAGCTCTGTTTGTTTATGTTTTCACAGGTTGAATTACCGGCTTAAAACCTTAACTACTTGGACCAGTAAAAAAACCTGCGGGTGAAGGTGTGTTAGGTGTCAGAACATTTAGTCACGCAATGAATACAGGGCCTCAGGTGACAGGCTGTTAAAAATAAGGGACAGAGAAACTCTTACCTATTTCTTGTCATATAAAGGGAATAAATATGCCTGTTTATCTGTGGTTTTGGAAAGGGTGTCACTTCAACATTTAACCCTTGAACCAGAAATCTTGTTGGGTTATTATTTCAGTACGGTTTGCTTCGGATCTGTAAATATTGGGGTAAGCATAAACAAATACACGAGCAGCAAAAAAGTTAATTGGCTCTGACCCCATTTTCTATTGATAATATCAGTGTCATTGAAGTAAGCTAAAATATAAGTACATGGACTGGACATGCTGTTCCGAACATTTTGTTTTTTATAAAACATGCAACTAAAATACACGAACTTACCTTCACGTTGATGTTTTTTGGTGAAATTTTGAGTAGATATTTTTAACTAGTATTTTTTGTTCCTTTTACCTATTTTTGTGTAAAGTAGAGGACTGAGTCAACAGCTTTCCTAAATTGTATGCTCTTGTCAAGATGTGATTAAAGTGTCTGAAGAATATATGCTATCAAAGGGGTGACAAAGATAGGTTAAGTGCACATGCACTTTACAAAGCATATAGCTGCTGTGTATGCTTTTGTAAAGTATACTTTAGGGATAATGTGAGATGGATGCCCCACAAAAATAGACCTTAAATGGAATAGTCTTTAGCTCTAGAATGTTTTTGTCATGTTTTTGTCACGCTTTTGTGAAATTAACGTCTGTAGCTCTGCCCCTCCCCCCTCGCTCCCGAAAGTCCCATGATGTTAACTGTGACACTGACATGTCCCTAAGTCGGTGAGGGACAATAAATAAATAACAAGAAATATACAAGAAAATTCAAATGCCAAAAATGTTAAAATTTTCAGTAAAATTCAGGGACTGCCCCTGATGCTGAGGGGCATTTGGCATCACTGTTTCCCTTTGTGTGGAATCTTGAAAACAAAATGGATAGGCCTGTATCATATTTTTATGACACTAGTAGCAATCTTTGGAGTTGATCCACTCCTAAAAAGCAGTTGAGCCTTTTTCGTGCTTCTTTGTGGCGTGCATAAGCTGTGAAATTGTGACTGGCTTCCCACAATGTTAGAACATTGAAATCATCCTGGCACTATGATACATTCAACTTTAATACCCATACCCATTGTCAGTTATCTTGGCATATGATATTGTAAATGACCACCACCTGCTGGCAAACATTCGCATCTTACTTATGTCACCAATGGCATGACATCCGTAGACTTTGTTGACAATCTTCCTGTCTCGGTACGACATGGCATCTCGCTGACCAAGAAGGACGTCTTTTGCACTATTTCCGTTCACTGTGATTGTTTTCTGGTTATTCTTAGAAAATGCCTAAGAATAGAAAAAGACCAAGGGGTTTGCTTTATCCAAATATGGCCTCGCTTTGGTACTGACTATAAACTACCTGACTACAGTCCCAAGGCAAAGTGTATGGCTTGAAAATTTAAGACAACAAAGGAACTCAATTAATTATCATGTAGACTATAGCGTGCCGTAATAACATTTAATCGTTACTTTAGATGTCCAAATATATTTTTGATATATAAAAAAAATCAAGTTGGGATATCCAAAATTTCGTTTTGGATCTAAAAAGTCAATATTGTTGTTCAAAAAAATCAATTTCCTATATAAAAAATCATTTCTTGATTATTCAAAGTTCATTTATCGATGTCAAAAAATCATTTATTGATATTCCAAATTTGGGCATGATTTGGTGAATTCTTGATATTCAATTTTAGATCTCCAATAATCAATTATTAATATATATATGTATATATATATATATATATATATATACATACATATATATATACATATATATATATATATATATATATATATATATATATATAAAAGTCTGGATACCAAAAATTTTAATTTTTGACATCTGAAAGTAGCAGGGTAGCTGTATGCTTTTTGAAGATCAAGAAATTATTTTTGGATGTCAACAAATTAATTCTTGATATGAAAAAGTCAGGAAACGAGCATCTGTGATAATAAGGAACGGAACCCTTTTGTGCGATGTTGGTATCCATACACGCTGATGAAACATAGCTGGTATGGATGACTCTCATGTACCTGCCATAGTTCTCAAGGGGGAAGCCTACATCATAAGACAAGTTCAACGCATGGCCATGGATCGCAATTAATATGTTGTAGGCATAGCCTAAGATGTGAGCGTCAGCATACAAAGTATCGATAATAACATCGGTACATCAGGCTGTGATTAGATACCACTGAAATAGTAAGTGCAAGGCTGGTTAATTGGCTCGGTGCTTAGATTTTCAAGATGGTGTCGTGGCATACAGATCCAGCCAGCTGGCAGACTTCTTTGTTGGCAGCAACTGAGATCTCGGCAAATGAGCCTCCCTTGCCTCACCCGTCTGTCCCCACGTGGGAAGACCACAATGAGGCGGCATCTGTGGCAGAGAATACTTCTCCAGAAGTGCTAACTACCCCTATGCCCAGAGTGGTGACAGATCCCCTGCTGTCACAGCCGGCTGCTCCATAGCCCTTGGATAATACCTTGTTTGATGAGGCTTTGGGCATTACCACCCCCCTCACAAATATGGAGGCCTCGCACCTGGACACAGAGGTGAAGGATGAGCTTTTGCCAAATACATCCGTCAGCAGATCTTGACCTAGGTCGACATGCTGTTTACCCTCTGATAGGCCCAAAGGGCCACTAACAGTGGGCTCTGCAGAGGGTTCAGCCCCATGGATATGCCACCTGCCCTGGCCAAGCGCTTTGACTATGTGAAAGCTCTTATTCACAGCCTGGTTGGTCACCAAGCTGTGGTCTGGTCGGGTGCTATTGTGCTAACATGCTGGCACTTGTCTCTGGAGGATATGTGCCAAAATACACCTATACGGGGTTTTTGCCCTTTGTAGCCTAGTTTTAAGATGAGCTCACAGCCAAGACTAATGGCACACAGATTTCCGTGGAGCCTTTGATGTCTGGCTACCTGAGCAGACTTCTCTTCAGGCTGAATGTCCAAGGGAAGTGGTACTCTTTCCTTGAGCATATCTTCCTGTTGGGTCCACTGCAGGTGAATTTAGACTGGGAGGAGTTCGATGCTTGGCAGCCAAGAACCATTTCGGCATTCGCAGAGGCCTTCAAGTGATTGGAGGGAGACGCTGGAGGATCCAGCCTTGCAGTGTCCTACTCTGAGGTGTCGTTGGCTACTTTGGGGTCTCTTCTGGATGACCTCAAGGGCTTCATCCAGATCAAAGAGGCAGTGCAAGACTGGTTAGACCAGGTGACACTTCTCGTGACTTTGTTGTTGTGGCGAACCTTTGTTTGTTGCACAGGGACACCTACCTCCAGAGTCAGAAACTGCCTGTCCAGATCTGTTGTATAGCCCGCACTGGGAAGCTCTTCTTAGGAACTCTGTTCAAAACAGATATAGTGGAAGTGGTCCACCAGGTGCAGGACCTTTGGGCCTGCTTGGCCTACCAGGCATGCTCCAAGGTGCTGACTGACTCTGCTGGGCCATTGACATCCTTGGCCACTTCGACCCGAAAGCGCGGTACTTCTCAAATCACATCTACCCAGCCCTCGACTCATGCTCCCTCTGGAATGCAAGGACCTGGGAAGGATGGATAACAATCTGGGAGGGACAAGCCTTTTGATAGAGGCAAAAAATTGGGAAAGCTTCAGCATTCCTGACTTTTGTGTCCTGGAGGAAGTCTCAGGAATGCCAACAGCCACGTTATTAGAATCCGAGCAGTGCCCAGTCGGCAGGTGCCTCACCACATATTGCACACAACGAGAGTCTATCATGGATGATTCATTTGTCCTCAGTATCCTGAGAGATGGATACATGCTTCTTTTTGGCAAAGACAGGCCTCCGTTAAGCTGAGAACCACAGTGGTTCGTTCAACCCACTTCAGAACCCAAAGCATTGGCACTCCTGGAGGCAGTTCAGATGCTTTGGAACAACGTTCACAGTTTGCATTTGTGGGTTTAGCCGAACAGTTCAGGGTGCTTCCGTTCGGCCTTGCCACAGCCCTGCTGGTGTTTACCAGTTCGCACAGACAGTTGCTGCCTACCTTCAATGCTCAGCCATTGGCATTCATGTGTACCTGGATGATTGGCTTATCTGAGCACTTCGATGCCTGGATTCGCAGTGTCCCACACAGATCGTTGTGAAACTCTTCCAACGTTTGCGGCTGACGGTGAACTTATCCAAGTCCTGTCTTTGGTCAGAGCAGTTTTTTTGTCTTCCTCAGCATCCTGTTCAACCTGGTTGCCTACATCTGTCATCCTTCTGAGGACAGGTGGGATAGACTTCAGTCAATGCTCAGGCCCTTTCTGACTGGCAAGGAGCCTTTGGTGCAACAATGGCTCACCCAGTTGGGCTACCTGTCCTGGATAGACTCCCAGGTCTCACTCGGTTGTCTTCACCATTGCCCTTTGCAGCAAGCTCTGTTGGGCATGTGAGACACAAGGGATGTCAGGCCTTGGTGCAGATGCTCATCGAAGATCACCTTCAGTGTTGGACTGTGAGGGAAAAGGTTCATGAGGGGACAAACCCTGGAGCCTTTTCAGGCCCAGCTCACCATTAACAGGGACTCTTCTTGGTCCAGGTGGGGTGCTTATATGGGAGCTAAATGGGGTCAGGCCCTTGGCCAGCATTGTTTGCATCTCACCACATAACCTGGTGGAAACTGGAGGCAAAACACTTAGCATTCTTCCACTTCTGAAAACTGGTGGAGCACAAACATGTCCTCATAATGTGCAACAACAGTAGCACCGTACCCTTCCTCAACAGGCAGTGTGGGACACGGTCCAAGAAGCTAATGGAGTTGGCTGGGTGCATCACCAGATGGTGCTATGACCACGACATCCACAAGCATGTGAGGCATGTCCCAGGACATCAGAATGTCCTGGCTAACCAACTCTCAAGGAGATGTCAGCCAGCAAGGACAGAGTGGTTGCTCCATCCCAAGGCCATTCAGGCCACTGGGCAAGATAGGGAACTCCACACATGGATCTGTTCATGACTCACGAGAATGCAAAACTGCCGGTTTAAGTCTTGCTTGTCCCACACCCCCAAGCCCTTGCAGTGAATGACTCTAGCCATGGACTGGAGCAGCCTGTGGGCATATGCCTTTCTGCCTTGCCAGATGCTTCTGAGGGTACTATGCAAGGTTCAGTCCCACTATTGCAACCTGATATTGGTCACTTCGTGGTGGCCCTGGAGCAATTACTTGGTAAACATACTGGAATTAAGCATCAAGCCTACACTATGATTACCGGCAAGGTCAAAGCTTCTGGTGCAGCCGCAGACAAGTGTGTTCCCTTGGATCCCTCAAGAGCTCAACCTCCATGTTTGGCAGTTATGTCACAGCATATCTGTGGCAGAGGTTTTTTTGAATCAGTGTCAGATAGAATTGCCAGAGGAGGGCTTTGATCTTCTTCTCTAGCTGTTTAATTGGCTTGATGGAATGTGTTTTGGTACTGGTGTGCCAGTAAGAGAATTCACCCTTAGGCTCCACGCATTGCGGACATTGCCAACTTCCTGTTGTATCAGGGGGAAGTGTTAGGCAAGAGCTCGAGCACAGTGGAAGGTTTCCAATCGGGCATCTCTTCAACCCTTGCCAACTTCCTGAACATTCGCATTGGGAGTGATCCTTTTCTGTCAGTGCTCATTGCGTCTTTCTACTGCAAGAGGCCAGCGACAGGATAGGTCCTGCCCAGGTGGGACCTACATTTAGTTTTAGTCTTGTTGGAGAAGTGGCCATTTGAGTGCCTTGAGGACCCTAAGAAGGTTTCCCTCAAGTATTGGACGTGCAAAACTTGTTTTCTTCAAACACTCGCTTTAGGGGCTAGGAGAAGGGAGATCCATGCTCTGGTTTATGACCGACTTCAGTGGTCACCTGACCCCTTCCAGGTGACCCTGAGGCCTTGCTTGGGCTTCCTTGCAAAGAACCAAGGGGATTTTAAGGGTTTTACCCTCCCTGCAATAGGTGCTGCTCTTCCTCTAGAGGAGACAACTCTGTGCCCAGTGAGAGCTCTTCACTGGTACCTTCCCAGCATGGATGGACTGCGAGGATGGAGGTTTGCCCTCCTTGCACCACTGAGTAACCCGAGGAAGGAGCAAGTTTGCAGAAACACAGTTTCATCGTGGATTAAGCAGACAATCCATTAGGCCTGTAAGATCTTGATGGAATGACCTGGTACCTTGCAGCTTGTCTCAGCCAGAGCTCATGAGGTACAAGCCTTGAATGCCTCCTGGGCCACCCTGCTAGTAGACCTTATCTCGAACAGTATCAGGCAATTAATTCTGTTATCCTGACCTGTTGCTGGTCTGACACAGGAACCCACTGACCACCCCTGGCACCCACCAGTTTCGAGACTAGGACCTGTAAAGATCTTCAGACCTGATGGAGCTGAAACCGGCAATGTCTACCTACAAGGTGAATAGTTGTCATGTTGGTTGGCCTGCACGGGGATTGGTTAGTGCGATCTAATGCTGGTCGGTAAGTAGGTTTTCTTGTTTTAGCTAGACTCTGCTCTCAGCAGCCTCACTAATAGGTAGCTCTGAGGTTTTCCCTTCAGACGTCTTCTTACACAAACTGATGGTTACCCCCAAGCTGCTAGTCCCAGTGGTCAATTGAGGTCAGTGGATCAGTAACGTTACATCCACCACCTGTATTTCGGCAAATGGTGGTTGAAAGGTAACATGCAACTAATACGAGATATTTAGAGTAAAATCAATATTAGTAAGTACACTTACCCCTCAACCACCAGAGAAGCCGACCCAAAACAACCCTGCTTCCTCATACAGTTGATTTCAACTGACCAATCTCCTAAAGAGGAAGGATGAAATGGCGAGCATGCCCACCAAGAGGCACCATCAGTCCCACAAGAACCAAGAGATGGCACCACGGGACCGTCAGGTTTTCAGATCAAGTGAGTCGAAACTCAACTTGATTCATGGGCGTTCAACCCAGACACAGATTTCTGGGCAAATGGTGGTTGACAGATAAGTGCACTTGCTAATGCTGATATTATATCTCGTATGAATTTTTTCTGTAGCCACTCCTTAACTGAAATTTAATACCCATAGGCTTACCTGGCCAGTCCCATTTCGAAAAGGCCTGATTACTTTTGCAATCCTCTGCTATAGCTATAAACAAATATCTTAAAGATATAAATTAACCATCATTCTTTTGCATGCAGCCTTTTGTTTCCAATTTCGTGTAAACACTGGTGTAGTGTTGCTGATTATGTGTAGATAGGCACATCAAAATCGGACGCTATGGTATTATCATAAACCGCGATCTGGAGCGTAAACTTTGATTTTAAAGACGTCCTCGAGGATCCTAAAATGCAGATTACTCGCAAAATGTGATTCTGCATTTAATAAACCGTAAACTTTGAAATGCCATTTTAATACGTCATGATTTGCGAAAAACAGATTCTAAGCAGCGAATCCTAAATCATACGTTATCACCGGGCAGTATGAATGCATTGTTTTTCTGTGTGAAACTTGACAAGATCTGTCCCACATCGAATTTTCCAACTTTTTGTGTTAAACGAGATAATCGTGTTTTACTAAGCTTAGTAGTGGGTTTGACATAGATCGGGCGTAGAGATTGGATTGGGCCTTGTTTGGTTCAGAACTACATAAAAGATATGGTACTATTGTTTCGTTCTGTTTGTATAATTATTTTGAACCCAGTCCAGAATTATTTCAAAACTACATTCCCACCTGTACTCAACCACCACTAGTTCCCTCCTTGGACAGGCCACCCATTGGCCCAATAATTTAATTCTATACAAAAGGGGACAACTATAACACAAGGTGCACAATTTTTTGTCCGACGACATGCACAATACATTATGGATTCCACAGATATTATCAGCATAACCATGGTAAAATTTTAAATGTTTTGAAATTTCACTGGTAAGTAAAGAAACTACATGAACATGGACTGATCCAGTGCTCAGTTGAGGTTGCAGAACATCGGCACCAAAATTGAAGTGAATCTGGCCAACGGTTATGGAGAAGAGATCGAAAATGTTAAGTAGGAACAGAACGCTCACTAATTTTAATATATATGTATATATATATGTGTATATATATATATATATATATACATATATATATATATATATATATATATATATATATATATCCTGTGCTCAGCTGAGGTTGAGGAACATTGGCAGCAAAATTGAAGTGATTCGGGCCAACGGTTATCGAAAAGATATCAAAAATGTTAATTAGGAACAGAACCCTCACTGATTTTTATATACATATATATATATACTGAACCCCAATGAAAAGTATCCACATGCCAATTTTGAAGTATTTTATTGTTTATACTTGAAACATTTCATACCTAGACGTGCTTAGAACTTAACAAAGCATTCACTTTTCTGGCGTAAAAATAATGTCACGCTCTACCGACATTAACGTCACTTACAGGCAAAAAATGTCATTAACTGCCCTAATTGAAAGTCACACAAATTTTTCTGTTCAATATGGGATGTGGCCACCTCGAGCATCAACACATGCTATACATCTGCGGCGCATACTGCTGACCAGGGTTTGAATTCTGTGTTGGGGAACATTATTCCATTCTTCCTGCAGAGCTTGGATCAGCTGGTTTCGGGTAGTAGGCCTAGGTGTCCTCCGTTGAATACCTTGGCCTAACTGATCCCACAAATGTTCAATAGGGCTCAGATCGGGTGAGAACGCTGGCCATTCCATGACATTGATGTTGTTCTCATTGAGAAAGTTCATTGTTAATCTTGCAGAGTGTGCACGTGCATTGTCCTGCTGAAAGATCGCCAGATCTTGATGCTGCTCCATAAATGGGACCATGTGCGGCTCCAGCACCTCATCAATGTACCGCCTAGCATTGAGGATCCCTTGAATGACCACTAGGGGTGTCCGGTAGCGGTTGCTGATGCCTGCCCACACCATGACAGAGGGTCCACCCCATCGATCTGCCTGACGGACACAGGCATCTGCATATCTCTCCCCAGTCCGGCGCCACACACGTTCTCTGCCATCTGCTCTGCTGACACAAAAACGGGACTCGTCAGTAAAAAGGACGGTATTCCACTGCTGGCGAGTCCACCTGGAGTGTGCTCTACACCACTGCAGTCGTCTTTCTCTTCTGGGTTGGGTCAGCAGGTTACCCCTGTAAGGTCTTCTGGCTGTTAGGCCACTGCTCCTCAGTCGCCTCTCCATCAGTAGAACTACGGACAGGACGGTGATTCACCCCTTGAGACTCACGGGCTGTTTGGGCTGCTGTACGGAAACGGTCTCGCAGGTGCATCAGCCGGATGTGACGGTCTTGGCCAGGTGTTGTCACTCTTTCTCGGCCAGGCCTAGGCCGATCATCTACGGATCCAGTTTCTTGTTGCCGTTCAATTAGTCGTTGGATGGTGCGCCGAGTACACCCCATTCTTTGTGCGATTTGAGTGATTGGGACTCCACCCTCTGCAAGCCCCAAAGCATGGTGTCTTTGACCTTGGCTCAGACGCGGCATGATCGCCTCAACACACCTGAGACCACTGGCTTTTTTCTTGGCTGAACATCCCTTTTTAAAGCCACTGAAAACATCAGGTCATTTTAGCCATCCAATAGGAGTGGTGGTCAGAAGCCATATTCGGTGCACAAAAGTCACATGCATTATGTAACAACCCAGCAAAAGTTAAAAAGTTGTCCTGAATGACCCTGATGTAGGCTCCAAACCATGCATATATGCACACACAGTACTTAGTAACTTACAAAACTAATGTGTTAATTTTTTTATGTGGATACTTTTCATTGGGGTTCAGTATATATATAAATATATATGCAAGTTCAAGTCCTGCTCGTTCCGAACATAAAAAAATATATTTTCGGCATTTCCTTAATGCTGGTAGATATAAACTGGAAATAAATAACACAGAAATAACTGCCGACTCAGTAAATACACTACATGACCGTGTTGATATGGCACTCACACATAACTACCTCCATTGAACCCTTCTTTTTAAGAATTGGGATTTGGTCGAGTGGATATGTGCGTTTTCTATTTCAGCTAGGCGACTGGTGCCAAAGGTGGCAGCTTCGAGTCCCGCTCGTTCCGAACACACACATACACACACACACACACACACACACACACACACACACACACACACACACCGACACACACCGACACCGACACACACACACACACACACGTACATATATATGTATGTGGTAGAAATTTGCCTCAGGGATATTGCCATAAAGTTTGTAGGAAATCTGGCTCATGGTTCTGGAGAAGCCAGAGTGTGAGTTCACATTAAATGCTAATGACTTACATATTATTTCATAGGGTGAAGAACCGAAAACATTATTCAAAGAAAAATGAATTATGACCGAATGGATATATATGGTAGAGATGACCACCATGTTCGAAGTGAATCTAGCTCACCGTCGAAATGTGAATTCAGACTAAAATGTCAGCTGACTTTTATATTAAAAGTCCTCTTGATTGACCATGTCTCAATTTGATTCATGGGTGACTCATGGGTTGTTTTCGCCATACGGTGCGACTTTAAAAATATTGGATGTGGAAATAATACTTTTATTCACATTTTTATTTCAAGAGATTACTGCGCCTTCAATCGTCGCTTTCCGTTCATTTCCGACACCCGCAAGGCACGAAAGGCTTGTGACGTCACCATCGCAACACCGCTGGCTGACAGGGAAGTCCCCAACCATGGTAGCGAGCCATGGATGTATGATTCTGATTTGAAAGCTTGTATAACAGCAAAATATAGGTCTAGTAATTCAACGACTCTTACAATGTATCACATAATTATCAATCGAATTTCGCAGTGGCAACGCCAATCTAGGGTGTTGTTACAAAGTAACATTGTAACATAACTTTAGTGTGTTTAACCATTTTGATTTAATTGATGGAAAAATGGGTGGAAAACATGGACAAACAAGGACCGATCTTGTTCCATACCCAGGTCTTGGGTTGACAGGCTAAAGCATTTTGAGTTAGCAGACCACTGTTATGTGTACGTCCAATTACTACTGTATATTGCGAGGTGTTTAATCATATACCCAGATAACATTTGTTTGGATAGCTACCAAATTCACGCCTCATCTATGCAGCTGCCACGACCAGTGGGTGGCAGGCCTTTGATCTTTCTTAGTCATGTGCCAGTGTTTCTGATGGTCCACGGCCAGCTCCCAATAATCGGGTGTACAAAATTCCAACTCATTGTACCCTTGTCGTTCATATGGAACCAGAAAATAAGTCAGTCACAGAAAAATATTTACTATTGTTACATAATGGATACGGTCTGAAATAAAGGATATCATAAACACGTGTACTGATGACAATGTATGCGGAAACGAAATTACTGTCCTCCAAGGGTCGTGAGGTTACTGCCGTGGAGGAGTTATACCAATTTGGAAAGCTATATTCATAAATACAAACTTAAATTTAATCATGCATAGACCATACATATATGCAAAGGGAAAATTCACTGTTTGTTTAGACTTTTACATACCGTAGGCGTAGGCCGTAGCTGTTTCTGTGAATGATAGAATTTGAGACACTATAAGACATGACCCATCCTGACGCAAATTCCAATTCATTGCATTCATGCTTGTTCTCGTTAAATGGAATCTTGTAATTTTGTATTGGAAATATCTCGTTTGCAACGAATTATCATTGCCCAGACGGCAAGTTGGGATCGTCTGGCTGTAGCACGGCTGCACTTTCTTCTTCATCGTCATCAGACCACGTACATAAAAAACTCAATCCATATCAGAATCACTATGCTCTGTTGTTTTCGCCACAACTCTTGGCAAACTGAAGGCACTCTGGCTTAGAATACATACACCATAGCCAGCGGGTTGCGTTTGTGACGTCAGTAACACTTTTCCACATCGGGCCATGATCGGAGAAAATTCCTGTCGCAAATGTGACGCACTTTTGGAGCTAAAAAAATAAAACACTAATCGAAAATGAAATTTAATATTTTGATTTTCGTATATCATTTCTAGAGCCCTAAACATCAACTTTCTAATTTGTAGTACCCATTCAATCAATAGGACCTTTAGCCAACAAGCATAAGGAATATTTCCATCAAATTTCAGCACACTGTTTGATGGTTTAGAGAAGGAAAAAGTGGCAAACACACACACACACACACACACACACACACACACACACACACACACACACACACACACACACACACACACACACAAATCGCAATACCACCTGTGGAAAAAATCTGGTTCAAGGGTCCCAGATATATTTTCAAGCAGTTTCGAAGCAATTGGCCGAGTGGGTTTAGATTTTCCCGAAAAAATAAAACAATACCATTAAATTAAAAAAAAATGGAAGAATAAAAAAATCAGCATGACGTGACTATTTGAGCAAATATTGGGAGACATTTACCCAAGGTACCAAAAAGGTATATATCCCCATCAAATTTAAAGTGGATCAGGCTATCGGTTTTTGAGGAAAGGTCTCAAATGTGAATTGTGGGCAGAAGGACAGACGGATGACATATCATCACCCATCAAAATAGTTCATCTGGCTGAGCTGAAAAATAATTTACCATCAGCAAAACCTGCCCCCCCCCCCTTCACCGCCTCCAATGATATGTTCTCATGGTCACTCACAAGATCTTGTCGACACTGTGCTTGGCAATACCTGTATCTGGGAATAGTCTAACGTGAAATACATTCTGCGTATATGCCAGTTCTGCTGTATGTATTTTGATCTTTAGGATATGTGTGCCTGACAACTCCTTGATATTCACCGTCTGGTCCAAGAGGAGTGTCTACGCCTACGTCAGCGTCCAGGACCAGAGTGCCCAGCGAAAAAGAGTCATTAGAAGAAGTCGTTGCAAAAGTGCATTGACTAAAGCTATTATCTTTTTGCCTGTGATATGAGAGACTTGTTACATATACCAACCTTTATTACTATTCAATGATATTGCAAAGGAACGCAAACGTTTTCGCAAGGGAAAGGAAAAGTTATGCGCTAGAACGCAATTTTTTACTACTTGAAAACCAGCTGTAGTTTGACAATGTAATTTTGAGTCGTCTGTTACAGAACACTACCGTCACACTTGGGAATACGACTGTCTGCTTCAGAACGCTGTCATAAACGATTATGTAACTGCGAGGGCACGGAGGCGTCATGTATAACGGCGCAGTTTAATTATTAAATATTATGGAAAATTAACATAGGCGTGACGATAGGCATGACGATAGGCATGACGATACGAGCACTCATACATGTTATTAATATTGGGAAAATGTCTGTAACAACGTTTGAGGTTACTAGTGCAAATGCCCAAACTTGCAAGGTGTCTGGTCTGCATTACATGTGCATCAAGGTCACTTTGAAATATTTTAACTCTGCGATTCTTTTCATGTTATTTCTAAGTCATGAATAGAAACTTACAATGTATATATACATTTACATGATTCCCAGCTGTCAAAAAGTGTGAATGTAATTTACTGGTTACTCTAATTTAGCGTGAAAAAAGCTTGTTTAGTATGAATGTGCAAGATGATTTGTACATAGCATCTCTACAAACCATTGATCCATATTGCATGACGGAATTGACATCGTATGGAATGCCAAAGGTATCTGGGTTCCACTTTTTGAAGTTGAACATTTTACCAGGTTGTATATTACCATCGTGCACCGTTATGAAACCATCTCGATCTGATCGTGTCTGTTCATGCTCAAACCCCATGGCATGGAGTATTTCGTGAACCACAGTTCCCAGCTATAAACATACAAATAGCAAGTGAATGCAAAATGTATGTATTCATAAATAATGATGATGATGGTGAGGATGATAATAATAATGATACTGATGATGATGATAAGAATAAGAATTCATAAATAAAGATAATAATATACAGTCGCGAAATGGAAAGTTTACATTTGGTGTTAGCACAGTCAAGGCAAACCATAGGTAACTTTTTCCGCAAAATTTAAGGAGAATTTCTGCTGCCACAAAATGTGAGAAGAGGTTATCATGTTTTCATACACTTACACACACACACACACACACACATGTGTATGTATGTATATTATGTACACATATGATGATAATATGAAGAATCAGTGGATGATTCGTGAGTACTGTTCTAGTTTGTCTTTCATAACGACATATCCACCCATCATGGTCATTACTATCATCGTCGCGATTTGAGTACAGGTATCATTCACATTACCGTGATGTTTTTCTTTACGTCATATTTGGAAAACAATAATTCATAAACATGACACATTGGAGTTCACCTTATCATAAGACAGACCACGCATTTATAGTCTGACTGTGCAGAACATGTTGCATCAAGTTTTGTAGTGCATTTATTTATCTATGAATTTTTTATGAGAACTTAGTCTTTTTGTTGTAGAACACGCCAACGAATATGTGTTGATATTTACGTTCGAAACTGTTCGAGCAGACATGAGCCCACTATTTAGCTGATACATGGACTTTTAGGTTTTAGGCCCTTGCAGACCTGACAACACTATTATTATACAGACACAATAAATTACATTTTGTACATAACGGTTTTATACTGGCTTAGTACATATACATAATTCGTATGAGTTTTCAGTTTTTAATTGCCAGGCTGTATGGACTTGCCTCCGAAGCAAGGTGGTAGAGATAACACGGAACTTGATATGTTTTGGAGGCAGTTTGTGGACGTTGATATTTGTAAACTGTTTAAACACTACCTTGCTCTCGGTGTGAAGGGGCAATTTTTTCAGAAATTAATTGTTGTTACGACTTGAAATTTAATTTGAAAGCTGTAATTATTTCATGTCCAGGAAGGTTACACTGAAAAATGAAATAAGTTATCGTTTTCAGTACATGGCAACCACTCTTTGGATTTTGTGCATTCTATACCACATTTAGTGGTTCTATAATCACCCTGTACATTTTGCGCTGCCAAAATAACTAAATGGGGACTTTAAATTTTGCCTTATCGCAAATTATAAAGTTACATTTTGCGTTGAATAACATCTTGGGGCTGCACAATTATTTATTATCTTTGTGGAGACACCCCCCCCCCCCATTGCTGAGGAAAGTGAAATATACAGAAAGATGTACAGCACAATAGCTGATATAGTCACAAATATCAGAGGAAGCATTTTAAGCAACCCTAACCCCAGTATGTATGCATCGTGTTGATCTCTGATCATTTGAGGAACGACATCGGCAAATTGTCAACTTTCTGGATGTGAAAGTTCTGCCTTATTAATGGTATGCGCCTTGTGTAAAGGACATAAAAAGATCACAAACCATGAAAATGTAGCTAAGCCTATTTTGAGATATGCATTCAATGGAAGTTCAAGTTGCAACCGTGTTGATGTTTTTGGTGGTTATAGGAATAAGTTCATAAAAATGCTGAAAGTGGCAAAAAACAGTCAGGAGCTGGTGTCGCATTCACACACATTGCTTGAGATTATGCTGTTCAGCAATGGAGGAAAATTTTTTTCAAATTCTACCAAAAACAAGCACCCCCCCCCCAAAAAAAACCCAGAACAAAATAAAATTAGAAACAAAACAAAAACTCCCCCTCCCCAAAAAGCCCACAGACAAAACCAAAAAATTGCAAACACAAATATAAAAACAAAAAGAAAACAACAAAAACAAACAAACAAAAGCTTCATTGATTTTCCTGTGAATGAATAGACGAAATGGGAATAAACACGGTTGTTATGTGTCAGAGGGTTGATTGCCACATGCCAGGGGCTGCAAACATACTTTCTTTGCCCTTAATTGTATATGTTCCTGTCATGTTGGAAATAAGTTGACACCGAAGAAAATTGAATATGCGCATAAAAATTATTAAACGTGTCCCTGGGAGAAATGACGTCACGGGATTAAATTTTGAGGGCGTAAATTGATATCCCAGGCCAACCAGAGAGGTGCACGCAGAAAAAAAAATGCATTCTACACCATGCATAAATATACAACATATCGCCACTATATGTACATGCACAATGTCTCTATGTAAAGATTGTGTTCAGTTATGGGCCTCAATGGATTTCAGTCATGGCCCACAAGCTGAAGCCAACAATACGCCTCTGCATTTACATTTAAGCCCATATTACTGATTATCCAATGCATCCGAACATCACGTCAATATATTACCTTGTTAAGATAACCTGATTCAGTGTAAAATTTGTCACCAAAATTATCGTTCTCAGCAAGAGAAATAATTGATTCAGAAAACTACCGTTGCAAATTAAGTCAAGACCATCCGATAAATGTTTCCACAATATTAAACCAACTACGTACATGCACCTGGCACACAAATATGAAAGCTATAAAGTATATTCGATGATACCTTTTTCGTGTGTATGTCAATCATGTTTATTTGATTTTTTCTCGACATGTATATGCCCTTAGAAACATAATTTCACCATAATTAGTACACGTTATGGAAGTCTGTCATGCAAAAACGTAAAGTAATCTTATTGTACATTGCAAAAATGCAAGACAGATTCCCCCCTCCCCTGCACTTGCATGATCACCAGGTGTAATTTTGTGTGTCCAGCGCATGACCTGGCACGAAGACTTCGATCATAGGATTTTCTCATATGGATGTAATGAAGAAGGTGCTGAACTTACGAGAAAAAATAACGTTTTCTTCCGTTTATGACTTTTTGCGTCCTTAGAGCGTTGAATCTTGCCACACCGAAGTTTAGGAGATATGAATAATTGACATCTATTAAAGGTCTTTGCTCTGCTACAAAGGAATCGAAGCTGGTGATATTATGCAACAATAAGAAATTTTGAGAATCTTACCCTCGTGCAACCGCCATCTTTCAACGATATCTGCTGAACTCCGCCTACCATTCCTAAATGTGAAGAGCACCTAAAATAACGAATCATAAAAAACTGCAACTATTTAATCATAATGTGTTGGGGGGTGGGAGGGCTTTTAAATACTAATATACCGAAAGTGAAGAAGAGATGTTAATTAAGTGACCTACAAATATATGACTTAAATAGCAGCACATAGTACCATCCTAACGTACTCTATAAGGGACAAGTTTTGGACTGAGTTAACAGCTTTCCTCGGCGCGCTTAATGTGTCCAAATCGCGCCGAAGAAAGCTGCTGGCCTGGCCCATAATATTCTATGTAAGAGCAAGCATGTAGGTACTTGAATGAACGGTCTTTTTTTTTTTTTTTTTTACAAAGAACATGAATCTAGCACCCTTGTTATTATTCAGATCAGTTCGTTGGAAGCAGTTCGACTTTAGTCGCGATTGTCACAGAAAGAGTTAATAGGTCTTATGATGATTAATATATTTACTTATAATGCAATCAATTGTTACACGTTTCGTCAAAATAACTTGTTGTCCCTAGATCCAATACTGAACTATAATATGTTCCCATCAATGAGAACAAAGAATAGTTACAGTACCAATGACCGCAGCCCCACCCCGGTGCGCAGCCGACTTCACTATTAAAATGCTCTCACACCTTGCATATGTGTCTGGAACGGCTTGATACCAGAATATGGCTCTCATTGACAAGCATGTACCTGACGCATCGGCCATATTTGTTTGTTTTTTAAAGCACGGAATGACTGGGTCTCGGAGCAGGAACCTCAGTACCAACCACCTCAGCAGCCGAAAATGGGAAACGCACATATCCAATGATCCAATCTCCATACACAACAAGAAAGGTTCAGTGGGTTCAATAGAAGTATGTAGGACACTTCTTACTTGTGATATACATGACTGCAAGGTGTCATTGTGATCTGTTTTCAAGGTTTTTTTTTCAAGACCCTTGAAACAATGAAAAGTTCTTGAGTCTACAATGCCAAAGAAATCTCAGGATAATATAGCAACTTGAACAGCTCATGGTGCCGTGGCACAATTTCGGACCCTAAGAAAATCACCACCAGAAGAAATGATTTTTGACAACCACAAGGACAAAACTGGCATCAAAAGTTCATAGCAGAAGAAACTATGGTAACCTACTATACATACTTAAGAATTACTCAAAATTTGTCTTTCAAACTGTACATTCGAGTTTACCTTCACTGAACCCAAAAAAATATTCTACAGGTACATCTGGTATCGATGGTTAGGGTGCCAGATTGCTCCGTCCTGCAACCTTCCTTGCAGCAAATGATCTGGCCAACATGTTGAATGTTTCATCTCAAACAGGTACAATACCCGATGTTTGAAAACAAACCAGAGTTTTCACTATTTTGAAGGATTGGTGCAGCTGATAGAAACAACTTTAGACCAATTCCTATAATTCCTGTAGTTATAAATATATATATTTTGAGAGGGCAATTCATGGGCAGCTACTTGCGAATCTGAAAGAACTCGAGATTCTAAGTACACAACAATATGATTTTAGAGAGGAGCACTCAACCATGACGCCCCTCTTAGATGTTACTGACTATGTCTTCTGGCACATAGACAATGGTCTTGCTGCTGGTACCGTGTTTCTGGACTAGAAGACTTTCGACAGGATGTCCTAAGAGAGGATTCTGGACAAGGTGAACGGCATTATCTTTTAGTACCTCTGGAACTATTGAGATCCAAACAGTATTAAATGCTGATCTAGAAAATATGAAGTGGTGAAATGTAAGCAGGCTCACGTTGAATGCAACCAAAACAAAATTCATGGCAATTGGCTCATCACACAAAGTAAATGAAGTGACACTTGATTTGTCAATAGCCGGCACTTTCTTTGGAATTTTAAATACTCGTGTGTGTATTTAGACAATAACTTTACCTGGACATCTGACAAAGACTATCTTGCTTCCAAGGTGTCAAAATAAATGGCTTTACTTGGTCGTTTAAGAAACGTTTTAAGACATGAAACCCTGAAAATGCTGTACAAAATGACTTTTTTTTGTTGCAAGTGGACTATTGTGATGTTATAGGGGGATGTGCCTAAACAGTGAAGGCATGACCCCAAATACTCAAAACAAAGCTGCAAGGGTAATACCAGGGGCTGATATAAGAACCAATGTAGCCAACCAATATACAGAATTAAAATGGAGGACTTTAGAGTACAGACGGTCATGTCACAAATCAGATCTAGTGCACAAAGGAGTGAGCCAATGTGGCCCTTCATACCTGTCAGCCATTTTTACAAAGGTAAATGAAGGTCACGCAAAAAAAAAACCACAAGAGGGAGTACACATGGAAATCTGGTTTATGGTCGTCCCAAAATGCAGTATGGCAAGAGGACATCGCCTATTTTGGTACTGTTCAATGGATCCATCTACCACTGGTGCCCATGGAAATGAATTGCAAGAGCCATAAAGAAAAATACCATAGACATGTGTAATATCTTAACTTTGCGCTTGATGAGACCCATAAGGTTCATCTGGCATTTTAGTCATTTAACTTGTTTTTCAAATGTTTCTTTTCTACTTGTTTTATCTGTGTATATCTGTTTTATTTGAACTGTAACGCTGGGTGCTGAGGGAGAACAGTACCCACGCGCTGATAAATGAATGAAAAAAAAATGAATGAAAGAATAAATAGATTAAATAAATACACATCTTTATAACACTCGCTGATTGCATTTTATGGACGCTTATTCGTGCATCCTTGAGCATTCACATATCACGTGCATGTCAGAATTTCCAAAATGCGAGTTTAATTGAAGATATAAGTCGTCGACACTGTACATGTGCATACAAATAATGGACTCACCCGCCCCCATTGTAGAATCTTATTCTGTTCCCAGAAGTAGCCTCCTTGAACTTAATACAGGTATTTCTTTCGAGATGGCGAATACCTGCCAAAATGCTCTCGCGCCAATGGCTGCTGACACCTACCACAGAGTTAAAAAAGACAAAGCGGACCTGAAACGTCTACCCTTTAATAGTTCATTGGTGATAGCATGAATTTGAAAGTAGCTCCAAAACCCAGTGAAGAGGCCGTAATGAAACTTCAGGCCTTTGAGTTTATATATATCTTGCTATTTTGAAGGTGTTAGTGATTCAAACAATGGGTCAATGTGGGCATTATATCTTTCTTGACAAATAAGCCATATTGCTGATTTTTGAAGACATACGGCTTATTGCATATGCTGTGTTTTCGCTGAACATTATTGGTCAGCAAAAACACATCAAGGCCACAAGTTACTGTACCAGGTATGCTTTTAATAACACAAAAAATTCACTTATCTAAGGATAAATACATTTTGCCAATACATAATCTGTTGTGAGTGTAAAAATAAACATTTACCTTTAATATGTTAAAGCTACTGTATATAAAATTGGCGCTGCTTTGGCTATGGATTTATTTGGGTTCATAGCTTATAATTTGGAGTATTTAGGCAGATAGTGAAAATGGGGGGGGGGGGGAGAAGATTGTTCTGTCGCATCAAAGCAAAGAAAAAAAAAATATATATATATAGTGCTCAAAGGAGAATTGAAAAGTACTTTGTTATCTTTTGCCGGTTCGGACATGTTCGCAACAATGCATAATCGTTCACTCAAAACTCCATTTACAAATATTCTAGTTTCTATTCTGCAAGTGTAATTCCTGAGCCGAAAACGTGATTTTGCAAGTGGTACACATAACTTGTCAAAGAACAGGTGACCTTAAAAGTTTGATAAAACTGTGATACATTTCATCGGATGCAACATTGTACAGTCGCGGTCTCTCTCACTTAAACACATTCACAAGGTGACCGATCTGCTTGGCCTGAGAGACAATATTTAATCACTTTGGCAACTTCGTTGGAATACAATGAAGTATCTACATGTGTGAAGCAATCAGCAAAGTGTTTCCCGACTTGAATTTGTGGTTTGTACTGGAAGATGTCAATAAAAGTTGGTAAACTCAAACCACTGAACAAAACACAGATTATAGCAACAGTTGGTAATTAAGTAAATATTGTGATCTTTGAACTGTGACAATGGAATATAACGTGTTCCACGTACCTGTAGGTTTTTCGTAGTAAACTACCTGTCCCGGCCATCTCCTTGCTCTGGAAGAGAATTTCCTCTCCACAATAATGTCTTTGCCGCTCTCCGCCTGCTTGATCAAAGCTTTAATTTCTTTTTTCTGACTCTCGCTCAGGATAACGTCTGCTTCAAAATTCCCATTACCATATGTTTCATCACCAGGTTCCTTGCTGGACTGTTACGATATAATATTCGGAATTTAAGTCTCGAACAAAAGCGTCTGGGACTAGATTTCTAAAATGATTGAGAAGGAGTGGGCCAATGAGCCACCAGAAATCAGGACACCATCAGATTTTGGAATCATTGTATCAAAAGTAGTGCATTGACTTAGGGCAAAAAATCGGGTCCCGGGACCCGCAAAGAAATTATGTTTAATACCCGGGACCCGTAACGGGTGCCCAGGTACTCGGGTACCCGAGGCAAAAACCCTTACTGAAATGATATACAGAAGCATATTTCAACTTATTTTTTATTCATGTACAGTATAATAACTCCACCATTCGACAAGTTGCCTATTCCTGAGAGGAAAAAAATAATAAAAAACATTACAGGGAAAAAGGTAGAAATACAAATAGGTCTATAATTTGTTTATTCATATCGAAAGTAGTCAGGTATTCAAAATTGGATTCGGGACCCGACTTTTTGGTATGTTGACGGGAGGGGGAGGGGGGTCCCGGGTATCCGGGTCCCGAGTCAATGCACTAATCAACAGATTCAATTCTCCCAAAGAAGGTGGTCGGCGAGTCAATTTTGCCTGTCAGATACACTCCAGCTGGGTCCTAAAGGTCCAGTCATTGTCTTTCTTTTCAAATTGAATGTATGTATGTATGTGTGTACGTATGTATGTGTGTGTGTGTGTGTGTGTGTGTGTGTATGTATGTATGTATGTTTGTATGTATAACTATCTGAAAGCTCAGGATATACTATTCACGAAAAGAACTCGAACCAGTTTAACTTATACCTTGTCTCCTGATCATTATTACCGTTCGTTTCACTTAAATTTTTGAAGGGTTCATCGAAACCACGATACGACTGGGTAGAACGAGTTATATCCGCACAATTATACGTCCATCCACCTTACTATATATATTGTTCAACACAGTTTTTGCGCGTGGTGACCATCGTTTTCAAAATATCTGGTAAGGTCAAAACGAGGACAAATTTTGCATGCGGAAGAATAATTCGTGGATTGAAGCGCGGGAAATTTATCAGGTAAGTAAAGGTATACTTGTCTCTTTAAATAAGAAAATACAGAGATGATAATCACCCACTTAAAGTAAAACAAGAAAAACCCACATGCTACTTCTAAAAAATTACTTTCTAGTCCTTATTCGGAAGGGCTTTTCTGTATTTGGAGAGAAAAGGGACAAAGGTCAAACAACGCGCAAGGTGTGCCTGCATTTGTTCATTGAATGGCCATGCATGGCCACAATTTTGATCACTTGTATACAGATATTTGGGACAATTGGACCGGAGGTACATGTACCAACCACACAGCCCATGTCTAATACTACCGTCTACATCACTGTCCCTTTGCCTTTTGTGGGTCAAACTCCTGAGACACTTCATTTAACTTCGAATATACCTTGTTGGCAAACCTGTAAACGTTTGCATAGATGTTACACATGGTCCCGGTATTTTGTTACTGTCTTTGAAGTTACCCACCTCACAGTGGATCAGCGATTCAGCATATTTCTGCTCCTGTTAATCATGTCAAATGGACAGGCAGCATATTGGATTATTATCCCTTTATTTGCCATAAAATATCAGTATGCCTTGCACTGCCATTAAAGTTGCTTTAACTGAAGACGTTGGTGATGACATTGTTTTCTATATTTTACTGGCTCTGTGAAAAATTTGAAAATATCATTTGGTTGACTATATGTTTTTCCGTGTCCTGCACAATCAAAGTGAGAAATGCTTCAGTGTGATAACAAGCTGTCGAGGATTATGTGCAGTACCGTAGCGTACCAGATGGGTAGATGTGCACGGGTATGTTGAATACATGTTTTTTTCCGTGTCCTGCACATTCAATGTGAGAAATGCTTTATTGTGATAACAAGCTGTCGACGATTATGTGCAGTACCGCAGCATGCCAGATAGGTAGAAGTGCACGGGTATGTTATCATTACAGGGACATTTTTAACAGTCACGGTGTTTATGAGGCTTTTCGCGGCTGTTTAAGTTTATTTTGTTTAATTACAAAATAAACACTTCTGGGCACGAAACGTGTAAAATTGAAAAGAAGAATACGAGGTAAAATGTGGAACAGAACTTTTTTTTGTGTGTCGTTAGTTATATGATCACCTGAAGCCAAACATAAACTTCCGTCTGGACAACCCAATGCACCTTGCATTTCATGGTTTGTTCATTTGGCCCGGTTACTTCATAGAACAACCAGTCACTGCTTATACGTAGCCTAGCAAATGCAAACAGACTTAAATCCACATACCTGCAGCACTATTTAAAATAAAATGTAATTAAGGGTTCAACACAACCGAACCTATTTTAAACAAAACTTGTAAACGCTGTACATAGAATTGCAGGCCCTAATATTTTAGCTCACAAAGCCCTACAAGAACAAGATCAAAAGGAAGAACATCATCATCATGAAAACCCATTAAAATTACGGTACCTTATGAACACACTACACAGTACAACCTATAAATATTGAATTGTCGTCTGCTTATCCAACAGTTTGATACGATTCTTTCTACACGCTGTGAGACATCTGACAAACGCTGCTGACAAAGGCTATGATATCGCGGTATGCTGCCCCTTTTAGTAACCCCTTTGTGGATGAATAAAGTGACCGGTAATGTCACAAACATCATTTAAAGTTGTTATTTCAGGAAAATGACGATCAATAAATCATAAAAAACGCTTGCATGGTTATTATACTATTTTATATTATATTATGTCATTTTATATTATACCTCTATTTTATTATGTGCAAAATGAAATTGAAAATGTAACGTTTACACAAATGAGGGAACAATCATAGGATGGGCTTAACAAACTTCAAGCTGTTTGCCCAGAATTATTGACCACATACATGGCTACACAGAAGATCGCTTTGCGAAAAATTAACCACACGTTTACCGTAATGCCGGAAAAACAATTTGATTCAACCAGTGTGGCGTTGCGGCCGCATTTTATACCATGTGACATGGTAATTTAAGATCAAAGAAATGTCTGTTCATGAACAGCTGCAATCAAGTAATCGTAATTCTAACGTTTGTATAATCTGTTTAACTTATGTACTTTTTTATGGTTGTAATCTTTTGAGTTTTTAATTGTGTCTTGATCATGTATGCTTGGTGCATAATTATAGAAATAATTTTCCAGAAATTGTGATAAATAACTGATTCTAGCGCGGCAAAGCTGGCTCACATTGGCGTTCAATCAATAAATTCGGTAAAATTACAACTTTAAAGAAATCATGTAGGCCTACAGGAGACGATATTAAAATCATCGCAATTAAATAAATGGACAAAAGAGAATCTACATTGGTGATCGCTTTGAACGTAAAGTTTATGACTCGATATGAGCATCCTGGGACATATTTGTATTCGCTGTACATGGCCATCTTGAAATTCACAACACCCTCTAAAAATCTTCAGGTTAAAATTTAATTTTTATTGCTTTCAACACCTTTTGCAGATTCTTACCGCTGTTGAATCCCCATTACTTCTTTTTGTGAGGTCAACCGCCCTGTTGTCTTCCTCTATATCCATTTGCCTCAAATGATAAGTGTGTAGCGGACTTGTCATAGAGGTGATCACCAACACCAGACAGATTATCCTGTTGTTTCGCTTCATTTTCAGATCTGAATTTCCGTAATAAGAACACTTGGCAATACACTTCTCAATAAAATATCCTTAATTTATGCAGTGAATTGTCATTTTTGGTATTGGGCAATAAAGTAACATGTAATAATTGCAATTCATTGTAATTAATATATATACACCATTGAAACAAAGAAACAAAGTATCAATAAACAATTTTAACAGATAAGTGACAATGCAAGATCAAAAATACAGTTTACCAGTCCCTACCTCTAGTAGCGCATAACATCTGGATATATTATGTGATGGCTGAAAATAGTGGACGGTTTTAGTATTTATACTGTTGCCTGTTATCAGTACATCCAGATTTGCATACCAGTATGTCGTTAACTGTAGCCTACCACTCGTAACTGTAAGGTATATTTGGCTATGTGTCGAGCGCAAAAATGCTGGATGTTCTGTTTTATAATCTCCATAGACCAGGCGAATATATAATCCCTATCCTATCTCATTTTAAAAATGATGTACAATGACTACAAAAGGCAGGATGTATGATAAGCCATTTGAACATTTAATCGGGACTTCAGGTATAGATGAATAGATTCTAATTGGAATCCTAGATATCTAAAATTCCAATTAAAGCTTAAAGAGATTTTCATATCTGCACATCATTTATAGACGCCTAAACATGAATAGTCATAAACATCTTTAATGTAATTTGAGACATCTGAAATTCAATTTTGGATATCTATAAGTCGCTTACCTTTGAAAAGTTTACCCGAAATTGATTTTTAAATATCCATAATTCACCGTGTCTACAAAATGGCGTAATCATAGATGTTTAGAAATGATTGTTAGATATTTAAAATTCCAATTACTGATGTCCAAAAGTTCAATGAAACATGAAAAGTCATAAATATCTTTAATGTAATTTGAGTCATCTGAAGTTCAATTTTGGACATCTATAAGTCGCTTACCTTTGAAATGTTTACCTAAAATTGTTTTTTAAATGTCCATAATTCACCGTGTCTACAAAATGGCGTAATCATAGATGTTTAGAAATGATTGTTAGGTATTTAAAATTCCAATTACTGATGTCCAAAAGTTCAATTAAACGTTAGAACGACTGGCTATGCAGTTGCGCGTTTTTGTCCTTTTGGATATCAACTAAATAGTAACGGAATGAAGCACCACACCATTAAAAATATTTCGTGCGCCATAAAGTGATATTGTAATTATTTCTTTTGGAAGAATGCACGGCTGAGATAATCTTTCATCGACCAGCTACTTCTTCATTGTATGGGAAGTTATCGCCATCGTCGTTTGAAAGATAGATTTCTTTCCTCTGGTAATTGCCATACAATTTCCATGTCCATCCACACTGTCTCATCATCGTAGATTCATCCTTCATCGCTGTTATCAATGAATCTATTAAGCCGTTTATTAGGGCCCCCGTTTATGGCCACCATCCGTTGGAGACATCTTAAAACGGTTCAGTCTGATACTTCAAACAATCTTGTTGCACTAATTAAGTAGGAAACAAAACAAAAAATTATGTACAAAGCATACAATATTATGGAACTAGTTGGAAAAATCAGCAGATCGCATGTCTTTCCAGTTGTACCGTATATTAAACACAGTTAATACATCTTACCATTTGTATTGTTCATTTCACTTGACATCGTGGCCAGTAATCTTGTCCCATTATTGTTGCAGGTGCCAGCCGTTAACAGACAGCATTTCATGACTGGATCCTGCTGGAACGATAAGGTTCAGCTGTTTCTTGGGGACAAATTGTGGGGCAATTGAAAGTTTTGAAAGTTTTTATTTATTTCCAACTCTAGGCCGCAATTCCATTCTATTTACACAGTTTACAGCAATTATCATATAGACGTGTCAGATGAGGCCTGTAAAACATTATTTCTCTTTCGGATACTCATTCATTTTCAAAATATGCATTGTAACAGTAGGTTGCTGTATTCTTTATTATACTTATGTCTGTGCTTACTATGGAAATTATGCATAGTTGCAATTATGGGAATGTTGTATCTATCTGTAAGATCGCAATACATTCTATCAACATATGATACTCATCTTCGCACTTACGTACATGTTATTGCTCATTAGAGTATTCACAATACCTGTTGCCTGTACTTGTCCCTTCCGGTCTTTCTTGACATTGAGATTATGACTTGCACTCCTCCATCTGCTAAGAACTGCCCTAGATTTACTGACATGAATGATATTTAGATATGGTTCTAAAATCAACTCCTTTTTATCTCGCTGAGACAACTTAGTTTACAGGCTTCCTCATAATATGAAGTGAACTATTGTCTCGCACCATCTTGCAGCCCTTGCTTTATCTCAGTAAAAAATGCCTCACCATTTCATACACTCTGTAATAACCATACGTCTCCAATACCTAGTTTATCCCACAGCTTTCTGATACAAGTTGATCATTTGTCTCCTCACTCTCATTTAATCTGAATAACATTCTATTACAATTATTAGGGTATCTTTTAGTCTGCATGCCAACCACTTTCACTAGTATTTAATACATCTATACATATATGTTACAGATAATGGCAGTCTTCCCGATTCTCCCAGGACTGCAACATTATTAGTAGTTGACCCTACCTTCAGCAAATATTTATAAAAATGTGAATTCAAATGTACTGTTGCGATGTAGTCTGAATACTCATAGTCCCATATATTTGAACCATGACAAGGTATACTTGCTATTATATAATCAAATAAAGTGATGTTTTTATATCAATATCGTTAACACAAACGAACTGGTTAAATGTGAACATGGCTTTTGTGGCTGGTGCTTCTAGGCGTGCGGGCAATTGGTGTAATGAATGTGCGATGATTTTCCGTGGGGATTCAGTTTTTTGTGTCAAATTATTTGTATTTTCCTATGATTATATACATTTGCTCATTTGATCATGATTCATTTTGCAATTTATGTATCTGTTTGCTCGTTTTCAGTTCTGTGACTTTATTTAGAAGTATTTAATTTGTGATTTCCTCGACATATCGGGGATCAATAATTTATCATCATCATTAATACCTTAAGCGCAGACCAATCTGATGTCAGCATGAAGGCAAGTGAAAACGTCTGAAATGGTGAGATCTACATGTTGACCTAGTATGGTCAAAATATATTTTTGATTATTCCAGGAAAAGAAGTAAAAGGGTTGAGACATAAATATAAACTAGAATAGAAGATTTGCCACACAGCAAATCTGTCTGTGTGCGACAAACAAATTCAGGTTGAAATGTTTCTAATAACTAGCATTTAGAATCGTGTCGCTATCTATGTTAGGAGATTTGCTCCACATCAAATCTGTCTGTGTGCTACAAAGAAATTCAAGTTGAAATGTTTCTAATAGCTAGCATTTAGAATCGTGTCTCTATCTATGCCAGGTTAAGATATTAAAGATTTAAATGCCGCTAATTTGCATTATTTTAATTGCTACAAATCTGAAATCGTATCCAGCAGCCCATGCCCAGAAACGTCTAGATAGCATTTGGAATCGTGTCTCTATGTACATTAGTTTTGAAGATTTCAAAGATTTAAATTTTTAAATGCTGATAATTTGCATAATTTCAACTGCTACATATCTGAAAACATAGCCATTAGATAGTCCTACCTCACAAACATATAGCTAGCATTTAGAATCATGTCTATATCTATAGTAGTTTTGGATATTAAAGATTGAAATATTCAAATGTCCCTAATTTGCATAGTTTACATTGCTCCAAATCTGAAAACATCTTACTAAGATAGCCCAGCCTCACAAACCAACAGCTGGTATTTGAAATCGTGTCTCTATCTAAAATCGTTTTAAAGATGTAAAAGATTAAATTTTTGAATGCCCTTGATTTGCATAACTTCAAACATCTTAACTACACAATACAATATGCACAATTTCACTGCTAGGTCAATCATTATGACAAATTTGGCATTTTTAGGTATCGCTGTGTTTGACAAAAGCTCCACACAAAATTAGGATCAAAGAAATAAACAAATAAAGAACTCCAGGAAAAACAAAATGCCTGTGTTGACACACAGACATAATTGAGAGGAACTGAGTGTGATAGTGTGTCATAATTGCCCAAAATACGGCAGGCGCAAACAACTGTCGCTTTTCTGTTGTGACAGCTGGTTGGTGAAAACTGATAAGCAGCGTGACAAGGTTGATTGCTCTACTGGTCAACAGCAGTATGGCAAGGTTGCTTGCTCTGCTGGTCAACATCAACAAAATAGAGCTCGTATCAGGACTGATCACTTATCAGAGTGCTTTAGTAGACTTGTTAAGGGCAAAAACCGGGTGAGCAGTGCATTTCATAGTGCAAATGTCCCACTTGGCACAAGTCTTCCCTGGGGCAAAAAGAAAAAAAATTAAAAGAGACACTCTGTCTCTATGGTCAAAGGCATCTAAGTAGCAAAAATTATGCAAATTCACACCTGAGTGAAAGGACCACCCATAACTTTGTACCCAATTACCAAAAATATATTTATGAATAGTGCAACTAACTAATTTCAGGGTCAGGAATGCATTTTGAGGTCACTTTGATACTTATGGGCCATTTTGACTTTTAAAATTCAAGATGACTGCTGGTTAATGTCTTTTTGCAGGCATTTTGCGTAACTGTAGAACCATTTGAACAAAAGACATGTGTAACACACCAATTTATACAATTTTGGGGATGGGGATCTAATTTTTGGCACTGCATTTGTGATTGAAGGTGATTTGAAAGTGGAAGGTGAAAGAAAATATGAATTGCTTTGGAGTTATGGAAGTTGATGGTTTGTTAAATTGCCCCAATTAGCATAAATTATGTTAATTAGTGCCAAAACAAACACATTCCAATGTTTTAATCATTTACCATGAAACGTGTGGTTTATTTGGAGTCCTTTATATGAGGCTGTGAAATGCATTTGACATTATAATATCCACAATCAAGATCGTGGCACCATCATGAATTAAGATATATTAGTCTCTTGTTTTTTTTTCACCCAGAAGTCCGCATACAACAGATTTCTTAACCCTGAATACGTCTATAGCTGTAGTCTACATATAGCCTGCCTTATTACTGATTTCTCACTTCTGTCCATATGTAGTGCTATGTCTTCTAGCCACGACATTCATCGACGTTTGTCTTATTTGTACTTCTGATTTCTTTCCTGTGGAGTAATTAACTAAGGAAGGACCCCAAGCTGGATAGGGATGGCAAGAGGACGCCTTCGATACTGCCGTAGAAGCAGTTTAAATCACATTTCCAACCAACTCCAGGAAGTTACACAAACTGGCAATCTGTGGTTTATTGAGTGACTGTAACCCCCCTGTAAATGTTGCATAAATAGGCAGCCACATATAGTAGTAGTAAACTTTATTTATAGAGGGTTAAACATGATAAGCTGATGCTTATCTTCCCCGGGGGCCCTCTTACGCATGCCACTCAATCAACGATCCACACACGTGTGTGCGGGGACCTGTCATGAGTGTATTTCTTATAGCGGCAACTATTGAGTCAGGGGACTTGCAGCTCCATCATCGCCGCTGACATAATCAGGCATAGGTAAACCAAACATGTCCCACTAAGCATTGGAACAGTTAAGTGGTCACTGTGTATGTAACACTTTGTGGGTGTAGGGGTAGATGTTCATACGAAGGAAATAAATAAACATGATTTAATTATGGACAGAACAGTAAAAGAGCCACACCTCAACATGCATGTGTCTCATCGAGTGTGTACATAACACTGTAAAATACTGTTTATAGTTTTGTTTTTGTTTTTAACGAGATGTATCTGCATATGTCTGAAAACGTCATACCTTACTTTATATCAAACAAGTACCATATGTTGGGAGTATTTGTAAATGCTATTTATAGGCATTTGGATAAAATAGCCATTTGTGACGATTTTTTTCGGGTGAAATGCTGTAACATGACTGTGATATGATAAAAACAAGATATAGCTGACCTCAAATTTAATATGAACTATATGTCCCATTCTAAGTCATAATACGATGCCAATGGCAATTTTGATTTCATTATTTTCCAGTGTATTCACGAAAAAATAAATTTCGTTTGTCACTGATTTGTGTGTAATATGATGTATCACCTGTTCCATGTCTCATTTATGATAGAAAAGATAGTTGTGTGATATGTGATCAGTATTTATGAATTTATTTCAGCTTTTCTCTGACTTTCAAACCACAAATCACGCCCTATGTTTCAAGGAAATCATGCATCCCAAGAGTTTCATGCCATCATCTATATAAGCAAAGCAGAGATTTTCTTCTCCCTTGCACTATGAACAATTTTGTACCACCAATGCACTCGAACAGTCATACTGAGATGAGTTTTATAGCCTTTGAAGTAGCAACATCATAGTCTTCTGCAGCATCAGAAACCACTGCGACTACTGGTTTCGCCCTCTGACGTCATGGTAGGGTGGGTGGGTGGAGCTTTTGCACTGCCCTGGACTTAATCTGTACCAACCTCGCTGTTAATTGGTACACATGTGCACAAGGTGGGGGCGGGGGGGGGGGTTACAAACTGCCACAGTAACATATAATCAACTGGAGTGTACAATCAGCAAAAGGGACAACTTTGCAGGATTCTGTGAGTTGTGGAACTTTGCGATGTTAAACTGGTTATAAAGATTCCGTGATCACAGACTGAATCAGGGAATCGGTAAAATAAAACCTTCCGACCCTGTTTCGAAAAGTTACCATACCCGAATCCACTTTTTTAAAATAGATTATGCTCAGCAGGCAGGAAAAAATAAAAATTAAAAAAAAGCCAGGAAAATTAAATCTATGCAAGACATATCAATATGTGCGTATTAAAGCCACGCTATGAATAAACAAGGATAGTCAACAAACAGCGTGACACCACATGCCAAGCATTTTGAGATTGAAAACGATCCTGTGAAAACTTGCGTATATTTGATCATGTTCAGCCTACCTCATTATTTTCATCCATGTACCTATAGGTGCTGAAAACACGTGGCCACCATTCACTTTGATATCGAAATCAAATGATGTTCAAAACGGCGCTCACCGATGCGTGCTTAATTTCCCAGCTAGGGCATCTTGTCGCATTTTGGATTTGTAATTGACGATGATAACTGCTTTACACACAACCGACTAGGCAGATTAAAGTTAAAATAGTAAGTCCTATTTTCAAAATAATTTAACGATTGTTTGCCCAGGTAACTCGGTAAAAACGGACACCTGCAACCTAGTGAAATATTATGATCACTGAACAACCTTGGCTCTGCGGCTATGCTGTTTCCCCGGCCCTCTAGACAAGTTCCATCTATAGGACCTTTACCGTACGGACAGCTGTGAGCAATGGTTTCAGTCACAAATGCAAACAAAACACTTTGCCTGACGCATTTTCTTCGAATGAATACCTGTTAGTTAATGAACTTTTCTATTGTTTAAGACCATACCTTAACTTCCAGGAAAGACCTCCAACTGAAGTTTTCTATTGTTTCAGACCATACCTTAACTTCCACAAAAAGAGCACTTGTAAATACAAATATGTATTCATGATATTGGAGTAACTCTACAAACTTTTGTCAATTTCTTTCTAATATGTGCACATACACCAGAAACCATGTCAATAAACCACAACTTATGCAGTCTACTGCAGAAAAAAGGCGTAGCAATATTGGTTTGTGGAAGCTGGATCACCCCAACTGCCCTCCTAATGTTTAAACAGTGGGTGCATTGAAATTCATAATTTTAGTACCAAAAACATAATTTGCTGAACACTGCTACACTAATCTGTGACCTACTGGTCTTAAACTGTGCACTGTAATGGGCCAATAATGTTTGAACACTGAAACTATTCCATTGTCTGCCATAATTCAGATTATATGAGGAAAATAATGTCATAATGACTAGTATCAGATGCTGACTTGGTGTAACTGATACTCCCCCATCCCATATTATTGCCTCAGCAGTGATAGATGTCATATTTTTTGTAGACAAATTTTATGAATCTACCCACAAATAGTAAAAAAATCACCAATTTCACCTACAAATTAATAAAATTTTAGCAATATATTCAAAATTTGGGTTAAAATTAAGGGGTGGGGCATTGTAATTTGATCTCTGATTGTAAGGGTAGGACATGCAGGCAAGTGATTATATGTTTGAATCATAGACCATTGTGCGTCGTATTCATATTTAACAGAAAAGAATTTATTGGATGCAATTACATAATTTTCCTCAAAATCTAAATTTATTATTTTATATGTCATGAAAACTGATTTTTCAGATTTAAAGGTTGCTTGCAAAAAAGTTGATAATTTCCTTAATGTTGAAGTTTGGTAAAGTTAATGCAAATCCTTTGCAGAAAACAAGTTGTGGCTTCAGTTTAACAAGTTTTAAAAATTTTGATAAGTCTATTAGGTTACAGACCACAGTTGTGATTGGCTGGTTTTGCATCCCAACGGAAATAGTGCCTAATTGTAGAAATACTGTGTTTGCAGAATGTTATAGATTCTGTTTAAATAAAATTAGCTAAGTCAGGTTTGCTGTATCACAGAGTTGCTTTATTGGTGGTCATGTAGCTGCGCTGTCTTCCAGGCCAAGTGGGAGCTTTATGGTGGGGAAAGACAATGATGTGACCCTGGCAAGAGCACAGTTCATACACCTGTATAAAGCTGACATCCAGGTGTTGTTTCGTATTCCAATAATCACAAATTAACGAGCTGGGAATTATATGACAAAAATCCATCTGTTTTTCTGACATTTTTATCTGTTAAATGCCATTCACGGAATTTTAAAATACCATAATGCTGATTTTTTAGACTGAAAAATGCTAATATGAAAAATATAAAGATTTACAACTGTGGTCTGTGGCCTTTTAGGGCAGAGATAATTTTAAAACTGAGGTCTAGATCATGTCCTGGACACTAATGTGAATGGCATGCAAATGTAAAATTTCATTTTAGTAACACAAAATATCATTTCCTTCTTCCTCATGTGCTAATAAATTTATTTCTTGACTTTATGCAGTATGAAGTACTATGATTCAAACAAGGTGAACATGTTACACATATCAGTAGGCTAGGCTTGTTTTTAATTGTCTATACACATTATCATAATCATGTGGCTGTCTACCCGTCGATTACAAATTCAGTTATACAGCATATACTAAAGGTTTAACAATATGCCAATGAATAGATATGGATGACATTTCTTCTTGCAAATATGTTTACGAGACTTATTATTATCACTACACCTTTCATCGAAGCAAATCAACCATTGTATTGTAACTATCAGTTTAGGGCTATTTTGTAGGTGCAATATCAGACTTAGTTTCGAAACTTTACTTCTTCACCACCATTGCCAAGACCTCTGTGTCTGCGCCACAACACCCGACACAATCGAGTTGGGACTCCATTGTTCTGAAGACCTAACGGCCTCAGTGGCATCACCACTTGGTACCTGTGGAAGCGGGGGGGGGGGGGGGGGGAAGGGATAGTGAGTTTGGGTGTGTATGTGCCCCCTATTTTCTCTTCCTCCCTCTCAGGGGACATTTCTGGCTCACTCTAAGAGTTGGGAGCGCTGTTGACTGTCATCTGGAGAAACTGTTTTAGTGCTGTGTGTCTACCTGTGCTGCAGAATTTGTTTTACAGTTGGTGTGCAACAGCTTGGTGCATGTGTTGTCCTCAGAAGGCATGCAGGCTTTGTGTTAGGTGGGCAGACGACAAGTGGCTGCTTTACAAGCAGTCAAAGAGGAAGAGCGAGAGAGCTAGGCATAAGTGTGCTTCCGAGCCATCAAGTCTCCACTGAGTTTTCTACTCCAGTGATACTAGAGAAGCAGAAATGAACTCATGTGGCTCGCATGCAGGCTCAGGTGGTTTCTGCTTCCTCTCCCAAAACTCCCCAGTGGGATAGGGAGAAGAGGCATTATAGTCACAAGTCAGGCCACAAAGGATTCTCTTGCAAGGATTCCCAGTACTCAGCCATACCTAAGGTGGTAACCGAAGGTTCCTTGGCCGTTTATATGAGACTCTAGACAGTCTTGAAGATTATGGCCAGGAACCAACAGTGGCAAATGGATATGATCTGGCAGCTGTCCAACCCCTCTATGCTTGCTACTTTGGACCCCCATCTGAAGAGTCTGGCAAAGCATCCCCTGGATCTTCTAAGAGCTCGGACTTCCTGGTCTGAGCACTCAGAATCCAATGCAGCCCCAATGAAGCCAAGATGGGTACCTACGGGTACCTGTCTAGGCACCTTGGAACCACATCTGATTCTTCAAGCTCCTGAGTCCAAGACCTTAGGTCAAATGTTGGGTATCCTGAAGCACCAAAGATGGCACCTAGTTGGTCAATTTTGATCATCAGACCAGGATGACCTGCACTCTAGAGGTGCACTTGCATTTGCTTCACAGGGATGCCCATCTCTAGGGTCAGAAATTGCCTGACCCAATATTCCACCAACATGCATTGGGCCTCTCTTTTCTAACACACTGTTTGGAGGAGAGATGGTGAATATTGTCAGGCTAGTGCAAGACCTTCAGACTGCTCACCCAAATGGAGCAGGATGAAGGCTTTGACTGATTCTGTCCTTCTGAATGGAGCCCAACAGTCAGTGGCAGCAGCCCTGTGGCCACAGGAGGGGATGACGTCTTTTGGCCTCAATGACATGTTCTTTTGCACATGCCCATTATGCACACTTTACAAAAGTATCTGTTCACCTTCTTGGTCCAGGTTTGCCAGTTCAGGGTGCTCCTGTTCAGCCTTGCCACATCTTGGGTGCACCTGGTTTGTACAGGGGAGAGCTGTGCATCTTCACCAGAGAAAAAGTGCTCATTCATGTGTGCTTGGATGACTGGCTGATCCCGTTGCTATGGCACCTGGATTCGCTTTGCCACACACAGACCTTTCTGCAACTTTGCAAACCCTTAGGCCAGATTGTAAATCTCCAGAGCAGATCTTTGTCTTTCTCGACATCCAGTTCAATCTGGTTGCCTTAATCAATCATCCTTTGGAGGAGAGGGGGGAGATACTCCAGCTGATCCTCAAGGTGTGTCTGATTTGCAAGGTTTGCTCGGCCCTTTAGGGGCAAACTCTAATAGGTTCCCTGACTTTGATGGACACCCAGGTCCCCTTTGGCTGCCTACACTGTTGTCCCTTGCAGCATGCACTGCAGGACCGCTGGTTGAAGGACAAGCTACCAAGCACAGGTACCAGCACTCCCAGAGGACCACCACCATCTCATTTAGTGGACCAAATGGGAGAAAGTCAAGATAAGATATTGATAGCTTTCCAGGTGCAACTCACCATGCACATGGACTCATCTTGGTCCGGTTGTGAAATCCACGTGGAGTACCAGATGGCATCAGGCTTTTGGCTCATGCAAGTCATATCCCACCACCACCTACAGGTCCTTCAGGAAATGTGGGTCAGGCATGGTGCCCCACATGTGGATCTGTTTGCAATAAGTGCAAATGCTATATTTCTGGTTTATATGGCACCTGTTCCAGATCTCCAGGCCCAAGTGGTGGATGTTGTAGCCATGGACTTGAGCACCCTTGATTAACCTTTGGGCTTACCCCTTTCTACCTCGGCAGATCCCCCTGAAGTCTGGTCCCATGAGTGCTATCTGCTATCTGTTATTTACCCCCTGGCAGCCAAGGATGGATTGGTCCCTTGACTTTCTGAAATTAAGCATTGATCCACTGCTGTGTCTACTAGCATGGCCAAAATTTCTGGTGCAAAAAGTGTGTTCCACAGGAACCCTCAAGTGTTCAACCTCCAGGCTTGGCCATTGTCATTGGAGGTTGGGTGGGTTTCTCTGGTGGCTGAGAGGTAAGTATACTTATTAATACCAAAAATTACTAAAAATTTCCCTTATTCATACTAAACATAATCATTATGCTTAATTGATTATTCTATGCGTAAGGCATAAAATTGTGCAGTTGCCCTGTATATATAATGCTATACAGACGCTTCTATCATTTAGGTTTGTATTCATCACATTTAGGCCTAACAGTAGGTGTATTGAAATATACATGCCTCAATGTATATTTAAGGCAAAGGATCGCAATAATGGCGGACCATTCAACATTTGATCCTGCTTGAAATTTGATCCCGTAAGTATACTACAGGATGCCTGTCCGTGTTGGTGGTACATTACCTCACCCAGGTTCAATAGGGTCCAGACAGGGATGTCCCAAGCTGGAAGTTAAACAGTGTGATCTGTCCTTATATTAGATGATTTTAAACTGATAGCAAGTCACCAGAAAGGCTTAAACTGCTTGGGTTGGGGGAGGGAGGCAACTCAAACATGTTCACAGGTGGCACAAGCACAAGTTGAGCCACCAGTTCCACAAAAATGCAAGTTGCCTGCTGTTGGGAGACCCTACAATAAGGTTTCCAGCCCTAACAATGAAATGAACAATCATTGAAATTATGGTTCCGTAATGGACAGATGGACCAAAATATGATTTTGCACTAGATAATATTACAAAAACTGAATTCTGATATGACTTGTTTGAATAAGACCCAACCGAGACCTGAAGAGGTCCACTAAATCAAAGTACAAGGTTCAAAAACATAACAAAGGATGACCAATACATATTGAGGCTCCAAAAGCATCAGGGCTGGAGGTAGGGACAGCTGCACCTGTGAAATATCATCAAGGGTATTTCTCAACTGGCATGCTGGAGGAATTTATCTTCCATACCAGCATACCAGATGCCCTCTTGTTTTCTGTGTTTTATACTGGCCATTATTTTGGAAGAATTTTTTTCTGTATGCTGTACTGGAGCAGAGCCTTTCCTGTACCAGTGTAATAGGACCCACTCCCATCCCTTTTTGAATAGCAAAATTTTATTTCGTGTATTTTCATGAATTATACAAAAAACCATTAATTTTTAATTACATGTTTATCAGCTGAGCCACAACAACCAACGTACCAACAATATATGCAATCTTTTCTTTCTGATTTAACCTTATGGAGGATTGAAACTTCCAAGTGGTGCCAATTGGTGTAACTGACTGATACATACCAACTGTGGCAATGTGATCCCATGATCCGAAACCATAACAAATACACAGGTAAAACCTGTTGCATGTGGTTGCTGATGTGAACAGTCACAATGCTTGCTGTTGTCACATTGTTTGGACAAAAGAGTCATGTTCTCTGTGAATTTATGTGCTGTGAAAGGCCACCTGCTATACAAACATTTTTTCTTGGTTGAAGGACAGTTCAAGAGCAGCAGGTACGACTAAATGTGAATAGTATGGTCCCTCTTTGAAACATCATGCCAAGGACAAGCCAAGAGTGGTCACATGCAGAAGGTGGTTTCTTTGTGTAGTGTCATACAAATGGAAAATATAGCACAGTGGGCTTAATGATGATGTGGTCTTTATAGGCCAGTACTCTGTCATTACTTTTTTCTGAGAAGGGACCATTCATTGTGTGAACATTATGTTTTTATCTGTAATAGATGTGATGATATGCATGATTTAAATTTCTCCTATGTCTGAAGCTTATTCCAAATGGGTTATCCTACATGGGAATGGAGAATAAGGTTTTAATTATAATCTTTCATTTGATTTGTCACTCATCGGTTTCAATTAGTAGAAAAACCAATGAGAGGTCATGGCCCATTTAATTAAATACCGACTCCTCCCACTTTCAAAATGGCGTCTTTTTCAAATTTATTTCTCCGTGAAGCTTCGATTTGGTGCGTATTTGCCCTTTTTAGACATAGCAAAAGGAAAATTCAGTATGAGTGGCCCATTGCAGATACCGTCGGGAACACTAATTGTAGAACTGTCATGTTTTTGCCCAGCACAGCCTCCCAAAAACATGAAACTCCAACAACTCATGATACTGACGTTATTCTTAATGGGATACCAATACTGGATTTTCTGTATCTATAATAGCTGAGAATAAGCTAATTTGACCAAAAAAAAAATTAAACAAACATACAAAAAACAAAACAACAGCAGCAACAAAAATAAATAAAAAAACCAACAGAAAACAAAAACAAAAAATAATAATAAAAAACAAAAAAAAAAAAAAACAAACAAACAAAAAAACCCATGGAATTCTGAAGATAAATATGAGATGATAATTAGAGCTGCATGTGGAAATTAAGATAATATCAGGTGACAATCTATTAAGGCAGAGGAAACTGCCGCTATCATGGATGTCACCTAATGATGAGAGAGTTTATATATTATTGTGCAGGTTAGAACAAAGGGATAGCCTTGAACTTCTTACACATTGAGAAATCATATAGTACACCGGGAAAATATAAGAAGATAGACAATAAGTGAAATTATCGCTGGGTAACACCAGTCAAGTATCAGGTTCACAAATATAACAACCACTCAAGAATCATGTTCACAAATATTACAATTCGGGAAGGTACAGTTTAGTTTATACTGCGAAATATGCCAATCTTTTTACATGATATGGGAAGCCTTTATAGCTTTGCGTACAATTTTGTTTAAAATACATACATTTGTTTCATTTACAAATTTGGTAACATAATTTCTAATACAATTGTCAGTAAATTTCCGATTAATCTGATTTGGACACAGGCAAAGTCTGTTTGTTGTATCATACTGGTGAATTTTGGATGCCCGACTGAGTTCGATAATTTGAAAATAAATAGGAAGAAATTTGTTTTGGTGTTTGAAAATGAATTGCACGACACAACGCTTAAATATATCATCTTTTTTAACAGTTTTGATTTTTTGAATAAGGATTCAGTATGAGAGTTGTATTTACCATTGGAAGGTTACGTGTAGCCTTCTTTTGTAATCTGGAGAAGCGAAAATATTGGAATTCCCATGCAAGAATGCAATAATTGAAATAGAATAAGAGATTTATATATTATTTCTAAAATTAATTTGGGTAAATAACTTTTAAGTTTATTCAGGATTCCAGTTATTCTAGTTATCTTATCAGAATTTTTTCAGGGTGAACTTTTCAGGTCACATTTTCATCCAGGGTAACACTGGGGAAATCAAATGAACAAGCCTGTTTCAGTTATGGTACTGTTGATTACAGTATTAAGTATTTTGTTGGCCAGTTTTTTTGGGGTGTATAATCAAATCATGTAATAGATGTGATGATATGCATTATTTAAATGTGCAAATCCTGCTGACTGAAAAAATGCTAAGATATTATGTAATGCTATGGCTGGCTTAGAGCTTTGATAAATGTTTACTATCAGCTACCGTTCTATTATGGTCAAGTCATGAGAAGGGGGACACTAGTTCTTGAAAAGTAAATGTAAAAGTGAAAACTGTACGGAA
Organism: Hermodice carunculata; assembly: GCA_964020975.1. Classification (NCBI taxonomy): domain Eukaryota; kingdom Metazoa; phylum Annelida; class Polychaeta; order Eunicida; family Amphinomidae; genus Hermodice; species Hermodice carunculata. The sequence continues at coordinate 59,282,858 of OZ026626.1, read as the reverse complement.
ATGTTCATTCCAGAGAGAGCAAGTCATTTTGGGTAGTGCGGCTGCCTCCGTGCATTGACACGTGCAACATGATTCAAACAAACACAACGTATTATAATCCAACAGAAAATAAACAGATGCATTACATAACTGTAAGTGTTCCTTCATTATATGGAAAAGAATATACAAGAGCCAATCAAATGCTGTCATCTCAGTACCCCAGAAGAGGTCTCTTGTCACTGGTTACAAACATAAAAATATCTCTCTCACAGGATGCTTGAGCAAATAAATGAGATGGCATAAATTTGTACACTTCTTACAGTAATTCTGTTACACTGCATTTCCGTGATAACTGATAAACAAAGTTATCACTGTTAACTGGAAGGCAGTTAGGCTTTGATGGTACTATTTGTGATAGTGGCTTACATCTGCTGACTTCTATCCAGGAGTCCAGTGGTCTCTTGGAATTAAGAGCAGGCTTAAGTATCTTCCAGCAGTGAGGCACAATGCCTAGACCTCCCTGAAACAGAACCTACCTACGTACCTACCTACGTACCTACCTACCTATCTGCGTACCTACCCACATATACAGTGGTGCCCATCTTATAAGACCCCTCGCACTAGATACCACCTCTCATATTCATTGTCCCCTTTTAGAGAGAACACCCATCTTAAAAGATCACTTTTGGGCTACGGATGCCTTACAACAGGCCCTTAAACCACACAGGTAATTTATAATAAAATACAATACGTTGGCAAGGAGACAGGCTCTGACAGCCAGTCCTAATTTATCATGCATGCAAAATGGTTGCATAACAGCATAAAGGTAGATAACAATATTGCGCTGGTGCATGTTGTAGTGTGTGTGTGTGCGTGGGTGGGGGGTGATATTGTGGGGAAGTTCAGTGAATTTTGCATGAATTAAAATTTCTCAGCTTTTGTTTGCAAGCCATAAGAGTTGCCTATTACACAAACCCATATATTGAGCCAAGCATGGTACTTTTATCTAAAATAAGTTTCAATATATTTATATGTAAGTTTAGAATTTTCGTATAGCCCTATTAGCATTAATATAAGTTGTACAACTTAAGCCTGTGGTTCATCTGATGCACCTACAGCACAAACGTATGAATCGAACTTGGAATGGCCCTTCTATCTATAACACATGAATACCGTGGAAGCCTGAAGAGATTAAAATTTAAATTGGCCCTAATTCGCATAATTTTCAATCTGTTGACTATTCTGATATGCACATCCTTACCATAGGTGTTAAACCCATCCAAAATTTGACGTTTTTGGTTGGCACGGTGTCTGCATTTAAACCAACGCAAAAAATAAGGTGCAAAGATAGCAAAGAAAGAATATTTTTAATTTGTTGGTTTCTTAGTGCACTGCATAACGCAAACAAGAACATTGTGACACTGGGTCACAAGGTGTACGGGAACATCCTGTTCCTTCTTTTCTAGTACGAGTGCAATGTGTCACACCATCACAAACAAGTGTTGTGTGAAAACACAGAATCTCCACACCTTCACAGCGACACGTTAGGGGACAAGCGACATCGGAACAAACTGTCTCATCCTGTCCACCAGGACAATTTCGATGCTGATCACACAACACATGAATGGGCACGCAATAGCGATATGTGCAGTTGAACTGCGCATTAGAACCGGCGAAACATTGTTACAGCGTGTTGAAAGGTTCAGGAAAACATCCTGCTGCATCTTCTCCAGTATGTGTGCAATGTATCACACCGTCACACACGAGTCGGCTGCAAACACAGGGTCCGCACAAGTGGCATTCACACATTGGTGCATATGAATAATGCTGTAGCAAAATTAGATGGTCCAAACTTGTGTAAGGACATGATGGCATATAGGCAAATGAGGACAAAAATGTTGTTTTTCAAACGCACAGGAGATAAAGAACACCCCCGACACCCCAAATACTCCAGCAGAATCCCTGATGAACAGCACAGCTATTACCATTGTTTACCGTCGCCTCCCCCTCCAAAAAAACCGCGCATATGCATATATACCTATCTTGCCTGCAATTCTATGTTCAGTTGTTTAACGTTTTGTTATGAACGTCTGGTTTTACTAAAACATTAGTTACATTTGGTGTTTAAATATGTTTGCACTTTTTGCGTCACGTATAACCAGCGGCCCATTTTATTCCATCAAGCAACACGGCTATGAACAAAAGATGAAATGTGCAGCAACTAGAGCTATCCAGATGGAATTTTATGTTCAGCTTCAGCTGATTTAATAACTGTAAATATACAGATGTGCATATAAATTAATAGGACACGACAAAGTATTGTATTTGAAAATTTATCTTGTACCGTTCTATTGAAATAGTCACTCTTTTGTGCACATGTGTTTAATAAGTATTTTTTTTTAAAAAAGGAGGAAAAAAAAAAAAAAGAAACAAACAAACCTGACCCCCCCCCCAACCAAAAAATAAAATCCTGATAAACAGCACATGTAATACCATTCTTGAAAGTTTTTCAACACAAACAAATGGTAATAAATGTCATGGCCATGCATATTTACCTGTCCGACACACTACGGTACTGAACATAGTCATCACGACAGCTTGTTATCACAGGGAAAGATTTCTCACATTGAATTAGTAGGATACTGGGGAGAAACATATATTCAGACAAATGGTATTTTCAAATTCATCACAGTTCCTTTAAGGTTTTATAGAAAAAATATCATCACCAGCGTCTCTACATACTCACATCCATCCATCCATCCATCCATCCATCCATCCATCCATCCATCCATCCATCCATCCATCCATCCATCCATCCATCCATCCATACATACATACATACATACATACAGACATGCACTTAGGGGTTATTATGTTATGTAAAAATGTAAGTTATGATAACAGCTTTGGCTGCAAATTTTTTTCTTCAGATGACACCAGGTTTGAATAGTGACAAACTATTTTTGTCTATTCTTTTGAATTTCGTATACTTTTCAGGATGTATTTGTATAATTGGCTCAGGGCAGTGGTCGAATGTTTGTAAAGCAGTGATATTTCAGCTTTATTAAATGATTGACATTTACGAAATAAGGCAACTTTGAAAAACTCTAGCCTCATTGTTAAATCAAAGATTTATGCTATTTGAACAGTCTATGTCAACTTGAATTTGAGGCGTAGACACCTGAATAGGTTGCGACGCACAACGTTTTAATGCAAACGTTCTGATAGAAATTCTGATTATCCAAGCGTGTATGTCTGTGTGTATGTATGTATGTATGTATGTGTCAAGGGTACGTACTTTTGTATGCACATATGTATGGGTTGTCTTGAAACAACCCCTTTCCTTTGGTGCAGCGTTTGTTTTCTGTGTCAAATCAACGCATATTTTTGAGCAGTTGTATAGCCCACTGCAGGAATATTTATTTGTAAATATGTAGGAATTTCATATTGAAACCCCCCCCCCCCAAAACTGGGTAATAGTTGGACACGTCACCTCACAGGTAGTAAAACACATGGTCTAGGATATCCACAGGGATTGCGCGAACAGATCCAAGGAATTAAGCTGCTCGGATATCGCTAGTCCATACATGGTCAGCTCTCTGGATATGCACAACCTCTGCTCTCACCATAGTCTTGGATATTTCGATGTGTTACATTGCATATGTGCCAGGAAAGATGAGGCAGAGCTGTTTTCTTATATAGTTTATTCGAACTTCAAACATCTGGATCTTAGAATCCCCCCCCCCCCAAAGACATGCTTTGTAATTTGCTGTGTGGTCTACAGTTAACCATAAAATTGATGCCGACATATGTGAAAATATAGAAAATGCAACGTAAATGGTAAACGTGCATCAAAGAATGCAGATCACACATTTGTCCCGCTGTTCCGAATAGATTGAAGGTGAAGGGATCTTTCTCTTGAATAGTGAATTATTGTGGAACATTACCACATGTGGATGGTATATTTATATTGATATAAATCTTGTCTTACTTGCTTGTTGGAGTTGTCAGCTTCTTGTTGTATTTGTATGAAGGATTAGATGTTTGAATTTATTTCGTCGAGACAAAATGTAAAAGACTTTGATGTCGATCGTGCAACTGTTGAAGTACACCATATCATTTCAGCATATCAAGGTTACGGGAATGTTTATCCTCAATATAACATTTAGTGGATTTAATGGCCATAAACAGGCACGCTGGCATGGATATGGACAGTGGTTGCACTGAATATGCCAAACCACAGAGACAGATGAGGGATTGTACTTTTGCCGTCAATGCACGTGAATTCTATTCAGTAATAATTCACAGGGAGAATGCCTTGACTATATACTTGCACATGGGCTCACCAGGTATTTTACGTCCATGCGACAGTGTCCGTTCTGACAGCATTAATTGTCAATTCGATGCCACGCCACTCAAAAAGAAGGACATCAAAGAGAAAAGATATAAAGCTAAAAATTTGATGATATCTTCAGGTCACATTGCCTATATTTAGATCTCTAATAGGCCCATCACAAGTTTTTTACGGGGCTGGGGGGGGGGCAGATTTTTAAGAGTGGGGCACTATGAAGGAGCATACAGCGAAAGGGACGGTTTGGGAAGGGGGCTGGCCCGCCTCGGAAGGTACAAGCTTCGCGTAAAAATAACCAAAATATTTCACTCCGCCTGGGGTCACACTTTTCTCCTGTAGTATGATTTAAAGCAGAAATTTAACTCTTGTTAACTAAATGCATCATTTACTTCAAGATATTTGTGTAATGGACACAGGGTTTAGGTGGTTGGGGAAAGCTCCCAAAACAAGTATGCTGATAGCTATAATTCACAAGTACATATTTTTTCAAAAAAAAAAAAAAAAAAAAAAAAAAAAAAAAAAAAAATGAAAAGGGCCAAAATATAAAAGAAAGTATTACCATATTCACATCCTTGACGCCGATGGAAAAAAAGGAATCTCGTGTTAAAATTTCAGTTGACAAAACTTACTTTTCTTCCAGTCAGATATTTCAGATATACAAACTTTTGTAATGGAATGTGCATTGCAGACATTTCTCAGAATTTAATCTCCAAATCTTTACAGACAGAAGAGTCATAATGCGAAAAAAATTGAAAGACCATGTCCTCGCAAAACATATTAAACTCGACATTTAATAACTTTGAGACAGACAGGGTTAAAATAAAATGTTAATATTAAAATAAAAGTAAGTTTCTAAAAGGAAACTTGCAAATAAGGCAAGTAATTACTTTTCAGCAGGGTTCATGTAGATGGATCACATGTCTTCAAACATCTGCATAATGTTTGATTCTTAGCAATGGGAGAATAGGAACAGCAAATGCAGTCTGTCTGTTTATGACCCCAACGGCTCTTCACAATTCGCAATGCTTGCTGGCACTACTTTTACCTTCCCACGACTCCACATTTATAAAAAACCCACGACACATATTTGACGGCGCAGGTAACATATGGGCATGAGCTGCAGACGTTTACAACTGCTACTGGAACTTGTGTCGATATGTTATTTGCACGGCCACATAATATAATATATGGACCATCATATATTGTAAGTCAGTTTAAGATCACTATTTCATGATGCAAAATAAAAGAAAATAAACAGAAAACAAAGAACTTATTTCGTGCAACATCACATGGAAGTCTTTGAAAACTTGCATTAATGACCCCCTTAACATTTTAGAATGCTGGGCATATTTGTTGAAACAACGATCCATGATAAAAGGGGAGAGCTGAAAGGGTGATTCATATCTTTTTCAGACAGCCATATGACCTCGGCCGTCAAGTGTTTCAAACATAGTGAAACTTGAAACCTGAACATCCTGATCTACGTTATCATCGAACTGCCAAAGCAAATCAATTGGTAACCTTTCGAGATATGCACTAAAACCTATATTTTCGTCAGAAAGTCATGACTGCAGTACGATTGTCCTCAGACACATGTTTAGCAAAAAAGGTCACTTTAATCAAAATTACTCTATTCTGATAAAATGATATTTTGAAACATTTTGCCATCTCTGAGATTTTGCGTGCTTAAAATCTGCCTGCACAAAGTGAGTGCACATTGTCAAAACCACTGTAGTTTAAATTTATGACATTGGTCTCCAATGATAATATATGTGGGGAATTTAGGAAAAATTACGTTTTAAGTAGATGCTGTTCAAAGAACTTTACAGCATGTGGATTGGTTCATATATTGTTGAGTCATGGCAAAATGTGTTCTGCCATCAGTAGAGCATTCACCCTCAAATGGAGGTCATCGTGATATATGTATTTTTATCAGCCAAAATAAGAGTATTAGAAGTGTAGCTTTATTGTAAAATATTTGTCCAGAGAGTCATTGGTAATGAACAGTAATAAAGTTTCAAATTTTGTAAAAAAAAAAAGGAAAACGAAAAAGTCCTCATCTTGATATTACACTAAGAAGGGTATACGTCTGTCCTCTGAGTCCACCCATGCGAGAAATGCACCAGCGAATAGCTTTTGCTGGGCACAGGGCTCTTTCCTTGAGAGGAAAACTGGCACCAAGGGCAAAAGCCTTGAAGGCCCTAGCCTGATCTTAAGCCACTTGGTTCTTTGCAAGGAAGCATGATTGAGGCCTCAGAGTCACCTTGGAGTGGTCAGGTGAGCGTTGGAGTCGGTCACAAGCCAGAGCATGGATCTCGCTTTTTCTAGCCCCCGAAGCAAGTGTTAATAGAAACAAATTTCCACATCCAGTATGAGGGAACCTGCTCGGGGTTCTCAAGGCACGCAAAGGGCTACTTCTTTTACATGACTAAAACCAGCATTAGATCGCAACAAGGCAGGACTAGTCACATCACTGGTCTGTTGGTGTAGAAGAACAGGATGAGTGCTGACAGATAAGAATTACTCCCAATGTGAACGTCCAAGACGTTGGCAAGGGTCCAGCAGATGGCTGATGGGAAACCCGCCACTGTTCTGGAGCTCTGCCTAAGAATTCCTACTGAACCAGAAGTTGCATTGCCCGCAAAAGCAGAGAGCAAGGTAAATTCCCTACAGGTGCAACAGTCAGAAACACAGTCCACCATGCTGACTAGGCAGAGAAGAAGATCAAAGCCCTCCTCTGGCAATTCTGACCAATTCCGAGAAGCCACTGTCGCAGATGTGCTGTGAGATAACCGCCAAGCAAGAGGTTGAGCACTTGAGGGTTCCATTGCTGCACTGGTAGTGTCGGCCATGCTGGTAACCATAAAGGAGGCTTGAAACTTAATTCCAGTAGGTCTACCAAGCAATTGCTTCAGGGACATCGGGAGGGGGGGGATGAGATTGAAATCATGAGACAAATCTATGTGCAGTACCCTCAGAATGATATGGCATGGCGGAAAGGCATACACACAAAGGCTGCTCTAGTCCATGGCTAGAGCATCCATCACTAGAGCCTGAGGATCTGGAACAGGCAAGACACAAACTGGCAATTTTCCATTCTGGCAAGTTGCAACAAGACTACGTGGGAAGTTCCCCACCGGGCCCACATACCCTGTATGACCTGGGAGAGGAGTGACCACTCCTATCCTAATGGCCGACCCCTTCTTAAATGTTGGTCACCAAGGACATCTTGATGTCCCAGGATGTGTTCCCCCAGGTCCGGGAAGTGGAGGAGCCCTAAGTGTATCACCTCCAGTTCTGACTGTTTTATGTGTTGAGGCAAGAAAGAAACAGGCCAAAGGACACTGTCTGGCTCTCCACATAGCCTCCCCACCTGGACTAAGAAGAGTCCATGTAAATGGTGGGCTGAGCCTGAAAGGCATCAGTATTTATACCTTTGTGACATTCCCCCTTACAGTTCAGCACAAAAGTGCAGGGGCCTGATAACCCTGGGCTCTCCACCATCTGCCGTGCAGAATATGCTGCAAGAGGAGATGGTGGACTGAGTAGGACCTTGGAGTCCATCAACGACTGGGAGCCCAGCAGTGCCAGCCATCGTTGTGCTGAGTGCACCTTACCAGTTTGAGAGGCTCTGAGTGGTGACTTAAGTCTCTCCCACCTGTAGTCCAAAGGGCGACAGTGTAGGCAACCAGGACAATCTGGATGCCAAGAAGGACTAAAGTCTGCTCTGGCCAAACACTGGACTTGAATAGGTTCACTAGCAGGCCAAAACGTTTGTAAAGTTCCAGAACGGTCTGTGTGTGATGCTGGGAATTCAGGCATGGAAGCATTTGGATGAGCCAATCATACGGATACACATGAACGAACGATTGAGTGGGGAAGGTAAGCAGCAACTGTCTGCGTAAACCGGGCAACACCAGTGGCACCACAGCAAGGCCAAATGGAAATGCCTGGACTGGTAAATTTGGCCTGAAATTCTCAGCTATCTAGGTCTCCAAAGAGACCCAGATAGCTGACAAAAGATTATCTGCAGAAGGGAAAGCATGTGAAGCACTAGAACAGTGACGGCATGCACACCAGAGGCCCTACCAGTTCCATTAGAACCTAGAGGTGGGACCATCAGGTTTTCAAGAGTCAAGTGAGTGAGCTCAACTCAACTTCATTGGTGTTTGACCCTTACACAGAGGTCTGGGCAAATAGTGGTAGAGAGGTAACGTTACTTAAACAGTACTCCTGTCAAGAATAAGGAATTTTCAACAGCAGACAGCAGAGTTGTTTTTGACCCATTGCAGCAGTTCCGATTTTTTTTTTTGGAAATCAATGAAGAGTTCACCATGACACATATTATTCAACTTGGTGTATGCAAAGAATCGGTACCACATATACGTTTTTATGTAAATACTTGTAAGACAAAACAGCTGAAATGATATAAGTTAATTCAGGATTGTAACATTATTTTCATTTGCAGTATAAATCATATGGTAGAAATTGTTTAAGCTGTAAAATGCTCTTGCACTTAATCACAAGAGGTACCCAGCAAGACGATGATGTCATGAACACCAGGTTGTGAAATATAAGAGTTGTCATAAACTGAGCCAAAGACTAGTTAGAATTGTTCAAACATTCACTGAGTAACAACAGCAGTAATGACAGCGAAAGTGGGAGAAGAATATTATGCAGATTAACCAGTAAAACTAGTCGTTACTGTTGCACTGTGGGTCACATTTTGGTGTATGTCTTGTGGTACTTTGAATTAACATAACTTCAGTTCTACCTGCCCGATCTGAATAATGTTCCCATCACTGTGACTATGTTGATAACTTGTGTTCAATAATTTTTCATGGTTTGCTTTTGTTTAAAAATGCAATAAAAAGTACATATTTCAGCACATATGAATGACAGGAGCAACATTTGTCTTATACGACAAAAAATAAATATTAATAGTTACTATGACTCTCCTTGTGGGTTGTTACATGTACCAGACCTAACTGAGTTGTGCAGCATACCCACAAGAAAACATGCTGTCATAGCATACTGGGTAAACGAGGTGCCAAACACTTCTGCTGCCCGTCAGGTTGCAACAGGCAACAGGCAAGGCCATCAATATGGCACGGTGGCATGTGGCACAATGTATGCCATCGTAGCCGATAAACCATCTAAAAACACAAAAGTTTGAGCTATAAATCTACACACAACACTCAACAAATAAAGGACCCCATGGGTGAGTAAGGTTGCAGAAGAAACACGGACTGACTGAAACAGTGTAACTCACTAAATTCACTAAAAAAATCAGACATCTTGCAATAGGTATTGCTACTCGTACATCATAAATAATAACGCTGTCAGATGTTTCATGTTCGGCGCAGTCTTGTCAGAAGACTCATTCAAATATCGTAACCTTTGATGTTAGATTGACGCAGCAAAATATATAAAGATTAGATTTTATGGCATGAACAATGTGGGTTATTATCCAACAGTATAAGAACCCGGATTGTTATTTAATTTTGCTTTCTGTCATAAGAATAATCACGTACTATCCGGGAAGATGGACATGAACACACACACACACACACACACACACACACACACACATATGCATATATACATACACAAAATGAATTACAAACTTGTGAAAAGCTGAGTTTATTTTGTACAATAGGGAGAGTTGACTGGAATAATATACATTTTTACAACAATACGAGACTCCATAAAAAAAAATCATATACTTACAACACATGACACAATAACACACCAAGAAAAAAGAGCATGTTGGTGTTGACAGTCATTGCTAAATATATAAAGAATACCTATTTTGTGGTTAACACCTGTCAACACAGATCTTTATAACTGCAACGCAAGTGAAATTGATGTCCGTAATAACACAATTGCTTGATATGGTGATCGTCCGTTACTACAGTATTGGCATAATATGATGAGACCACCTGTCCTTGGAACCAGTTCCATATCAGAAAAGGCTGAAGACGGTTATGTGCATCTATTTCTGTGAATTTACAATCAGTTTGGCATCAGTTGCAACTTTAAAACTGATTTAAAGTCTCAAATCTGTGTTACAGGGAGCTTGGGCATTCAAATGAAGTTACACTTGCAATATCCATGATCCTTCTCAGAGTTCATCACTTGAAATAAATCCGCCCTGCACCCACTCGTACATTTTTGGTTCTGGAACAGGCTTCAACAACTGAGAGACCTGAATAACATCTCTAAATAATGTACCAGGAGCTGTCGCTCCTTTTTCAATTAAAACCACAACAGGTTGTCATAGTCAGTTCTAGAACTCCATAGATTTGAATGATAACGTGGCCTGTGAATCTGCTGACATTCCCACCTTTAAATGGGAAAATCCTGTAGAAATGAGATGTCTTGAGACTTCAAATGGATCATCCGCCAGGCCTGAACATATAGACATCTTGAGGAAAATTATGCAACAAAAAATATTTGGGTTGTGTGAAATCTTTTCAGTATAGGAGAGCTTTTTGGAAGTCGAGACCTAGGCAGCCATACATTGCAAATTGACGTTGGCATATATAAACAGGAATCTCTTGGAGAAGCGATATGCAAGGTTCGCTATTCTGGACAGATCGAATCGGAAGAACATTTTGACCACACCGTTTGTTGTACAGAGATGACAGAAACAACCTAATAAAAAAATTATCTCTTTCGACACCTCAATTATCTCTAGGTTTATATTACTCCCCAGATTGCGAAGTGGCGGTGCTAGCTGGTACGTGTAAATTAATTTTCAAAAAAAAAAAACAAAAAAAACCCTGAATAGATGAAATGTGTTTAAGTTATGTTTATTCATACAGGGTTCTATTCAACTGTCTTTTGATGTTTTTCATTTATACATTTTAATGTACATATATATGTTGCAAACCTTTTTTAGGGCATAAAGATTCGCAAAAGAAATTCTCTATAATGTCGACCTCTTCAATTGGACACCAATGCAACACAAACAGGAATTTGTGTGAAGGTGAAACCAAGCAGAAAACTAAACGCTTCGTTAACTGTTTGATTGTTCTCCGTGTTCACACTGCAACTCGAGTTTATTTGCACTGACAACAAAGAGGGGGATGACACAGTGCAACAACATGTGATGTGATTTCTTTACTCTTCGTTATGATGCATGAACCATTTCTACTGAAAAATTGAAATTTCCACTTGAATGGAAATGAACAAATATGCTTTGTACTTGTCACTGTACTATGTCTGCTTAATCAGTTGCATATTTTGCAGTTCAAACCACTTGTCATTTTCACCACATCGGCAACATAGCAGCATCCATGCTAGAACACTTCCTCTTGATTTAATTTAAACATGTTTGTTTATAAAGTTTCACCTGATAACACATAAAATACGAATGTAAAGGCTCTCCTGACAGAGACAAACTGAAGAAGTACATATGACCCTAGCAGTACACATGAACATTCTGTGTCTATATTTGGCAGGTCAAGTAAAACCAACCATGTTGTTTTGAAATATAATTTTCCGTAGAAGATGTCTGCGTGAAATTGAACATTGCATAGAGAGTATTCCAGCAGGATGATTTCTTGCTTACTAACGGTCATACAATGTACACAATTCAATTGGCTCGGTTTGAAATTTATCTGACAATCTCGATCTGAAGCATGCGCTGTAACAGGATATGCAATGGTATCACATCAACAGGGGACTGCCAAAATCGGTAATTACTAAAAGTGGAATTTTCATGAAATGGCTAGGAAGTATGTTATGTGGATCTAGTAGAGAAAATAGAACAGTTATTAATCAGACAACGGACGTCTTTCGGACATTGTTATCGTTATAACACAATACGAAGGTCCTCATTGATGCGAGATATAACATACATTTGGGCGCATTGCATATACTGAATTTTCAGTCATTTATAAAAGTTCAATTTCAGACAACAGACTCAGACATATGCACCAAATATTTTCCTGGGTAGGATTGGTAGATATTAGGGAGCCTAATACATAATATACACCATAAAGCAACATATACCATACCATTACTGATGCTCTGAAATATTTGCCAAATATATGCTTTGGGTTTCACAAATCATAAACCCTAATATCGTCCCAAAAAACCATTCGGTACGGAAACAACAAATTTCAAAATGGCAGCCAAGCCAAGCGTGTGTGTGTGTTAGTCCCGATTGGACATTTTGGAGACGCAGTATAAAAATAAATGTGTGGTTTGTGTAGAGGGTAAGGCTAATTTGTCGATTGAATATAATGTACAATATATAATGGGACTATTCCATTGTGAGCATTACCTAAAATGTAGATATAATGCATTGAAGTTACCAGTTGTGGGCGGCGGTGAGCCATAGAATAGGATAATTTTATCTGACACTGAAGTCACCCCAGGCTATTAATTAAGTAGAAGCACTTGCCCCGATAGTGGATACAGGTCCGGAAACACCAACGAGTATTTAGGTATTTAGTAAATGTGAGTTGAAGCAAGATACGCCAAACCTGAGTTATGCGTGTAAGATACTAGTGGATCTCATGCCATAAGACTAACATTTGGGTTCCCAGTTAACAGGTAAATGCGTGTTTTTGAGTCGAAACGTAAATTGGTCGACTCTCAATGACTATCTTATAACTTATGGAGAAGGCACCCCTTCTACCTCGCGCTTTTCTTGTGTTTCTGACCCTATTGCCGTCCTAGACATTATTTACACTTTTATCATTCTTATCGGATAAGATGGAGTCAATATATCAAAACAATTCTACATGATGTACACGACTTGATCTCCTGAACGAGAAGGTCTCAACATCCAATATGATAGACTTCCCGTTCCGCTCATCAATCAACGTGTGTTTAACCATGTACATTTTTGATTATACATTTCTAGCCAGCCCTGTTACTAGACAGGGAAGACAAAAGTGCTGGGTAGGTCTTGGAGAGCCTAAATAGCAAGAGAAAAGGGGGACGGCCAAGGGAAGCCCTATTCCGGCATATATTCTCCGAAACGGTGGTTCCGTTTCACCTTTCATCCCAAGCCTTATTCTATTTACCATCTTGAAACACAAGATCAATTTGAAACACTTTCTATGCTTGACCAAGGTAGGTCAGCCTTCTTCACTTAGTAACAAATTACACGGAGTGGGTCTCCCAGTACCAATACATATATACACAAACGAATTGCTTAGTATTGCATTGATTCCACCGAGTTTGCAAGAGCATCGGTACAATTATCAAGTATTTCACATCCATATTGAAAAATATGGCGTATCATAGATTTATGAAGTTTGTTAAGTGCATTTCTCAAAAGTTAGAATTGACGTCTATACAATGATAAGCATTTTCTAGCTTTTGAATAATTCTTGTTATTTGTGCATCCCATTTAATATTTTAAGGAAGAGGCATGACTAAATGTGGGTGTGTAGTGCTTTCCAGAAAGACAGAATCAACAAGATAAATAGGAGGATAGCTTGCTTTGTTTCGTTCATTTGCGAATAGGATCGATACTGACTTTAATGCATTGTACATAACCTTCCACTGTTTGCCTCAGATGAATATCCTCCTGAGGTCATCATTTAACCGTTCAGCTGAGACAAAAAGATCATAAATTATTTCGAGGAAACTTGTGTCATCTGCAAAGAGTTTCATATCACAGCCTATGTTGTCAGTGATATGATTAATACAGACCAAAAATAGCAGGGGCTGAAGTACAGAACCTTGGGTTATCTCTGCTTCAACGGGAAGTAAAGAAGACTGTCCATCTATAATTACGTGCTGAAAGTGATTTGATAAGTAGCTGCTAAAAACTTAAAAAGCGGACCACCAATACTGAGCTGTTTAAGTTTGAAGATTAAGACCTCATGCCATACATGGTCAAATGCCTTGCTTGCATCTAAAAGGCCGGCTTGGCCTGTTTATTAAGTTCCATGCCATTAAAAAAATCTCATGAATAACCTTTACGAGTTGGTTGATTGCTGAGTCATTTGGTCGAAATCCAAAATTCTTTGCAGTCAGAAGTCCATGAAACATAAAAAGTCATACAAAAATTAAAAGTAAGTCTTTCAAAAACTTAAACAACATTACACAGAAAAGAAATAGAGCAATAAAAGCTTTTGATTTGCTTGTCAGGTTTTTAATCAGGATTTTTTAATCAAATAATGCGAATTTCCCAAGAATCTAGATTAGTGAACAAAGCTACTAAAGATTGATACAATTAAATAAATGATACACAAATACTAGAGGACGATGTGTTTTAAGCAATATCACCGAAACCGTCCAGGCATGACGCACAGGATATCCTGAGAGATCAAAGTACCTGTTCACACTATTTTCATCAATAATGAATCAGTTCAGTCGAGGTTAGGTGCGGTAGGAGACATCAGGGAGGGGCATATTATTGTCTTCCTGGTGAAGTTTGCACTGATCAACAAAATATGTTAAAAAATTCACACTTTTCAACATTACTTGTGAAAAGAATACCATAATATTACCCCCGAGGTCAAGGTCATTGTTTGGGACATATCGTGCTCCACTTGGGTGGATCAACTTGCCTGTTTTTTTTTTCGTGATTTCAAGAACTCGTGGGATTTCTTATTCTGTTCGAATGGATTAATTATGTATCTGTGATCACCAAATGGACCCTGGAATGTCGGGCTGATTGAGAAGTTGCTATTTATTTGGACCTTTCATTCTGGCTGTTGCTCTTTGTATTTGCCGCCATATGGTACTAAGTGACCCCTGAGCTTCATCTAACAATGGCGACCGGTAAGGGCTTGGACCATACTAACCGGTGCTGAATCGGTTATGTACAGCATATTAAATGCTGCCACCTCTTCTGGTGCCAAACGATCTGTTCCCTGGACATCACCCTCGGGAGTATCTCCACCCACAAAGAGACTAAGTGGAGAACTAGACGGTGAGTCTAATTCTGTTACTGATGGTAGTACAGTTGGTCCTCGATCACATAATGCTCAAAGTGGCACTGATGAACAGACAATTGCAGAGGCTGAAAACTTTTTTCCGATCTTTTCTAGCCCTAAAATGGAGACCTTCTTACGCAAACTGATAAGAGAATCCGTACAGTCTGAGATCGTTATTTATCAAAAGAAAGTGTCTGATCTCGAATATAAAGTTGGCCAGCATGAGGCAAAACTTACTGAAGTGACGGAAAGATTAGATTATGCTGAGAAAAGAGTTTCTGAGAATGAAAAAAATGGATGAGTTGCAATAATACGGCCGCCGTAATGCACTTCGCATTTGGACCAAGGAACCAGAACAATCAAATGAGGATACTGATAAGTTTGTTCTTGACCGCATTGCTACCCTTGGTGTTAGTGTAAACGCCAACGACATCTCAAGCTCTCATCGTGTAGGTAAGCCTAATCCAAGTAATTCCCACAAACCCGGGGCGATCATCGTTAAATTCCTCTCGTATAGAGTGAGACAGAGGGTGTACCAGGCTAGGAAGAAGAATAGAGATATCTTCATATAATTGACGATTTGACGCATAAGAGAGCACACATCCCATACTTGGCTCGTGGTCTGAAAAGAAAGGGACAAATGCATTCTTGCTGGTCCAAGGATGGACGCTTGTCCATTTGTGAACGTAATCTATGGGGGCATAATGATCCCCCAGGTCCGGTTGTGCAAATCTTTGATAGAGAAGACCTGGCAAAGTATGACAATGGTGGCTTCACAGTGGCAGTGTGCGTATGCCACCATTATGCTTCGGCCGCGTCCAGCAGTCTTCAGTTAAAAGTCGGATAATTACTTCTCCTTCAGCCCGCCACCTGCGGCGTGGGTAATCTAGGAGACAAGTGTGAATTTATTCAAAATGAACATATACTCATAACATAACATATTTAGATATATATATATATTTTCATGTATTTAATGTATACATATGCAATTGTAAGTTGCTTTTCGGAGCTCCTAGTCTGTGTATTGTGACCTGCGTAGCTATTCTGTATCTTGTATTGTTCTGTGTGTCTTGTATATACATTGTATGTATCCATGTCTGGAGAACCCCTCGATTAGTCGACTTGTGTACCATTGGGCTATCCAGTGTGAAATGCTTATGTTTAAACCATACAAAAAAAACAAAAACAAAAAACCCAAAGAAACAAAACAAAAAAAAAAAAAAAAAAAAAAAAAAAAAAAAAAAAAGGAATTGCATGATTAAATTGTCGAACCAAGAATACTTTTGCTTAAGTTCCACCACTTTTTAGGGTTAATATTGCAAGTATCAAGTTCATTGCGAAGTTCAGCAAAATACAATCTCATGGAACTACGGACAGCATATCGAGCAGAGTTACGTAACCGTTCAGAATAGCCAAAAAAGATCTAATTTAAGAGTGTCCGCTAATGTTTACGGGCGGTTATAATGCTGTAACGTTTGAGTCGAGCCCCAGCCCGATCAGTTTTCGTTAGTATTTTCTTTATTTTGCAAGTGACCTATGGTTCATCCTTTGGTCTGATCAGAAAGTACGCGATGGAATATATCGTTTACATAAATCAGTGAACAATTCAGTCCAGTAATGAGCTATGCCATTAATAGCATCAAAGACATTAAAGCTTGTGTCAAATGGAGCATGAACCACTGCTTAGTTTAATCCATCCAAAATCAACCTACGGATACGGCCTCGGAAATCATTACTTTATCACCAGGTGTCCTTGTATTTGTCTGGGCGTACCACGGGATCAGGGGCGCAATTGCTTGAAGTACCTTTTCATCTATGATAAAGATGACGACAATGATGGCTGTAATGATACTCTTATTCAAGTCCCCGATAATGGGGAAATCGTACGAAATCACATGCATTGTATGTAAAATCACAGATAACATACATCGAAATCATGTGAACACACAAATGGGTTGAGTGTTCCCCATATAACCACAAAACTGAAAAAAGGTGGTAGACTTACAGCTTGTTGTGGTCATATAGGTGAGCTCAACGGTTACGGAGTGTCCATAGCCCGACGGACAATCACCACGCCCTCGCCGTTGCTCCGGGCCCATGGTTCGAGGGAATATATAACGTATAGTATTATAATGAGCGCGCGAGCAAGGACAGCAACATACGCTAATTACCATGAGCTTTAAGGAAGTTTTTGGGACAAAGACTGAAACGTCACTAGGTTGCATACAATACCATTACCAGAAGAGAAGTACATCTACATTTTTGTCTTGGGCAACAACACGTTCTATTAAATTCCATGACAAAGCCTCCTCGTGGTTACATCAATTCGTACTCTTTTGAAGTGTTTAGGGGGGGAGAGAGAGAGAGAGAGAGAGAGAGAGAGAGAGAGAGAGAGAGAGAGAGAGAGAGACAGACAGACAGACAGACAGAATTTTCCATGACAATATCGCTTTATAACGCCTCGTCATTAAGCTGTCGGCTTTTATGTTTGATGTTGCGCTTTCAGCAGATTCTTTGAGACAGTGACAGGAAACCCAGCAGGTACACACGACCCTCATTAGTTAGCTGCTTTAAGGTGAGAACTCACCGGATCGGACCAGTTGTGTGATAGGCCTTGGAGGAATTGCATTCAGAATGCAGTATTCGCATTCGATATAGCGAATGCAGGCGAAAATATAGTGAGGTTTGCTCCAATCTTTTCTATTCTTTCATTCTTAACGACCCCCCCCCCCCATGCCTTCGCCGTTAGGCTAATAACGCAACTAGTCGGCTTGTATCGGATCTGTTCACAGGATCCGATCCGACAAGTTGCAATCATTCACGGCGGTTCGATGCTTAGGCGCATGCGTTGTCTCTGAACTCACTTTCCACCATCAGACTCAAAGACCATTTTCGTTTTGTACCTTTCCATACCAGATGATCGGATGTCGGCTTTGTTTGCAGCTGTTGTTGATCCTGTTTGCAATTTTCTACGAAGGAGCAACGAGACTAGCCTATATATTTGTGTTATTAGCCAACCATGACATTGTTGGGTAATTGACAGTCATTCATTTTTCACGTTCAATGATTTTCTAAAATTGTTCGCTCTGCAGAAAGTAAATTCGGTATCTATAGGCATAGAAAAAAGGTAAAACGTGGGAGCTAGGTCTAAACTTCACCAACACGCTTCTACCTGCCACCTGATCCTATCGGTTGCGTCAAAAAATATATTTTTTCCAATACATCCGATAACGGATGCCGCAATGACACCAGTTTACACACGCAGATTAATTCTGCATGTTTGATTTGTATGTTTCATGCGCTGCATGAATTGAAAAGCAAAGCAGCGTAACTGACGGCTGTGACGCAGCACATCGGATCCTGTGAGTTCCAGGCCTCAATGAGAGCGCACAACATTTGATGGGCTGCTTCAAAAATGGAACACAACGCATGCGCACACAAAAACGCAGTCGCAGTCGAACAGGGAACCAGGTTCTCTCGTATAGTTTCCACATAAATATGCAACAAAGACCATAGCGAACGGATCGCATTAGGCGAATTCTCGTCTTAGGGTCTAGTGATGCTTTTGCAAACTTTTTTTTAAAAAGTTCTGAGACAGTTGAACAGACATGTTAGACAAAATTCTCTCACTGCAGTTCAAACATAAACCAATATCTACACCGATACATCAGTAGGCTTAACTTTAAGTGGTGAAACCAAAACGCAAAGAAGTGTGATTTTAGTGAAAGCAGTATGAATGAATAAATGACTGAACAATGAAAAACTAAATGAATAATTGCTATATATATATTTGTATTTATGTTTTTTTGTGTATATATATATGTATATATAAGCAGCCAGGTTAGTAAATGAACAATGTAGTAAGTAAAAAAATCAGAATCAATGAAAGACATTTAGATGCATGAATAATGAATGAACGAATAAATAAACTTATGTTCTAAAACAAAATGAATTTTTGAATAACAAGAATTTAGAACATGATTGATAGCTGGCGCTCAGCAGCCTTGAGCGCGACATGGCAAAGTACCAATTAGCGTTTAACGAAAAGAAAATATAATTCGCCCACATTTTAAGCGCTGAGTGGTGCCTATATTACAATCATCTTATTATTATCACACTGATACACCAAGTCACATATTGTTCTTCATTGTGTTGTTAATTGTTAGTGCAATAACGCGTGGTATGGGTCATGGGAAATTTGCTGGGCACACTGTCAATGGACCGGCTCACGTATGACAATGGGAGGGCAATAATATAAACATGGACTTGGTTGTGCACCCGGCTGTAAAGGAATGTATGTCGCAGTACGCACAGTTTATACAAGAAAATGTCTGCGGCAGGTTGATATTCATAGTTTTTCATAGTAAAGTTAGTAGTGAAGAATACAAGAAGTGTCTCTCCAAAAGACAACTACATTAGTTGAGGCGAAAGCCGAGGGTAAGCCAGCGGTGTTGGGCGACATACTCCCTGTATACCACATTACGGTAGTGGATGGTGATTTTATCCCGTTTTTTATCAATCAGTTCATGTACATGTAACAGGTAAAAATTACACCGCGCAATCGCACTTGCCTTGTTGTTTGCTGTCTGCAAAGCCAGCACACGGACAGAGACGTCTGGCGGCTCTTGTTCTTTTGGGGAATACAAATCGGTCTAGACTTTCTTCTCCAGTCAGTTACATCCTGCACATTGTATTCCATCTGTTTCCTGTGTGCTGTGGATGTGCTGAGATATATGACGGAACAGGTGTGCATGGGCCCATGAATATCATCAGAACGGTTCAGTATGCTCTTTTTGAAGCACTTCAGGCCAATATGCGCCATTCCATTGCAGTACCCTGAGTCAGCTTCACTTATTTGAGTAATCATTTCGATTCATGTTGAATCTAGATGCATTTGAACGGGACAGCCTTTGTATATATTCAAGCACCGTACCAGCATTAGGTCTGCAGCACATGTCAACAAATCCAGATAAGACGAGATCAGTGGAATTGGTGGAGGAGCAGGTGCACATTTCTTGTGACTATCCCGTGTTTTGTTTCATTTTGCATGAGAATGATTTATTGTCACCAGCATTACCACACCCAGCTCAAATACTCTAAGTACAGTGACTATTTATTGAAATTCAAAGCAATCCATCCATTTGATTCATGAGGTTCAACATATAGACAAAGAGATGTACATTTTGCAATTCTGTGCTGCAGGTTCATTGGATTCCACGCACATAATTTATGCTTTTTATTTGCAAGCAAAAGCCAATGTTTGGCCGAAAAGTATTACCCAGGATATTTTTCACTTGCAGCGCCAATTCTGTCAAGAAAATATCGCTATACATCTTGCAAAATTAACAGGTGGGCCTATATATATATATGAGTACACCCTTTCGGAAACTTCATGGTAGGTTTTATAATAGTACTGGCTGCCAAACTGGTCTTTAACTACAGGTAATTGAAAACGTCGTCTGCTTTATGTGCTTTTCCTATTGTTGTGCTTTTGACTGAAAAAATACACAGAAGGCAGTGTGATACGCCGCCATTCAACAGCTATTTTCGGCACATGTTCTCAGTATAAGCAAGCCGAACAAGGCGGTTAAGTCCCTCTTATTTACATGGCATGACCGTCTCTGTTATTTGCATTGATAACACTTGGAGACGTTAAAGTGATTGCAATAGCCAGAAGCAGCACTGGTTTTAAGGACACTCTGCAAAATGGCAGTACCTGTGGTGAATGCAAATTCTCACAAAAAAAGTCGAAATATAACTTGTAAAAAGGGTATTTTTTTAAAAAGATTACTAACGTACGATTCGTTTCCAAAGTATTGTTGTGAAATATTTGTTGTTGTTATTTTGCCATGACAGTTATATAGCGTGCATGCGAAGTTATTTCTCCTGTAAATTTGACTTAAAGTGCATATTTGTTTGCGCACCTTTATCCTAGAAATATAAAAATAACATGTATTCACTGTCAAACCAGAGACGCTGAGGGGTGTATCAGCTTTCAATAACGCCTGCTATTCTTTTTGAAATGTACCGAGAAGATGACACACTATTCATTATGGAAAGTTGAATTCCCCACCACGGAAGGATCTTATTATTATTTTTTTATTTCATGGGATATAATCGCATATGTTATGTAAATTAATGTCACGTGACAATGTGGATCAGGTTGCATTTTACAACTAATTGTATGTCGTATTTTATATACATCCCATAACAATATGATTCGGTGTTGGATATTAACAACGTTTTGTGAAAATTAACGTCACAAGCGTTTGCAAAAGCCGTTGAATTTGAAGCATATAGGATTGAATAGTTTCAAAGAGTACTGATAGTTGCATCATTAACGATAGATATTTTAGCAAAAGGTTTTACTTACAATGGCGTCTTTCCGCGGATATATGCACATTTAGCTTTTTGGTTTATCAGAAAATATTTGTAATGAAATCTGTTTGACATTATCTCCTATTTTGAATTATATTTGTTCAGTTGTCCTGTCCTTTCATGTTTCCATTACTTAGTGAATAACACACTAGTTTGCAAAACGACCAAAGTCTTTAAAAAATTACTGTCCATCAGTGCTGTTGAGAAGAGATTAGGTCGGGCGTGCATTGGGTTCTGCAGAGACCTGACCGTACCGAACTGTGTGGTCGAGTCTCCGTGATACCTGGTTCACCATGAACACTACGGCAAACATAGACCACCTCATTTCGCTGCATTTTATACAATTTCTGTTCAGACCCTATATATTCATTCTATGTGTATTTTTAACATAAGTTTTGGTGCAAACTGAAATATCAATACCATGGTGTAGAATCCATTTCATCAGAACTTTTAAGGAAATGCCCTTGTTCTGTTATCAGACCCAGGCACCCAGTCTCGATTTTAGTTCGTATTGTAGCCTTGGGCCTTGCGGCATCCTACGAAGTATTATGCATGCTTTTAATACACACTCTATCCAAGTATTGTATTTTACTTTATCTCGCGTTAATGTCTCTTGTATTATTTGCTTTGACATTACACGCGATATAACCTGTAACGGTAACATTTTACACACAAAGACATTATCAGGACTGACAGGAACCATATATATATATATATATATATATATATATATATATATATATATATATATACACATATATGTATATATATCACTTCTTAATGTGCCTCGACGAGTACATAGCGCATGCCCGTCACCAGGGGGTTCAAGGGGTTTGAACAACCCCCCTCCTTGACTCAAAAAAAAGGGGAAAAAAAAACACACAAAACAAATAAACAAACAAATCTAGCCTCAATGATACATATATATCTGTCATTTTACTGGACGTCTAAGCAAGTGTCTGTGAATCGTTCGCGCTTACAACACTTCCAGCAATAGGGTCTCTGTCTATCATTGGCTCTACTTGTGGTATGTATTGGCAAGCCTATTAAAAAAAATTATACCAAGAAATTTTTGCGAAGCATGGAGTCAAATCTTCCAGCAATAGGGTCTCTATCTATTATTGGCTCTACTTGTGGTATGTATTGGCAACCCTATTAAAAAAAATTATACCAAGAAATTTTTGCGAAGCATGGAGTCAAATTCGTGTGCCGATTCTAAAATGGAGTTATGTTTTAAGCTACAGTTTATTGGTCATGATCCTGGCCAAGGGGCCTTTCTAATATCAATAAGCTACTGGTACTATTAATGCAGTAGGTCTACTTATTGATTCGTATTATGATTGGAAAGATGAGTGACTTGCTCAGAAAATATCTTGAAATAAATGGTATATTCATCTGGCAACTGTTTAATATGAGTTAAAAGTGGATTTGCTTTATGGCAAAAAAAATTTGACCCGAACACTGGCCAGAAATGTGGATTTGCTTTATGGACAAAAATTTGACCCGAACACTGGCCAGAACACACTATTTTTGGTTGTTATTTTCCCAAAGCCCCCCTTCCCAAACCCTCCCCCACCTCGGCCGCTTACGCTCCCTCGCAATGTCAATATTTTCAAAATCCGAACCCCATTCCAGGAAAAGCTAGCGACGGGCTTGTAGTGATGGTCTATAGACATACGTTCACAGTAGTAGAACCCAGTGGTTTGGACAACTTATCTTACGGTAAAGCGTTCGTTGTTGCAGGTAAACTCGGAAGGTCTTAGGTGGAAACATTGAAAGCGTTCCAGGTTAGCAACAGCTATTTGATCTGTACGTCCCGTCCCAGCTTCCCTGGTAAGCTGGAGCATGGCGTTCCAATGGAACAAACCTTAGACTCAGACATATTGGAAGTTGGATGAATGTTCTTTTCATGCAACATTTTAACGTGAAAATGTGATTGAAATTCGAAAAAATAATAAAACAAAGAAAGAAAGAAAGAAAGAAGCATACAAAAATCTATGGTGGAAACAGTCTGTGCAATGAGGGTTGTTGCTTGGTGTGTAACATGTGAGTGTGCGTTTCAGCCAGACATATTTTTCTCTCATTCAGTAGAATTACAAAGAACAGTGTGTGTAAAGTTCAAGTCTTGTGCCTTGCAAAGGTACTCAGTTGACTTGCTTATTCACAGGTTTATTGAATGGAACAGGAAATGTGATTAATTATAGATTATATACTGTAATATGTAAAGAAAATTATAATATGGAGACATACTGAAATACTAGTAAAAACTCCAGTTTCGGAGAGCCCTAAAAATTGCGAGTTACTAATCACTGTCTACGTATCGAAACTGGTCGTAACATCAGTGAAAATGTACAAGATCGACTGTGTGTTTTGTAATAGGGGTGAAGTTGAAACGAAAGAACACTATGTTTTACCTTGTGACTTTTTTCCAAAATGAGCATGAATATCTAAAAACACAATTAATGTGGATTTGAACCTCAAATTATTATTATCGATCCTGATCCGAAAGTGCCAGTACCAGTCAACAAATGTGTGTACAATGTGTTTGTAAATATGATATTCAGACATACATGTTTATGTAACAGCATATCATGGTAATTTTTCAAACAGTTGCCGCGGTATTGTGCGGCACTCAACTGAAAGAAAAATCAGAAAACCTGTATCTCTCTCTCTCTCTCTCTCTCTCTCTCTCTCTGTCTTCCTACTTGTACATAAATGCGCGTGTTCACAGGAAACCACCTGTGTGTCAATACAGATGTGCACTAAGAAGACACGCTTCGCATTAGCATGAAATAGATTTGTAAACATTTAGAAAAATAGAACATCAACAAAACTTAATGTACTGCATATATGATGACACACATTTGGTGTATATTCACAACTTGAATATATCTTGAAGAAAAACCTATATAGAAAATTACAATGACAAGACTCCTTTGTACCAGCATTGGTGTTCCTTGTATCTTCATCCAGGTTCTGTGTCCGTCTGTACAATGTGACAGGGTATAAATTAACTCGGGACCATTTTCTACAGGGACGCCTTAATCGTAAGAATTCATCAAGTCTTACAGTAGTGATCACCACAAATACTCTAGTCTTCTGAGTTATTACACTTATTCCCGATTCAAATTCCTCGTACACAGACATTTCATTCAAAGACCAACACGCCTATTAATCCAGATCAACAGCTTTCCAGACTCTGCTGAGGATCTTTGAAAGCTGTTCACTTGGTTTAAAAACTTGTCGCAGACACACTAAAACTTAGCCCTGACAGAGTTAAATGTTGATATACAATACTTGTTAAGAGGTAAGTGTTTGATATAAAATGCTTGTGCACAAAGAATGACAGCAAGATTTACTTCAAAAGCACATGTTGTGTCTGCTATGCTATATCATCCTGCATTTACACTGTTCGGTGCGTCTACGCCCATACTTGTGCTTCACCGCCTCGGTTTACGACTGTTTGATCTCATTTATTTTTGACATATATAACATTTGTCACTAGTACGTTAATAATATTCAATTGCACAGAGTTTTAAAGTTTATATTCCAACGCCAAGGGGGAACAAACAATATAAAAAGGAGGCCTGCCTCGAAAGGGGACTGAAAATCGATATATGCGGCATAATACATATGACAGGCAAAGAAAGGAATACGTGTTGACTCTTTAGTGCCATCTTTTGACTGAATTAACAGCTTTAGTGCGCTCCAAGCGCTCCCAGGAAAACTGTTGACCTGAGTCATTCTTATGGCCTGTTATGCTGTCTGCAACTGTAGGTAAGTTGGTACTTGAACAGAAGATTGGTTACAGAGAATATGAATCAAGTACCATAATGTCAATTTAAAGCATATCGACTGTTGCCAAAATTGGTGCTGAAATATTAATTCAACCTCCACATAGAGGATGTTGGAGTTCATTTGTACGGAACAGCAATAGCGAAGAATGACAGCTTGCCGTCCTGTCCAGAAATACTTTTTTTTCTTCCTGTCGCAATTAATTTAAAAAAATACGAACAGGCGTTTCGGATGCCTAAATGTTGACAGACCGAGCACGCCATACGTAATTTGTATAGCTACGTATTTGTGACAACAGTTTTTTCCTCCTTTTGGGGAGTTTAATCGGTGCGTCTAGCGAAAGTAAATCCGAAATAAACGTCTCAAAGAATCACCCGGAAAAGGTGATCTTGGGAACTTGATTATAGTTCCAGTGGCAGAACAAAAGTGAAAGGAAAATACATGATCATGACAGGTAGTTTATGTTGAAGACTGTTGACAGGTGTCTTGGCCAATAGTCCCAAAATGCAAGATTGATAACGCAATGTCCTCTCAACTAAACTTGCAGACTAAGATTAAACTCATTTTATTGTACACACACCACGGGTCTATTTGAGAGTGAGAACATGTCGCCAATAAAGGAATGAAAGGTTAAAATCACAGTTGCTGACGTTATACACAAATTGCACTTCGTGAGATGTAAACACTCTGCCACCTCTCACCAGTACATAATTCAGAAAAAACACCAGTCATTGGCTTATCACTGCTTTCGATTCTTCTCAAATAGCTGCAAATTTCCCAAAGTGAAAATTTATCATTGCTACGAATACCACACTTACGAACATTTCTCCTATGTCTGAACCTTATCCTGCATGGGTTATCCTGCATGGGTATGATAGATAAGGTTTTAATTGTAATCTTTCATTTCATTAGTCATTCATTGGTTTCAAATAGTAGACAAACCAATGAGAGGCAATGGTGCATTTATTGAAATACCGAATCCTCCCACTTTGAAATGGCGTCGTTTTGAAACTTTTTTCTCCGATAGAACTTCAATTGCTGCGTATTTCCCCTTTTTAGACATGCAAGAAAGAAAATCCAGTATGGGTGGCCGATTGGGCATAACATCGGGATCACTCGTTGTTGGCTTTTCATGTTTTTGCTCGGCACAGCCTCGCGAAAACATGAAAGTCCAACAACTCGTGATCCCAACGTAATCCTCAATGGGCCACACAGTCCTCGGCGTCCTCACCTGAGGTTGCACCCACTTTCAGATTCACTACCTTGTCAGCTTCATAGGAATGGACTGTAACGGCGAGTGTAAGGTATTTAAAAAACGAACCTCATTTACAGGCATTTGTCATGGAGCACGTCGGTGTTCCTTGGTATAAATGCCTGTCAACTCCTGCAGGCTATAAGCTCATAAATACAATATAAATGAAGTTCATTTGCTTATGTTTTTCCCTTTGTTACATGCCAAAAATACGAAAATCTCGACTTTTACCTGGTCGTTCTTCGGAGATCTGATTAATGCCTTAAATTGTCACTACGTGACGTAAGCAGACGAACTCGAAAATCAAGAAAAATAGTTAATACAAAGTTCTTATTTTTCAGCTTCTTAAATATAATGTTTAAACCAGACATCTACCCTTTAAGCATTTAATGATTAACAAGAACTGGTAGCAGGTGGTGTGCGGAATTTATAAGGTCAAGCTCACAAGTCATCACAGAAAGAAACGTTTAACTTCCATGAACCTTTACGCTGCATTAAGCAAAAGCTGTGAACAAACATGGCCATCAGAATAGACCGCTTGGGTCACGTGGATGGTTCACCCATGGCAATGGTGCAAAATATGCCTTAATAAAGTTGCATAACACAAAAATGCCCCCTTCATAATAATATCATAATATTTTACAGCATCAACAACGTGGTGAACGCGTATGTTTGCTTTTTATTTATCGATTTTGATATCGGAAGTTGCAGGATTATTCATGAGGTGAGAGAGGTTCTTCAAGTTTGTTCGCAAAATTGGCAAACTAGTAAGAGTCATTAAAAAAGTCCCTGGACTGTGTACCCGTAAATTAAGGCGCCCTGTGACTCACTGAAAATAAAGCTGACTTCAAAACAGCGCAAACTTTGAAGAATTATGGCAAATGTGAAAACAGTTGATAGCATGTTATGGCTGATGGGGCTGTAGGAAAGGAAAAGTAGTACCAGAATCATTGTGCAATGTGAAGAGGCTATTGTGGCTATGCATAGATAGACTGCATTTGCTTTTCCTATTCTCCTAATGCTAAAAACCAAACCATTCGAAAACATTATAAACTGTGCACCAGAAAAAGAAATATTGTATTTATGTGCAAATTAGGTGATTATTACCCAGGCAGATGAACCAATGTGGGGCATTTGTGGACTTGTCCCACAATGTAGAAATCGTGTTTATCTCGGTGATTTTTGAAAATATTTTTTATATGATGACAGTTTCCATGAGGTATCGACCTGGTTTAATAGCTACATTTCAGTTCCTGATCATGTGATGAAGAGCAAATAAAAAGTGAACTGTCTTCATCATCATATATTTCAGGTGACATAAGGGATAATAAAAGGTTAGGTTGACATTTGCATTCATTCGATTTTAAAGTCACAAACGTATGATTACAGAAACAGCTTATTGAAAAAACGTTTTGTCCTTGTGAAAAGTTACAAAAGCCTTAAAGTTTCTGCTCATATAGATATTTTGTATGCATTTATAAGATAACGCCAAGAATAATTCAATTAGCTTTTAAAACTGAGAATTTCTGATCTTTTAATGCTACCCCTCGTCTCCGGTCATTAACTTTTTCTTTGATGTATTTGAGAACAAAGGTCACCCAAAACATCAGGAGAAAAGTTATTGACTTGGGCATGTCCAGCGAATTATCTAAATTAATGTCAACGGGACTGGAGATGACATCACACAACAAATAAAACGGGCGTACAATAATAGGGTGTATGACGTGCACGTTGTATTGAACACAAGGGAAGTACATACGAAATGAAAATTGATGTGTGTTATTGTTCAGTTATGCAGAATTTAAATGCTGTACATCGGGGGCATCATGGTCTGGACTCTTTTACTGATGCTGGCATCATAAAAACACAGCACGGTTTTACAAACACTGAGCAGAGAAAAAACGAAAAAAGGTTAGTATCCATTTCATACAATAGGTTACAGGTCACGTCCAATCAACGATATGATCGTCATATATTTTGTATTTGTACGTGCTTTGACGAACAGGAACATCATTGATAACACTCGACTTTCATTACCAAATGGATTAAACATTTATTATCTTTTATTCATTATCCATTTTGGCAGGTCTATATCCTATTCCCGCCGAACGCATTGCAAGGGTCTGCGGTGAGCCTTATTTTTGCTTCATGCCCTGAGAACTGTGGTACATGTAAAAAGCGTAAGCGGGTGTGCTTCTGACAACATAAAGGACAACAGATTCTGCTCTTTTTCCACAGGCAAATGAACTGAGATGCCACACTAGTCATTTGCCTTTAGGCACCACCGAAGAATGTTCAACCGTATCATATTAAAATATTATAGGATTCAAACTACCATTGAGTAAGATACATTTATAAATATTGTGTATGGTGCCATTATGAGTGGTTACAGTAACTGACATGCATGCGTTTTCTTGTGTATCTCCATTAACATTGTTTTAACTCTGTGATGCTTGTACACAGGTCAGCAGAGTGTTAATACCTGCAGAAGCAAGTAAATGAAATATGTGCGTAGCACACAGGACGCCCGACGTTTATTGAATAACTGCATACCTTACACTGACAGCTTTCTTTATATTGAGCGGTTTGTTTTAGTGGAAGTACGTCGAAAACTATATCTTCTTTAATGTTAGTGAGAATAGTGTAATATCATAGTACGCTGCAATTGAGTGTTTTGAAAATGTATTCGATGGCCAAAAGAATAAAAATAAGTAAATAAATAAATAGATAGATAGATAGATAAATGAATGAATGAATAAATAAATAAATAAATAAATAAATAAATAAATAAATAAATAAATAAATAAATAAATAATGTGGAAAATATGTTAATATTGTGTGGCGCATAATTTTACTTGCCTTTGGGAAAAGGCAGAACCCTATTCCACTTTATTCTGGCTGAAGCGGAACCAGTTCTGCTTTTCGCCCTCTCCCCTACCATGAGCTTGAAAACCCAATAAACTTTGCCCATCAGAGAAAGGACGCATCTTGAACCATGGTGGCCTCGGGGGTAGCAACACAAATTGTCCCTGATTCCATTCGTATTCCAAGTTTTGAACTAAAGTAAAAATACCTTGTCCATCCTAATGGAAACCGTCTTTGACAAATATAAATTTAATAACATTCCCACATTGCAGTCCAGCTGTCTTGATTAACAAATACGTAGGATTCATCTCCAAGCCCTCATTCACCATATGAATTCTGTCACTTCCGTGCATACCGACCCTGAGGAATATTTGGATACAGTTGCCTGGCCCTGTTTGTCAGGATTTTGACCCCTCTTTGAAATATTTTATAATTGTCAATGATTTCTCCGAGAGATCTCCAACTACTTTCAACAAAGGCGACACTATTGTCATTTACAGACACGTAAAGCTTTAAATATCATTGACTTAAGTACCTGAAACAAGTCTAACACGAGCGCTAGCGCAGGTTGGTCCACACTTGCATGCGCGGAGTTGACAATGAAGAGAACCTTTAATTACCTGATATATTTCAGTAATCAAATTTCTTCTACTGTCACTGACATTGGCTTCTTCAATGATTTCAGTTACTCCACTGCTTATTTTCCCTTTGTCTTGGGAGTATTGGCAGTAGCTTGACTTAGATATTTGAGATGTTTAACCCACTTTCTTTAGCCCCTCCCCCCCCAAAAAAAATTCAGATGATCCGGTGGGATTCAAATCTGGATAATTCTGGCAAGTGTGTCTTATTGTGTTACCCACTACACAATTGGGTCCGTTGGCAGTGCATGACCCTTTTCTATGTGTTGGTTTAATTACTTTTGTATGGAATGGGAAACTATAACAGAAAGAGTATATTAGAAGTTAATTATAGTCTAATGCGGTTTTTAAGATTATCTAACAATATGTCATCCAAAGTGTGAACGAATGTTACTCTCATAAAATTATGTATAAGCAGCATGCTCTAAGTAGGAAACACCACTCGAAGGTGTTGGTTGTTGTGTCAGAAAGAGTAACAAAGCACATGAGTATCGCGGCTTCTCATACTGTCTGACATAGGAACCCGCTCCTTCTTGTGGCTTTTCTTTACCAGAAGCACTACCTCCACATGTCCAATACCCTCAAGATTTCGCAATTGCCACATAAAACAGTCGTAAATTGCGTAGCGTCTGTACAGTGTTTAGTTATATCCGAATTCCTGGCTACTTTTCTTCTGTTCTCAGCATTTGTTTTGCAGCCACGTTTTCCGCCAGATTAGTGTTGTTCTAAGTTTGTTCCCTCAGCTTAAGCTAACTATTTGCTATGCACAATTTTCATGAATAATGTTATGTTCTTGCAGGCAGGATATAACCATCTACTCATCTTGGGTTTCATCGACACGTACGCTAACGCGGCCATGGTGGTACCACAGGACACAAACGAACACTGAATAATCTGGACTCCCTCTCCTTTGCATTAGCATTATTCACACAACCAGAAGCAGAAATGGTATTATCTCCACATGACACATTTCTGTTGATCTCCTATGACTCTCCCTTCTTGTACTTTTTAGACTTTTCGTGATTTGCCGTACCAAACTTCGTCTCGGACAACTTTGGGTGATGCAGATTCACTCAGCTGCTTTGGCACGCTTCTCCTTTAACATCTTAGACTTAGCTTTCTTGTTTCAGTGACGCAAGCTTTTCGGTGTGGTAGATTCACTCAGGTCTGTATTGATCTTGGCATTTCGCTTACTTTATGCAATCTGACTCTTGTCAACTATCGGAACTTGGGAAACTATTTTGGAAGTCCGTTTTTTAATTTCGACTGTCCTTTCCCAATTCCTGAACCAAAATAGTATGGGAGTCGTCAGAAGTGGGTCATTTTGCGTTGACACTTGAATAGGATTGTTGCTGTATGGGCTTGTCAGTTTTCTTTTCATTAGCCGTATGGCACTATCTATGTGTTATCATGCAGCTTCAAAACCGACTTTTTATCATTTTTGGTATAATGTGCTTGTGATCACGAGAAAATATTGCTGGGGATTGTTCATTGCTGTGAACATCTTTTACAAGAATTACGATTTAAATTGCTGTTCACTGAAAAGATGTTGTTATAATCTACTCTTGAAGCTCCTGGAAGTTTTAGAAGTAGATTTTACCAATATCTGGTCTGTTTGTATCAGTACGTGTATAATTAAGTGAACAAGACGATTATGATTTTTATCTATAACTGTAAATTCATATAAATGCAATTTTATTTAATTTTACCTATTACTTGTTAATTTCTATGTATGCATAGATAATGTGTGAGTGATGGCCACTGATTATAGTATTGTACTTAGTGTTTACCGAGGATAAATAAGTTTTCAATCAATTGAACTTAAATGTGAAACAAATATAGATATTTCAAAGTAACTTAGAATATATCCATAGGGGAATTAATACACCTACCCTGCAAGACACCCTGTTCCATTTTCAGCTCATTGTAGCTTATTATGCACGATTTTCCTCGAAACTTTTGACGTTACCTTTAAAGTGATAATCTCTGCTATAGCTGTTTTCACGTTACTATTAAACATATAATGGTTAAAAGATTCAAATACCTCATGAAGATACCTTTCATTCAAATAGCAGAAAGCTTAGTCTAAAGCAAAAAGTAGTCTTAGTCATCATCAGCTTTCCTCGGGACATTTTGCGCGAATTGCGCGCAAAGTGTCTCGAGGAAAGCTGTCGACTCAATCTTAAATCAGCGCTTGAAGGGATGCGACAGTCAGGGGAATAAGTTGAAAAAACAATGTAACAGCATGAAGACCACCTGCTAATGAGATAACCTCACCAATAAGACATTCTGTGGTAAGCGTGGATACTCTGATGTGTGTACAGTCTCCAAATTAAGACACATTTGATGCAACGATAGGTATTCTTAGCATCGGATGTCCTACATATACTACGAGGCATGCATATCAATTCTCCTTCACAAAGTCATATCTGGTTGTCTTAGTATCATTAGTCTCGCCCGGCGAAATACGGGCCGCTGCCTGTGCGGAGAACGGGTTATTACTAATGTTTTGGTAATAAAGAATACTAAGTACATCCAGATGGAAATTTATTCTTGTAACCGATTAAGGCAGCATTAAATTATATAACTTCGGTATTTGTGAACTTAAATTTCTCTAAAAGACACCAATTTTGTGAGAAAGAGGTATCTGGCTCTGTCTGTGACTGTAATATGCCTGTATATCCTCCAGGATTGACAAGCGTGAACCCTGTGCTTTGTGGCGGGAAGTTAGTATGCATGTCTCGTTTTGTGCACAGATACAGAAACCTTATTAATACTCTGTCTCGCAGTGAAAAAACGTGATTTAAATTTCTGTTCATGTGATATCAATATCAAACTGATTCATTTGGTCCACTAATTATTAGGTACAAACAACCATACAATGTCGGGAAAGGGTTAAACTGTTTACGTTGGAAAAATATCATTGCCAGAATGCATTTCAAATTTTTATGTACAGATTATTTTCAAAACACATTAAAACACGTTGCATATCTCTATACAATATACACAATTACCAAAAGTGTGCAAAGTTTAATACCCATATACTATGTGTTTGCACCCAGTGCTCACGAGTATCATGAACGTTGATCAAAAGGCACCGGGATAATCTGTGCTATCCTGAGAAGATATCCGAATGCAAATCGAGACTAAAGGACCGGTATCATAGGATTTACTTTCTAAAACGTGGAATGAGAATGCAACATATGGGAGTGCAAATAAGTTGAGATTCTGCCTTTTCTGCCGAAAAGCTATGTCTATGAAACTATATTAGAATTGACAACAACTTATTTTACATAGAAAATTTAGGGTGGCTATATCCAAGTAATCATAAACCCTCTGTAAAATGAATTTTAAAAATTAAGGTCATAGTGGGGCTAAGGTCACTAATGGCGGCAATATTTGCATTTGAGCTATCTTTTTCAGTCAATATGAATAAAACTTAAGCTAGAAAAAATTTTCATAATGTATTTTGACAAAAGTGTCTTCAAATGTTGAAAAAAATATAAAGAAAAGGGAAAAAAATCAAAACCCACATTTTCAGGCTACCTAACAATATGCTGTTATCCTCAAATCGTCAGTTTAAAAGGAATGATACTCATTTAATGAGATTTCATTTGTGTAAATACAGTGGCTGTGTCGATCAAAACTTTGAAAATGTATCTGTTTGTATATCAGTGCAACATCATGGTAAACGTCGATATTTTTTATGAACATGTTCTAAAATAACGCAGCTCCTCTGTTTGGAGCGCTTAGACAATACCCTAATGTAAACGTTCATACTTCATTTTGTATTAGAAAGTCTAATATAAGCATTATAAGGTGCTGTAAGATCTTTTTCAGACATTGCCAAAAGAGTAGGTAAGAGTCTTTCAAATGATATTCTGACTTGTTGTGAGCGAACAAGAGAAACTAAACGCGGCTGTCAGATCATTTTCTCACATTGCCACGCTCCTCGGCGTCAGGCTCACAAAAAAGAGCATGGTGTTGGGATGTATTCAGGTCTTGTAAGATGTTTTGGATAACAGAATTTGAAAGTATAGAGAACCTGAGAGGACAGGACCGTGCAAGATGTATTTGTCGGAATAGCTGTGAAGAGTGGACAAACAAATTCTTTATCTTTACACAGACTGCCTAAGCTGTTTCCCAACATGGCCACTCATTCTTCTTTGTGTTATTTGTTTCAGAAAAACCTACGGTGTGTCGTTAGATGAAGAATCTGTGTCAAATGTTCAGAGGACCGGCTTAAAACCACCTGTTGCCTTTTATGGGTGACCGCCAGTCACATGTCAGAAGTGAAATTTATTTCTGTATATTGGTATTGGAAAATAAATGCTGATGTTTTGGTAACTGAATCTCTGTCTTTTACTGTATAAAACTTTGCTCTCATTGTTGGGTTGAATCTGTTTTCTGAACTACTTCCTTCGTGTACATGTATTCCATGTTGCTGATACTCGTTTAACCTGTGTACATATGTTTCATCTCACTGATTATCTTTTAGACTGTGTATATGAATCTTACCGCACTAATTCTATTTTTATACGTGTACGTGTATTTTGGGACAGGAGGAGGTAGCTTGGAAATGCTGATCCTATTTAGTTACACTATGAATGATGTGAAATGCTTATCCTTGCATACAGATGATATTAGCACACACTGTTTGGACAGGAATGTATCAAAACTAATCTCAGGATTAGTAAATCTGAACTAATGCAGACGTCTGCCTTACTCCTGTGCCCCTACATGCACACCCTGGAGATTACCTGGGAAGCAGGCTCTTCTAGAATAAATTGTTTTATAAATATATCGGCAGTAAAAATTTTGTAAGTGTCCACTCTTTTTTGCTTTGAGGAGAGCTATCTTTAAACAAGGAGTTCTCCATTCATACTATAACCCTTTTTAATATTTTGCCCTCTACCTTCAGTTTGATCTGGTTAGTCTGTGTGGGTCTGTTGATCATTCGCCAATGCAATTAACACCAAACGTCACTTTGGTTTGCAGTCTGTTATATGGCCAGTGCATCACACTCTCCTGGTAACATTTACTGACAACATATGAACAGTTCAACTGTTGCTTTGCCATATTCCAGGTATTAAGGTCACAATTACCAATTTTATTAGTATTAGTCGAATACACAACTCAATACACAAAGTTCTTGTGGGCTTGAGGTGTGTTTTCCCATAAGAATTCTATGTTAATGTAATATTCAATTTGTTGAACAGTTTTGCAGCACATCACATCAAATTTGCAGGAGTACTTTTACTGGATACAATCATTTGTGGGAAGAAGGGTGGTGTTTCTTGGTAGAGCGGTTTTAACGTTACACAGGTGCAAATTATACTGGAAACTAATGGAAATACACATACCTAACCCGCCTGCCTACAGGGCCCTGTACTGAGAACCCAAATAAACCAGTTGCTCTTGACCTTACCTTTAATTATCTTTGTGTCAGCGTCCATTGTTTACAAATCAAATTGAAGCGATGTACATTTTGGTAATTAAACGTAACATCATTGATTTCAATGAAAAAGGGAGACAAGAGCTGGTAGAGCTTGTCTCATCTATTGTCCGATTGAAGAAAACATAAATATGGACTGAAGTTTTGAGAACTGACATTGCGTACCAAAGGACATTCTGTCCTTGGTTAAAGCAAGCTGTGTCCGTGGATAATATGGCAAGAGCTTTCACTTTAATAAAATTCTTGTTTCCAGAGTAAGATAACAAAAAGAACAATTTGTGTGGTCTTACCTATATTTAATGTACTTATTTGTATAAACAAGTAAAGCTTCATGTTATAACCACGACTTCACACTTTAGCCAGAAAAATATGTCTTCCCAGCATTACGTCACTGTGTATGAATATGTGATTCGCTTTTTCTTAAAAAAAAAAGCCATGGAAAAATGCCTGTCAGAACGAGCAAGACAAATAGACTGAAAATTTCTAACAGTCTAGCTGAAACAGTGGGCTAATTACAGGTACAGGGTTCTCAAAGGTAGGAGCACAATAGAACCAGAAACTGCTTATAGCGGTAACTTGTACCTGATTGGCCACAATGGGGGAATCATACCAGTAGCTGTACAGCACTGGCTATTTTGATCCAACATGATGCATTCTTATTACCTTTATCTGTCGTAAATAAACTATCGAATTTTAGCGAGCGCAAGCGAGTTCTTATGGTAAAGTGTGAGATTTAAACGAGATATATATAGTGATAACTTCGAATTTGTTGTGTAAGAAAGGCGGCATATGGGGCAATAATATGGGAACTACTCTGGCTCTCTGGGTTAATGACAAATAACTTTCAATTGCTTAAAAAATACAATAACGTAAGTGCCTGCATTCTTTAAAACAATACTTCTCATTAATAGGAATCATTATCTTTTTCCAATTTGCCAAAATTCCGACCATTGACCACTGGTTACAGGTGATTCGGGCTGAACTTCCCGAGCGCAAAGCGGTTGCCACTTTTTTACTGGCCGTCAGGTGACGCACAATAAAATCAAGATGCACAAGGCCAGCCAATCACCGCTACGCGCGATTTCAAAGTTGCTTACAAATACTGAATTTACTGCATTTAAGAAGTTTAACAATATTTTGCCACACAAGAGCAAACAGTCAAGTCTGTGCTATATTTGTGTTTTCTTAATAAATTACTTGTTAGGATAGATTTGAGAGGAACCTAGGACGTGTCCTGCCTAAAGGAACGACGGCACGGCCAGGCTGGTGTTTCCCGGCGAATGTTGTCACACAGACCGAAGAGAATACACGGGCAAAAAAAATAGTGGTGTTAATTAACGGGGCCGTGGCGGTGCTATTAATAACCCGTCATTCGGCTCAGATTTATTTACACGGGATGTCTGGGGTGTTCATTATTTTATGATTTTAAGGAAAAGGAATTTGATACTTAAATTTGTTAAGTTTCGATTTACCAAGTTAGACTTACAAATTACATTCACGACCATAATGTCCCAAACTTTACCTCTTACAGTAATCATTTTATTTTCATTTTCCATAAATTAATACTTGTGCAGGTCACTGCTGACCAGAGGCCAGAGGCATACATGTTCACCATCCACGTTGAAAGAAAATATAGCATATTTTCCGTGTTGCAGGTGATGGAAATTGTCTGTTTGGGGCAGTTCGTACTTTCCTGTTTCAAATGGAAGAACTACAGTGAGAACTTCGTTTCAAAACCTGTCAATTCATGAGGAGTCAAAGAGATACCTTCTCTGCATGCGTGGACACATGATTTTGATCAACACTTGCAACACAGGTGGCAAAATTACCAGTTGGAGATCAGATTTACTGACAAGTATATGCCAGGGCCACATTATTTCAATGTGCAGCGTGCGTGTTTTGTCAATACGGTGCTATGACATACTTCTGTCCATTTTAAAGAACTTCCAGTATCCCACCAGTACCATATATTTCTATTGCAAACACTGTGGCACATTATCATGCTGTGTTACTCACAGCCAACAAGTGCGGATGTGCCACTTTTCCACCTGGACTCTTGGGTGAGAAACAGTCAACTGGAAATGAAGATGAAACAACAATTAATGATAATATTGATGATGACAACGAAGACGACGACGATGATATATATATATATATATATATATATATATATATATATATATATATATATATATATATATATACCAAAAGGATTGAAGCTGTGCTCGCTTTTTGCGGTGCTAGCATAATAATGTTAATCTTGATTAGGCATGTTGAATGTTTGTTTGGGTATTCAACAATAAAAAAGCGATTCTTGACCAATACGTTTGATACGCGTAGACTCACAATGCTCTGGTATTATCGTCTATAAATTTGTGGCCTCAATGTCAGGTTTCACTATTTACCGTCTCGGTCCAGGCTCTTTGTGTTTGGGCATCCCGTGCTCATTTATTAAACAAGTGTCAATAGTTTGATCTTTTTTATCATCAAGCTTTATTAGTTATTGAAATAAACAGCAAGAAAATTGATTGAGGAGAACAAGATGTGAGTCTTCAGGTATTCATTCCTGACTAACTTGGCCCAGGCTTTTCTTGCAATTGGGCCGCGAGGCAGCTGGTCAAAACTCAATTCAAGCGGCTTTTTTCAGAACATGGGCGCCGTGGCACACACAGGTAGCATTTAGCATTGTTGAAAGTAGAGACTGTTTTTCTGGTCAATATCCGCATTTGCAGGGAAGGACGCAGGGGTCAAGGCTATGCTGACTGCAACACACTGACCCCCACAACTTCCCATAGTGCCGTGCGATAAACATGCTATGACGTCATAGGATCGCGGAACACAATTTATGGACTAAATTCAAGCAGAGCCTAGAACACAACAATAGCTCATTTATAAACCTAACTCATCATGCTCATGGGTTGATTTTTGACGTTGCGCTTGGGGAACCTGACCCAACTGCGACGATCACACAGCTGGTGACACCAACGTCATATTCCAACACACAAGACATTCCAGGCTTTTTTTGTTGTTGCAGAAGCCAGATCTCTGATCCGTTGAAAACAATAGAGGCGACATGTAGAGCACGAATTGATAGAGACAATTATTTCGAGCATAGCCTATACTACGTCTCTCTCTCTCTCTCTCTCTCTCTCTCTCTCTCTCTCTCTCTGTCTCTCTCTCTCTCGTTTTGCAAAACTTATATGAGCTTTTTATGTACCAAATTATGGGTTCTTGTCCTTAAGTGTTGATCTCGGGTTAAAGCCACTTTTTAATAGAAGTATACACCCACTGCCGCAATATTGAAAGTAGAGAATATCAAATCGTTTAAAATAATGAAAGTTTTGTGAAGTTAGATAATTTGAAAACACATCTTAGTTTCTGGATTTTGGTGGTAAGATAATTTGAACGCAGACCATGGTTTCTGGATTTTAAAATGCAAGATTGCTGCTGTCGTGACCGAATTGTTAACATTCAACTTTTTCTTTTGAACTTTAGATATCAGGATGGTTCATATGAATCTGAAAAAAAATTAGCGCGAATCTTTCATTTCACCCAAATATTTTTTTTTCTCATAGCGTTCCTTGTTATAAATTTTAAAGTAGACAATACATATTTCTTATCTGTTGGTCATTCTCATTATGGTTTTCTGAATATTCTACACACCAGTTTTGGTATCTTGAATGAGCTAATATGTTTCGCTTAGACCAATGAAGGTGTCACAAGGGGAAGAATTGCCCAGGTTCGTCTTTAACGGAACGGTTCAGTCAATGTTATTTCAAGATCTCCTGGTGGTTAATAAATGCGAGCAATTTTCATGTCCCCCGAGCGTGCAAAGTATCAACAAATAGAGCGCTGCGCAACCAAGTAAAGATGAACGAGGTGCTACAAGATGCTGATACAGCTCCATTGTGGCCTGAGGCGTTGTGAGGTCAGAAATACGGACAAGCAAAATGTGATCCTTCTAATAGGTCTATCTTTCCTGTGAAAGACACGTCATCATGCATGCAGGGCTTCAGACGTGTGCTCCCATTGCTTTCTCTTCCAGTTTCAAGTGTCCCAAACTGACCGGTGTTCAACTTAGGGACGTCATACCTCTAACGGTTATTGAAGTTTATCATATAAATATTCAAATTGTTTCACCCTCGCTATGAAATTGCCTGTTTGTTTCACATTTTGTGAACATACAATCTAGCGTGGTCACGTTTGTGAGGATTATTGAATCATATGAGTGTCGGATTGTGCCTTAAGTTGAACACACACCATTTCTACGAGAGATCTGTCAGCCTAATATTCAGATAAAAGTTAGTTTTAAAGGACAACAAAGGCCATACAAAGTGTTTGTTCATAAATCTCTTATCCCAACATGAAAAGTGCACGAGTTCCCTTCTAACTATGTGTTTCTATGGGGGCAAATTGTTGTAATTACATGTACCTTTAATAGTTTTCTCGTCTCTTACAAGTGTCTTCAATTTGAAGGGTGAAATTGATTATAAGGTGTAGTATTTTTGGATGCTGACGGTTCAGATTGATCCCCACTGAACCAAAATGAACACTGGGGGTACATTTGAAACAGTTTGTGTCCGAAGATACACCAGATTTCAGTGTGGTGTATTGTTGTATGATTGTCCTAAGATGCAAACTTATATGTGCACACATTCTGCCTTTACTAGTGTCTTAACTAAATATTTCTGAAATTGACTAAAACAATTATAGTAGAGAGGCCACTGACCAATACACAGTTTTGAATGTTACAAAATACTTTCACATCATATTCAGCAAAAGCAGCTCATTTATTTTTTTAAGAATGCCACGTTTCATGACGCTTGAAATCTGCCTGCCATGTGAATGTCACAGTGACATTATTGCTAAACAATTACCCACATATAAATTCTAATTTTAACGTTTGCAAGAACGGAAACACAAAAGCATTTAACAGATTCTCACCTATTCAATCTAAAACACAAACCTAAGTATGTAATTCGTTCGTGAATCCAAGAATATGCATTACGTTTTCGTTGTTGTAATTTAAGCTTCTTCTTCGTGATGTTAAAAGCACGAAACACAATATTTTGGATTGGAACTCCGTGTTTTCTTGTTTGGTTTCCTCTTTCGTTTTGAATCCTCCTAACGCAGGAAAGGTAAACTGCGTATTTCAAGATTTGCCTCTTGTTAAAGTACTCTTCTTGTGTGCCACCAATTCTGATCTCCAATCTATTCCGTTCATGGTCACATTTTTATGCTGTTCATGTGAGGATGCTTTTTATGTTTTGAGGTTGGTAATTTGGCCATGGAAAATGTTTTGAATGTATTGTCCTTAGTGCATGTGAGAAAATATTTGTAGGTGTTAACGGCTACAGCTTTGATGTCATTTAAATCGAACGCGATGTGAGTGGTTTGGTATTCTTTATTTGACCTTTACTGGTTAGAACCGACAGAATGATGCTATCTAGAGCTAGATATATTCCGCCGGATGCATGATGAAAACGACCAGGTTTTTCTGTTTACTTATCAGCAGAAGACAAACTCAAGACTACATGTTTGCAGTGACGAAAGGCTGTTAAGGCTTAGGTCAGCAGTAGTGAGAGTCCACAAAATCTGTCCGTTTACTGATTTCATTGCCAACTGTGACTGAAGTCAAACCATTCAAAACGAAATGCTCTGACTTATAACGGTGCTATTTTCATGCTTCCTAAAAGAAGACCATTCATTTAAGTACCAGCATTCCTGTTGGTACAGAGAATATAATAGTCTAGGTCAACAGCTTTCCTCGGCTCGCTTTCATCGCGCCCAAAGTACGCCGAGGAAAGCTGTTGACTAATTATACAAGAGGGCTGTGTGAACAGCCCGTGCT
This sequence comes from Hermodice carunculata, assembly GCA_964020975.1. Taxonomy (NCBI): domain Eukaryota; kingdom Metazoa; phylum Annelida; class Polychaeta; order Eunicida; family Amphinomidae; genus Hermodice; species Hermodice carunculata. Next base: position 59,241,387 of record OZ026626.1, on the reverse strand, counting down.
CAGCTTACTTAAGGATTTCATCACACTACTGGCACTGTGACCTTGAGAATGAGGTCAAGGTCAGCCATGTACTGTGCAAGTCTGGCCTTAATAGAGAACCGCCACCATCAACAACATCAAGTTATCAGGCGGACAATAAGATTAAGAGAAAGTGACCTTGTAACCTTAAAAATAAGGTCAAGGCCATTCATGTACTAGGTTATTCTGGCCCACATACAGAACCACCTGAAGCAATATTAAAGTCATATTTTAAGTTGTGGTGCTAATAGTAAATTCATGTAAGTAGACCTGTGACTTTGAGAATGAGGTCAAGGTCACTGATGTACCATGTAAATCTTGCCCTTCTGACCACTAGCAATTTCGAAGCAATTCACCAAGTGCTTTTGGAGAAAAGAAGACTTTGATTTTGCCAAAAAAGAAGAAAATTGATAAATTAAAGGGCTGTGTGAACAGCTAATGTTCAGCTGACCTAAGATTGTTCACAAAATCAAAGCTCTGTGACCTTGGGAGTTTGGTCCAGGTCACCTTTTTTTAAATGTGACCTTGACCTTATAGAAGACTTGAACCCTGTATGCTATCAAAGTCATAGCTCAAAAACGTTTGGACATATCATGCGGAAAGCAAATTCCAGAATAATGGTCCTTTTGGGAAGTTGCTCAAGGCTTCCAGTCCCCAAATATAACTTTCCCCTTATAGAGGACTATAATCCTGTGTAATTTAAATGGCCTGATTCAAAAAAGTTCTTGACATATTATCCACAAAGCGAGTTCCACTTTAATGGCTCTGTTTAATCCAAAATCACTGAAGCAAATTGAGCAGACATGGTAGAGACACATCTCAGGTACACTGCCAACAAGTTTGAAGTGAATCTTGCAAACACTTGCGGAGATGAGGTAAAAAATGTGAATTAGCATTAGAATGGCCATTGGCTGACATAGTATTCAATAGGACAGGTGCATTTACCGTTATGTACCCGAATTAAAAAAAAATCGTTAAAAATAAAAAAATCCACATCAGTGCCATATAGTGAATAACTTTGTTTTCCCCTTTTACAAGGACGTAGCGAAAACAAAAATATCATAAGAAATGTAAACAAAAAATAATGCAGCGACTCTTGGTGAACAAATTAAGAGCTAGGAGGCCCTAGGAGTGTTCGTGTTTGATATCAAAGCAATTGGGTGAGCGGTTTCGGAGAAAATTTTTTAAGATTTGACCCTTAAAGAACAAAAACCAGTCCATAAAAAATCCAAAAAATCACTGGAGCACAATCAATAAGACAAAGTTAGTAGAGATCCACCCAAAGTACATTGCCACCAAATTTGAACTGAATCTGGCTGACCGTATCAGAGAAGCAGAAAATGTGAAATGTGAATGGACGGACGACGGACGAAGAGTGATGGCGAAGGCTCATCAGCCTGACAAGTTAGCTGAGCTAAACATGTGGCACTGAAAGAGTTAACATACTGATTCAATTTAAACAATAGAAGCTTGTTACGGTAATTCTACATCAATTATTATGTTAACTATATCATGTTATTTTATTAATATTACAGATGCCTTAATCACCGAGACAGCTGTTGGTTAAGAGGGACCATCTGACAGCTCTTGGCGGACTCTCATTGGTAATCAGAAATTACGATACACCCCTTGGTCAACTGGTGCCACCCAGAGATTTTCATGCCATAGGCTGCTCTCTTAACAGTGCATTGACCCGACAAACTTCATACGGATATTTGATCAACACCAGACAGTTCTTTCCGTAATTGACTTTATTACTCCACGGTAAATGCAAACGTTAATCGTTACTGGTAAACTATCATAACGCAGTGTTTTAGGCAGGAACGAAATCGTTCTTCTTGGCGGAAGTCACCAGTCTCTTGCGGCGAGTATTTTCTGTCACCAAGAAAGATTGAGTTCTGACCGCAAACACTTGCAAATGATTGTATTTACCCCTTAATGTTTCATTGACAAACCATATGTTCTTATGGTAAACGAACAAGAATAGAAAACAATTTTAAATGAAAAAAGTTCCTTTAATTTTTTTGCAAATTTGGCGTTCCACCTGATAGCGCAAGAATAATCAAAAAAGAAACTGAGCAGTCACTCGAGCCGTGCGTCACAAGTGCCGACTAAATGACGTCATTGAGATGATTTCTTGTTAATAAGAAACCATGCTTGTCTGTTTTTCTTGTAATAGCCTTTATTATAGGATAATAAATACTATTATTTTTGTTCCAGTATTATATTTTATTTCGCAGCTTATCAAGATTTGTTTTGTCAACTGTGTCAGCAAAGCTGTCACATTCTGCACAGCATCAGACCAATCCTGAAACATCGGTAGGGTGAATCGAGTCGACGTTAGCATCAGCTGGGAAATGTGAACTAGATAAACTGCATTGATATTTTACTTACTTCTGAAGTTGACTGAGCGGAAAATATTTGGACAGAAACTATAATTGAAAAACAAATCTTATCATTGGCTACCAAAATGGCAGAAAATATTACTTTGTTCCAAAATTCAACTGACAAAAATTATGTTACCCTTGACCCAAATTTATGGCGTAGCCATTTTGGATTGTCCCTGATAATTACGATCGGGTACACAGCAAGTGCAATACCGGGGATTTTGGGCAACTTGTTGGTCATCTTGTCCATAATGACGAATGACTCGTTGCGTTCTGTGGCCAATATGTTCATAGTTTACCTGGCTTTTGCTGACTTTTGTATAACTGCCTTGGTGGAACCCTTCTCGCTTATGCCAATACTAATACAAGGTAAGCTGTCTTATCGCATTTTCCACAAAATGACTGTCTCAGTGTCTTTTATTTTATATATGCCTTACTAAAAACTAAATGGCAAATGTTTCGAACCTTTCCAAAAGCATCATGCGAACGTTTTTTCTTTTTCATTCTGTAAAATTTGTATATAATCAGTGGTGCTGAAAGCTTGCTTACTATTTCGATATTGCAAATGTATCCCACGTTCGGCAGATTTTAATTCATAGTCAATATAACTGCATTGAAAACTCCAGATTAAGAAGCTTTTTAGTTTGAACATATGTAGGTGTATTTATGTACAAAGCTTTGAAGGGATTAAAAATTGGATTGTGTATTTAGAGTGGCGCGAAAATTGTTTGCTTTGAATTTAAACCTATTTTATTTTTATGGACGTGATTTGATGTAAGCCGTGGGCTTCTGCTGGTTCCTGTCAGGAAACCTATGTTAACAACTATACCCCCCCCCCCCATTGAACTAATTATAGTCCAGGGGTGAACAGAAGAGTTTATTTACTATTCGAATGCAATAAACTGATTTTATTTACTTCGCAATATGTCTAGAAACGTCCTGTGCTTCCTGTCCCATTCCACAAGAATTCATATAGGCGTTAGCCTTCTTTTCCAATAGTTTTTGGCTATCTTATGCAATTTGCTTATCAAACAGGGATCAAATCAGGTTGATTTTACACAATTTTACGTCAAGTTTTTCAAACATAATAATTAGGAAATCCCCCCCCCCCCCAAATAACGGAAACATGGCATGTTGTATGTCCGTCGGAGGCATCCTCTTCAGGTGTATCTGCGCCATGCTTGAAGTGAATCTGGTCCACGATTTTGAAGATAACATATACATGCAGGTGCACAAGTTTCCTAAAAATAACGGTGCTAACATGTACATGTACCAATCATTACGTAATCCCCCCAAAACCTTTCTGGGCAGACCTCCCTATTTAGCATCTTTGGTGGAGATAGAATCAGGTATTGCCGTAGATACAAATCTGAAGAGCAAGAAGTTGTAAAGTGTAAGAGCCAGAACCGTCAAAATGCCTTCAGCAAGACCACCAGGAACCGTCCTTCAATGAGTTGTTTTAAAGTAAGACACCAGAGACACTTTAAGAATAACAATGAAAATGTTTGACACTTTGGATTGACACTTAACCACCCCGTTTTAGTGCTGTAAAAGGTGCTTGTTTGTTTTAGGGTGGATTTAAAATGTGCACTTTGTATGGTTATATCATGAAGACTGTTGTTTTTCTGTTGTATAACCTTATTAGTGTATATATGTATTTTTGAGGTCCCTATACAAATCATACACTGTGTTCACTCATTTGCATGTGATTTCAGAGAAGTAAAAAATTACAAAGAAAAAAAAATAAATAAAAAAGAGGCGCCACTTGTTGATCATTTAAGATCCACTGTTGACAACAGGTGACAGATTGTAGGATAAACTCGTGTTCTTGTACACATCACATGCCATTTTGGAAGGATAGTGTCTGTCTCAGCTAATTTTCCGAACTTTTGTAATCATGAAAATTGCACGAACATCGTACATTCAACAAATGACTCTTGATGGATTCTCCTTTCGTAAATTAAAACATGTTGGCACAGAGTCACCATCTGAATGTGCGGACAGCAGATGGGTGGCCTTGCGCGCTCAACCTCTAACCCCGACCAGTACTTCTTGTCTCTTTGCCCCCCCGCCCCCACTCATGGCGTGCCCAACATCAACTCTAGACCCTGGAAAGGCCATATGTGTACAGCAAGGTTTACCAAATGATTCATGATTTGTGTCCTCCGCACCAAAACTAGACATAAACCACTCATTGGGACAAAACTCTAGAAAGCGTGAGGACAAGTACATTATACATATTTCATAAATACAATGTAGAACATAAAGCTTCCAGTGGTATAATCATTGAAATAGAGGCATTACAACTGTGTGTGTATACAAATCAAATTACAAAATTGTCAGTTCACCACGATTGCATACTTGTAGAGATGTGAGTTTATATTGGGGGATCCCCAGCAGAGTGACGGGGGGGGCGTAACAAGTACGCCGCAGCGGACACCGGTTCTGCTGGTTTGACTCCATCAATATACAAAATAATACAAATCAGACCAAATAAAAAACTACTATGTATCTACATATATTTATAGGGTTCTCTCCACAGACGCTCTTCTCACCTTCCAGGTCTGTGTTATGTGTTTTTGCTTGCTGCTTAAAAAAGCCACCCCACTTCATCCCCGTGATCGAAAGCAAGATCACCAAGCAGGAGAGACAATTTTGAGTTAAGGGAAGATGCAGCAAAATTTTCCCAGATGTACCTTTTGTTGCCCCTTGATAATTCCATTTCTAGCTATTTCCAACTTTCTTGCCAAATTGAAAGTAGGTTTGGGCACAAAAACATAAAATGGTGCAGATTTTCACGACCGTTGTGACAGAGTGGACAGTTACTATTTGTGACTTTTTTCCATCTTAATAGATCCTCTTGAATTCCAAGGCATCCGGTTCTTGTTTTAAATTTTAAACGTGCACTTTCGAAATACTATAAGGTAAATGTTTTGTTTTCCATACGTTCGTTCTGGGTAGGGATTTGGAGGTTAGAAATATTCTAATTCAGGCAGTACTATAAAAATTAATCATGCAAGATTACGTTTTGTAGTTCACCTAATGCGCACATTTATCATTTGACATTCTCATACTCTTAGACATTCTTGAACTATGTGCGTGGCAAGTAAACATCGGTGACGAACTTTTTCCGAAGGAAAATGCACAATGTGTTCAATATCATTTGTTTTATCCAGTGACAGTTGATTCTTCAAAAATTCTTAGCCGGAACTATTTTCCATAACTATAGCGAATGTTATGTTCTACCTTTCGTGTAAATACTGAGCCTGCACAACTTTGCGAAGTGCGTAGATCAACAAGTTGCTTGCGTTTGGTCTAATTCCATCGTAGATCTGCACCGTCGGCAAACCATTCCAGTGAATGAAGTTAATATTGATCAACCAGAAAATAATCATTTCTTCAAATTTTCATGTGTTGGACATGCAGTCTAATTCCCCTATCAATGACGGAGTGGTCATGGCATGCACAGCATTTTGGCGCATTAATCTTGCACGCTCTAGAAAATGGCGGCAATTCCAAGCGCTCGGACTCAGTTGGAGAGGTGTTCTTTGGTGGTTACATGAAAGTTTTGCGTAGTATACGAGATGATTCCTTCAAATTTCTTTCACGTGTCACGAAACTACCATTTGAAGTTGTATTACGAATATATCCGTATAACATAATTACGGAATATTGATTGCGCAGTGCATACTAACATAAAGTAAAATTGTCCACAGAAAAACATTGGCATTCGGAATTTTGATCAATGGTTTGAGCATCCCAAACAAGGCTTAGAGAGATTATTTGCTTCCAGGTTGCGGCTTGTCATTTTTGATCATGCAATGTTTAGCGTAATCCCTTTCCTGTTGAATTCTTTTATTGCTAGTAAATATATTTCTCTTTTGAATTCTTTTTTAAAATTAGTGTAGATCGTAATTTCTTATCAGCTCCTGAATTAACTCCCATATCTTCTTTCCCCTGTTCCAAGAAATATTTTCTAATCTTTGATCGAAATTTTGATGTCGGAAAATTGGCCGATATTTTCCCATATTTGTGTGAAACCCAAATTGCAGAAAGTGTCTCGTATTACTGTTATACATTGAAATTTTCCTGTATGTATGTTTTCTGCATTGCAAAGAAAACCGTCATAAAGTAATGATTCTGGTTCCATGTGGACTATTCGTAATAATTTTTTACACATTAGAGAAAAAGTTTTTAAAGCTAGTTTATATTCACCAAATTCACTCAATACAGCAATATTGGTTATACACACACCCAGACAAAACCGCAAAAAACTAAGGTGAACTTTTTCGAAAGGAAAACGAAGATATTCGCTAATTTCTCCCTTTGAAAAACATTTGGCTGCCGATAATATATATGGTCCCCAAATTTCACTTGCGTGTGATAATATTGGTGATATATGGCTATGGAATAAACGTAATAGTATTGGTATAGTTATTTTAGTGTTGAAAAATAATCTTTTAAGTCTACCAACAGCTTTCATTGCTTTATTTGAGAGAATTTTGATTGCATTAATAAAGGAACCGGCAGTTTTTAGTTCTTTGCCCAAATAACAATACGTAAGTGTTACTTCGAGGATTTCGTTTCCTAACGTAAAACATCGTTTTAGCTTTCGACCAGATTTATTGAAAATCATCACCATAGATTTTTGCACATTAATTGTCATATTCCAATCTACACAATATTGTTGTAATTTATCTAAGCAATGTATATATGTTCTTCTTTTTTCCGTTCTAGGTAACATCTACTTTGAGGATCCCACTTTGTGTATGGTCTTTGGGGTGATATGTTCCGTGGCCTGTTGTGCTTCGCCGATCACTCTTGCCTTCATTGGTCTCAACCGCTTCGTGTGCATTTGTGTCAACCGTTTATATCCCATCATCTTTGGTCGCACGGGCAGCATCATCGTTTTTGGTATACTCTTCGTATACAGCAGCACGCCAGTCATTGTTATACCAAGCGGATTTGGCGCGATAGAGTACGACCCTAAGGCACTTTTATGTACGGCAGCTCGGTTTCATAGCGCCGAGTACGCCACATACTTGTCTATCTTCAACACGTGGATTCCTATCTCCATGGTCCTGATCTTTTACTCAGGTATATTTTTCTCGGTAAGTCGCGCTATTTTTGCTGTGCATTCTCTTAGATGTTGTCTCTGATAAAAGTTTTAAAAAAAATTAATACTGAGAGTGCGCGCGCATGCATATGTGTGTGTGTGTGTGTGAGAGAGAGAGAGAGAGATAGAGAGAAAGAGAGAGAAAGAGAGAAAGAGAAAGAGAAAGATATATATATATATATATATAGAGAGAGAGAGAGAGAGAGAGAGGTGCCAAGTCTCCCGACTTGGCGGGAGATCTCCGGTTTTGCAAATTACATAGATCACACCATAATTTGTCCATTTCCCAAGTTGTGCTTGTCTCCTCCAATATAAAATTATAGGATTCCCATCTTTCACATTTTCAGCTTGAGCTCCCATTTTGTGGCCTTTCGTATGCTGGGTAACTTGGCACCTCAGCGAAAGAAAGTTGGGGCGGGGCGGGAGGGAGATGAGAAAAAACATATAGCAAGAAAGAGATCACCAAACACAGACATAAAAAGAGAGAACGCCCCAAAGATTCTTCCTCTTGTTCTTGTCGGTAAAAATAACGAGGGAACAGAACACAACGAAAAGGAATGATGGGTGCTAAAAAACAACATAACATACAAGTAGTGTACATGTATAGGCATTTTAAGTAAAAGATGTGTATGAATTATATCTTCACTTACAACACGTTTTGTTCAGGATGAAACCGATGGGTTAGCGCAGTCCCATGGAGTCATGGGCACAGCGTATTAACCGTGCTACTCACCATCCTATATATTTCTGGAACTTCGGGGGGGGGGGGACGTGCAGTTCAGTGAATAGGATTTGTCGCCTAAATTACCGTTAAGGATCCGTACTACATTGATTTCGATCGAAAATTGCTGGGCACTGAAGGGTTCGTACTATATTCCGATCGAAATGTGCTGGGCACACAGCCTCTTTTCCTGTGTCAAGTACTGTTCACTGCAAGCGCAAATCTGCGCGTAAGGACTTTAAGCCCGCAACTACGAGCAGTTACGGGAAAATAACGTTGTGTCACATGCTGCTAGTGTTATTTTTCGAAATATCTAAAGAGGCTCTGTTCAATAATCATAGGCAACCTATTTTCTTGAAACAAAAAAACATAAAACCGAAAAATAAATCACACCCCCCCCAAAAAAAACCCGGCGCCACTTAAAATTTGCAATAACTACCTCAGCATGACGCACTTTTTGGTGTAAAGTGAACTTGACACAATGTGTTCAATATATAGGCGTACTTAAGTGAGAAGTTTGATGCAGTTGATTATGGTTTTAATGGTTTAAATGGGCATGCTTAGGTCTATTGTATCATGTCGTAGTTGAAGTGACAAAACAAGTCAACATACACCACAGCACTATTTGATCTGCTTTATGCGACAAAATTGAACCTGCCGGAGCCAAAGGCAAGGAGGACTACATGTTCTCCACAAATATTAAGCCCCTTACATCATTATTGCATCGGGAAATTTTAGACACTTTTATTTAATTCGTGCATGTATCAGGTGTTCGTCATCACTCTCAAAGCAGGTTTGCTGAATTTCGTTGTAACACGTTTTGGCGTTTGCATTTAGCTGTAACATATTTTGGCATTTGTGTGATGTAGGTCCACCGCTCGAAGCAAGCCCTGCGAAAATTTAGCGCCAATGAAAGTGGCTCCTCCAGGTCGAACATTAAGATGACCAAAGCGCATTTGGAGCAAGAGATACGACTTGCACGCACTCTGGTGGCAGTCTTGATGGCCCTTCTTCTTTGTACAGCCCCATGGGCGTGCTTGATGATCGTCGACACAAAGAACGAATACCCGTATGTGGCTTACCATATGGCTGCCTTTCTGTACCATTTAAATAGCTCCCTTAACCCCATTCTCTATGGCATCACCAATCCCAGGTTCCGAGAGGGCTATGCAGTTTTTCTGCGTAAAGTATTTGTCTGTTGCAGCTGGGGACAACCCAAAGGGAGTGCTCTGACAAGTGGTTCAAGTACTCAATGTAGACCCAAGACATCGCTTGGCACAGACACTGAAACAGGGCCGTTACCGTAAAGCAGACACACAAACAACAGAAGCTACAGACTGCATAATTATAAATTTTCTCGAGAAGCAAATATTGATGATACGTTTCCGAGGAGTTCCATTCAGAAATAGCTAACTCGGGAGTTATTGTCCACAAATAGATATTGATTCCAATCAGGATCAATCCTGGAAAATTAAACAGATCATTTTTTTTGGTGTCAAATTGGGAATTAATTTTTGGGAAATATAAATGATTTTACAGTATCTAATGCACTGGGACAATATGCATAACAGCTTCATAAGTAGAAACATCGTTTCTGATATATTTAACTGCGGTGAAAATGCGCTTTGCGGTTGATTAAAGTAATTTCAAAATACGTTTTGGGCTGAATCTTTGAAAGATAGCTGTCAAAACACTGGAGTCACCGTTAAAAGTACAATACAGTATGTATATAGAATTTACCCTTTTCACTCTAGCCCATCATGAAAAACATACATGATTGCACATTGGGATCACAGTAAAATTCTGCAAGATTTGTTTGATAAAATAAGAACGCGTCAAACTAGAAAAGAAAATTTGCTTCAAAGCAAATCTGTCTGTGTGCTTTCAAAAGTTGTTAATATGCCTAGATGAAAATTTCAAAGCCTGAATTACCTTGACCTGTAGAGGTCACATGTATAACACAAAAATGTGCAGTGTTACAGCACCTGCATTTTGAGCCCGACATGACTGAAATTGGATGAAAATTGACCAAGTGGACCAGATGAAAATTTTAAAGGTCCAGATGACCTTGACTTTTAAACTTTTATAGGTCACATGTAAATTACAAAATAGCCTGTCTTACAATGTCTACAATTTGAGCCCAACATGATCAAAATCAGATACAAATTGGCCAAGTGATGGCCACATGAAAATTTTAAAGATCTAAGTGACCTTGACCTTTGACCTGTAGAGGTCACATGCATATTGAAAAATATGCATTGTTTAATTGCCTACAATTTGGGCCCCACATGACCAAACTTGGGGGAAAATTCTCAGAATTACAGCTGGAAGAAAATCTCAAATGGCAAAATGACCTTGACCTTTGAAGGTCAAATGTATATTACAACAATGTGCTGTGTTGCAATACCTCCAATTTGAGTCCAACATGATTTAAGTTGGATACAAATTGACCAAGTGATGGCTAGATGAAATTTCAAAGTCCCACATGATTTTGACCCTTGAGGTCCCATGTGTTACAATATCTACAATTTGAAGCCAACATGGTCAAAATTGGATACAAATTGACCGAGCTCTGCTTAGAAGAAAATTTCTAATGGCAAAATGACCTTGACCTTTGACTTTGGACTTTTAGAGGTCATATGTAAATTACAAAAACGTGCAGTGTTTCGAACCTGTAAATTGAAGTTGGACTGGTTACCTGTGCCTACAATAGGTTTGGAGATATTCCAGATTTAAATTTTCAAATGGTCCAAGTTGCATAATTTTCAAAACCGTTAAACCTCTTTACAAAAACTCAACACATCATGTATGGAAGTATAATCATGCCAAGTTTGGAGTTTCTGCGTATAATACTTTTCAAATGAATTGTTGGACAAATTTGCCGGTAAAGAAGAGAGATACAAAGAAAAAAGAATTCCCAGAAAAACAGTATATCTGTGTTGGCACACAGACATAATAAACTTGGGCGCGGTAGGCCTTACATAGCTTCACGCTGGGCAAAACCACAACCGTATCTGGATCCCGGTTTGCAATGCATCACGGTATACCCTTTATTAAACACGTGTACACGTATCCATTCCTAGGTGGAACTCTTCAGCTTAAAAATGACAAACCCAAACAACTGCTACAACAGAAATTGGCGGATATTCCTGTTTTTTTTTTGTGTGGCATGCACGGATTTAAGTGACAATGCCAATGTTGTTGAAACACATATCAATTTAATCAACCAGGCCATACTAACTGCTCTCAGAGAATCTGGTGTCACTCCCTCTGTAGTGAACAAGCCTAAACCGTATTGGGGTCCTAAGCTTTCGTTCTTCCAAGACAAAACGCGTTTTTGATAGTTTGTGTGGGTTCAAGCTTATCACCCCAAACGCGGGGCTTTATCTGAATGTTACAAACAGTTGAGAAGCTTTTCAGACGGGAATCGCGTCGCTGTATTCAGAGTAAAATTGAGCCCGGCAACACGAAACTGGAAGCCATGTTTAAATGTAATAAAACAGGGTTTTGGAACTTGTTAAACATGCACTCCCAAAATGACAAGTGTGCTCTAAGCCTGACAATTAATCAAATACGTGATTTCAGGATAAGGTCGAGTTGTTGTCGGCTGATGCAACAATACACACATGAATGTGTTGAAGACAAGTATGATAATCTCGGTAAACACGGCACAGAGGCAGTCCTTACCATTTTAACAGAAAGGGCTAATAGCATGCTACGTTCTTTGGACGGCAACTGCGCACCCGGCTGTTACGGGATAATAATGATGATGATGATGATGATGATGATGATGATGATGATGATGATGATGATGATGATGATACTTTATTAGCATCAATGAGGAGAAAAGATACATACAAAATCACATACAACCGAAGATGACAAAATCATAATCAAGCTCCACAACTTGAAATTATGTACAATGCATGAAACAAAACAGAACTATTAATGGCACTTTGTTTAAGACACAGTTAAAACTTGTTCATTAAACCATGGATTCATAAAAATTTTCATGTGAGGTCAAATATCTGAGCGCGTTCACAGCCTCATCTTCCTAGCTTGTTACTGTTTTTTAACATGACGTTTAGAGAATGCCACATGAAAAGGGGAAAAACCTAGGTGGACCACTCTGTCAACCAGCATACCATTAAATTTTTGCCATTTACAATATAGTGAGCAAGCACGGATGAATATACGGCTTTAGTAAAGGAGACTACACTTGAAAAATCTGCTGAAAAAAGAGACGGTGTTTTATCCTGCATAACACTCTGGACCTTAGGAATGTACACTGTATGAAGATTTTTAAAGTGAAGAATGGTGGGAGTTTTTTCCCTATCCGGAGATAGTGTTTTACCGAAGAGCCTTGTGTGGACTCAATCTTTGTTATACAGGCTCTAGATAAACCTTATCTATCAAGACCATAATTGTGAATTTATGCACATATTATTTTCCATAAATGAGTTTTAACATCTGAACTGAGTGCAAGGTAAGACAGTCCAACATTAGTGAGGCCAAAGTAGTTTTGCCTGCACATTTTTTATTCTGTTGTCAACATGAAAGCAAGCAGAGTTATCCCTAGAAATTTATACACCTAAAATGCCCACATTATTAACAAAAAGTTACTAAATCTTAATGTCCATAGTGGGATAACATATGCAACTAGGCCTAATATTCAATGTAAAATTATATGGTAGTTTGAATTTTTGCGTCAGAAAAACACTAGTTAAAAAGCGTACATTGAACATGGATGTAAACCAAGATGTCAACTTTCCTCCAACATGCTGGTTGACACTTGTTCATCTGCTCACGCGCATCGATTATCAAGGTCGCTATCATGCTGCAACAGTAAAGAGTTGACCCGTTTACGTTTCAGTTGTTTAATCCCATTCCAAAAACGGGTCATTTTTCTATCACTGTTCAGTTTATGTAAACTTCTATTATACATATCCGATCCATCTTGCAGATAACATCACTAATATTTGCTGCATGTCTTTTTTTAACAACTTTATAGCATTTGTAAACGTCTCTATGGTTTGGGCGACCAGCCAGATTCCATAAAGAACGACAAATATCTCCTTATTTCTTCAAAGACTAAGATGCGGACACACCAGTAGTCCTTTCGCTTACGTGGACACTTCATTGAACAAACCCGCTTCTTCAGCAGTACTATGTGTAACATTATTTACATTTGAAAGAATAGCATCAACAATCTCCTGCTTATTAACTAAGCTACTGTCATATAAAGAATCAATAGGTGGTGTCTCAAAGTGTGTCTCACTTAAAAAAAATTAAAATTATCTATGCAACATTGCTTTTACCAGTGGGGTGGCTGAGTATATGGTAATATACAATTTCTATGTAAATAGGGTGATGATCACTAACATCTTATGCATCACGATAAAGTATGTGACAAATAATAACATGGCCCATGTCACCAGTTGAAGTAAAAATATGGTCTATTCATGTATGTGAATGACCTTTATTGCAACTGCACATTTCATGCATATGCATGGTATTTTGTTGATGGGTCTATCCCCCCCCTAAAAAAAAAAACCCAGAAAAAAACACAGTCTACATCATAAAGATTCCCTACCAGCAAACCTGTTGGGAGCACAAACAATAGTTACAGACACATACCGATAAAGATGACAATAAGAATTGCATATACATATAAATCTAAATCATACAATTATATGTGTACCGGGTTGACCCAAAAGAATAGGATACCTTTCCATCACTACTTTCCTCTGATTTTTGCAGTTTCTGTTATAAATTTTCCCAAATTCCAAATTACTGCCACGTCGTCACATTTCATAAATTTATCTTCCGGAGCTAAATATTCAAAATCAGCTAGAAATTCCGACATGTTATCAATTAGTTGTTTCCTGGCTTCACACAACTTTTGACAAGTTAAAATGTAATACAATTCGTCTTCTAGCTCAGAGCACAAGTCACATATTCTGTCATCTACTGGTACTTTAACCGGCCTTTTGTGTCTCCTTTCAATATTTAAATCATGAGCACTGATTCTTAATCGGGTTAAGTTTCTTCTTTCATTTTTATTCTTCAATACCAGTAAGTAATTTTCCATTTGAAACTTTGATTTAAATTTTGAATATGTTCCTAATTATTTTATGTGGAAAAGATTGTTTGGAAAAGTCAGTGTGCCATTGAATAAGAAATTTCTCATGTAATGATGTTTGTATAATATTTGCCGAAAAGTCTCCAAATTCATCGCCACCACTGTTCTATATAGCTTCGCATTCATTTAATTTTATGGTGTTCTTCACAGTGTTTAGCCAGTTAGAGTTAGTCAAAAACACAATTTGGGGGTTACATTTGTAGGCATCATACAATTTGTCATGGTTAGAGTTTATAATTTGGTACCAGTTTTTACATATAGTACGGAAAAACATGATCCATATTCATTAATTCTAAACCCAACAATGACAGCAAAGAGATTTCAGACTTGCCAAAGCATTAGCATTTCTCTTCCAATACCAATGTAAAGAAACAAATTTCACTCCTGACTTGAGACAGGCAGTCACCCACAAAAGGCAACTGGTGGTTTTAAACCGGTCCTCTCAACCTTAGAAATATTCATCATTAACTGCAGACACTAGTTCTTTCCCAAAATGTATAGGCCTAACCACCCAAAACACAAATTTCATTACTTCTGCCAAAAATAAAAAGAGACCTCCTAGGCCTATCACCTTTTAGTTCTCCCGACTTGTCAGTCATCTAAGTTTACAGCAAAAGAGTAAAGTAGGCCTACATCGTTTTTGTGATATTTATGAATCTGGAACATTATAAACACACTCTACCTCCACTATAACTATGAGTCGGAGAACAAAGCCCACAGCACAAAATAGCCAATGAAGTAATTTTCAAATCGTACGGAAAAGCATGATCCATATTCATTAATTCCAAACCCAACAATGACAGCAAAGAGATTTCAGACTTGCCGAAGCATTAACATTTCTCTTCCAATACCAATGTGAAGAAACAAATTTCACTCCTGACTTGAGACAGGCAGTCACCCACAAAAGTCGTCAGTATTTTAGAGAATATAGAAAAGCTCCGAGCTTACTCAAAACCACAACATTGCATGCTTTAGAGTTCACTCTTAGAGTTTATTAAAAAAAAAAACGTTTCGAATTCAGTCTTGAAATAACCTGATATATTGTCTTGACCAATGCAATTTATAGGAGATAGTACATATGCACCCCATATTTCCCAACCATAAAGAAATATAGGGGCAATCAGTAAATCGAAATATAAATGAATATCACTTTTTTTTCACCAAACAGGGCATGTTTTAAACGTCCTAGAGCCTTTTTAGCTTTTTCACATAAATGTTTTATGCTCCAGCAAAATTTCCATTAGACGTCATTTCAATACCAAAATATTTGTTAGTTATTTCTAGTTTCTCATTACCAACAAAGAAGTGTCTCATAATTTCTTTTACTAGACCTATTAAATTTAACTACTTTTGATTTTTCTACATTGATATTCAAGTTCCAGTATATGTATTATTACGTTGCAAGAAATAGGTACATTCACATGTTCGAGGAAACTTGAAGTCTACAGGTAAAAAGTTATTTGCACACAGAAAAACATAAAGAATGTAGCCATGCTGATTAAAACCTTTGCTTTAATACCACAGTCTCGTAAGCTTGGTTGCCTTCAGTAACTGAGCGTTAAAGTCACCAACCAATTTAGGGGACAGCCCGTGCCATGAGTATCCACAAACGATTGCAATATGTCAGTGACTTCAACAAATTTGTCAGTTTGATCAGAATTAATTCCGGCAAATAAAGGCATATGCACGTCAAGTAATAACTGTTTGGTTTTATCATGTTTATCACTCACTGCAAGTGCCAAGGTTCTATCACTTGGAGTTTTGATTTCGTGAAGAATTATATCAGGCATCAACTTAAAAACAACAGATATGCCACCAAACGGGCATCTTTTATACTCTGCATCCACACCAGTCATACTTGATAGTAAACACAAAAAACATCCAGGCATAAACCAGTGAGGGTCCAGTGTGCTTTGAAGAAGACAAAGTTCATTAGGCTGGAACCAAGTTTCAGTTAAAGACAGAACATGGTGATTTCTAAACAAGTCGGCAATGTACTATTTGAAGCCTTTCCCATTAAAGCTACAGTCTTTTAAAGTACATTGTGGATGAGGCCTGTGGTTCTGCCCCTGGGACTCTTAGTTGTACTCATGAGACTCGTCATAGTACTCATGGAACTCACGATGGTTCTCTGTCCATATGTTCTCCTCTAAAGTCACTGTTTTGACTTTGCGGGTACCACTGGCATTGCTCATTGTCATTGTTTTGGACACACGTCCTTGGCCTCGGGGCAGCAACTGCCCTGAAAACTGCCCCCATACTGATCTGGCACCTGTCTTGCATGCCTTGTTTGACTCCCTCCCCATAAGCCACTAGTAGCTGAAGATTGCGGCCATTCAATAGGTCTGCTACGGCAACCTGGTGGGTATGGGTGGAATAGCCTTACTCGTACATTTTGATTTAGAGGCCAGTTGCCAGCTTGGAAGGTTTCTGCCTCGCTCAATCATTTACCCTGTAGAGAAAAGGCCACGTCTCAGTTAGAAAAGTGTATCTCATAATGTTGACCAGGAGCCAGATTGTGAATTTACGTTGCATGCAATTCGATACATATATTCACAGTTATTGTGGTAAATGTTGATTTGGTGCCATTAACACTTTTGAATATAATTTTTTAGTCCCCCGCCCACTTGGTGGGGGACTATAGGTTTGCACCTCGTCCGTCCGTCCGTCCGTCCTTCCGTCCGAAGCTTCTCCGGGCCATATTTCCAACACCATAACACCCACAGCTACCAAATTTAATGTGTTTGTACTTCCTAGGATAAAGGTATATGGTGTGCCAAAAGTAGGTCACTAGGTCAAATATCTGGGTCAAAGAATACATATGTATGAAAAATCTTGTCCGGGCCATAACTTTTTTGTCCTTTTACTTAGAGTCATGAAATGTAACACAAATGTAAAGCTTAGTCTAAGAGAGTGTCATAAAGCAAAATTAGGTCACTAGGTTAAATATTTGGGTCACCACGATATGTAAATATACAGAAATAAATTTTGTCCGGCACATATCTTCCCTATATTAACGCTACCTCTTCAATTTTTTTATGGTGGGTAGACCTTAGTTAGTAGCTGTGCATAGGCATTGTTTTGTGTGGCTAATTACTTGCATTAATTAATTATTTAACAAAGTTCGTTAAGCAAGACAAATTTTGTCCGGGCCATATCTTCTAAACTATTAATGCTAGCCCTTTGAATTTTTTGTGGTGGATAGACCATAGGTAGTAGGTGTGCATAGGCATTGTTTTGTGTGGCTAATTACTTGCATTAATTAATTATTTAACAAAGTTTGTTAAGCAAGACAAATTTTGTCAGGGCCATATCTTCTAAACTATTAATGCTAGCCCTTTGAATTTTTTATGGTGTGTAGACCATAGGTAGTAGGTGTGCATAGACATTGTTTTGTGTGGCTAATTACTTGCATTAATTAATTATTTAACAAAGTTTGTTAAGCAAGACAAATTTTGTCCGGGCCATATCTTCTAAACTATTAATGCTAGCCCTTTGAATTTTTTATGGTGTGTAGACCATAGGTAGTAGGTGTGCATACGCATTGTTTTCTGTGGCTAATTACTTCCATTAATTAATTAATTAACGAAGTTCATAAAGCAAGCTCAAGATACAATACAAATTTTGTCCGGGCCATATCTTCTAAATTTTTGATGCCAGCCCTTTGATTTTTTTATGGTGGGTAGACCTTAGAGGGGATATGGTAATGGGCACCGTCCGTGTGTCCGTCCGTCTGTCAAATATTTGGGTCACAGTAATACATAAATGTACAGTATTATCATTTCCTTACTGTAATTCTTAAAAAATTTTGACTTCTTGTTATAAAAGTTTACTGATAATGTATTGTGACCTAAAAGTGTGTCACGACGCAAAACTAGGTCACTAGGTCAAATATCTAGGTGACAGTGTAAACTCCGTGTAAAACCTTGTCCATGCCATATTTCCCTTACTATAATACCTACAGCTACCAAATTTATTATTTTAATACTACCTGGGGAGTTGTTGTGTCACATGGCAAAAGTAGGTCACTAGGTCAAATATCTAGGTGACTGTGAAATCCATTCAAAATCTTGTCCGGGCCATAACTTTTTTGTCCTTTTACTTAGATTAATGAAATTTTACACAAATGTGAAACTTAATCTAAGAATGTGCCATACTTTTAATTTTTTTTTCATCTAGGTCACACCCCTGTATAGTATTCCATTCAACCTCGTGGGCGACGAGCGGGGGACTATGTATTGCTCTGCAATACTCATTAACTTGTTTTATTTTGCTTTTGATTCTTGAGTGCTGATTTATAAATCATAGTTACCCCAGAACGTAGATACAAGTGAAAAGAATCAACGTTGCCTATAGTTCCAGAAAGGTCAACACGATCCAGGTTCATAGCATTGTATGCAGAGAAAACTGCAGACTCAGTCTCAACCGTACAATGAGTGTGTTCACCTTGATAAACAGAATGTGGTCCAGCTAGCTGTATTTTTGTGTGCACGACAGATTCAATGTTATGTTGTTCTGCAGTCCGATAATTTGCTCCAATAATGAAAATGTTAAAGACACCCTCTGGCTTTGACCAAATGTGGACAGCTTTGAAACCAATTTAATTAATCTAAGGTTAGGTCTACTATTTTGGTGCAACATAACGTCTTTTCCCTTTGATTCATAGTTGTCTTAGGAATCTGTAGAGTCCCTGTCATTTCCTTTTGTACTTCTAATACCAAATTGTTCCACAGACATTGGTTTTACAGAGAATCAACTTTAGCACTTAGCTCGTTCATCTTAACTTTCAACTTGGTTACCTCGCCTTGCAGGGGATCTACTTCCTGTTGCAAACTGGTAACTTCCTTTTTCACTTCGTCTGAGTGTTTTCCATTATGAAGAAATTGAATGGGCTGTTTGTCTCTTGGGAGGTCCCGGGTTTCGTTCTATATCCCCCACTAACAATATGCTCAAGGATAAAGTCATCACCATTTTAAGTGAGAATCTGCCATTCTGCGCAATGATATTCCATGATGGTGGGAATTTCAACCATGTACATGGTTTGACCAGACCAGCTCGTTGGCTCCACATTTGAATGTCCATCTGCATAGCTTCACAACTGGTTTCATTCGCCTTCCCCAGTCTTAACCAGTTTGGCTGACTGCTTATGTTTCCAATGTTCATGATTTTTCGAACAATTTTCTGACCAAGGTACTCATATGCTTAACCGTAGCGAATGTGTCTGATCACATGACCCCCACCGGCCGATGTTAATGACTAGAATTAGTCATTGGGTATTTTACAGGGCATCCCTATTTAGTGAGACTTTTTAATGATAAAATAGTACATAGAAGGGGTTTACACTATAGGAAACACTTGAAAAAAATTTGTTATGGACTCATACCACGGTGGTTTTAGTGTTGGTACCTTTCAAAACAGATTTCTTCAGTTTGTCGATGGGACCATCAATCTGCATGACCCGATTAAAACATGCGTGATTAATTATTAGCAGCATATATATGTCTTGGGGACATTTTTCACCAACCACAATTAAGTGGTATTTTGTGGACTCTGCGTGCATATGTGCCAGCATCTGAGCTTGTTGCCATGGTATTGGCAGACCTCATTTGTTATTTGCAAAAGCCACACTGCATATGTATTAGCCTTACTTGGTAAGTAGCAGTCAATGTTTTTAAAACCTTACATAAATAACCGTTGTATATGAAATAGTTGCCCTCATATGGTCATACATGACAACATAGTTCATATGCAGGTGATCCTAACTCTTACTTACGAAACCCCCCAAGCCAATATGAACACTGAATCGAACTTTAATAATAGCAATTTACTAATATTGTGCTGTGATCCCCACATGCTTTGACTGAAGCAATGGATATATGAATGCCTGGTAATCCACTATATAGGCATGTAAGATTGGATTGGCATTGTTCAATTAGCTGGGTTTCTGTAAGAAAATGTACCACAAGGGGGTCAACAAATGAAGTAATCAATACATCTATCATTTGCAGGAAGTAGATAAGGAGACACAGGAATTGACAATACCAGCCCTACTATAAACAATAAATATAAAACCAGTCCACTCCATGGAACAATCGTTAAATCTCTGAATATGATTCACAGCTTCATCGTGACAATAATTAATACAAGCAACATGACTGTAGTCCATATTCGTTATGACCACTGGGATAATGCCAGAACTGCTAAAAAACCCGACTGTATTGTAAATGATTCTGACTGCTGTAGCTATTAACCAATGCTATTTAAAAATAATTTAGACAAAGTTGAAGCTAAGAGCAATGATAATGATTATAGGACACTTCTACTTAATCATGTAAAATAAGCAGCTGCTGTATACTTCATCATAGAAATACTGCTGATAGTCTTGGAAGTTAACTTGCGGTCAATATAATTGCAGCAGTGCAGTTAATTATGCAATTTTACACCAAGAAATATTCATGTGGCGGACTCATTTCAAGATACATGATTGGCTGCCAACATTGTCTGATCAGAGCAAAATTTACTTCTATATGACAGTCCAATTTAAGCTGAGAGACTAAGGGCTCAACAATAATGGTCACAAATGTAGGTAAGCCATTGGAATGGGATTGCTGGGCCAAAACAAAGTTTAAATTGGCCCTAAACAGTTCATCTGTTGAACCTCAGCTCGAGGAGAGTGAAGCATTTGGCGATAATTTAGAGAATTGTTTCTAAAGATTATGTCAAGAAATAAAGATAATATACTGCAGCATGATCATTTAAATACACTCATAAGCGACCTACCCAATATACATCCACATTATTAAGTTTGAAGTGATTGTGGTGTATGGTTGTCGAGAACTAGTCGAAAATGTGAAATACCAGGGCAATCCCATTTGACTTACCTTCTGATCAATAGGAAGCCATACAGTAGCTGACAAGTGCTAAATTAAAAAGAAATCGTTAAAAGTCATGGGCCGGGAGCATAAGCACCAGGTAAACATGTTTGGTTAAACCTTCTACAGGTACATTTCCATAACGTTTCAACAAAGTCTCAATGCCGATTTTGAAGAAGTCTAAATTACCAAAAACAAGCAAACAAAACACAAAACCAAAAAACAACAAAGCAAAAAAAAAAAAGAAAAAAAAAACAAAAAACAAAAAACCGAAAAATACACACAAAAAAAAAAAAACAACCCCCAGAAAAACCCCCAAAATAAAACGAAACACAAAAAAACTAAAAACAAAAAAAACAAAAAACAAAAAAACTAAAAACAAAACAAAAAAAAACCCCACCACCCCCAAAACCCAAACCAAATATCATAAAAGTAAGAACCCCCCCCCAACAAAAGCAGCACCACACGTTACAACATTAAAGTCAGAGGATCCTCAGAAGTGTTCTTATGGAATTTCAAAGCAACTTGGGGGCAGAAAATGTTTTAAAGTTTTTCCAAAAAGCGTTAAAAACATGAAATATTCAGTTTTACTGAATTTGACATGAATACATGGCTAGCCGAATTAGACAAGATACATTATTAGAACCCCAATAGACACTTGGAACTCATAAATCCGCATAGAATTAGGATATTAACAAGAAAACACCTTACCAGGTAAATCCAGAAGAGTGGCACACCATTGCATGATCAAAAGTCTGTTTTAACATATCACAGCAATCTGGCACGGAACAAGAAGGTACATGTACTACTTACGCATTCATTAATTTAATTTTAAATGAATTGTTAAATTCCGTAGTTTTAACCTTGTACAAACCATTGTTCGTATACTTCACAGCTGTTTATCAATAACGTATAAACCCAGCAATGCAGGAGGAGGAAAGGCACCATAAACTCAATACTCAATGGCAGAACTCCCCAAAATCCAGATAATAATCAGTGAAATGATAATCTATGGCAGTTTATCTTATCTGTTTAAGTCTAACCTTAACTTAAAGCTATTTAAATTTAAGCAGAGAGACATTTTCCAAGAGGAGCAGATAAGTTTTTGACAAGAATTCCGAATTACTCTCTATATCTTTATTGTGAAATCATTCATTGATGACCACTCTAAAGAGAAAAATAAACTCATTCATGCTCCGTAGACTTCGGCACAGCTTTCAACCTGTCTTGGTCTAATATGCTGTACTAGAAACTGGCATATACGCTATTTGGGTGTCATTTCCTCAATACCGTTCTAGGCATGTGCGCACCAATAAAAAAACTGTGATAAGACCACCGTGGTGCCATACTCTCAAGACGCCAAGGAACAAGGCAGGGCAATATTTTTAGTCAGAGTTTATTCAACATTTGCGACCGCAACCAAATCTGTCCTATCCATGCTTTGTAACTTTCTTGTCCAGAATCTCATGCATGCAGACGATCTGGTTATTTTATCTATATCAAGTTCAGGTTAAAAATGTCCTCTTGCCAAGATACTAAAATACTGCCAAAATTGGGAGCTTTAAATAAAGTTGAACAAAGCAAAATTACAATTATTAACAACCAAGGAAGCTATTACAAGAAAATTGTATGTTGGGATAGGCTGTTTTTTGTCAAATCAAAGAAATACATTTACAATTTGCTAACTGCGAGTCATTTGCAGCGGCCCAACAGCATTCTTACATTAAGGCTACAAAATCAGCCTTCAACTTGAAAGGGGTTTTGTGAAATGCACAATTAACACCTCACAGAGCCATACCGCTATACCCAAATTTCGTTATCCTTCCAGTGTCTTTGTAAATCTGTGGTGACAACGTTGACATCAAATCACTATAGTATTATACCTAGCAAATGTGATTCCTATCAAGATAAAAGATGCCTTTAAGCTATGATAAATTCTGCTTTGGATTGCACAAAAAACGCAACCAACATTGTGATCTGGGGCACGCTCTGCAGCTTATTAAAACTATTACAAAGTATTTTGAAAAAAAAAAACAATCATCCATTTAAAAAACTCAGGAATAAATTACTGTTTGGTGAAATATCTGCAGAACTCCCAAAATATGTTCACAACCCGAAATGATGGGGGAATTTTCTTGAAATCATCATCCTTTTATGCTGAGGTACACAGAGTAGCACTCACTGGGAACAGTCAATTAATTAATTTGCTGTCATTATGAAGATTTTGTTATGTGAAATCCACAAAGAGGGCCTAAATGAACTTGCCAGCTATGCTACATTTAAATTCAATTTTCAATGTGAAGAATACTTTTCCTTAATACACAATGCTCAGCACGAGTAAGTGCACACTACAATACGGTGTAACGGTCATAATTTAAGAGTTGAAACAGTCAAATACACATGCCCTGTCACTCTGATGGAAATCAGACTTCTATTTCTGTTGTAAACGCACTCTGTATTATTTTAGATTGTACATGCTGCAAGCAAGAGACACTATTTATAATCAACAAAGTTAAACAACTTTGCCCAAACGTTAGGACCCAAAGTACTGAAGAGAAATTACAAAATTGATGTCAGCTCAGGGTGACGTTATTCTGAAATAGGCCAAAAATTTAGCTATATAGCTTTGAAAAAAGTGGATATTGACTAGAAAGAACGGAAGGCACAGTACTCTTGTCGTAGAGAGATTAACATATAGACTACACTACGGAATGTGATGTTTGGATGATACAGCTGTTGACTTTTTTTGCTTTTGTCTCTCTTTCTCTTTTTTTTGATCTTGTCAGTCTTATCTATAGCCTAGGGGCTTCACTTGGCCTAGATTATACAACAGATATATCAGTGATTGGTGTTCTTAAACTGCATGTTTCACTATTAGTTACTATTTGCACCAATAGATGGCAACCTTAAATGTTTGACAATTATTTTAATTTTACTTGTTGCCCATGGAGGGCACCATTTTATTTACTTATATGTTGGCCTAATTAGCACCTTTTTTGCAAAAGGTGTTACTATTTTAGCACAATTGCACAGACACAAGTTAATGATAAGAGGCAGTATATTTCTGTTATGTACATAATGAATTACTTTTACGAACACGTGCTCTGGAGTGCTGATTCTGACCACACAGAACACCCAAATATTCAAACTGGTACAATAATAACAGATCTGGGACACGTCTGAACACAATACCTCATTTGTACTGGAATAAATGCAATGAACTGGGTCGTGTGGATTATGGCATGCATGCATACTGCCCTCCATTGAACTATTCTTTTCAGGAATGGATATTTGGTACGGTTGGTATGTGCGGTTCCCATTTCCGGCCAGGTGATTGGTGACGCAGGCTGCAGGTTCGAGACCTGGCAGTTCCATGGTCACAAAACATAATCAATGGGGATGCCTGATCGCATGTGCATGGTCCCATGCACGTCAACATATATACATACATTGATTATGGTTTTCGCTTGTCAATGTTGCCATTACATTGGAGTCCCACCAAAATGTTCCACCACAATCTGTCACGATGGTAGGGTCTACTGTGGACTCTGCTTGCTGTCTTGTATATGTAGAAAATTTTATAAACCCATGGGCTGAAGAACATTTTCTGGCTGTCTTGCTGACGGGATGCTTTTGATATGTGGCCAGTGGAGCAGTACCAATTTACCATTATTGCAAACTCCTCTCGTAACGTTTTCCGCAATTCATGTTTATCAGCATGGCTATTGTTCCATAGAATATGATGGTCTAGGCAGCAGCTTTCCTTGGCACACTTGTGGGACACAATGCAAAGCTGTTGAATAGGCCCACAATTTGACAGCGAGAGAGTCAAGTTCTTGTATTTAAATGTGTGTGGAGTAAATCTCGCACTTCTTCATTGACTGGACTGTTTGGATTCAGCGGGACTTGCCTTTATGCACTAGTATATTGTTTTGGTTGTAGTATTAAGACAATGTATTGTTCTTCTATTATCTGGTGTAGAGGGGTAACAATAAATGTATTTATTATTATTATTATTATTATTATTATTATTATTATTATTATTTTTTTTTTTTTTTTTTTTTTAATATGTAATAATAACAATGTTATATTAAGGCGCCAACAATTACCAGAGACCTTCAAATCAGTTAAAATGGAGCTTTTTCTTCTTTTGAGATGATGAAGTACTAATCTTTATCCATGCCAAAATGTTTCAATGTGACATGTTTACTTCTGTGCAAAACTTTAAGATGAAAAACTGTCCCTGCTTTATACAGTCCATCAGTTATTTGGCTGTTAGACGTGGTCACTAATGGTGATGTTAGGAAATCATTCACAGCCAAAGTCTCACTGGATGTGTTTTTACAGGTGAGCAGATCATTTCACAGGTGACAGATTAGAATCACCATGTTGTTTTTAAGTTACAACAGAGTTTAAGAGATTAGCAATTTCGTCATCCTTCTAAACGGCCTGAGCAGATGTCATTTGTGAGTATTTAAAGTCAGCAAATCTCCTTTGTTATCTTTGGTAGTGAATATCTCAGAATCAATTTTTTACAAGACTTGGTAATTTTGAGACAGCCTCATTCAAAACTGGATGGATGAATCTTTGTGAAATTAACGGCTATGTAAAGACAAGAGTATAAATTAGGTAACCATTTTTGTTTGGCAGTATTCCAATTTTAAATGCTACTTTTTGAGCTCCAAAGTGGAAAAAGTCAATGTTAATTGCAGATGCTTCAAAATTTATTGATATAAAAACCGTTCCTTTGAACAGAAAGAAAAAAAAAAAACACAAAGAAAACAAAAACCAAAAAACAAAAAAACAAAACAAAACAAAACAAAAAAAAAACAAAACAAAAAAAAAAAAAAAAACAAAAAAAAAAAAAAAAAAACAAACAAACAAAACAAAACAAAACAAACAAACAAACACAAAATATAAACAAAAACACCCCCCCCCAAACCCAACAAAAAAGGTTCCCTAAGTTATACTATTGTCTTTGCATGACCGTTGAATTCAAGCTTTTTATGTAAAAATTTTTGTTGTGATCCTTTCTCAAAGTGTACAAACAGACCCCTCGAATAGACTGTCCCTCAAATTTTACAAATTAATCTTTAAATATTTATTGTTACACGCAAAGAAACTACAAGTATTGACAAAACTAAAAATGTATACATCGATGGGTTTGTATTAAGAAAAACAGACACAGTGGAAATTTTTGTACCACTCTATTATATATATCCTAAGTAAGAGCAGGCACCTTAAAGTTCTTCATGAATATAACCAAGTTATACTCTATATGTGTTTACATTTTGTCTGTGTCATCTTGTATTATGATAAAACGAACTTTTGTAAGCCAAAGCAGATTATTGAAATGACTCAGTCTGGTTGTCACGACCCATAGGTCGCTTAGATGTTTTACAGGAAGACCAGGTGAATTACAGTGTAGTCGGTTTCAATGTACTCTCGGGGAATCCCCTATGATGGTTTTTTTTGAGGCCTCGCACGTTGTCAGTGTAGTCGGTATCAATGCACTCTCGGGAAATCCCCTATGATGGTAAATTTGAGGCCTCGCACGTTGTTTTGCTAGACCAAACACTCGATTTGTAAGTGTTGGGGTTGTTTGTATACATTCTTTAAGATTTCTTTTGCAATCGTGGCCACGTCTTGTAAACACAGTCTATCATATGCACGCTTAGTTCTTTCGAAGATATTTAAGATGAATATGCTATGAAAGCCCCCATTAGAGTCCTTGGAGGTTTTAACACACAGCTACCATGAGCACTGAAACTTGATCGCTCGTGCTACAAGAGAAAGGTATATTATTATGTCTGTGTGCCAACACAGACATACTGTTTTTCTGGGAATTCTTTATCATGTCTGTG
The DNA here is from genome assembly GCA_964020975.1 of Hermodice carunculata. NCBI lineage: Eukaryota > Metazoa > Annelida > Polychaeta > Eunicida > Amphinomidae > Hermodice > Hermodice carunculata. The sequence goes on along the minus strand of OZ026626.1, from coordinate 59,214,267 downwards.
TGCCAACACAGACATATTGTTTTTCTTTCTTTTTTTTCTTTCTTTCTTTCTTTCTTTCTTTCTTTCTTTCTTTCTTTCTTTCTTTCTTTCTTTCTCTCTTTCTTTTTTTCTTTCTTTCTTTCATACTTTCTTTACAGCCAAATTTGTCCGACATTTCATTGAAATATTATACGTAGAAACTCCAAACTTGGCACAAGTATACTTCTATAGATAAAGTCTGGCCTTTTTGTAATGAGAGGTAATGTTTTTCAAAATTATGCACAGGAGGGCTAATTAAAGTTTTAAATCTTCAATATTTTATATACTATAATAGATGTAGTTCCGGGTGTATTGGAGTTCCATCAGATTAAGGCAAAGGTCATTTCAAATGTCAAGATCATGTCAAGGTCAAAGGTCATGTCAATGTCAAAGGTTAATTTTAGGTCAAAATGTTAATTTAAAGCCAAAATGCCAGTTTAAAGGTCAAGGACCACTTTAGGTAGAGGTCATTTCAAGGACAAAGGCCACTTTGGATGGTGCCTTTCTTGTAGCCATAACTTAGTCAATTTTTATCCAATTTCAATCATGTTGGGCTCGAATTGTAGCTATTGTAAAACTGCAATTTTTTGAAGTCTCGCCTTTTTGTAACGAGAGGTCATACTTTTCAAAATTATGCAAGTCAGACCTATTTAAAGTTTTGAATCTTTGATACCTTATATACTATAGTAGATAGAGTTCCAAGTGCACAGGAGTGCGATCATAGCAAGGGAAAGGTCATCTCGAATGTCAAGGTCATGTCAAGGTCAAAGGTCATGTCAAGGTCAAAGGCCAACTTTAGGTCAAAATATCATTTTAAAGGTCAAGGTTCACTTCAGGTAGAGATCATGTCAAGGACAAAGGTCAATTCAAAGTCAGAGGCTACTTTCGATGGTGGCTTTCTCCTAGCAATAACTCGGTCAATTTTAATGCAATTTTGATCATGTTGGACTCAAATTGTAGCTCTTGCAACACTGCAAATTTTGAAATTACGTGTGACCCCTACAGGTCAAAGATCAATGTCATCTGCACCTTTGAAACTTTCACTCAGCCATAACTCGGCTAATTTCCATCCAATTCTGATCATGTTGGACTTAGATTGTGGGTATTGTAACACTGCACATTTTTGCAATTTACATGTAACCTGTAAAGGTTAAAGATCAAAGGTCAATGTCATTTGGAATTTGAAATTTTTATCCAGCCATAAGCTTAATGGAATGTGAAGTTCCAAAGCACAAAAGTTGTACCATTTAATATTTACAACTTTCGAAAACACACACACAGATTTGCTTTGAAGTTTCTTTCTTTCTTTCCTTCTTTCTTTCCTTCTCCTCCTTTTCTTTCTTTCTTTCTTTCTTTCTTTCTTTCTCTCTCTCTCTCTCTCTCTCTCTCTTTCTTTCTTTCTTTCTTTCTTTACAGGCAAATTTGTCCGACATTTCATTTGAAAAGTATTATACATAGACAATCCAAACTTGGCAAGATTATACCTGCGGACATGGTGCCTGGACTTTTTGTAAAGAGGTTCAACGGTTTTGAAAATTATGCAAATTAGGGCGATTTAAAAATTTAAATCTTGAATATCTCCAAAATTACTATAGGTACAGGTAATTAATCCAACTTCGATTAATATATTGGTAACACTGCACATTTTTTTGTAATTTACATGTGACCTCTAAAGGTGAAAGGTCAATGTCATTTTCACATTTGAAATTTTCATCTGGCCACAACTCGGTCAATTTTCATCCAATTTTAAGCATGTTGGACCCAACCTGTAGGTATTGCAATACTGCATATTTTTGCAATTTACATGCAATAGGGTAAGACATAAAAGATTCAACTGAAAGACACAGGAAGCTGTAGTTTTCATTGCAGTGAGGTTGCAAGGTTAGGAACCGTACAAGCCACAGGCAGCCAGGTCAGTGTTCAATGTAAATAAAGCATGCACAAATATGAATAAACTTACGTCTACAAGTTGTATCATGCTTGGAAGACTACTTGGTTCATGAGAATAAAATGGAAAAGAATGATGACATAGACTGTGGTAGTTTATGTATCATTACATACTATCAAAAATATTGTCTTTCTTTCTTTCTTTTTTATGTCTATGTTGGCACACAGACATATTTTTTTCTAGGAATTCTTTCTTTCTTTCTTTCTTCCTTTCTTTTTTCTTTCTTTCTTTCTTTCTTTCTTTCTTTCTTTCGTTCGTTCTTTCTTTCTTTCTTTACAGGCAAATTTTTCCGACACTTTATTTAAAACGTAGAAACTCCAAACTTTGCACAATTATACTTCTGTAAATGAAGTCTGGCCTTTTTGTAATTGGAGGTTACTCTTTTCAAAATTATGCAAATGAGGGCTTATCAAAGTTCTAAATCTTCAATATCTTCTATACTATAGTAGATGTGGTTCGTAGGGTACAGAAGTTTGATCATAGCAAGGTAAAAGCCATCTCAAATGACAAGGTCAAAGGTCATGTCAAGGTCAAAAGTCAGTTTTGCCCGAAATATCATTTTTTAGGTTAAAGTTCACTTCAGGTAGAGGTCATCTCAAGGCCAATTTCGATGGTGGCTTTCTTGTAGCCATAACTTGGCCAATTTTCATCCCATTCTTATCATGTTGGACTAAATTGTAGGTATTGCAACATTGCACATTTTTATAAGAACATGTTACCTCAAAAGGGCAAAGGTCAAGGTCATTAGGCCCTTTGAAAATTTCATCTTGCCATAACCTTGTCAATTTTCATCAAATTTGGTTCAATTTGGGGTTCAATTGTGGGTATTGTACAGCTGTGCAATTCACATGTGACCTGTAAAGGTCAAAGGTCAAGGTCATTGGGATCATGAAATTTGCATCCAGCCATAAGCTTAACGGGAATGTGAAGTACCAAACGATTAAAGTTGTAGCATTTAATATTTAAAACTTTTGAAGGCACACAGACAGATTTGCTTTTGAAGCAAATCTTCTTTTCTAGTTTCTTTCTTTCTTTCTTTCTTTCTTTCTTTCTTTCTTTCTTTCTTTCTTTTTTTCTTTCTTTCTTTACAGGCAAATTTGTCCGATATTTCATTTGAAAAGTATTACCGGTAGACACTCCAAACTTGGCATAGTTATACTTCTATGGATGAAGTCAGGCCTTTTTGTAGTGAGAGGTCATGTTTTTCAAAATTGTGCAAATGAGCGCTAATTGAAGTTTTAAATCTTCAATATCTTATGTGTTATAGTAGATTGGGTTCCAAGTGTATAGGAGTTCGATCATAGGAAGGTAACGGTCATCTTAAATGTCTAGGTCATGTCAAGGTCAAAGGTCATGTCAAGGTCAAAGGTCAATTTTCAGCCAAAATGTCATTTTTGAGGTCAAGGTCCACTTCAGGTAGAGGTCATTTCAAGGTCAAAGGTAATTTCAGTGTCAGAGGCCACTTTCGATGGTAACTTTCTTCTAGCCATAACTTGGTCAATTTTTATCCAATTCTGATCTCAAACTGTAGCTATTGTACACTGCACATTTTTGAAACTTACATGTGACCTCTTAAGGTCAAAGGTCAAGGTAATTTGGATCTTTCAAAGTTTCATCCAGTCATAATCTGGCCAATTTTCATCCAATTCTAATCATGTTGGACTCAAATTGTAGGTATCGCAACACTGTACGTTTTTATAAGAACATGTTACCTCAAAAGGGCAAAGGTCTAAGTCATTTGGCCCTTTGAAAGTTTCATCTTGTCATAACTTGGTCATTTTGCATCCGATTTGGTTCATATTGGGCTTAAATTGTGAATATTGTAACTCTGTGCACTTTACTTGTGACCTGTAAAGGTCAAAGGTCAAGGTCATTTGGACTTTAAAATTTGCATCCCGCCATAAGCTTAATGTGATGTAAAGTACCAAAGGATAAAAGTTGTAGCATTTAGTATTTACAACTTTTGAACACACAGATTTGCTTTGAAGCAAATCTTCTTTTCTAGTTGCCATTGTAGTTATGTCTGTGTGCCAATATAGACATTATTGTTTTTCATTCTGTTTTTCTTTCTTTCTTTCTCTCTTTCTTTCTTTCTTTCTTTTCCTTTGTTTCTTTCTGTCTTTGTTACTTTTTTCTTTCTTTCTTTCCTTCTTTCTTTCTTCCTTTGTTTCTTTCTTTCTTTCTCTCTCTGTCTCTCTCTCTGTCTCTCTCTCTCACTCACTCTTTCTTTTACCGGCAAATTTGAACGACTTTTCATCTAAAAACTATTATACATAGAAACTTCAAACTTGAAATGGTTGTATTTCGATACATGAAATCTTGAGTTTTTGTAAAGAGCCTCAACGGTTTAAAAAATTATGCAAATGAGGGCCTTTCGAAAATTTAAATCTTAAATCTTAAATATCTCCAACTATTATAGATACACGTGACCAAACTAACTTCAACCCGCATGATTGTAACGCTTCACAGTGACATGTGACTTCTAAAGGTCAAAAGTCAAGGTCATTTTGCCTTTCGAATTTTCATCTAACCATCTAACTTGGTTAATTTTCATCTGATTTGGTTCAAGTTGGGCTTAAAAAAGGGATATTGGGAGAGTACATTTTTGAGATTAACATGTGATTCTAAAGGTCAAAGGTCAGAGTCATTTGGATGTTTGAAATTTTCATTCAGCCATGACGCAGCAAATTTTCATCCAATTCTAATAATGTTAGACCCAAATTGTAGGTATTACAACTCTGAGCATTTCTTAATGAACAGAAAAAAAACCTGCAGCCTCCCTCTCATTTCATCAAAAGGTCTGAGCCCCCACCCCCTCCACATTTTAGATTTTTTGATATGACACTGGCTGAATGCAGGATTGTAAGACACGTATGCGTTTAGACTACAGCGGCAAATGTGACGGCCCATCTCCCCGGCCTCATAGGTTTTTGTTGTTGTTGTTTAAATGTAATGTAAGGGGCGTTCAAAGTCACCTTTTGTAAATTAGACATGTCAGCAAAGCCTGATATAGATGGATACATCAGAGTACTGAATATTTTGCCCATCCCCCTGTGTGTTTGCTTTACACTGAAAGTTTTGCTTTGTTTTGTTTACTCGGATCTGGGAATCCTCCAAAGAAATTGTACAAACATACCTGTAAAACTTTGGATTTTGAACCTTGTTAATGTAAAACTGAGGATTGTGGATCTTGTTCGATATATTTCGGCACCCCCTTTAATGTGTAGGTATTCAGTCATCCCCTCGCTGCCTCCAGGTGAAGCAAATGTTGACACCCTCATTTTCCATCATAGACATATATTCTGATCAACTCCTATGACAAACGTAAAAGAAAAAATAAATACGGCCAATTGTCCATTCAGATTTGTCCTTTGTTATGCATTTTTTCTATTTATATCTGCAAGCCTTAAAATGATCTTGATCCGTTAAATCGAGTTAATACAGAGATATTATTAAAAAATGAAACTAAGCCAACAGAAGAATCACAAGTACAATAAGAAAACAGAAAACTCAAATGGCAAGCCGGAAAAATACCGACAAAATAACAAAACAGCAAATGCATTGGGTCACTCATATATTATTGAAGGGGTAGACGCGCCGTGTATTTTAGTAGACCTGTATATATATTAGAATAACTGAAGCTGCTTTCATGTATAACCCATGTATTATTATTATTATTATTATTATTATTATTATTATTATTATTATTATTATTATTATTATTATTATTATTATTATTATTATTATTATTATTATTATTATTATTATTATTATTATTGATTTAAACATATTCTATTTGCAAAAAACAATTGGCCGACAGGTTCACCAGCCCCTCTTATACATTTATAAGACTACAATGAATTTGTGAGCACCAATGCACAGACAAAGGTCACTTGCAGGACCACAAATAGGAAGAGCCAAAGAGGGAAACGGTGTGTGAGCATAAATACAAACAGAAATAATTGTATAAGACTACCGAACTTAAATCATGTTTTAAAGCTACCAGAAAATTTAATATACTTATGGGCGGCCTAACAAATGTCCATATTTTGACTTCTTGGAATTCGTATCTTGGATTCCGAACAATGAAGTTTTCAAGTTGAAAATTATCAATAGTTATTATTTTACATTGTAGTTCGTTCCGTAGTGTTACATAATTGTTTCATTCAAAGAAAAAGTGATAGTTAGTTTCCCGATAAGCTCCATATGAGGGTGAACGAGACCCAAGAACGCCAATTTTCTACACTGCTGAGCTGGATAGAGCCCATTCTCACTCTAGAATGGATAATGGCAATTTTTCTATCTCCAAAATGACACAATTTGTTACGTTTTGGACTTGGCCTGAATGACTCTTGTTTGCCTTGTCCCAGCTGAAACGGTTCCCGGTAGTAATCTGGAAAGGTATGCTGGGGCTATTCCGTGAACAATTTTGAAGAGAAGTACTAGTTTTTTGTTTCCTTCTACGCTCAGCTAATTTTCCCAGCCAGTCTCTGAGTAAATATGTTGGAGACCAGTGTAAGCAAAAGCCCCTGTTCGCACCCGGGGTGCAGTCAGCTGAACATATTCAAGTATATCCCTGGCAGGTTTTGCGCATACATCCCAGACCACACTGCCATACTCCAGGCAAAGACGCAAAAAGGAAAGGTAAATATATTCAAGACCTTTTCTGTTTAACATCTACTGTAGAGGTTTAAGGACACCAACAAGTTTCTTTTTTTTACGGCTTTTGCAATAATGTGATTAAGATTAACTGACCATGAAAGATTAAAAGACAGCCAGACCGAGGTGTTTGTGCACCTCTACATTTTCAAGATTATTGTTGTTGAAAGTCAAGTTGGGATGATCCACAGAGATGTTTTTTCTACTTACAAGAGCCTCCGGCAGTGCCCAGGTAACAAATTAAACTGACGTCAAAAGAGGTTAATGTGTAAAAGGGGAAAGAACATCCATTTTCAACATGTTTCAACAAATGTCCAAGTTACCCAAGGCCTGACAAAAATATATGTGTTGTTCCGGTAACCTAACAGAGCATATAGGCTAGCGGCAAATGCTTCAAAAGTGCCCTAAAAATAGGTGCAACCCCAACCAAAGGTATAACAAAACACAACCTATATCAAAATGTGCGTACATGTCTCCTCTTGACAGAAAAATAGGTTGTGGAGTCCAAAAAGTGTTTTTTGGTATGTTTACACGCCCGTTTCTATGGCAACCTATATTTTTTTTGGAAAAGGACTACTTTTCACTAATTTTTTAATATCTGCCTTAATTTTGTAGATAAGCACTCCAAATTTCATCAGAAGGTAGCACTAACCTTACTCTTTCAACAGGCGTGAAGCTTTTTAAAAATTATTTGAATAACATCATTATTATTATAATTATATGCAAAATTTTGTCATCTATTTGGCAATATAAATACCTCTATTTGTTGATGTTGTTTCCTGCAGTTGCCAAATTACCAAAAATGGGGGTAAATGTTAAATGATGAAGGTAATATACTTCCAGGGATATGCTGATACCAAATTTACTGGAGTATATGAAGTGGACACCATTACATGTATACAAATTAGGCTTCAGATGTTGGGGTTTTTGAAGCCATTCTAGAGATGTATATCACACATTATGTGCTATACCAATGCAAAAAGTTACATTTCCTTGAAAAGTGCTTCAAAGCATATAGAACATAGAATCCCAATCGTCTTATCAACATTTTTTGTTCACATCTTTACTGAAATTTTATGGGTCCGCCACGGGGGGGGGGGGGGGGATTATGTTTATGGGTTGTCTGGTCTGGCTAGCTTGTGGAAAAGTGCTTTCTCTAGAACGCATTGTTGGAATTTGAGCAAATTTAGCATATGTATTACCGAGAGAAAATGAAGTGAAGACAATTTAGAAACCCTATCATTAAATGTATGCAAATGAGGTCATCTTCAAATTATGATTTTATAATTTATGTGTTGTGTTGTAGAGGCACCAGAAAGCACAAATCTGGGCACATTTCTGTGATTGTCTCATAATCAGTGTTACTGAGAATGACTGTGCATATTGTCAAAATGCGTTGCATGATTGATAATATACACATGGTGAACTGGATTATTTTCTAAAATGAAGCTTGGACCTGGTAAGAACACCCACGTTTTAATGTATTTGCAGGTTAGATAATTTTGTACCGTGAACCTAAAATCATAGACCTGGAACCGCCATTCAAGAAGCCAACCCCAGCCAAGCTAAATCCCAATACCTGTTTTATGTAGCAAAGCTCTCAACACAGGAAAAGGGACTGATTTCAAAACTACTTTGGAAAAGCTACGATATATGATTGCTTCCACCACAGACCGATCAGCTGCTCAACTACCGCCCACTGAGGATGCATTTGAGCAACATGTGAAAAGGGCACTAAACCAATGTGCCATCTGGTGCCACAATGGCATTGATCAATTACATACAGCTCTTAAAGCACTATCATTTCGAGACATAACAAAAATTAATGAATATTTGGGTCTTAATTATTCAAACACACATTTCCGCAAAGTTTTTGTGAAATCGTGTACGCTTACACAACAACAATTCGAAAACCAGATTCTAATAAGAAAAAAATAGATCAAATGTTTTGCAGCATTCCTTTCAAACACAAAATTATTGATTCACTAAACATTCAGTCCCTTTTCAAAGTGTTCGTAACATGATTCCCAAGGATTGCAAAATAAAAGACCCCCCACCCTCCCCATCACTTCCTATAAATATGGCAACAATATTGGAGAAAGTATCATGAATTACAAGCAATTTTTGGCTTCAATTACTCTTGAAGATATCGCAGCGAATCAAAATTGTGATGGTATGTCTAACAGTAAATATTCACATTTTGTTGATGCATACCACAAACATGTATTTACAGGTAATTTAGATATCGTGCAAAATTCAAGTTTAAAAGAAATTATGAAAAAAGGTACAAAATTTCGGATATGCCCCAAGTTGAACATTGACAGTATTTTTTCAGGATACATGTGATGCATTTGATTCCTACTGTATGAGATGGGCAAAGAAAGAAAAATAGAATTTCAGAAATTTAAAGGACAGTTATCAAACTTGAAAAAAGTCTCTAGAAAAAGAATTTATTGTTACAAATCCCACATTAAGAATTTCAATACGGTTAATCTAAAACAACCTGAAGTTTCAAAAGCAGTCAAAGAACTACAAGAAAGTTTTGTAGTCACTAACATAGATAAGGCAGGGAACAATCTTGGGATCATCTGCAAAAAATATTATTGGGATGTTTTGAAAAAAGGACTTGGTATAAACAATATTTCAGACATAAGAGGAAATGATGTATATAAATTATACAAACAATCCATTGATAATTTGATAGATACACATAAAGATGAGACAAAAAGGAATTTTAATACCCAAATTTCTGAAGAGGACTCCTCTATTCCACTTTTGTTCTGGATACCCAAATTACATAAAAACCCTTTTAAATCTAGATTCATAGCCGGTGCTGCAAAATGTACAAGAAAACAATTATCAAAAGAAGGAACATTGTTTTTGACTGCAATTAGGAATCATTTTCGTAAATACTGTAATGCAATTTCTAGAAACAGTGAATTAAATTGTTTTTGGAGTATTAGCAATTCTTCCGAGTTAGTCTCTAAAATCAAAGATGTAAAAGCAAAAATTATCAAATGTTTTGATTTTTCTTCACTGTCCACAAATCTACCCATAGATGAAGTCAAAAGTTCACTTTCAAAATTAATAAGCAAAATGTTTAACCATAATGGTAAACCATACATTAATATTAATTCATACACAAAGAAAGCATAACACAACAAATATTCAAAAAGTAACATTAAATCGTACACTGTTGAAACTTTGATAGATGGTATAAAATTTCTTTTGGATAATACGTTTGTTCAATGCGGACCATTGTTTTTTTCAACAAATAAAAGGCATTGCAATGGGTAGCAACTGCACCCCTTTGCTGGCAGATTTGTATTTAACCTGGCTTGAATTTAAGTATATGGATAAACTGATGAAAAAGGACTTTCAAATGGCTACAGAATTATCAAACAACGCAAGATATATTGATGACATTGCTTGTGTAAATGTACAAAATTTCAGTAAAATTGTAAAAGAAATTTACCCGAAAAATAAAAATGACAGGTTTTGTATTAAAGTCTATCACAAAATAGATAAGTTTAACTTTGAAGTAGTTAATTATCCTTTCCCAGGCAGTATTATTTCGGATACTATTGGATATAATACTTTTTTTTCACAGACTTTGAGATTTGGTCGTATTTGTTCTAAATTTCAGGACTTTGCATCTAGAACCAAATTTTTATTTACAATAAACTTGAGTCAGGAAGATTTAAAGATGTACTTTTGATCAAATATTTCTACAAATTTTGCTGTAATTATCCGGAGATGGTTAGAAAGTTTGGCTTCAATAATTTTAGAGATTTTAGACTTGCCTTTTTTTCGACTTAATTTTATCTTTTGACATCATTCTGTTTTAACGTTCACCTTTCAAACATTTTAGGCTAGCTTGATTTCTCTTAGGTTAAACCCCCAAGGGCTATCGGTAGCGAGTATCGGCCTACGACAGTTAGAAGCTTGCCTAATTGTACTTGATATCTTGTTAATATTTTCATTGCATTCTCTTGACTGAAATACAAATGACTATCGGTAGCAAGTAGCGGCCTACCACAGTAACATGTTTGCTTAATTGTACTCAAAATCCTGTTAAGAAAAATTGTTTTGATAACATGTTTATGGCATAAATGCCAATGACTTTCATTCTTTTCTGACATGCCTAAATGCACTTTTACTCAATGTTAAAAAATTACTCAAAAGTGACAGCATTTTTTCAAATATCACAAACCTCACACATTACGTTGATACATTGACTCAGGGTTGGCAATGAAATAGATCTTAATTGTTTGAGGAGTAGGTGTCATCATGGAGTTTGTTTTACATTTCTGGTGCAGGATGTACATTGTTGCAGTCATTGTTAGGACTTCCCTTGGTTTATGCTGGTGGTCTACCTGCAACTGTTTATTTTACAATCACTTGGACTGAATATAATACCCCAGCTTGTTTCCACTTCAGTAAAACACTGGCGGATGGTTTAACTAGAATAAGCTGTCCAGCTAGAAAGGGTACATATTGGTTCAGGGGTAAGTCAAATTGTTCTTAACTGAACCTGTACTACACAAATTTGGTAATTATAGTTTGTTTGCCAGGTATTCTTCTTTCATAATGAAGGTCTGCATGTATATGCAAAACTTTACGTATTTAGCTAATTCATCATTTGCCACGTTCATATTTATTCATTATTATGTGGGTTGTCTTTGCTGAATATGTAGCTTAGACAAGGAGCCGCTACTCAGAGAGACATGTACGGGTAAAAGGCTCCGAAACATGTTGAGTAGTTTTTCGCCAAAGACCCTTTAATTTATTTCGGCTAATACAGCCTATGTCAAAATTTTACAGAGGAACGTGTGCAATTTGGACAATAGTACTTTTATATGTATATAGGTTAGACCGGGACAGGTTAGCTTATGGAGAGTAAAGAGTTCGGACTGCGGAATAGGGTAATGACTACTAGGAAGTGGTTTTGGACAAAAAGACACCAATACAACAGTCACATTCCTAACCCTAAAGTGTGGGATCCCAATGGTAACGGCTGGGAAATGTCTAATGATGGCTACCTCAAGCCTTCGATGTATACCAATGAGCTAGCCCCACTGGAAGTCCGCAACCTGACTCATATGTATTGCACCGATATTGAGTGTACTGTCCCAAGAAAGTACTATTGCCTCCAGACAGGACCTAAATGCACAGAATTATGTGCATGCCTTGGACATGAGTGTGCAAATGATACTTTTGACACTGAAATAGACAGTGATGATGAGGAAGATGATGATTGAATCTTGGCGTAGAATCTCCAAACCGTGACCATCATTGATCAGCTTTCTATATTTAGTGTGTACATGTACTTATACTGTTTTCCTTAACTAAAAGGCATCTTGAATTATAGTTTGGTGCCAGAGATACATTAGTTTTGTTGCAGGACTCCAAGGGATGGTTCACTGTAAATTACGTGTAGGTGTGAATACATGGTACGAAGTACTATCTTACTGTATCAGTTGTATTGGCAATTGTTATCACGGTTCCCTAAGCGAAGATGACATATGATAGCCATATTAGCATATTAAGTTATATGCATATGGTATACTCATATGAACATGATAAATAAAACTTGTATGAGTACTGTTCCTAATCATTTTGCCTTTTTTTAAATAAACGAAACTATATCTTAGTAAATATAGTATGTTATCCGTCGCACAATACTTAATTTCGATGTAAATTTCATATATTTGCATAAATTAACATATGATAATTAGGCACTTTGAGCAAACTCTGTATTTTTTGACTATATTTGAGCAATTGAGCACATTCTGATGTTTATTTAGCCTTTCCACAAACAACATCTCCAAAGTTATTATTTTTAAGGACAAATTTTAGTTGTCTCAGAAATGGCAAAGGTTGTCATGGAAACGGGCAGAAATATATATGATAAAACGCTTTTCAGATCCCACAACCTATTTTTTCATGAAGAGGACATATATACCTATAAGAAAATATAGGTTGTAACTTGTTATACCACGGGTTGGGGTATGACCCCCGTAGGGCCCTCTATGCCGCAGGTCTAATACTAAAAAGGCTCAACCCTAAAATTAATTAACCAGAAAAAAGTGTGTTTAAGCCAACCTTCCCTAATAAATACTGATCGATCCAGACCAGCGCTACAAACTCAGTCAGAGACCCAAGTGGCCCCAAAAAAGGCCGTAATCTTTTTCAATGGCCCAAATGTGACATACACTGCCCAAAGGGCCGAAGGCATGCCGGGGGGAGGGGGTTGGTCTGGGGCATTTCCTTCCCCGCATCCTCCTCTACAAAAAATTTTGAATTTGAGCATGCAAAATGGTGCATTCTGGGGAGTTTCGAGTATGTTGCCTTCACTTGGTTGACGAAATCACAACATTTTGGTCATTATTGTACTGATTTGGCTATTTTACTTTAGATTGTACAAAAATCTGATGAAAATAAGTAAAAAAATAAATTGAAACAAACATCGCCATGTTATTAATCAAGATAAGACAAATTTTGTATTAATATATGTATTAGGCTTTAGAAATTTTTTGCACACATATTATGTTTATTAATGCGCTGAAAATAAACAGATTAATTATCCCGCAATTAGTAAGTTGTGTATTTTCTCTAGAAAAAACAGGAAGAAAACATACATAAAGATTATCACTAGGCCTAGATGTACTTAACTTTTATGGCTGAATCTTGATTGATAATATTTTATGCACACACATGCCAGGATGGTGCAATATAATTGCTGAAAGCACACCAAACTACGATGCATGAAATGGGTGTACCAAATGCCTAGGGAATCTTGCCTTGGCTTATTATCATGGTGGACCACAACATGAAAATAGCAGAAATGCAAGCATGAAATCGGAAAGATATTAAGTTGCTTTGCACAGGTTTGTTGCTGAAATGCTTTATTTATGAATTAAAAGATTGATCTAAATTTTCAATAAATTAACATATAAATAAATATAAGCACCAAACGCGTGATTTCTCCAGGGACCTGCTATATATATATAAATTGCAGGGCCCTGATGACACTTAGATACTGAAACTAGACCAAATTTCCTTTGCATGGGCGCTTTCCAATGTTAAATGACCTGAGGCACAAGACCACGGTGCTGTCCAATTGCAGCAGCAAATTTACATTTCCTGGATCATTTTCTCAATAAACTTCTTCACATGAGAGACACTTATTTTATAAATTCTGTAGCATTTTTCAAGAACTGTGATGTAACATTTTGCTACAATGCTCCAGTTGGACAACCTTAGACCAGCTGCAACACACGACCGACCAGCAAACTCACCCCACAAACGACCACCTGTAAAAGAAACAGTCATTCAAATCAACCGTAACCAAGTTGTGAGACAAAGTTTACAGAAAAGCTTGCCAACATGTGCTGTTATTTTGCAGTAAAGTCAACTCAAACACAGCATTTTATTTCAACTTGTCTGAACGGTCAACTTGCGCGGGGGAAAAAGCAATATGCTGTATAGCTGCTGCATATAGCCACGATGGGTGAGGTATTGCTATCTAGTATTGCTAGGTTTCAGGTGTTCGTTCTTCAAGTTACCGGAGCAACTCTGTGGTCAGCGTATTTTTAAGAGATGACTTACAATCTTAACTTTAATGTGCCTGCTTGGATGTGTCTGAAGCAGTTATCATCGTTAGTTATACATACAACACAAAGGCATGCATGTACACACGTTGAGCGCCATATTTAACATGCACAATGCTTTGTGGGAAAGGAAAATCACAGTAAATCGTGGCCACGTGTTTTCAGCACGGTTCCAGGTGTCTGTTCTCCGAGATACCAGGGCAAACGGTCGTTAAAGTACTTTTAAAACATGACTTACTATCTTAACTTAATCTGCCTGCTCTGTGTCTGAAGCAGTTCTAATCGCTAGTTACAAATCCTAATGCGACACAGTATGCTTGAGCGCCATTTTGAACATTGCGACATTTATGCATTGATTGCGGGACAGTTGATTTGGATATAAAGGTGAATCGCGGCCACAGCATATATATCCTCATTGATGCTCTGAAATATATACTTTTGGTTTCATATATTATAACCCTCTTCCCACCCCCACTCGGCAAGATCGTCCCAATGCTCATTTACAAATCATCGGCACTGGGTGCGGAACTCACTATTTTCACAATGGCTGCCATGTCGATTGGCAATTTTGAAGAGGAAGTATCCAAAATATAAGTGTGATTGGTGTTGAGGGAAGGTTTATTTGTCGAATGAATGTAATGTACAATATATAATGGGACTTTTCCAGAGTGAGCATTACCTGAAAATGTAAATACAACAACAAACAGTGACCAGTTGTAAGCCCCAGAATTAGAATTTTGTATCAGACATAGAAGTATGAGGCAATGAAATAAGGGCTAGCAATAGGCTGAGTGCCAAGCGCCTCACTGCGTCAAAGCAGAAGCTCAATGGAGAAGGTTGCCCCGGTAGTGGACACAGGTCCGAGAGTACTGGCGAGTTTTTATATAAGTGGTAATCAAAGATTTAGTTTTTTCCAGGATAAAAAGACAGGAGTCATTGATCTGAGCATTGAGGCATTGATTCCAGATCATGATTTAGAATCTCTGCCGCTTCGGTTGGATTAGCAACTGTTATAAGAGTGTCGTGTCATCTACCAGAAACATATTGCTGACCTAACCTTATCCACAATGTCCTTTACATACACATGAAACAGTAATGGTCCCCAGACTGAACCTTGCAGGACCCCTGCTTTGATTCTCCCCCAAGACGATGCCTAATAATAATAATGATAATAATAATGATGATGATGATGATGATGATGATGATGATGTTGATGATGATGATGATAAAAAAAATTATTACTAATATTATTATTATTATTATTATTATTATTATTATTATTAACATCATCATCATCAACATCATCATCATCATCATCATCATCATCATCATCATCATCATCATCATCATCATCATTATTATCATTATTATTATTATCGACTCCACTGGAGCAATCAGCACCTTGTTATATAACTCCCTTTATTGAAAAAATCATTTAATTAAACTCAATTCGACAAGAATGATATTTAATTGATTGCAGAGATCAAAATCGGCAATCGCAGATATATGTCACAAACATCTGAAAAGTTTTAGAAAGTGAAAGGTCATCGAGCACGCATTGGTCATAGAAAAATATGTCATGTCTCTTTATATTGTGAAAAGTATCATGAAATCGTAACCTTGTCTGGCCAGGCTGCCCTCAACCAACTATTTGTATATAAAGATTGATTTATTGAACAACCAATGAGACACGCTCAATTCGAATGACGCAGGAAATCGCGTTCCTGACAATAGCAGGTAAAATAACATTTATATGCAAATGATAAAGTGTCTTGGGCATGATGAAGCACCGACGGCAGTGTTCCCGGTGAGTACAGAACATAAAGTGAACATTGACCATCGATTTACAAGGTTGTCTTCTTTAACTTTGTTTCATCTTGATACATGGTCTTGCAAGTAATGGTGAGTCCAATATATATCGTACTTGGACCTATACCCATTACAGGAACATACATATAAGTACAAAGAGAGGGAAGCTTGCATTGCTCATCATGAAGGACACAGATGTATGTAGCACTCGCGAGGTAACCTATATTTTATTGGTAAACATTTAACTGCCTGTGCTAACATAGGCAGTTTCAACATTGGACTTGTTCATACATTTATTTGCCAGGAACGTACGTTATGGAGACAGAAACAAAATATAATAAACGGGAAAATCCCCTGTTAGTGTAATATGTGTCATTGTGAATGTACCTGTGCATTGGACTTGGTCTAGTTACCTTTTCCTTTCTATTACCGCCAGGATTTACGTATTTGTACATATGTGTCAAGACTGTACGGAACTTTGTTAAACTAGGTATAATAAATAAACAGCCATCTACCTATCTAATTCAAAGTTGTGTGAAAACTTGAAAAGATATCAGCGAAATTTGCACACGCATGAGTGACGTGGCTCTTCAGACATATACGTGATTGTGAACCTGTGTTTCGCAGCACATAGGCGAAATGTGAGATCTCACACACACACACACACACACACACACACACACACACACACACACACACACACATACACACACACACACATTAAACCTCGTAACGGTGTGATCTCATCGTTCCACACATCCAGTAAAACCTGTAAGGGTAGTGTCTCTTTCTTTCTTTCTTTCTTTCTTTCTTTCTTTCTTTCTTTCTTTCTTTCTTTCTTTCTTTCTTTCTTTCTTTCTTTTTTTCTTTCTTTCTTTGTGTAGCAAAGTGTGCCCTGAGTATGTCGCTTGATAAATTTGCTCGATATCTTTTTCATAAGTTTTTTTTAAAGTTGTTTTAAGTTAGGTGGTAGAGTAAAAACCGGAGGTTATTATAAGTCTTCACTGGGTTGAGAGCCGTAAGGCTAACAAATTTGAAACAGACAGACATTTAGTGTTTGAAAAGGGCACTAATAAGACCATAGACAATGATAATCACGACAATGTCCTGCAAAACACCGAATGTGGGCAGCCTTACCATGGCCTCGCAAGAATCCCTATTGGATTCAGATGGAACTCGTAAACGACGGCGACGAACACATTTATCTCCAGTGAAGAGGAAATTTAAAAACACAGTCGCAGCACAAGAGACCGAAAGAGGGTAAAGATGATAGAATTTGAACCTTGAAGCAGAAAACAAAAGACTTCAAAAAGAAAATAATACACTGAAACAGCAAAAAGCCATTTTATTAGAAGAAAATGCTAATCTAAGAGAGATGTTTGGTCATACAACAGATGGTGTCGTCGAAAAGAAAGAGAAGACTCCACAGTCCGCAGCACTCGCTCCTCTGCAGAAGAATCGGATCCCTGCTCTTTTTCAATCGATGACGCACTACGTTGTTTTTCTTCTAACTCCGAGAGTCAGACATGCTCTTGGGACTACCCCAACAGATCAGTGAGGAGGTGAACAGCACTACCCAACAGAAAACCCCCCGGGGGTACTCCCATGTAGGATTGTACTGGTTATGTGCCGCGGGAAAGGCCCTGTTTTTATTACTCCCAGGATAAGAAAAGCCCCCCACCCCCTCCCCCTGCCAAAATGTACAGAGCTGGATTAGGATAGGGGTAACAATTATTTGGGTGATCTGATAGTTTTATTTATTTTTCAAACAAATGTATAGATCTTCGATATAAGCAGGAGATATAGGATATAACAAGTAAGTTCTGGGGGGGGGGGGATTTTTGTAGGAAGTAAGAATATGCTAGAACTTGTTTTAAATTGAGAATTGGTCACCAAAATGCACCAGGATGCACCAATGCAGCATCCTTTCAACACATTAGAGGATTAAGAAAGCGTACCTTTTCACATCTGGTGTAGGATTAGAATAGGGTATTGCACAAAAATGTCCGAGGCACACCCCCCCCCCGATGTTGAGTATGTATGTGCCCCCCCCCCCCCCCCCGCCACACAGAGTACTTCAGACCTGCAAAGCCACACAAACAACATGAAGCCCTTGGTGGGGACCACACCAGCAAACCATGTTTCAAGAAATGTCCAAGTTACCTATGACCTAAAGCTAGGATTCTGTATGTACGTATGCGCATGCGTATGCGTATCTGACACATCACTGAAAACAACGATATCTATTTTACGCGATTCCATGTGTACGTTTTCGTCAGCGTTTGCAGATACGTATCCGTGTCCGACATCAGTTATTGCTACACGCTATTCAAAACACATTTGGATACAAGACGGATGGGGAATTCCAGTTAAATGACGTCATTAGATGGTAAATCCCTGGTATTTCTGGATCACCACTTGTTCAGCTCGCATTAGCAGCATCAGTTTGTCGAAAATAAATTTTAAAAAACAAGAAAAGTTAAATCTTAAATTCTTAAAAAAAAAAATTAAGACCCAGAATTACATAAACAAATTTGAAAAGAAACTGCCAAGAAACTACATGTACATGTACCTGTGAACTGAGACAAGCACTCTACTGTCTCAATATTAGCTATGAAGAACATGCTTTATCTCACTGGTTACAAGAAAACAAGGACATGAAAGTGTCCACTGAGATAACACAAATCTACACACTGTTTCAAAATGCACAAAGTTGTAAAAACAGTCATGGAGGACTCGAAGACCATACTTTAATGGGTCTGGGAGACTGCTCTGAATGCAGTCTATTTTTAACAGAGGATAGACTCATTCTTGTTCTGCCTAGAAGTCCAGAGCCTGTGTCCATTGGGATTGATAAGCTCAGGAGACTGACAGAACCTCAGGCAAAAACAGACCAGCTAGGATACCAGTCTCAGTCATGGTGCACTGACTGCTCAGTGCAGCACTAGTGGGAACTACAGCCTGCCTGGTACATATGGCAGCATGGAGCAGATCTGTTCTTGCATGAACAGAAAGAGATTTTATGCATTTTATTGAGAGCCTCATTCCAAAGTTGTTGGGAGTCCCCCTCCCATTTCCTACAAGATCCAAACCTTAAACACCATACACCTAGCATTCATGGGTAGAGGAGCAGGTTCAAGCTAATTAATTATGAATGCAAGATGGTTGCCTAGCACTATGGAGTCAAGCAATAGGTCAACAAACAGTTGAAGGCCTGCATGTGTGGATTGAGGAGGAATTCGGTGAATTTTGTATACATTAAAATTCCCCAACTTTTGTTTGCATGCTATTGGTTTGGCTAATTGTCACAAACCTATATGTGTAAGTTAGAACTTTGTGTCTATCTATAATAATTTTGAAGAAATAGAGCTTTTAAAATTTCAATTGCCCCTCAGTTGCATAATTTTACTCATCATGGCTATTCCAAACCAAGTGGCAAAATTTCATTGGTAGGTCGGTCATCATGACAAGTTTGGTGGTTTTGGGAATGATAGTGGTTGAGAATACTCCGGACAAAGTTGGGTGCCACGGAAAGAAAGAAATAAAGAACGCGAGGAAGAAACAGTAAGTCTGGGTTGGCACCCAACCGTAATAATTATCCATACACTTACGATCCCTGTGTTAATATTGGTGAAACATTATAAGAATCAGTACACCGAAAGCGACAATTCCATGAAAATTATAATAAATATTAAAACTAATGACTGATCAAGACTGTGTATATATGTATGTATGTATATACGTATGTATGTATGTGTGTGTGTATGTATGTATATATGAATCTAATATCTAAGGCAATGCAACATGCAAATGATATGTAATAATTTCAGTACCGTGATATTAAATTGAAAGCAATTTGCATGCACAGAAGAACAGACAGTCAAAGACAAAAGGGTCAAGTTGAAACCAAAATGTGACATTTACAGTTTTTTTGGTACTTACTATGTAGACTTTTAAGGAACAATCAGGAGATGTTCTCAAGCATCTTTTGTTTAGTTAGTGCAATAAACATTTATGTCGTTTTACTTTCGTGTTCTATCAAATAACATTGGTGAATGTAGACATTTTGAGACCTTTATGGACAGCCGTTAGACATACTTTTCCGTACCTGTTTTTATATAGTTAGTGCAAAGAACATTGAGTTTAATTGAGTGCCACACTACCAAATATTGGTGAACGTATACATCAATAAATGTCAATTAAAAGACTGGAAATTGGTAGATTGATTGGTGCTCAACACAACAAGAAACATCCAATCCAGAGCTGTTCAATATTTAGTTACCACAAAAAAACATGTATTCAGATAAAGCGTTTAATCACAAGATGTTGATGAATATATAATTTTCACACTAAATATTTTGAGATCCAGAAAAGTGTAAAATTTCTTTAGGAAATTGTTCGATAATAGCTTATATTTAGTGAGCGCAATAAACGGGTATATTAATTTGGTGCTAAAATACAGAACTTTAATAATAACAATAATAATAATAATAATCTTTATTTAACGAGGGTTGATACATATTATGAAGTCAATATGACCTGGTAAGTGTGTCACTTATCTTCCCCAGGGCCCTCACTTTTTAGTAAAAGGTAAAAGTATTGTGTTACATTTATGGTAAGATATTTACAATGAAATGGTGACTAAGGCTAAAAAAGTGTACAGAGATCATGAACGTCCAAATAGAGCAGTCATTGGCATACGTTACATATGGTTAAAAAGTTTCTGATGTATGCTCGTTTGAATGAGTTAAAAGTTGCGCTTTCTCGTATCTTTGGATCTGTATTGTTCCATACTTTGGCACCGTTATAGGCAAAACTGGTCATATAAATCTGTTTGTGTTTGCCTGCTGGTAAATATAAATCTTTTCTGGCAGAAGAGCGTGTTAAGCGCGAATGGGTTTCTTGTACATAATTGAACATATCATACATATATTTTGGTCCTAAGTTGTTCACACTTCTATATACTAGGGATGTAATTCTAAAATCTATTCTGTCCTTTAGGGGCATCCATTTCAGTTTTTTTAACATATCTTTACTAGGATGCAGAACGTCTGTAATGTCAAGGATAATACGTGCTGCCCTTTTCTGGGCGAGCAATAGGTCATAAACACAGGGGGAGTTACCCCAGATAACTGAGCAGTAGTCCATGTAAGGCAATATATGAGTGTTGAAGAACAATTTGCGTACTTCGAAAGGTAAGTACCTTTTAATACGCCTTAGAAGTGCTAGTTTTGAGTTAATTTTGGAAGTTATATTTTTTATATGCTCATCCCAGGTGAGGTCTTGATTGATTGTGACACCTAGAAGTTTGTCACTTTCGACATGATCGAGCTGTTCACCATTTATGGACACTTTCAGTTGCTTGTCTTCTTCATTTAAGGATCTCCTTTTTTGCCTAGTGGTAATCAACATGGATTTGGATTTTGTAGCATTTGCTACCATATGGTTGTCAGAGCACCACTGATCAATATATCCCATATCCTCATTCAGCCTCATGTTGATTTCACTGACACTGTTTCCAGAAGTTGTTATGGTGGAATCGTCTGCGTACATATGCAGTTTGCTGTTTTTGACTGTCATTGGTAGATCGTTAATGAATAGTAAGAAAAATAAGGGTCCTAATATGGACCCCTGGGGTACTCCTGTTTTTATTGGTAGTTTTTCAGACAATTTTCCTTTGAAAGTAGTACACTGGCTCCGGTTCGTGAGGTAAGATTTGAAGAACGATAGTGTGTTTGGAGCACATTTATAAATTGAAAGTTAGTTTAAAAGAATTTCATGATTGATCAAGTCGAATGCCTTGCGTAGGTCCAATAAAATTACTCCGTTCATTTGGTTATTGTTTACTGCATGAGTCCAGATATTTATCATGTTTGCAAGTGCTGTTTCGCAGGAAAATAAATTTCTGAAGCCAGACTGAGCCGCGTGGAGAAGGTGGTGTAGTGACAAAAATTTGTAAAAACAATTATGTACATGTCTTTCAAGAACTTTTGACAATGTTGACAGAATTGATATTGGTCTAAAATTTTCACTTTGTTGGGTACTTCCTTTCTTATGGATGGGGACAACTTTAGCCGTCTTCCATTCTTCCGGATATATTCCTGTTGATATTGATAGGTTAAATATCTTTACTTTTAAAAAGTTGTGGTCTTAAACTTATAGAGATCATTATGAAAATAAACGTAAAGCAATTTTTGACTTCCAGTTTTAGTGCTTAAAGAATACTTGGGTCTGTGACGCTGAATTGCAAGGCTGTTCGAAGGTTTTATTAAAGCTCAAGGCTAATTAAAATGTTACCGTTCTCCAAAATATTGTGAAAAAAGTTGTCACATTATAGGAAGAGCTGTGTCATCAAATAAAGATAATCTCATAGCATGATCGCTATTTATGTTATATTTACCTTAAGCATATAGCAAATCATTCTTTGGGACTTATGACCTCTGTGCCCATACAGTGTTTCACACAGTCTCCCTCGATCAGAAACAATACTTCTGCAAATTGTTCTCCAGTCAATCGAAAATGTTCTTGAAACTTCTCCCCATATGATTGTAACTCTTTGACCAGATTATGGTATGCTCCCTGCTGATATCGTCTTTGGTTGATTCTGTGTTCCCACCGCCTGTGTTTACGCTTTCTCTGTTTCCTGCTTTGTAACAATATTTGGTACGTTGTCAGAATTATTATGAATATTTCATCTTGTTGTGTATACTTCTGAAGCGTTGACCAATTTGGAGCCATCTTCACTCTCCAAATATCCAACCAGAAAGGCTATACAACGAAACATATTACGTATATATGCATTCAAATTTAACGTATGTTCGCATGTGGCATACGCATTCGTATGTCGGGTTCGCATCAGTAGGCCTATATATGGGACCCTAGCTTAAAAAAAAAAAAAAATGTATGTGTGGTTCCGATAACCCAACCGACCTCATTAAAAAGGCCCGAGACCCGACCCTAAAGAAAAATGTCATAGAACGAAAAAAAAAAAAAAAAAAAAAAAAAAAAAAAAAAATTAAGCTGCCCTTCCCTAATAAATAAAGATCGACCCTGGCTGAAAGATTGTATTGAGAAAGCAGCCATCGTGTGCCGCTATTTTGCAGTAAAGTCAAGTCAAACTCGGCATTTTATTTCAAGCTGTCTGGAGTGCAGGGTTGACTTGGGCCGGGGAAAGAGCATAGCTGCATAACCAAGTTTATTTGGTAAAAGAGCATAGCCATAGCCACAGTTGAAAGATTTTGTCGAGAAAGTGGCCGTCAGGTGCCTTTTTTGCAGTGACGTCTACTTAAACACCACATTTCATTTCAACTTGTCTGGAGATGTATCTTGGGCCGGGGAAACAGCATAGCAACACAAAGTTCAATGAGGCATAGCCACGGTTGTTCAGTGTAACAGCATAGCCCCGGTTGTTCAATGATCATTGTCATGATATTTCGCAAGGTTCCAGATGTCCGTTCCCGAGTTAGTAGGGCAAACGGTCATTAAAGTACTTGATAAATACTTCATTGCCTGTGATGTACTGTAGGCTGTGTTCTCCGACTCATAGTTATAATGGAGGCAGAGTGTGGTATAATGTTACCAGATTCATGAATATCACAAAAACGATTTAGGCCTACTTTCTTCTTTTGCTGTAAACTTAGCTGACTGACACGTCAGGAGAACTAAAAAGTGATAGGCCTACCAGGTCTCTATATATTTTTGTCAGAAGTAACAATAATTTGTGTTTTAGGTGGTAAGGTCTATACATTTTGGAAACACTATAGTCTGTAGTTAATGCAGAATATTTCAAAGGTTGAGAGGACCAGTTTAAAACCATCATTTGCCCTTTACAGGTGACTGCCTGTCACATGTCAGGAGTGAAATTTGTTTCTTCAAATTGGTATTGGAAAATGAATGTTAATGCTTTGGAAACTCTGGAATCTCTTTGCTGTCATTGTTGGGTTTGGCTTAATGAATATGGGTCATGTTTTTCTGTACTATTTAAACATGACTTACTTTCTTACCTTTAATCGGCCCACTCGGTTTTTTGTCTGAAGCAG
Source organism: Hermodice carunculata (assembly GCA_964020975.1). Taxonomy (NCBI): domain Eukaryota; kingdom Metazoa; phylum Annelida; class Polychaeta; order Eunicida; family Amphinomidae; genus Hermodice; species Hermodice carunculata. Next base: position 59,190,181 of record OZ026626.1, on the reverse strand, counting down.
ATACCATTGTCTGTTACAAATCCAAATGCGACACGATACCTCAAGCCGGCAAATCATGAACCATTTTGAACATGGTGCAAGGCATTGCGGGAAGGTCCCACAAAAATACATTTGATTTAAATATGAAAGTGAATTGCGACCACAGCATATATCATATCATTATTGATGCTCTGATATATATGCAAAATGTATACTTTTGGTTTCATATATTTCAACCGCCAAGATCATCCCAATACTATCCTCATTTACAAACCATTAGGTGCGTAATCCATAAGTTTTAAATTGGCAGCCAAGTCTGTGGGCTAGCACTGATAGGATATTTTTAAGAGGCAGTATCCAAAAATATGTTTGTGATTAGTATTGACGAAAGGTTAATTTGTCAAATAAATGTCATAAAAAATATAATGGGACTTTTCCAGTGTGATTATTATCTAAAATGTAAATACAACGCCTTGAGATCACCAGTTTTTGGCGGCAGTGGGCTCCAGAATAGGAATATAGTAGCAGACACTGAAGTCGCCCAGGTTATGCATTCAACAGCACTACTACTCACATTAGCCAAGGTCCCCCACTGAATCAAAGTTAGGGCTTAGTGGAGAGGGTTGCTCCAAAAGTAGAAACAGGTCCAAAACTACTGGCCGGTTTTTACAGAATTGGTAACAAAGACACGGACTCTTCATTTTTGTGAACCAGTTTCTTTCATGTGGATAAAAAAATGATACTCTTTTGCACTTAAGACTTTAATGTTCAGCTCTGTCTTGGTTTGAAAAAATCGAGCAATAAAAACTCGAGTAATATCGCTGCAAAGTTCAGCTTGTTGCCGCCATCATCATTCCGAGCAGTCCGCCTCCAGACGGCACAGTATGCCTTTGAAAAAACAGTCATGAACTTAGTTGTGAGTGACCAGTTACTTTTAGTCCTTGAGAGTTCTTTGTGTGTTTGTTCATACTGCAAACTGTCAAAAGCTTGCACAGTACAGGTGTTCGGTAATATGACATCAAAATTGAATTTGACAGATGTGTGTCCTCTGCCCATCGACACCCAATTTGTGAAAATATGGTTTCCGTGGCGTGACGTCAATGGGGGCGAACTTCACCTTGTTCGATGGCCTTGACGCCGGTAAACGATGTGCGTGAACAGTTCAGCAAGAGTCGACCTGCATGTTGGAGGAAAGTTTGCATCTTGGTTTACATCTGTGATAAATTTATTTTTTTAATGTCCTTTTTTGACCCAAAATTCAAACTTTGATTTTTTCACCTAAATTAAGAGAGCTGGTAGTTTCTTGATCGATATTATCGGTAGTCTGTCCCTGAAACAATTTGCGACTGACTAGTCAACTTTGTTATTTCACGCTCAGAGTGTGACTGCTAGCCAGGATAATTTCGGGTTTTTTCTTATTTATTCGTATTCAAAGTATTGTGATGATTGTTTCATTATTTTATTACTTCAAACGCTTTGTGCGTTAGTTGTGTCACTACTGAACTCGACTGAAGTTGCAAACGCGTTGTTAAAACTGGTGTCCAAACAAAGTGGATCGCACAAGGCATAGCCCATGGAAAAGTGTTCAATAGCAACACTTGATTAGTCTCCATGAAGAGAAAAAAAATCAAACAGAAACCACGTATGACAAAATTACACTTAATAAAACTATACAACTTGAACGTAAGTACAATGCATGAAATAAAACAAAACATTTAATCCCACCTTCTTGAAAACACAGTTTAAACATATTCATTGGAGCATCGCTTAAGGTGGAAGATCTGTGGCCAGCACTTTTGGATAACCTCATATCACTTTTTAATATTCTTTGATAGTTTGATATTTAAGCTGCATGCTCCCCAAAACTCAGATGTGTGAACATAAAATTTTTATGAGAAAATTGAGCTCAAAACGTTTGTTACACTGAAGAGTTTCATCAGTGCTGACCAGATAGGGTTTGTTTGCATGGGCATGATAATGAACCAAGTCACTGTTTGCACAGGCATTAGTCTATGATCCGTGGAAACAAGGTCAGCCCCTGACAAGGTTCACTCATATGAAGCAGGAAACCATTAGCCACAGAGAGAAGAATGGGCCAGTTCAGACTAATCATTACCATTATTCTGACTAATTCGAAACTATATATTCTTCAAGGATTTTTTTCTGACGGCTCCATCCTTGACTTTTTGGAGCAATATCTAGAAAGAAAATGAACAATCTGTTAGGAACAACTTAAATATTTTATAACTATTTATTAGTGCTACTTCAGGACTCACCATTGGATTCGATCTTGGACATATATATATATATTATATATATATATATATATATATATATATATATATATATATATATATATATATTATATATATATATATTATATATATATATATATATATATATATATATATATATATATATATATATATATATATATATATTTATATGTGTGTGTGTGTGTGTGTAATTTCTCTAATTTCCGTTTGAACACAAATTGTGTGACTTGTGCACGAAAAATGTAAAAATCCTGCCAAGTTAGAATGAATGCTATAAAATCTCAAAAAAGCTTCCAATCTTGCAAAGAAAAAAAACTATGGATATAAATCCATGCATGTGTTGTAATCAGAACATATAAAGGTTTACTGTACTTGTGAAAAAATTAAATGGGTATAATTGATTTAAAAGTTGCCAGTATCACTGTGTGTACTGGCCATAGATCTTTCACCTTAATAACGTTCTCATGTAAGGTCAAATGTCTGAGCGTGTCCACAGCCCCAATTCCTGGCTTGTTACTGATGGTTTCAAATGCTGTCCAGAGAATGTCACCTGAAAGGGGAAAACCCTAGGTAGACCACTCTGCCAACTAGCGTATCTTTAAATCTTTGCCATTTACAATATATTGGGCAAGCAAAGATGGAAATATGTTTAATAAGGTAGACTGCTCTTGACCTGCAAAGACTGTCTATATAGATTCTACAAAACTTTTAACGAATCAAATTACAGGAATTAAATCTCTAACAATCCTTTCAATTCACTGAGATATTTGATGATCCAGGCGACACGCCATGGGCCCAAGAACATCTTCTCATGGATTCTTTAGAGCAGCACGCACCAGTAAAAACAATAAAAAAAAGGTCGTGCTGTTAACTGCCATACAGGCATAAAATTCTAAAAAGGCAATGCTAAACGAGATACGCCCACTTTACCTTTGCAGAACAGCAACAAAAATAAAAGATCGTGTCCAGCATCGACGAAATATTCGTATCACTATCTGCGTACGCTCTAATAAGAAATATTTTAGGAAAGGTGTGAAGGTGGCACCAACAATAAAAAGTTCTTCAAGGTTATTAAACCCTTTTTATCAGCTAAAACTAAATAGGCGACCACTTTAATGATAAGCTATGGGTCCAGTCTCAACTGACTTAAAAGAAGTGGCTGATTCTATGAATGACTTTTACTCAATCATTGCCAATCCAACTGGAACAGACAAGTATTTACCTGTGACGGGCAACTTTTTAACAACTCTTTACAACGACTTTATAATTGCAGCAGAGACCTACCACAAGTCTCACCCTAGAATACTGGCTATCATCAGTAGGTGTAATGCAACAAGTTTTGAATGATCTCATGTCATTCCTCAGCGGTTGATTAGGCTATCAAAACTTTAAACGTCAAAACATGAAAAAGGCTACAGGAGTAGACCAGATACCTGGTAAGGCACTCACTGTAGTTAGTATAGTGTAGACCCATATATTTTACATGGATTGCGAAACAGGCAAAGCCTATATTAATCGCTCGCCATGGCACAGATGGTGATGCATACTTTCCTAACTACTTGTTTGGTGGAGGAAACCGAAGAACTTGGGCAAAAGCACCGTGTTCAGTCAGAGTGATAGGAACTCTTCATATGAACTATAGTTAGTTCCATCCTTGCTCCGCAGGTTTTGCTTACCTCTTTTTTCAAAATCCTGGAGAAGCTAATGGAGCTTCATCCGAATGATGACTTTCTGCGTGTTTACAATGACTTTCTGCTTTTAGAACTATTTATAGTTATCAACGTTTTTTTATTACAATAGTGCGACACCTTGTGGCACACCCTTGAGAATCATAACATGGCTGGTATCCTTGCTCTTCGACCGTTCCAAAGCATTTGATTGCTTGCCCCATTACAGCCAACCTACTTGCTTATGGTATTGTACCATCTTCCGGCCATTTGTGAGAGGCTATACCTTTCTAATCGTAAGCAACGTGTCAAAGTTAGCAGAGCAACTAGCACAGGGAACGACATTCTCAATAGTGTTCCCCAAGGGTCAATCCTTGGACCTATTATTTTTAATATTCTTGTGAATGGTGTCTTCTGCTTTGTAAAGGATGGTTTACTTTTTAAACTATGCGGATGACAACACGCTCCTCGTTCAGGCAAAAAAGTCTAACCTTGCTGGGGTAAGAAACATTCAACAGGACGGAGCAGAACTTGTCAACAGTCTACATACTTGTACGCATTTTGGGACCACAATTTAGAACTGCGTCCCAAATTATTTACGGACAACACATAAATCGTATCAAACATAAAAAACCTTAATGCTTAAAAACCAGCCAAATTGGGTTGGACATTACCTTAAAAATGATAATGTTTTAGTAACGCCAGAAATGATGATGCATGAGGATAAATATATTTGAGTCAGAAAAATGTAAAAATATTATAAATTTATTAGGTAGTTACATAGTGTGAAGCTGTCTCCTTCTTTTTCTTTTCCATTTCAGGTGAGTAGTTGATCTATATGTGTATAAACCCATACCTGTATGCCTTTGTTTACAACAAGACCACATATATAGGCAGAACTGGAATGGTATTTATGGCATAGCAGTGCAGGTTTCTAGTTCACATTTCATACTTCCTTCATTTACCAGTTATTAAGCCTGAGTCAGCCGAGCACAGGACTGTCGCAATATATTCCACATATTGCTGTTCTGTCTGCCCACTTTATCGTCAAAACCTCATGTAGTGTGAGATATTTCCCAATAAGCAGACGAAATTTTCAGCTGACAACACGTATTTAGAGATTAAATTGTCACATGGTGTGAAGCTGTCTTGTTCATTTTCTTTTTTTTTTCCAGGTGAGTGGATAATCTGGATTTATGTAAATACCTGTACAAGTAACAGACTATATTGCCTTCTTAGACAGATTAGTACCGCTGTGCTATTCATATTGTGGATTTCGACCGGGTTATTTTTTTTCTGCCTTCAGTCGGGCCGCGGTGAGAAAGGTCTCTCTGCGCAGCCAACAGACAGCATATATATCAAGCAAATAAACTTTACAAAGGCGACATGACAGTTTACGAAATGAACAAAGAGAAGAAAATGATAAGTATAATGTAGGTCAAACCTGCAAACGTGTGCATATATGAGCCAAGTTCGAACCTAATAGTTATTCTAGCGCCGAAAATATTTATTTCCCAAGATCCGGATACCCCATCCTATACAATGGACAGCAGAGACAGAATAAATGACCCACCTGTCTTGGAAACAGGGAGGTTATCAAACCAAACAATGACAGAGCAAAATATGCATTTCGGTCCAAAAGGTACAGCTAATATGGCAGCATCCCCTGGAGACTGTCGATATCCCAAACCAATGAGAAACCCAGCGCAGCCAGAGGTACGCTTGCGCAGATCCCACTTATCAAACCAACAAGAGCCATCTGGCGGACAATATACCTTCCCCGCTCCACCACCTTTTCCGAGGTCGTACTTTGTTGAATTGTTTGAAGCTATGAAACGAGAAAAAAAGAAGACTTACCATGGATTGGCTAAAGCTTTAATTTGTGGAATAATCCAGATCTTTTGTGGCCTTGCTATTGCTTGTCTTCACATTGTGTCTGTTGCAAGTGAAAAGGGAACTATTAGACTTGAGGTGCCAGGATTTACTTGTGGAATATTGGTAAGTGTACACCTCATAGTTTCCTTTCAGAGTCCATTAATACATAATCGTTTAAATTCACGTCACATGAAACGATTGGCTCAACCTCGGCACTTGGAGTTGGCCCCTGTTTTGCTTTGTTCATTCCCTCTCAAACATTATACCAGCCAAAACGTTGGACCTACATTGAACCAAAACGTATCAAAAAATAGTTATAGTGAGATATTGTTTCAAAATGGCCTCAATGTTATTGGCTGGTGAATCAAATAACGAAGGGCCTATGTAAACGTGTACATTGTGTCCTAAGTTGGGCCCCCTTTTCATGCTACATGTATAACAGCAGATCGTAGGCGTCTATAATTACGAGCATTTGCTCTAAATAATTTATGAAAAAACAATTTTACAGTAATTCTATGTTCCTAATTTTTACATCTAATGGGTTGTATTACTCTCCAGTCCTATCTAAAGCATATATATGTTATATGTGTCTCGCAATGGAGTGTTTACGAATTAAACTATCTTTTTCTTCAAAAATGAAACTGGCATAATCCAAACAAGGAAGCAGTGGGTTTGTACGTAGTTTCCCCTATCTTAGTTTATCCCGTTTTTTGGAAGAGATGCCCCATTGCCTTTCCTATATTTCAAGGAAAGCAAAAAAATAAAGATAACGAGCTACATAGTGTAATGTATAACTTCAGGGAAAAGTGTCGTCATTATCAATTTGTAAACACGTGCACGTTGTGCTTGAAATTACCGAGACACATCTGCTGTTGTCGGCGAAGTAGCCTCCTGATTAAATACAAAATACCACAAAATTACATGAGCTCCCTTCGGGATGCTTCGTCTTTATTCTTTATATTTTTCTGTAGTTTGACCCTTCGCAGCATTATCGCTAAGAGCCACCACGTTCTTGTGGCGCAAAGCATGGTGTAGTTTTTGTGTGAGTTAGATGTGAATGTCGATTTGCGTAGCACTGCACAAAAACGTTAAAACGTTGCCTTTTGGTAATATATCATAAAAAAATTGCTTATTTTTTTGTCATATGACACGATATAAAAGTTTGTTCTAGCCGTAATGTTGCACAAGACTGCTTTTCTTGTCAAAACGTTGCAGACAACATAATTGCTTGTTGTATCCGACTTTTTCAAAAACTCTATAGAAAAAGTGATATTTTTCAGTACGTAGTCACTGGGGGATTCGGATGTGCTTTGTACAAACACAAGATTAAGTCCATGGTATGTATCCCTCTTTTTATCGGTGAAACAACCAAAAGGTGCACAAAGGATGATACTTTTAAAGGTCTTAATTCAATTTTACACAATCTTAGTTGTAAGCCAGATTTAACTGCTGATGACGCATGTTGCTTGCCTTACTTCTCAGAACGACAAAAGATGGAGAAAATAGAATTGCTTCCATAGGAAATTTGTAAGCTTTTCAAGCTCAAAGCGGCCGGCAATTGCACAGATGTTGAAAATGCCGTTTGTCCAAAAAATTTAATTTTTGCTGTGTTGCAAAATGCTTGTGCGAGGACACCTTCAGAATGTAGCTATGGACCTCAGGTCAACAGCTTTCAAATACCCTAAAAAACAAAACACAAAAAAAAGCAAAAAAACAAACAAACAAATGAGACAACCCTTAAAAAACTAAAAAAAAAAAAAAGAACATATCAAAGCCAATGGATCAGTCTTCTGCGCATACTGAAGCTGAATCACCTGTCAGCGACCACGTTGGGCTGAAAAAGAGCTCTTTGACTGAGGCATATTGGCTTGGAAATACATCTTCCAAAAGCCAACTTTACCAATGTTTCTTTCTTTCTTTCTTTCTTTTAATGCGCATCTTCACTGTCCTACTTTAAATATGCAGCACATGACTGTTTTGCGATACTGCATAAATTCGTGTTTACATTGTCTATTTGTCAAGTATTACCATCTTTAAACATAAGATCTCGCCTAAGTGGACCCAATTTACGTGAGTGCCAAGAAATACATGTTCCTCACAGTGACTTATCGTGTTAGTTACTAAGCTGTTGAATTTGAGAAGAAACATGATTCTCTGCAGCTGTGTTTTATAATAAAATTTGATACTACAAGACTTTTCGAAGGCTGGTGCAGCGCAGACTATTGTAGTACAGCCTCTTGAGCGTTTATTAGAAGCATTATCCGAAGTTGAAAGGCCGTGACAAAATCAAGAAGACTGTGACAATCATGTCCTCGGCTAATCGTACATGCAGAGGCTGAATTGGTCCTGTGAACTCTAGAGTATTGTCCAGCATCACGGTTGATAACATGCAATATCTCCTTACCGATTTTCCTAATTTAAAAATAAATTGTCAAAAATCAGAAAATGACAGCACCAGAATGTAGTGAAATCATTAGGTGAAGATCAAATCCATATACATTCCAAATAAGGTATAAGACGATCCAACCATACAGTTTTGGAGAAAAAGTCGAGACAAGTGAAAAGTTTGGACCACTAGCTGAGCGGTTAGGGAGAAGATTTTTTAAAAATTTGGCCAAAAATTCAAGATAAGAAAAATTCAAAGAGAATTCAACCATCCCCAGAGGGTGACCATTTGAAGAGACTTGGCTTGGTAGAGACCCACCCAAGTTACTTCCCTACCAAGTTCGAAGTGAATTAGGCCCACTGTTTTCACCTGTTTAGAGTGCTGTATGAAACGTGCTCCAAAGGAAGCTGTTGACCGAAGGCTTGCTATCATGAGAGGTGTAATCTACAATTCTCTAAAAAGTTTTTTTGTATCAGCAAGAACATAAACTTAAACAGTAAAGCAGACAATTTACATCCAGGTGCTTTTGGGCGATTTGAGTAGATAATGGTCGAGACGTACACCACTGCGAGAGATACTTTTCTTCTTTTAAAATAATCAATATTTAATCAGGGTTAAGTCGGGATGTACTTGGCATTATATTCAATAATCGTACATTTTAACCTGTTTATTATGGTGGACCATTATATTTCATTTTCTAAAGCTCCTGTTTTCTAAAGCGCCCATCATTCCCATCTTTTATTATACTTTCACACAGGTAACGGTAAACCTGGTGTTAAATCTGCAGTCTGCCGTATTCAATCTGAGCATCATGTTATATGCATGCTACGAGACATATCACTGGAATGCAATGCGGATTGGTTTGCGAGTAGGTTTGGTATCCTTATCGTTTGGTACACCGAGAAATAAGTTTTGAATGTTTAAGTATTTATAGCTATTTGCATAACGCGCCAAAGGTTTCTCAATGCAGTGGCCGTATGCATTAGAGTTCAACATAGCTTAAATTAATAGCGGAAGTAAATATATAATTGATGACTCGCGCACCCATCAAGAATTAATGCTCACAATAAGCCAAGTAGTTATCTCAGTTGAGTCATGGAACCATTGAGATTAATAGATCCACGGTTGAGCATGCTCAGTGTTGCTCTAATTAGGTCACAGGCCAATCAATACAAACTTCACCCGTAATGTACAGAGTTAAAAATAAAGCTTTGAAAAGAATTGTAACATGTGACAGCTTCATTTATTAATAAGTTTGCTAGTTTTTTTCATCATCTATAGGTTATACTGTTTTAATATATCCATGAAACTAGTTCAAGAAATTGATAAAAATGAAAAGCTTGATTATGGTTACCCAGGTAACTTGACAAGTTGAATGGAGAAAGGACATATCCCTTGATGAATGACCTCTGACCTCAATCAGCCTGTCTCTGGGCTGGGTTGAGATAGGCTTATTTACATATATTCTTTTATTTTACTTTCATGGGACCACTTTACTGCTCAAAATTTACAAATATTCTTTTATTTGATTTTTAAAGTCCCAAATGAATGGCTTTCAGCTATTAAAACACGTGCGCAAAACTTTTCTTCGTATTCTGCATTTTAAATCCACAAGAAAATATACGAGAAACATTGACATGCACATGTTTAAATAAAAAAGAAGCATTATTTTTGCAGGATGACAAAGCTGTGGCAATCTACGCCTTCATGTTGACGTTGGCCATTTTGCAGCAACTAACCAGTATTTATGCTTCAATATTTTCTGGTCAAATTCTGTGGTACAAGGAAGATCCGAAAAAGGAGGTGAAGTGGTTAAAAAATGCGTAAAGACATACTCATTTCTCCTTTTGTTTAGTGCTTCTCCCTCTTCCTAAAAACCTAAGAAAGGGGGACTTATTGGCTATCTATCTATCTATCTATCTATCTATCTATCTATCTATCTATCTATCTATCTATCTATCTATCTATCTATCTATCTATCTATCTATCTATCTATCTATGTATCTGTCTGTCTGTCTGTGTGTCTGTGTGTCTGTCTGTCTGTCTGACTGTTTGTCTGTCTGTCTGCTTGTCTGTCTGTCTGCTTGTCTGTCTGTCTTTCTGTCATCCCGGCCAATATTTGTCCTCAGTATTTTGCGGAAACTCCACATTTGTCTGTCCTGGATAGGATGTTGTCCTTAAAGGTAGGGGGATTAAAGATATAAAAAATTATGCAAATTAGTTGTATAACGAATTGTAAGTTTTGTGGGCATTGAAAACGATGCATTTATTACGTAAGTAAATAAAATGGAGAAAACAGCTGCAACTGCGCTTTCATGCAGACAGACAAAATGAAAGTCTCCGTAAGCTGGTATTTAATCTACCCTGGATCTCTCTATTTTAAGGAGTGGCATCGTCATGTTCATGCATATTAAATCCGTTTTGTTTGATATCTCAAACGGATGACTATAATTTCATGCAGTTGGTAAGCAATGAGTTTGGTAGAGGTATGTATGCATGACACTAGTCATTAAAGTGTAGTAGGATTAGCATACATAGAGAATCTTACATGGCTGAGAGAAAAATAGTAACTCACTCTCTGGCCTTGTAAAATTTTGTTTATATTATATGTAATTGGGTATTCACTGCAAAAAATATGCCCCAGGCCTACTTTCAACGCCGAATTGGCGTGCCGTGTTTGTTTACTTTTGTCACAGTTATTCTACGTCACGCATGACGTATAATCAAACATCTCTCGTGCACATTTGATTTTGTCCGTATGCCAAGGCATCATGTCACTGATGCAGGCGCATCACAATTAACCCGTCACAATGTTTAGGTCATGTAATCTGCAGTGAGCTACTACTTTTGAATTTCACTCTAGGAAATGACAATTCACCCTAAAACATAGACTAATTTATGTTCTTTGCATATACCAGGGATATTCGATCTTAAAATATCACAAAACATTCTGCTCTTGCACTGGGAATAGTCTTCTTGGGGTTTTTAACTGTTAGTTGGTTGGGCAGATGGGTGTGCTGCAGACTTTCCCGGCCCGGGTAGCTTGAGAATATCTAACCCTTTGATCGCCGGACAGGACAAAAGTCACCTGAGGCCCGTAGCCAATTTGAATGAATATATACACACACACACACACACACACACACACACACACACACACACACACACACACACACACACATATATATATATATATATATATATATATATATATATATATATATATATATATATTATTGCATTTGCGTCTTTTTGTCCAGCTGGTAACTAATTAGAACATGTTTCAGAGCGTGTACCTGTATATGTCTGTCTGAGTAGCGGCTCCTTGTCTGAGCTAAATATTCAGCAAGGACAACCCACATAAGAATGTATGAATATGGCAGTGGCAAATGATGAATAAGTGAAGTTTTTCTTATAAATGAAGTTTTGCTTATAAATGAAGTTTTACTTATAAAGCAGACCTTAAATATGAATACAGAATACCTATCAAACCAAACATAATTACAAAATGGTATAGAACAAGTTCAGATAAAAATAATTTGATTTACCCCTGAACTAGTATGTACGCAGTATAGGACACACTAGTCCAACCATCTGCCAGTGTAAAACTGAGTTAGAAACAAACTGGGGCTACATATTCAATTCCCGTGATTACAAGATAAACAGTTACAGCCAGACACCTATATTAGGTTGGGAAATTCCTAACAAGTACTGTAACAATGGACATCCTGTATCAGAAATGTAAAACAAACTTCATGATGATACATACTCCTCCCAATGAAAGTCTCCAAAATATCAAGTTCTGTTTAGTTGTCAGCTCTGAGTTTATGTTTCAAAAGGATGAATCAAGTTTGTAATTATTGAGGGACAATTATACCGAGCTTAAGCCCATCGGGTATTATTCTTGAATTAGCGTACAGGTATATATATGAGCTAGATGACGCCTTAAAATTTCTGAGTTACCCCACATTAGGTGCTCGGTAGTGATACCATCATATCCGGGGCACAATAATTATTCAAAGAACGAATCATAACATCTTTATTGTCAGGAGTAATATCAAAATCACCAACAGTATCCTTTAGCTCATAATCTTTTCCATTTACAAAATTATTGATGCTCTGCTGATCACTGGTTAGTTCAAAACTAAAATCTGGACCCATGATGTTTTTATAAAAATCACAGAATTGAGTAGTTGTAAAGTGAAGAAGACACTTTTTTACACGTGTGCCTGTTTAAAGAATTCCAGAAAAACTTCGTGTTTCGTTGCCGAAACATAGAATTCAGTATTCAGTACTTTTTGTTTACATACGCCTGGACGGACGGATGTGAGTCCCTTCGGAAAGTCTTTTTAGCTAACTCCATGCAGTCATATGAGCGACCTTGTCGAGTTTGCCTGCAGTAGTCCAGACAAACCACCAAAACCTCTTTTTGTCTCGGTAATAAGATAAATCAGGGCATCAATAAGGCTTAGGCATATAAATTTTGACGGGAATAACTTTAGCCTCATTGGCTGCATGATGAATCGCGTTATTAATTGACTCAATCTATCCATTCAATGCAGAATCATTATTATTTTCTATAAATGATGATAAGGAAATACAAGGAATATCATTAAATTTTTGTGACAAAATCTTGTTTTATTCTGCATTAGCTTTTCGATTAACCCAATTAGGCTTGGCATAATGCATATTTTTAAGACTTTGTAGCTTACTGGAGTCGCTGATGTCAATCTTTACTCTCAATAACATTGGTAAATGATCACTTGTATTGTCTTGATCCAGAGGTAAAATTTTACATTCAAATACATTACATACATCATGTTTAAAAACAGTGAAGTGATCCAGCCATGACTTAACTTTCGTTTAAGACAAAAATTATGGAGTTGTCTGGTCAAACATAAAATCAGCAGGTACCATGTTATGAGAAGCAAGAAAATCATGATATACGACCATGGCTATTATAGCCCTTAGAGTTGTGCTAATTACGGTGCAGCCTGGCTTGCTTTGGAATTTGAGCGTTATAATCACTATATATTATAAAGGAGCACTTGGACCCATATTCATCTACAAGCCCACCGATAGCATCAAGAGTCTCGATGTAAATATCCGTTTGCTTACGTTTTTTTTCATTTAATAGAGAAAAGTCCATCAAGAAAATGTTGGTCCCCATTCGATTTGTCTTTATTTTTTAAGGTAGTCGAGCTATGCCCAGGTAAACTGGGTACTTTATCCCCTTCCAGGCTGCATAAACTGAGTAGTATTCACTTAAGTATAAACAAAGTATTATGATGTATAAATGGCCATGATCAATAGATTATAAAACAAGCTAAAATAATCTCGTTTGGTTTAAATTATTGTATAAACAAGAACTTTCTTTGATCAGACATTACAATATAATATAACATGAATAAACAAATGCTGGAATAGCATCATAATGGTTTTATCAAACTGCAAACTGTTTTCAGATAATCACTGATTACATATGTAGATCAAAGGCGTCTTCTATAATTTTTATCTGCGCTTGTTTTGTAGTAATGTTACAGTGCTTCAAAGTTGATGCCACTCTACATTGTGGGTTTTTTTTTTTGGATTCAGCCTTGAAATTCCAACAGAAGTGCAAATAAAAATAATCTGTGGGACGCTTTTAGGCACACGTGTTAGGAGCAATTCAGTGAAAACAGCACAGCACTCCAAACAATGCTATACTCATCTGTAAACATGTCTGGTGGTGTATAATTCTTCTCGTGTGGCTTGCCACTCTATCTGTACCAGTCACTGTAGTAGCGTTTCTCTTTGCACTCGTCCTATACATCTTGTCAAGCGTGTCATTTTTTCTCTTGTTTTCAAAATGGATCCATATAGGACTGTGTGCTGTTTCCCAATTGATTTCATAAAATATGTTTAAACCAAAACAGCACAGAATATGGTTGAACCGGTGACAAGTTATTTCCACATTTTTGCATACTGATGTCACACCATAATTTTAATCTCAAAGCAGATTTTTGTCAGCAACGAAAAATAAAGGGCCGTACTTTAATCTTATTCATGATCTGTTGGTACTAGCCTTTGCAACAATATATCCGTTGCCCCTGTGTATGTGAATTGTTAACTTCATATATTCGAACAGAAGACAGGGGACAGTGAAGTTTACCGGGGCATAGCTCGATAATGTTAAAACTAGTCTTTATGGTGATACAGCTCTAATACTCTCGTAACACACACTCTTATTACTTTACCAGGTATTCCACAATGTGATATATTGTGAACTCATCTTAGCTGGTTATTAAATAAACTGCACTGTACAAACGTGAACCCTGAAGAAAGCTGACAGCTGTCTGTACATAGACCTACTTAAAAACATCAATATAATAAAGGGTAAAAAATGCACTTTTTGAATTTAAATGCTTTAGTTTTTTCTCGGTATTCCCGGTCTTTCGTTTTTTAACGTCTTTCTACGTGCTTTGTTTCTTTTTCTTCTTTTCTTTTACTTTATTCATCATGATATTTGTTGATTTTCAATTAAACTATTTTCCCTACGGCAATTTTCCAGGCAGACGACATACAGATAATGTTGCTTCAGTAAAAGTGACGCTATTAAATGTGGACCTGAAGTTGCACTAAGCATATCAAAAAGTCCAAAATTGGATAAATTCAGGTCCAAAGGTCCAGTATTGCCGAACCAAGTTTAATTTATAAAACTTAAAGGTCCAATATCAAAGAATCAAGTTTTTTTTTTAAAAGCAAATATTGAATGTAAAACAGCAACTTTTCATTCTTATAAGAAAAGAATGGTACGCATTCAGTTCTGTCTCAGAGAGCATATCTGAAGCTGGGTTTGATGTATTAACAAATTGGCAATAAATGCAATAAACGTCCAAGAAAAACAGTTGAAAATAAGTTAAAAGGTCCAAAATTTTTGTTTCATCGGTTTTGTTATTTGGTGTGATTTTTTTGGGGGGGGAGGGGGGATATTTTCAGACCTTTTGGCGCTGATATGGGTGTCGGGCGACACCCCCCCAAACCCCCTACACCCCCCTGGCTACGAGCTTGCACCTATCTGAATTATTACAGCGGTTTCGGCTTCAAGTTCCAAATGTAATGGTCCCTAATGCAAGTGTCAATAAAGCCTAAAGTTAGCGGTTTCCAGAGAAAGTAAAGATAGAACTTTGACTTCTTCGTTTTTGTTTCATTTTATTCCTTTTTTACCTGGATGGCACACATTGCATTCATTGCAAGTTCAACCAGTTCTGGTTCATTGTGTTTGTATTAATGTTTCAGCCGACACACACGGATATAGGCCTGTCTACATTGCATGTGCCGCAGCATGGTGAGGAGTCTGTTTCGTTTTGTTCTCCAGTTAGTGAGAAAATGCAAAATTGTATTGAAAGGTGTTTCCTTGGCGTACAACTATACAGACAAAGTTGAATAAAATACCCATTTTGGATGAAACCAGTGACAATATTTCTGTCACCTATCAAAAATTTATGTCCTGGTAGAATATGCATTTTGTAAAGTTGCACAAGGAATTAATTTTGTCTTATTGCACATGGAATTCATCATAAAACAGCGCCCTATGACTGGTTGGTTCAGCATTGTTCTGCGAGCCAAAATTTATTTTTATATTCTCACAATCAATCAAAAAGGAAATATATAAGGCATCATCTGTTCTGTGTGGTACTTGATGTACAAATACAATTATCGCACTTTTTTTATTTTTTTCACTTTTTGGTCAAGATAAACATGATGGGCAATTGTTGCTACATTTTGCCAAGTGTATAAAAACGAGAAAAAAATCCACAAAGCCTGAATTGTTTGTTTTTTATATACATAGCTGCATATATTCATAAGTGCTAGCTAGCCAGGTAGGTAAAAAGATGGATAGATAGATGGATATATGGGCAATAATATATATATATATATATATATATATATATATATATATATATATATATATATATATATGGATAGATAGATAGATAGATGATAGATAGATAGATAGATAGATAGATAGATAGATAGATAGATAGATAGATAGATAGATAGATAGATAGATAGATAGATAGATAGATAGATAGATAGATAGATAGATAGATAGATAGATAGATAGATAGATGTTCGAAGTCGTACTAGGATAAAAATACGGTTTGACACAGATGACTCATTCACTCCAGGCAGCAATGATGTTAAAGAAGGATAATTGAATACCATAGAGTCAGACTTGCTAACCCGTACTTGGTTTTGTTCTTAGCTCAGCTGATTTTATAGGATGGTCAGTCGTGCACTGTCCGTTCGTCCGTCCATCCCAGATACACTTGAAACTCTGTGGATAAGTACCTAGGATGGGTCTCTATCAAGTTTGTTTAAATGGTCACACTCCAATAATTTTTTGTATTTTCTATGATTTCCTTCTGTTTGTTTTTGGCAAAAGCCTAAAATATCCTGAAACTGCTGGGCCAATTGCTTCAAAATTGCATAGGGACACTTCTGGGGCCCTTTACCTTAATTTCTTTAACAGTTTTTTCTGTGATTTGTTTCCCCAAATTATTACGAATTTTTGTGTGTTTTCGTTATTTTCGACCTCTCCTTAAAAACCCTTACTCAGATTCTTCTGAAGCTTAGTGGAAATGCAGTTTATGGAAAGGCCAAGCAATTTTTATTCACTTGGTGGTGTTAATCTGGACACCTAATTTTTACCGAATTTATCAATTTAGGGACCTGTTGGTAAATTCACGCGTTCCTATTGCTTACCATGCAAGGCAATGGGGATCGCAATGTAAATTCACATTTTCAACTTCTACAAAACTGTCAAGCCGACTTCACTTCAGCTTGGCGGGGATGCACCTTGGGTGGGTCTCTACCAAGTTTCATTAAGAAGTCACGCTCCAAAAAATGTTGTTTTTTAGGCGGGGGGGCGGGGGGGCAAAAGCTTTAAAAATATCTGGTACGCCGACAAACCGCTCGGTCATTTACTTCGCTATAGGAAACTTCTGGGGTCCTCCAAACCTGAGTTGAGTCCACAACGTGCGCTGCAATTATTTTTCTATTTTTCAGGCTTTTTCTCCCAAAACGTAAGTTGGGTCTTCAGATTGACTGGGAATGTACGTGGATTGATATCCAGTAATTTGTTTACTACATAGTGGTGCCATAAGTTTCTGATGTTTAACAAATTGTCAAAATTGGGGAAAATCGGTAAGGGGATATGTTCATGTTAGCAACAATGATGATGGTCTTAAACAAAGGTGACCTTGCTATCATTCTTAAGTTAACAGGACCAGTTAAGTCTGTGCATGTCAGGTCAGTTGAGTACAGGATTGTCACAGTCCTCAAGTTTCTGTTAGAGTATATAACTGATAATTGTCCAATCTCTTGGGCAGTAATAAAAAACGATGACGACACGGCATGGTAGCCCAAGGCTTTTGATCAAGGGATGGATCAACATTTTCAAGATATTACACAGAGAACTCTTTGTCACTTCCCCACTATCTCCGCCGGAAAAAGTATTTCCCGGCATTTCAGATGATGACTTCCCTTTTCAGTTGACAATCAAAGAAGGAACAGTCACGAAAGCTTTGCTTACCGGCGTTTCTTATATCAATTGTATATGTATAAGCAACTCTTTCCGGGTTCTGAACATAAGTGTTTCCAGTTTTTTTTTCATTAGTTTACAGTTACATATCCATAGGTTGTTTGTGATGTTTTTCTCATCATCTTGTTTAACGTTAAAAATGTACAGCGTCCATGTAACCCCTTCAATAGCATGCTATGTGTTCTCTTGTGAATTGATGAACCATCCGTTATGAAAACTGCCCTACACTTCTTCCGTTGTGTTCGTGTAGAACGAAACAACATGGATATGTTTCGAACATCACGCATGTAAGCTTTCACAGATGTTGCATAACTCTTATATGCCACAACACCACAACAAGGGCAGTCCAATGAAGATTTGACATATCTTTTGCACAATAAATGGCGAATTGAAAACGACTCCCTAATTCTTGGTACCTCCTCAAGACGAAGTTTACCAATCATGTAGGTACATTGCAATAAAAAGAGTTAATCCCCGACAGTCATAACTTTGTTTCGTGTGTTTATTTCAACAATGATTTTTTTCTGTAGATTCTTACAATTCACAACCGTCTCCGAGGCCTTCTCCAAGACCTGCTAACTATCCTGTACCATACCAGAACGCCATGTATTCAGCCACGGAGCCACCACCTCCGCCAGCAGGACCTGTCACGTCAGACCCGGGGCCACCTCCAATGTATACCATTATGCCACAAAATTAGCTTACATCTCCCCACAGATTTGAACAAAAAAGAGTTTAATATACCTCATTTATTGTTAATGGTTACAGAGGCAAGCCACACTGCTGTACCGCTGGCTTCGTATAGACCCTGTGGGGTCCTCACCTTACAGGTGGGAAAACTGGAATATTTTGCTTTGCATATTTACAGGCTTTTTATGTAGACCAAACTAATATGCTGTTTTCCTTGTGACGGAAAGCGGAAAATATAAACACACAATTTCCATCAAGTCACCAGCCACTGAAAAGTCACGCTTCCTGCATTAAATATTTGACGTATATGTGCCTAATTCTCTTACGTTTGCATCCATATGTTTATTTACTTTAGGACTATCAGATGTTTACAGCCACGACCACACACGGTTTAAAAATAAATTGAATAACTTGGAATACTGTGTGTATTAACTTTATCATTTAGTGAGCTCAGTGTACCATTAAGGACATGTACTGGTCTTTGTCTTGTACATTCCATAACACTAGTGAATTGTGGCAGGATCATAGAGTGGCATATGAGTGTATGGTACTTTATATATCCTTATTATAATCATCATTCCTTTACTGGATTCATGGCAGAATATACAAATATTTGATGCAGAGACATAAAATTGTATAAAATGTAAAGCAAACAACAAATTCTGGACACATGTATAATAAAAAAGTAGAGAGTTTATATACCTGAGTGCACTGCAGTCAGGAGTAAGAATGCAAACTGTCTCGAAGAGCTTGTATCCTCCCTTTGAAGGCAAGTAAAGGTTGTGTTCAGACGGAAGCAATTTTCACAAAAAATGCATTGTTATCCGACATGGTATACAGGGCAATTGCTTTTGCTGTCATTACCAAGAGAGAGAGTAGCGAATGACAGGTACAGATATGCCAATTTACACTGCTTGCTGCCGATGGACGATATTCAAAGCGCCAGAATGTTTACTCTGAAAGGCAAAATTTGAAGGTCTGAAAATTCAAAGCATGTGAAGTATAAACAGATTAACCCAGACTTATCTTCACTTAATGTATATTCTAAGGCTTTAAGAAAACACGTCTCTGAGTATGTATGTCGCTTTTACAAGAGAGTGTCTGTTATTGGATAAGCTTAGAATAGATGCTGGTCATTGGGCACGCATCCGCAGAAACGAAAGACGGTTTGGGTGCAGTCGGATTAAACACAAAGCCCATGCGATATAATGGTGCCCCTTGCTGGAAAGCACAATGGTCATCCCTCTATATATTAAGCCTATGTGATTCATACCAATATTGAAAAGTTAAGATGAGTCAGTAACTTTTTGTGTATTATCAATGATGATTTATATAGTTATGTTATCGATTTTCATTTCACTGTGTAGTTTAATGCCAAATATGTACAATCTTTATATTGCATTTTTTCTCTACCATGATTTATACCATACGGGGGAATATAATTGCACATCTTTTCTTTTTTCTTTTCAAAATATTTTGCGAGTGAACTTTACAATTGCCACCGTCGAGCTTCATATCTATTGGACAAAGTATTGCGTTAGTTGAGCTAGTAATAGTAAATGATGGGTTTTATTTGATATGCCGAGAATGACATTAAACACGGGTTTGAGCAACTTTACAACTCTTGTTAATCGAATATTACCAGTTTAAAGTAGAGAGACAAGAAATGACGGAGAAAATTACTAAATGTTGCAAATTAAAAGTCTAAAAAAGAAAAAAAATACCGTTTTTGTATGGCGACATATAATTGTACTGTATATGGTTTATATGTAAGTGTAAAGCAAAAATCAAGTTATTTTGTGTTAGAAAATCCAGCAGTACGATTAATGCAAGCTTTCTTCAACCAGAAGTTCGCGGTTTCAGATTGTCGCTTGTAGTTATATATTACTCCGTATTATCTCTTTTACTGCACAAGTATATGTTAAAAGTCCTATGAGACCATGGGGCAAAAAGAGCGAGTACAAGCATATACAATTAATATATACATCATATATGTGCATAATTTGAAATATATCAACTGTTCTACTAGCCGGGCATATACAGAATAATACAATGACTGAACAAAACCTATGTATTGTTATTTTGCAGCTTATGTGTGTGAGAGGTGCAAAATTGTACGGTATTGCTTCAGAAAATTTCAAATGGCAAAATAAAACGATGGATATTGTTTATAGATAATGTGCACGTACCCCCAGCATCAAACACCAGGCCTTGAGCTCTTTTCACACTGACCCATTATGGGAAGCAATGCCGCAATGCACCAATCCCGCGCTAAGGAAAGATACTGACTCCATCTTGTTTTGTCCTGCAAAGGCTTAAGCTTCAGTGATCATCTGGCACAAAGCATGTGTCATTTTATTCTGTTTTTCAAAAATTAACGTAAAGATTATGAGCCCATCCAGAAAATCAAACCTACTTCGGAAAACATCATTCTGGTAACATATTTTGCATGAGAAGTTTTCTTTTCATTCATGTGGCCACATCCTTGACAAAAGCACTCATTTTCCAGACAAATTTTTATGTGCACAGAATCTGTGGACACCACTAGGCCATCTAAGACGTCCTTGTACAGCAAATTAGGTATCTAGGACCCATGGTCAAGGCTGTATCGAGCTTCAGTTTAGCTGCTTTACACTTCAAGATTGCTGATCGTCACACCTGGACAAATACTTGAGTAGATACGAAACAATAGTTCCAGGCCACAGATAAATGCGTTCTGTGTTTCCTTATCTTGACCTTTGACCTTGAGTTTCATAGCCGTGACCCTGACTCATGCACATAATTAAACAATTGAAATTATATGCAACTGATATAGATAATCTGATTTGAAATTACAAAGCAAGCACGATATGGTGAAACATTGTTTCAACTTCCACCATTTACAAAATTTCTTTTTATCCCATTTCAGGATATATAAGTAGGTCCTTTCAAGTCATGTTAATATTGCTGCTCATTCTACCTGCATGGAGTGATGATTTGATGGTGTACAAAAAACCTATGGGCCTGGTGGATAAAACAGTATCAGTGACGCCGAGGATCTGCTCAAGCTCTGTAGCATCAAACATTTCACCAGTTGTCGGATCATATACCTCCTTTCCTTCAACTTCCTTATTTTGGTTCAACGTCATCATCTCTTTTTACTATAGGTGGTCCATCATTGCCAGCATCTTCATCGGGAATTCCTTACCTCATCATTACAACTCATTATACGTGGTTCATCATCCCAGCATCATTGCGGTAGTCCCTTATCTTATCGTCACAACTCAAAATTACAGGCAGTTTATCCCTCATCAACAGCATCTTCATACGGAATCCGTATTGATCATACTTTATTTTCTTTTGCAGTCAATAATAACGAGTGTATGCATCGGAATCCTCACCATAGAAGTGAACGTGTGGCTCAGTCAGTGGTAAAAAAAAGTTCATGCCATATGTAGCCATCATATCTACAACATGTGACGTATCAGGCCAATTTCCTCTCATACCCAGCCACGCCTGGTGTGTTGGAAATACAATCATTATTTAGAAATGCATCCACGAAACCTGTTTCATTTCTTTTAATATGCGAGAGCTCATTACAGTACATAGGCAGTATGGTCAGCAAATGGTGAGTTTTGTGAATTGACGTGTTAACGTTATTGTTTAGTGAATTTGCATTATTCATACAGTTAGAAACATGCAAGGCATTGTGTTGAATAAATATTTGTGAACCTAATGAAAAGTAAGGACGACAGAGCCCCCCCTCCCGCCCGATAAAACAAAAACACATGTGGAAGTCGTACTATTCAATAATTTATATTTTTCCTTTTTCAAAACATGGAGTTTGCTTTTCCAAAACCCCGAGTTTTTCTTTTTTGGCTTATTGTGATTTAATTTTGTGCAAATGCCAGCCTTTTCCTACCAAATTCTGGGAGGACGGCTGTTTCAGAAAACCCTCAGATTTATGAACAAAACTGAGGGTTCAGATTCAACAACCTGGGTGTTGTGCACAAACCCACAGTTTAAACCCAAAACTCTCCTTTTGTAAAATTGTAAAATGACACACCAAAAAACCAGAGGTTTGCTGCTCTACCCCCAGGCTTTACCATGGGTTTTGTTTTATGAAAACACCCTGGTTTTGTGAAAAAAGTAAAACCATTGGTTTTATGAGATTGCAAAATTCTGGATTTTGTGGCATCAACAGCTCCTGGGTATAGTAAGGGTGTAATGCCCAGGGTTTTGTAATCAACCGATTATGACAACAGTTGTTTTGCAGACTACTCGACTCAAGAAGATGCATTTTAAAGATCATCAAAATCATTACTGGTTACGTTGTAGAATAGTCTACAATTTCTATACAACACGATAAGGATATATTTGCGTTTCGGTTGTATCGTGTATTGCCGTGCTCCCCATCAGACGTGGTCGGAGGGTTCATTGCTGGAAGTCCAGAGCAGTCAGTAGTTTTCAACAAGATGTCAGGCGATCTTACTGCTGGATATTTTGAGCAAAGGACGCAGTGCACGGATAGCAAACTAGATCATTTAACTTAAGTGTCCAATCCCTGCAGCAGGAAGTGACACAATGTCCTTTTTTACATTTCTTATGTGGTCATAAGGAAGTTAAGAAGCACGTGGACGCTGTTTTAATGTAAACACATGCATAAACATGTTATGGATAATTCCCAGGGATTTCTCTTAAGATTTGGCAAGCAGACGATCTTTCTCATATTATGCTCAACAGATTCAGTAGGATATGCCCTTGTTTAATTCTTTGTCAGTCACATATGTATGCACGTTAGTTTTACTGATTGTAGGCTTGCCAAATTGCATGTAGTTTAAAGCTTCACTATCGATCAGCCCATGGCTGCAAACGACAGTCGCAGCATTAAAATCGTGTATCCACCACTACACTCCCTCTGTGGCATATTTGTACTGACTCATCTGCTTTCCTTGGCGCGTTTTTGCGCCCAAAGCGCGCCGAGAAAAGCTGCTGACCTGGACTATTATATCATATTCAATTGTAGGTATGCTGGTACTGGAATGAAGGGTTTTCCTTTTCAAGAAGCATGCATTTAGCACCGTAATTATAATTCAAGGCAGTTCGTTTTAAGTAGTTCCACTTTAGTCGCAGCTGGCACTGAAAAAGTTAATATTGTTCAGTTACTACGTGTTTGCTGAACGTAGTAAGGATTTTTACTTAGCCTTGGTCAGACATTTAGGGCAAAGCCCGAATGTGGTATGGCTGACCAAGGCTGGGTATAAATCCGTAGTATGTGAAGCAAACATATAAGAACATAGAGGCAAAAATTAAGATCAACAAGCCCATCTTATATAAAGAGCGAGCTCAAATATGTGGACGTAAGGATGGACCAAGAGTATGTCGTAATTAGCATTAAACATGAAAACCCACACAAATTCTCAGGAAAACGATGATTATAGCCATATAATAATATATATATGTATGCATGTATATATATATATATATATATATATATATATATATATATATATATATATATATATATATATATATATATATATATATATATATATATATATATATATATATATATATATATATATATATATATATATATATATATATATATATATATATATATATACAGGCGGCTGAGGTGCCCTCGGTGATAATTTGCGGTAGTCGATGTATTCTTAGCCTGTTTATGCCAGGTATTGCGCCATTGATGTGGCCGCTTTCTCGTTGGCCCGTTAAATTGCCTTTGGGGTCGTATTGGTTCGCCTGGCAGCTATTTCATCATCGGTAAAGGCTGCAAAATGCTTTTTCGTACGTTGCACCATTGTACAGCATCGATCACATGTGCCGCTGCCTGACGTTTACAAACATCGAAAACAAGGCTTGACTATCGAAACTATAGTACGGATCCGTACTACGCGTTTGATGAAATACTACAGTTTTAGACGTGGAAACAAACCAATGTGGTTTCATATTTGGAAAAATTGAACCATCAGCTTTGGCTATTATTACTGAAAATATAATAATCTATCATATCATGGAGCTATACCTGCATCCATGCTCCGATGCAGTACCTCGACGAGTTTGTCCACTTGCGGCGTAGAATCTCTACTGAATTCCTAGCTTACTCCACTTGCTTTAGTGATTAAATTGATAGTTTTATTGAGGAGTCAATTTTTTAAGGACCACATTTTGGACAGAGTCAACAGCTTTCCTGACGTGCTTTGGGCTGTAAAACATCACGCTTCGAATATATCGTACTACTTTCCACCTTGAGGTCTGGAATCTTCCTTCCTTTTTTTTGAAACTCCCAAGGTTGATATCCATACACGGGCATACAGTACCTTCAACTAATCGTTGCTATTCTCTTAAAAGATCAACGTTTAGCTGAAATTGTTTTACAAAATAAGAAGACTGCCATTCAAGACTTCATAACCAACAATATTGCTAAAATGTACCCATTGAAAGACTGAAGCATGGGATAGCAGGCCTATTTCAAACTTTAAATAAAAATGAATTTAAAAAAAAAAAAAAAAGCGCGCACGCACACACACACACACACACACACACACACACACACACACACACACACACACACACCTCTGGCATACCAAATACTTAAGTATTCATATGTAATAATCATGCTGTCTGAGATCATAAAATGATATATAAAAATAGGCCAGCTTTACCAAATACCTAAACAGATCATATTATGTACAATAATCATGATGTCTGAGATCAAAAGTGAGGTATCGAATATGTTAGCTTCACCAAATACCTAACTGTTCATATGTATAGTAATCATGGTAAAACATGTACATGACGTACCTGAGATCAAGATTTAAATATAAAACATGCATTAATACATTTAAAAAACTTCTACATTTGAAAAACTAATCATTTATCTAATACTGTTGATGTTAACTGCTAAATCACATATAAATTAAAAAAGTGGATTTGCAGATCATTTACGGGTAGGATAGTAAGAAGAATTGTTTCAGTTTCACATGGATTGTGAAAGAAGTCAAGACTTATCGAGTCACTCTCCAAGGTACAGATGTTGGCGTATACTTCCTACCTTGTCTGTGGTTGAGGAAACCGAAAAACTCGGAGAAAACCGAGGTGCACGGTTAAAGTGGTAGGAACTTTCTGCACATGCTTCCCAGGGCGACGACAAAACCCGGGTCGCAGAGGTGAACGGCGAGCATCTTACCGCTCAGCCAACCATGCATCCACTTATTTAACAACTACTTCGCCGAACAATGTACTGGGGACAATTTTGGCGTGGAACCGCCTGAATTAACATACAATTTACAATCATATCTTGAAAATATTATTATGGAAGAGAGTTTAATAGGAGGTTGAATAAACTAATTAAACGTTTCCAAAGCGAATGGTCCCGGTAGCCTTGGTCCTAAGCTCTTAAAGAGCTGTGCCTCCTTAATTACAAAACCCTTTTGTTATACAATAAGAATTCATTAAGTCTGGCAGTAGTGATCACAAGTACTCTACTTATCTGAGATATTACACTGATTCTCAATTCAAATTATTCGTGCATAGACATTTCATTCAAATACCAACACGGCTACTGATCTAGGTCAACAGCTTTCCAGATTCTGGTGAGGATCTTTGAACGCTGTTCTCTTGGTTTCAAAACTTATATCATACACAGTAAAACTGAGCCCTGACAGAGTTAAGTGTTTGATGTAAGATGTCTCTGCGCAAAGAATGACAGCAAGATTGAGCTCAAAAGCACGTGTTGTATGTGCAATGCGAAATCATTCTGCACTTATATTGTCCTGTGCGTCTACGCCCATACTTGTGCTTCACCGCTTCGGTTTACATCTATTTGATCTTATTTGTTTTGACATATATAACACCTGTCACCAGAACGTTAACAACATTCAATTACAGAGAGTTTTAAAGTTTATATTCAAACGCCATGGGGGAACAAACAATGCAAAAAAGACCCTCCCTCGACATGAGACTGAAAATCGGTACGTGCGGCATAATACATATGCCAGGCAAAGAAAGGAATACGCATTGGCCCTTTGGTGCCAAATTTTGACTGAATTTACACCTTCAGTGCGCTCTCCCTGGTATAAACTTTCCCAGTCTGTTTGAAGAAGGTGCTCCTGTCATAGCTCCTGTTACAATTCTGACAGCGTCCACATAAACTCCTTCTATTGCGCATTCTTTACAATGAGAGGGGCCTGTCCACCCAACATCGCCATATTCTAAAAATAGGTCTTATAAACGACTTGAAAACAGTTTCAAAGCGCTCCGAGAAAAAACTGTTGACCTGGGTCATTCTTATGGCCTCTTATGCTCTAAGCAACTGTAGGTATTGGTGCTTATACAAAAGATTGGTTACAGAGAATATGAATCAAGTACCATCATGTCAATTCAAAGCATATCGACTGTTGCCGAAATTCGCACTGAAAGATTAATGTGGCTGCCATATACAGGATGTTGGAGTTCATTAGTACGGGACAGCAATAGCGAAGAATGACAGCTTGCCATCCTGTTCAGAGATAATATTTGTCTTTCTCTCGCCATTAATTAAAAACCATACAAACAGAAGTTTCGGATGCCTAAATGTTGAAAGACCTAACATGCCGTACGTAATTTGTATAGCTACGCATCTGTTACAACAGTGTTTGGGAGTTTAATCGGTGCTTATAGCAAAAGTAAATTCGAAATAAAGCTCTCAAAGAATCACCCGCAAAATTTAATCTTGGCAACGTGAGCATAGTTCCAGTGGCGGAGCTAGAAAGAAAAAAAAACTTGATCATGACAGTCAGTTTATGTTGAAGATTGTCGACAGACGCCTTGGCCAACTGCCCCAAAATGCATGATTGATAACGCAGTATCCTCTCAAGTAAACTTAAAGACTAAGATTAAACTCATTATATGGTACACACCGCACAGGTCTAATTAGGAGTGAATACACATCGCCAATAAAGGAATGAAAGGTTAAATAAATCACACTTGCTGACGTTAAAAACAAATTGCACTTCGTGAGATATGGACACTTCAGCCACCTCTCACCAGAACATAATTCAGAAAAGCACGAAAAGCCCTCGTCTCCTCCAGCTGCAAGTTTTCCCAAGTGAAAGTTCATCATTGTTACGAATAGCATGCGTGACGAACATATATTATTAGCAACTTTTACCATCTGCATCTGACTTACGTTCGTCCACAGCTGAAAAGAATACGAAATCCAAAAGTATGCTTTTTACAGCTGTTTTAAAACATTTCTCTATGTTTTCTCATCAATTTGGTGATTCTGTTATACATGGTGCTTCAGGACATCACCATCAGCGCTTAGATCATTCAAATATGGCATTATTGGTATGCCTAGTTATCAACCTATCCAATTTTCTGACTTGCTAAAGGTAAGCAAGGCTGCTTCACAAATTTCCATGATGTGGATTGTATGAACAAACACACTGCTTTCTTAGCACTATTTTTATCTGTTTTTGTTTTGAGCATATTTGATTCGAAAAATTGGGGAACAGCGTCGCCCCTAAATAAACCCCAGCAAATTGAGATGATAAGCGATAGCAAGTTCAGAGCAGAAGTGCTTAAACAAATTAAGCGAACTATTTCAAGATGTATCCAGTGACCAACAATACCAATAGACATTGTTTTACTGTAGTTCCAAAGTTGCTAATTCGGTGGTATGTTATATCGCCACCAAACAATCGTATGTGAGTGTACAACATCGACGGTATCGTTAATGCAAATCAAAAATAATAATGGGCCAAAAATATACCCCTAAGCTATTCCAGCTTTGACCATTGATTGAAAATGGCATTTTTATTTACATATAATTCTATTGTGTGAAATCATCTTATTTTGACTTACATATTATAGAGTTTTTTTTTTTTTTTTTTTTTGTAGTATTAAAATCAACATGGACACGTGTCAGTGACCAATGCACATTATCAATTAAGGTAAACGGGCGTGTCCGCTTTCGCCCTGCAATGGAAAATTAGGCAAAATTCCAGTATGTACGGTACTGAAACGTACACGACTTTGACGGAAAGCTTCATTTTGCCCCCCCCCCCACCCCCAGGCATCACATAATAAAATATCTGAAAATGTGGCAGGCTTGCTGGTTACAATATGTTACAAGTGATCCATATATACTTCCTGCAGTATTATAGAAACAGAAGCAACGGCGCCACATACTCCGTGTAGTTTTGAATTAAAAATAACAACAGATTCCAATCTCTCTACGCTTCACAACCAATCCTGTCGGGGTATATATATATATATATATATATATATATATATATATATATATATATATATATATATATATATATATATATATTTATATATATATATATATATATATATATTTATATATATATATATATACATATATATATATATATATATATATATAAATATATATACATACATACATATATATATATATAATATGTGTGTATGTGTGGGAATCTCCCTATAAAGACCACCCAAGGAACTGAAAAAATGGTCTTAAAAGGAGGGTGGTCTTAACGGGGATATAATTGAATGGAGGATAAACAAAATGGGTCTGTAAATTGGGAGGGGTGGTCTTTATATAAAAATGGTCTCTTTATGGCGGTGGTCTTAATTAACTATATATATATATATATATATATTCACCTTAATCACTGTCATCACGTTCGATACATTTTATTTTAATTCAAGTCTTCAATAACCAAATGAATTCATCAACGTATCATCAGCGGACACCACCAACCAAGCATGTTTCGCAGCCTCTTGTGGCCTGCATGTACGATGGCATGGCAGTGAGGAAAACCAGAATAACTTATTCTGTGTCCTCAGATCATCGCTTTGTCACTCAATGTGAGCTAGGCCTGTTTTTTGTCCACGAGGGGACGCTAGAATTTACGCACATACCTGTTTATCTGCCCTATAGAACACCAGTTAATTCTATTGTCCTTTCCAAGTGCCTCAGTCAGCAAGCTAATTGTCATGAATGAGCGTAAGGTCTGGTGAAATGTCACCCCGCCGTAAAGCTTGAAAACAAATTGTTCAAATATGACCATTGGTGGTCTGTTTACCTCAAAATAATTGTTATTTGCCACATTAGAAAATACCCACAACGATGTTGATTATATTATGTTTCCTGTAACTCTGTGTCAGACTAGTTTTTGGATAAATGAGTTCCAAATTGTGAATTTCAAACTATTTCACGAGACTTGTCAGAGACTGCCGTGGGGCTTACACATGGGCCATAGTCTACTGGAGGGGCAACAATACAATGGCGCATACATGTCAATGTAACGTGCTTTTTTCGACAAAAATACCTCATTCTAACGATATAACGACTATTAATCTCTTTATGACGACATATCAGAAATGACGTAAATTTTAAGATATTATTTAGGCTTCGCGGTTCAGGAAAACGCTGTGTGAAGAACGAAACGTACGGATTCGCACTGGTAATACTCCCATCCATACGGACACAATCTATGCCAAATATTTAATATGTTTTATTATTTTTATCAAATGTAAGTATTATAATACGTACTTTATGAACTTGTGTTGTTCTATATGCGGACACTCATGTAATGAAGCACATATAAAAATTTGCGGATGCGCAGTACGGATGCGCACATGCATGCTGACATCGTACGGGCGTATGGGAAGGCACCTTAAGAAACGGTTGCGTAAAACTTCGGGCTTTAACAGTGTGTAGCTAAAAATGTATCAGTGAGTCGTTACAGCAAGGAACCTAAGTAGAGAGAGCTCTTAAATTTGTGTAGTGTTTGGAAGGGCGACCAACATTCGTTTGAATTCTACTGTGATGTTCCTTTCAAATGAACTTTTTACAATTTAGAGTCTACAGAATCAGAATCAGAATCATTATGTTTGACATATAGATAACAAATTGTACAAGAATATATGCAACAAAATAGATAAGATGACATTGTTTTGAAAAAATCTAAGCAGAACAAAATATGTCAGGAGACCTTAGCTAAGGATATTTTATCCGCTCTCGCGAGGCCACCTACAAAGGACAGATGACTTTTTTTACAGCATTCACATTGCGGATCCAAAACACTTATGATGAGAGAAGAAAATACAATACTGAGATTTTAACTTATTTCCAGTGGAACAATAGCTTCATGATAGTTGCATACGAACCAGTTAGGTATGGTAAACTCGCATTGATATTTATTCACAAAATATGACCTACTGTATTTTGAAAAGCCAAGGTATGAATGTGTTAGAATTTTGTCTTTAATGCAGGGAGGATATTTTGGAGTAAATGAGGAATGTAGTAGCGAATACAATTTTTCAATGTTGCTTTTTCAGGGGCAGGGATAATAGGTCTTCCTCTAGAACGTGTAAAATGAAGGTGTGATACAAGAGTAAATTCAAACATATTTTCAAAATAAATAGGAACTTCACATTTAGTGTATCGGTAATAAAACTTGAGTTCCTTTAACTGCAGAATATCATGTTCTTTTAAAACATTCAGCTGCTTAAATAAGGGATCCCGTATGGGCATTATACCCAAAATTACATATGAGACGTATCACTTTCTTTTGCAACATGAAAATTCGATCAAAAGAATAACCCCATACAAGAATACAATAATTTAGGTGTGATAGGAATAGGGAATTGTACATCGCGAGAGGGGTTCATATAGGCTTTGCCTGCTCCCCAATCGTTTTTGGAAATCAAATATGTTTAAACCAATTGTACATTAAAAGTAAAGTTCTTGTGGGAAGATACTTTCCAAGTTTTTTGAAAATTGCAACCGCTTCAGAAAGTTTGTTACCAATTTTGGATAAATGGGAATTCCAATTCAAATTTTCATGTATATATAAAAAAAGGAAATCAAAATCCTCAACCCTGGAAATCGCAACGTCATGAATTTTTAAGTCTAGCACAAAATTTGTCTTTGTCTGTGGGAAATGAAATAACATGTACTTTGTTTTTGCTATATTCAATGATAATTTGTTAGCAACTAGCCAGTTATGAACATTTCTTAAATTCCATATTCATGGAACCTGACACATTTCCTCGAGTGTCAGACGTAACATTAGAAAAACACAAAGAATTTATCATAGTTGTGTCATTTGTATATAAGATGGAATCAAACTGAGTTGAAGCTAAGTACATGTCATTTGTATAAATGATAAACAGGAGCGGGCCGAGAATGGACCCTTGGGGTACCCCTGTGGTTACAGGTAAAGTATCTGAACATAAACCATCCAAATAAACATCCTGTTTCCTACCAGGTTACCGCCGTTTTTGAGATCGAAGTAGAAAACGTGACTGACCGACTGAAATAGGATTTTATCAATTTTATCTAGGAAGCGAGAGTTAAGAAAGGCCTTAAACGCAAAGAGACGACAAAATGCTTCAGCAACACCTGTAACAAAGAGTGATTACTTCAACTTCAGAAATAAAGATATTGTTGGAACTTGCAAGAACAAGACTCTTACAAGGCAATTTCACATGACGATCGAAATGTTTACATGTACCACAGGTCTAGCACCGAACTGTCGGCGACCAGGTCAATTTTGCCAATGAAAACAAATATCCAACTAGATTTTCAACGAATGCTCGTTGACCCAAAAACACTGACAACAACAACAGTCAGTTGTTACGGGCGGGGGGGGGGGGAGTAATACTGTTATATTGGGCAATTGTGATCACTGTTGGTTCAATTCGCGCAAGGTCAGCTGCTCTGTTGGGTTTGCATATTTCTTACGCCTCATTTACGTATTTCATGAGCCGACAAATATGTTACTTCGATGCCATTCGATGTTTACATATCCGTGACAGATTAGCCTCAAAGCAGTAGTTAAATTGGCCATAGTCCTTTATGTTCAGTGACTCTTGCCGCTACAGGGAAGTGACCACCCCTTTATCTGTTCAATATTTCCATCGAAGATCTGCTATCGACTCTTGGGTGAAATACATCATGCGATAAAAACGGATTATGTTTTAAATAATATACGCATAACCACATTATACTCCCAACTATAACGGGTTTGCGAAAAAAAAAAAGACTAATACCTTTTACATTCATTCAATGACTTGGCGTTTTTCTTTCGGTATTGATAAATTTATATGAATAAACTTTATTGACTTAAAAACATCATGACATTTTGCAGGACATATATAAAATCATAAAAGATACAAGTACAATCAAATACATTAACTGGACAGTAAAAATAATACTTTGGCCTGTATATATAAAGACAATAGGGACCCGGAGCTACTATAAATATTGTTAAAATGAGCCTATTTTTAATTGCATCTGACAAAAATGGCACTGGTGTATTTATTTTGTCTGTCATCTTGTTTTCTGATAAAAATGAACGTTTGTAAGCCAAAGTAGTTTATTGAATCGACTCAGCCTGGTTGTCACGTCCTGCAGGTCGCTTAGATGTTTTACAGGGCGACCAGTTGAATTACGCTCTTGTCATTGTCAATGTCGCTCCCGGGGATTCCCCTGTGATGGTATATTCGAGGCATTGTAGGTGGTCAAGCACTCCATTTATGAGTGTTCGGGTTGTTTATATTTATTCTTTAATATTTACTTTTACATTGTTGGTAACGTCTCGCAGACTGACTCTTTCATATACACACTTAGTTCTATCGAAATTATTTTAGCTGAATATGCCATGAAAGTCCCGATTAGAATCCTCGGAAATTTTCAAGCAGAAAGACCACGAGCTATGAAACCATGATCGCTCGTGGTACAACAGAGAGGGATATTATAGTCACAGCTGTTATGGGTGTGTGTCAACACAGACATAATTGTTTTTCTTTCTTTCTTTCTTTCTTTCTTTCTTTCTTTCTTTCTTTCTTTCTTTCTTTCTTTCTTTCTTTCTTTCTTTTTTTCTTTCTTTCTTCTTCTCTCTCTCTCACTCTCTCTTTCTCTCTCTCTCTTTCTTTCTTTCTTTCCTTCTTTCTGTACCGGAAAATGTGTTCAACTTTTCATTTGAGAACTATTATACATAAAAACTCCAAACCTTGCATGATTATACTTCCATACATAAAGTGTTGAATTTTTGTAAAGAGGTTCGATGGTTTTGAAAATGTTGCAAATTAGGGTCATTTCACAATTTAATACTGAACATTTCCAAAACAATTGTAGGTACAGCTAACCAATTCAATTTCAATTCATAATCTTGTAACACTGCACATTTTTACAATTTCCATGTGACCTATAAAGGTCAAAGGTCAACATCATTTTGCCATTTGAAATTTTCTTCTAGCCATAACTCGGGTAATTATTATGCAATTTTGTTCATGTTGGGCTCAAATTGACGATATTGTAACACATATATTTTTTTTAATTTACGTGTGACCTCTAAAGGTTAAAATGTCAAGGTCCTTTGGACGATTGAAATTTTTATCCAGCTATAACTGTCAATTCTCATCCAATTTTAACCATGGTTGATCCAAATTATAGGTATTGCAACATTGCCTATTTTGTAAAATTTTAAAAGTCATCTCTAAAGGTCAAAGGTCAAGGTAATCTAGACCTTTGCAATTTTCTTCTAGGCATCACTTGGTCAATTTTCATCCAATTTTCTTCATGTTGAAGCCAAATTGCAGATATTCGAACACTGCATATTTTTGTCATTTACATTTAAATGGTGAATGTCAAAGGTCAATGTCATTTTGCCATTTCAAATTTTCTGGCCATAACTTGTTCAATTTTTATCCGATTTGGATCATGTTGGGTTCAAATTGTAGATATTGTAACACTTCACATTTTCGTTATGATCTGTAAAGTCAAAAGTCGAAGGTTTTTTGACCCTTTGAAATTGACATCTAGCCATAACTTGGTTAATTTGTGGCTGATTTGGTTCATTTGGGCTTAAAAAGGGACTCAAATTGTAGGCATTGCAACACTGTAGAGTTGTGCAACGAACATGTAATTTCTAAAGGTCAAAGGTCAATGTCAGTTAGCCCCGTAAAATGTTCGTCCAGTCATAAATTGGTCAATTTTCATCTGATTTGGTTCATGTTGTGCTTAAATTGCAGATATAGTAACACTCTACATTTTCTTAAATTATGAGTGACCTCTAAAGGTTAAAAATTCAATGTTATTTGGACTTTTGAATTTTCATCTGGTCATGACTTGAGGTCAATTTTCATTGCATTTTAGTCCTGTTGGGCTCAAATTGTTGGTATTTCAGCACTGCAAAGTTTTGTAATTTACATGTGACATCTAAAGGCTAAAGGTCGAGGTCATTTGGACTTTGAACGTTTCATCTAGCCATGATTAAGCATAATGGAATGTGAAGTCTCAAAGGACAAAAGTTGCAGGATTTAATACTCCCAACTTTCGAAGGCACACAGACAGATTTGCTTTTAAAGCAAATCTCTTTTCTGTAGTTTGCAGTTTTACTTTATTCTTTCAAATCGCCTTCATACTGTAGATTTGTAGATGTTCAAACAGGACGTTGACTTTAAACATTTTCTCACAGCCAATGGCCATTTTACTTTGGTAGAACATGTTTTGATTACCAACAATGACCCATATAATATTGTAGGTTGTGACATTCTTCCCCTAAATGAGGTCAACCTCAGTAATCATCTTCCCATAAGACTGATGGTCAATGTGCCAAAAGCAATCAGAGGCCAGTTTGTCGACTTATATGATAAATGTGGTGTGTGACTGAAAGGTTAAAAACATCCATGTCTGGAAATTGGAGCGACTCTGCTAAAATGCAAAGTATAAAGACGCTTTAGCCATGGGCTCTGGAGGGGAAATGAACTTACTTGCTTATGCTTGATTATCCGACAATGTAAATAGAAATGATGCTTCTAAGATGGTTGATAGTTTCTTGACTTGTTAAGCAAAGGTATAAAAGTTATTGAAGCTGGCATTGTGTCACGTAAATGTTTCAAGCCCAAGTCTTATTGGCTCCCTGAGCTCAGCAAATTGAGGGACAACTTAGCGTTTTGGTGGGTAAATGGAAAGCCGTGATCGGGACAGATTTTTGGCTGCTGGAAATCTGCAAAGAAAAAAAAAATCGACGACTCTCGCGGGGATGTGTCCAGGAGCACATGGAGGTGCGTTTTGAATTCATTATTTAATGAAAGAAAGGCATCATTTTTGTGGAACTGCTTAAAGAAATCAACACATAAAAACCTAATTCTGTTTTGAACTGTGAAGATTTTGCCAAGTATTACAGGGAAATAATGCAAATTGGGGGTAATTTCTCTTAAAGGCAATACGACAGCTGCGTCAAAAGTGGGCCACTTTGGACGCTGGGGGGTGGAGCCCAGCTTAACAGTTCCCTGCACCAGCAATAATGAAATAGTAGTAAAGTCAGTTAACATTACGCTATTTTAAGCATTAGGTTGTTCTGGTCTCCAGCCATATGTGAACAGCAGGTGTGTGTGGAACCGCTCACTGCTTCAGTTCGTGCCACAATGATAACAGTGTTCACAGCCTTTGGAAGCAGTATCTGCATCCTTATGTTACTTTCACAGTTGATGGTGTCTAGGGTGTAAGGTTGGGGGAAGAGGGTCTGGTGTTAGGTAGGCATCTGTAGGGATGACGTCATGGGTAATGGCGGCGTGCATGGAGCTGTGAGGTGGCACCACTAAACTGAATTTCCTATAGGCGGCCATTACAACACATCCTGGCGTATCTGAGAGTAAGAGCTTCAACTTTAATGAAGACTATGCGCACCAATTAAGTTCAAGTATGACTTACAAAATAAAAGCAACTAACATATATGATGAACTCCAAACTTTTGACTTTGCCCCACCTGAATGCAGTCATGTTGGAATTTCACCTGTCCCGCACCCAATATCACCTTTACATTTCCGACCGACCCGGAAAAAATGCCCAAAATTAATTATTCAAATCACTCTATTTTGTGATGGCAAAATCTGAATTAAAATTATATATGACGGATTTTAGCCTACCACAAATTCCATCACTCTGGTCAAGCCAAATCCTACGGTGCTGGTCATTTGACATTATACTTTTGTGTTGCCCTCTGCGGCCAATTTAGGGGGTGCAACCCTGAACGCTCAAAGAATGTTTACGGATATAGAGGGTAAAATGCGGAATGCCCAGTGTGTAAAATTGTGGAATTAGCAACGAAGAGATAGACTTCTGTTTGGAGTAATTTTCTTTGCTCACAACCTCCTGTGCTCGACTGAAAGGACTCTCTTACTTATTGTTCTGTTGCAACAGTATGACAAGTATGGTGGACGCAGGAAACTCAAAGCAGAAAGTCAAAACAAGGTCCAAGATAAAGTTGTATGCTGTATCCAATGGTTGTAAAACTGGTTTTGATTGTTGTTGCCAGTCCTCTTCAAATAGATCGCACAGAGCTTTGTAAGCAGCCCTAACTTGGTACCTAATACAGTTGTTCTACAGGTTGCAGATAATACTCTAGCCAATAACAAGGATGCCAAGGCTTGTTTTTCACAGATTAATAAGCTTGTATAGCAATGCAGAACCAAATTCTCAGATGCCAATGTTTGTGTCGTACAAGCTCTCCCAAGATGACTTAGAACAAAGGAAATGTCGGAAAGCTATAACAGTAAAGTTGGTTTCTTTAATGAAATGCTCAAAGACCTGCCAATGAGTCTTGAAACATTAAAGAATATACTGTAAATGATGGCGTACGTCTGAATTCATCTGGGCTTACACAGCCTGTAAAATCATATAAACTGGTGCTAAACCCGCTACTTGGACTAAAAGACAGTAACGCTTATGAACACTAACCCAGGACACCCAGCATGGGGGACCAAAGTGTTCAAGAGCATCGCACTTAACAAGTAGGTACAGAGAAATACTTCCGGAATCACGGAGAAAGAGAGGCCTTCAGGACCGGTAGAAGTTCTGATCTTCAGATTCTTCACCTAGTGCCACTTCACATGGTAGGCAGGTGGTCTCCACATCTAGTGACATCGGTAGAAATACCGGACAAAATGACTCGCAGCATGAATAACATGGAAACAGGTACACAGAGGATAAATACTACACTCCTTCCATTCAGCCTTATACAAATATGGGAAAAACATGCCAGCTAACCAAATGGATGGACCACATAGGGACTGGAACTTGCAAAGAGGAGACCCTTACATGCCTAGACATGACAGAATGGCATTCTTAAGAAACATTCAGGATATATATGCCTCACGATTTCATTATGTAGGAGTCCCGATTTGAATTGTCGTGTTGACACTAAGGCTGCAAAAAAGAAGAAACTGGGCTATTTATTTTATTTTGATATGATTACAAGCAACACTCATTATTTAATTTCCCACATGGAACTCTTATGCATATGAACTGTGTTTACTAGTGACATATATCCCAATATTGCTTGCATATAAACTGACTGATTATGGGTGCTATTTTGGTTATGTTTTGTTTGTTTTTTGTTTGTTTGTTTGTTTGTTTTTTCATCATATGTATGTTACTT
The DNA here is from genome assembly GCA_964020975.1 of Hermodice carunculata. Classification (NCBI taxonomy): domain Eukaryota; kingdom Metazoa; phylum Annelida; class Polychaeta; order Eunicida; family Amphinomidae; genus Hermodice; species Hermodice carunculata. The sequence continues at coordinate 59,152,295 of OZ026626.1, read as the reverse complement.
GCATTTGCATATTTACCATACTGACTGATTGTGGGTGTTTTTTAATTTTTTTTTCTGTCTGTGATTATACAGTTATAGGGATTAGGTGCTCACTTAAGTTACATTGTGTTACTGACCAATTCAATCAAATATATCTTAATGATCTCTGAGAAATTTAGGAAGAAATTAACTAATGCTACCAGATATCATAGAGGTAGCGCTATTTTTATAAAGATTGAAATCCGAAAGATTTAGAACTATGCCGTCTCCTCACATTGAAATATTTGGGATTGAATTATGCAAAGACTTCTTTCATCTAAAAAGTGACATATTCCTGGCAATTGCATATGGTAGTCCTTGTGGATAGGCATTTGCGTCTTGTAGTGATAATGTGCTTGAAATACTAAAATCAGATATCACCAAATACCCTGAAATGGGGAATGCATTGTTTGTGGGCTTTAATGCGAGAAAAACTACCTCACCTGATGAAATGATGTATATAGTTTGCCTATGTCTCTTTATAAATATATTTGTGACACATCATTGTGCAGAGCCAACAGTGTTTTGCATCCACTTGATAGTCATGGTAGTCAGCGTCTTAGCCTATGTAAATCATCACGTATGAGAATAATAATTGGACGCATTCATGAGGATCTATGTGGTCGACGTACTTGTTTCAGCTCTTATGCCAAGTCAAGTGTTATTCACTATTTTGTAGCCTCACAGAACATTTAGACATCTTTGATTTTATGTACGTACATGAGCCTACTGAGTTGTCAATACACTGTATGCTGTCATGCGTAATTGGTAGAGGATCACTTACATTTATACAGGATGACCCTCCTGCTCACCAGGACACCAAATGGATCTGATCACATCGAAATGATGCCAAGTACTTAAATGACATGGCACACCCTAAGATTGTTGCTAAACTTGATGAATTACTTGCTGTCTCTAGCTCTGTAGATAATTCTATTAATGTGTTAAGTAGTATTATGCAGCAAAAACCTGTAAGAATTAAATGTAAGACAGTTAGAGCATCCAGGAAAGGAACTTTTAAGTCCAGCAAGTGGTTTGATAATGAGTGTAATGAGAAATATTTGCAGGAGGTTACATTTCTGTTTGGGGTTGCATTTGCAATTTTTGTCGGCTCATAAGAATTATAAGACTCTTCTGAATAAAAAAGGAAGTTGTTTCGTATGCATATTCTCAACCAATTAGAAACAGCACAATCTAAAAATCCCTTCTAGAAAATGTTTGATGAATTGAAAGATACCAAGACGAGATATAGGTCAACCCCATCCCAAAATCAGAGTGGGTAAAACATTCCAGTAGGCTTCTAAACCCAACTAGCAGCCTCAATTCATTATGCAATTCACCATTTGTTGCTATGGATCAATTCATCCTAGAAAACACGGATGAAGAATTTAATGAATAGAATTTTACCATTCAGCCAAGAGAAATAAGCACTGCAATCAATAACTTTAAACGAGGCAATGCTAGTGGTCCAGATCGACTTTTGAACGAAATGATCAAAGGTGGCGAGCATATTGTCCTGCCCCTTTTTCATAATACTGTTAATCATATTCTAAGAGACCATTCTTTTCCTTGGCGTTGTAACGTTTTGTCATCTATGCATAAAAAGGGAGATGTAAAGGTATCTGATAATTATCGTGGTATAGCTGTGGGCAGTGCACTTTGAAAATTGCTCTACAGTGTTTTACACAACTGTTTAGTTAAATTTGCAGAAGTTAATGAACTAATCCCAAAAAGTGTAAAATTGGATATTAAGTTAATGCGAGAACGTCTAATCATGTATTTACACTCAAGACACTAGTTGATAAATACATAAAAGCTGTTTCATGCAAAAACCTATTGTGCTGTTTTGTCGACCTAAAATCTGCCTTTGACATTGTAAATAGAAAGGTGCTTCTTTTTAAGCTATTACAAGCAAATATTGGTGGTAACTTTTTTTGCTGTTTTTGAAAGTATGCACTTTCAAGTGGTCTACTCTGTAAAGAGTAACTGCAGTGTCAGTGACAATTTTATGTCCTCTGTATGTGTAAAGCAGGGATGTGTATTGAGTCTCCTGCTGTTTAAATTTTTCATCCGAAATCTGGTCCATCCAATTGGTCAGCTGGCATGTTTCCTTCTATATTTGTATATGGCTGACGGGAAAGGGTGTGGTATGTATCCTCTGTGAACCTGTGTTCATGTGATTCATGCTGCGAGTCATTTTGTCTGGTATTTCTATCCATGTCACTAGATGTGGAGACCACCTGCCTACCATGTGAAGTGGCACTAGGTGAAGACTCTGCAAGATCAAATTTTATGAATCTGTGTGATAAACTACCTGCTGAAAATACCTTTGCTCCAGTTTGCAAAATATCTGCTTGGGATCAGCAAAACTAGCATCACTCCTGCAGTTTGTGGCCAACTAGGGTTGTACCCTCTTCAAATCACTTTTTGACGTATTCTGTAAAATTCTGGCTTAGACTACAATGCTTAGAGCAAAATGATTTGGCCTTTAAGTCTTTCCATGAATCCTTTAACTTTAAAAATCAGTCATGGGCTTCTTTACTGAATCTTTCTTGTAGTAAGCATGGTCTAGAGAGTGTGTTAAGAAGCTCTTCACACAGGTACAGTCAGCAAAATATTCTATTTGGGCTAAAAAGGAGATGCAGAAGAACTTAATTGATAAGTGGCTTTCATATTTGAACAGAAATGATCCACAATCAAAACTACGGTGCTAAAAAGAATTAAAAATGTTTTGAGATGGAAAACTATCGCCTGTGTGAACAGAATTTTATAATCAGGCAAGACTTGTGTAAATTGAGAACCAGCTCACACAATCTACATGTCGAAGCTGGTGGGCATAAAACACCTGTAGCTCTTTCCCACTTCGATTTTGTCAGCTTTGTTCCATGGAAGTGGTGCAAAAAAAAAAAAAAAAAGACATTTTTTGCTGCCCTGTCCTTACTGTCTCCAGGACAGAAATTCTTTGTTTGACAAATTACGTTTCACTGACTTTCACCTATTGGACTCCAATCATAAATTTATATTTCTCATGGCCTTTAACAATGGACACACAGAGATGGCAAGAATAGTCATGAATTATGTTAACCTGTCAAAACGAAAAGGAAAATTTCCTGCATGATTTGTTTTCTTCCTGCGGGTAATTACATGGAAACTGTTTCCTGCATAATTTTTTTTTATCTCATTCTTCCTTTCTTACTTTTTTCCTCCTTCCTCTGGGCAATTGAGCAAAGCCTAACTGGAGAGAGACTGTGTTTTTATTATTTAATGTATGGAAGCCCCATCAGAGGGAGCCTGCTGTGAAACATGCTAGAATGCTTGATTTTCTCTTTTTAGTATAGATGTTTTATATGTATGAACTATCGTATACATTTTGTACACTGTACTGTCCTTTGCTATGCTCTAATGTTGAATGCGCAAATAAAAAATCTTGTTTTTTGATGCTTCAGAAGGGGTAGCCTTCTGTGCCGAGGCCCCGATGCTCAGCTTAGCCAAGGCCGGGGCACTGGTCATCAACTGCGTATAACAGACAGGATTACCAAAAAAGACCATTTGTTTCATATTTCTCAACCCTCAAAAACAAAAGCTGTCGAGTTTGAACATTTTGTAATGATTCAAGATCATATCCCTGATCCATGATTGGCAGTGTAGGCAGCTACAAGTCTCTTGAAGAAAATGAACAAAGTTTAGGACAATATGCCATAAAACTGGAAACAGAAAACTTGTTATCTTTTTTATTTGGGGGTGTGGACCAGCTGAGAGGCTGCTGTGTAAATGTTGATGGTCAGTAGATTTTATTCCAGATGGTGGAAGTCAGTTCTTCCACAGAACGTCTACTTCTGCCCCATGTGGCTGTGTTTTGTTAACATGACCTCTATAGCCTTAATCAGCACAGGAGGATAGCAAGGCCCGCCTTCTGCTTATGATTATGAAATTTTCTGCTAACAGGTGGCCATACCATGCTTTATTCCCTTTAAGTCTGCAAGTGCATCTGTTTCTTCTATTTATAGTAAGTGTAAAAGTATGAAATTTGACGAGACAATTTCTACAGATGATATCGATCTCTAGATTTCTAGAATGAAAGGTAAACCGTCGGTGGTCCCGATGGAACATATACTGCTCATTTGAAATATTATAAGTCGGATGTTCTCCACAAGTACCTCGCTATTTTTTTTACAATGTTTTATTTTATTTTATTTTTTTTTGCACACAACATTGCTTCGTCCGCATTCAAAACAGGCATTATTGTAACCACAATGGAAAAAGGGTGCCGTTATCCCGAATGATCACGCCAATTATAGATCCATAAATCAAGCTAAATTTATTCTTAACTGGCGAAACTTATCATATACGCGAGGATAATGGGGGCGCTAATCAGTGCGGATTTCGCAAAGGCAGAAATACTTTTATGTGTTGTTCATTTTAAATGACTTAATTGCTTATTTTAGCAATGGTCAGTCTCCAATTTTTGTGCGCAGCCTGGATGCTGAAAAATGCTTTGACGTCATATGGCACGAAGGTCTATTTTACAAACTTTGGAATATAATCCCAGTGGTATACTTGTAGTTTTACCGTAAACGGAATAGTGTAGTCAAGTGGAACGATGACCTCAGTCGACCCTTCCGTGTGACACGTGGAATGAGGCAGGGAAGCACAGCTTCTCCTCTATTAGTCAATAATTTTATAAATGACCTGCTTGTACAATTTGCTTATTGTAATCATGGTATTAGAATTGGCAAGGAGAAATACAACTCTTTTTCTTACGCCGATGGTTTAACTCTTTTATCTTCAACTGAACCTGGTTTCTGGCTTTTGATAGATGGTTGTTCTAAATATGCAGAGAAATGGCGTTTTAAATTTGGGGTTAAAAGTCATGATGTTTAATTGAGGGTCAACAAGGCTGTAAAGAAGATTTGTATTTGGTTTTAAATGATGATAAATTAAACGTTGTTGGTGAAATTGGTGTTCTATGTATTAATTTTAAAGGTAAATGTAGTGCGGAAACCCATTTGGATAAAATCATTGTGTCTGCGCTTAGGTCAATGTATCGTTACACTTTGTGCAGGGATGTGTTATCCTGGCCTAGCTTCAGATATAAAGATTGACTTGTGGAAAAAAGTTAGTTTGCCTAGTCTTACTTATGGCTTAAATGTTTTCACTCTAAATGATACTCAGTTGAAACAAGTGGACTTGACTCACTGCAATATCATCAAGAAATGTGAGGGAATAGGAAAAGATCTCAAAATTCGAACAGTCTAGAGCCTACGCATTTGCATCAGCGACGTAAAATTGTTGATTTATACTATAAAGTGTTTAAAGTTTACTCTCAGTGTAGAAAGCTGTGTATTTAGGTGCTATAGGTACATTGGCTTTGGATATTCCATGCAAAACAGCTTGTTGGACAGATTAATTGCCATTGGAATTTTACAAATTAAGGTCTGGTTATGTCGATGTGCCAATCAAATGTGAAATATCTTTCTTTCTTTCTTTCTTTCTTTCTTTCTTTCTTTCTTTCTTTCTTTCTTTCTTTCTTTCTTTCTTTCTTTCTTTCTTTCTTTCTTTCTTTCTTTCTTTCTTTCTTTCTTTCTTTCTTTCTTTCTTTCTTTCTTTCTTTCTTTCTTTCTTTCTTTCTTTCTTTCTTTCTTTGCAGGCAAATTTGTCCGACATTTCATTTGAAAAGTATTATACGTAGAAGCTCCAAACTGAGCATGATTATATTTCCATAATCGAAGTCTTGCGTTTTTGTTAAGAGGTTCAATGGTTTTGAAAATTATGCAGATTAAGGCATTTGAAAGTATAAATCTTGAACATCTCCAAAGCTATAATAGGTACAGGTTATCAATCTAACTTCCGTTAATATGTTTTTGACACTGCACATTTTTTGTAATTTATATGTGACTTCTGAAGGTTACAGGTCAAGGTCATTTGAAACTTTTAACCAGCCATAACTTTGTCAATTTCCATCCAATTTTAACTATATCGGATTCAAATTGTAGGTATTGGAACACTGCATATTTTTGCCCTTATATGTGACCTCTAAAGGTCAAAAGTCAAGCTCATTTGGACCTTTGAAATTTTCTTCTAGCCAAAACTCTCAAATTTATCCAATTTTGATTATATTTTTAAATTGTAGCTATAGCAACACTGCACATTTTTAAAATTTGCATGTGACCACGAATGTTTAAAGATCAAGGCCATTTAGACTTTAAGAATTTCACATTGCCATAAGTCTGTCAATTTTTATGCAATTTGATCATGTTGGTTTGAAATTGTAGCTATTGTAACAGTGTACATTTTTTGTAATTTACATCTGACGTCCTAAGATCAGAAATCGAAGGCAAGGTCATTTGTACCTTTGAAATTTTCATGTAGCCATACCTCAGTCAGTTTCATCCAATTTTGATCATATGGGGCTCAAGTTGTAGCTATTGTAACACTGCATATTTTTGTAATTTACATGTGACTTCTCAAGGTCAAAGGTAAAGGTCATTTGGACCTTTGAAATTTTCATCTTAGCTATAACTCGGTCAATTTGTATCCAATTCTGATCATGTTGAACTCAAATCATGGCTATTTTAACACTGCACATTTTTGTCATTTACATGTGATCTCTAAAGGTAAAAGGTCAATGTCATTTGGACCTTTGAAAGTTTCATGTAGTCATAACTCGGCCAATTGTCATCCAATTCTAATCATGCTAGACTCAAATTGTAGGTATTTCAACACTGCACATTTTTGTGACATGTAACCTCTAAAGGGCAAAGATCAAGGTCATTTGGCCCTTTGAAAGTTTCATCTTGCCATAACTTGGCCAATTGTCATCTGACTTGGTTCATGTTGGGTTTAAATTGAGGATATTGTAACACTGTACCTTTTTGCAATTTACATGTGACAGGTAAAGGTCAAAGGTCGAGGTCATTTAGACTTTGAAATGTTCATCCAGCCATTAGCTTAATGGAATGTGAAGTACTAAAGGACAAAAGGTATCGCATTTAATATTTACAACTTTTGAAGGCATACAGACAGATTTCTTTTGAAGCAAATCTTCTTTTCTCGTTTGTAACCTGTAGTTCTAATTTTTACATTGTTTGGGCGCATCATGGACGAAACCTCGTTCCACTGGCGCTTCTCCTGTAAAGGCGTAGTTATTTTCTATCATTATCGTCATCGTCATCGTCATCGTCGTTGTCGTCGTTGTCGTCGTTGTCGTCATCATCATCGTGATCCATTGCACATTTAACGAACATCGGGAAAAAAACTGTATTATCTCACAAAATGCTAATTAATGGCTTACGCAATTGGAAATAGTTTTTCTGAGCATAGAAGACATCACTTGTGGGTAATTTGAATGCATTTGTTGGCAATTCGTGCATTTCAAAGTAGCGTTTGGTCCACAACATACTATTGCATTTAGTTTTGTTTTTGTTTGTTCGCTTGTTTGCACATGACATTTTTCCACTTTTTAAGAAAAACAACTCAATTTTAGCATAAAACCAAGCAAATATAACAACTGCTGTCAGTATTATTTTTATTAAATGCGTAAACTAATGAAACTAAGGGACCGTTCAGAATATATGTCTGGGGCATGGAGAGGGCATTACAAAAGCCTGATGAAAAAACTGCAAACTCCCTCTCATCTCATCAAAAGTTTTGTGCCCCCACCCCTTTCCACATTTTTGATTTTTTTAAATGCCACTGGCAACATGCAAGATGTATTTCTTCTATCCATTGTGAGACAGGCGGTTAGAATACAGCACCAAATATGACCACCCATCTCCCCGGATTTATAGTTTGGCGCGTTTAAACATATTTTCCAGGCGCTCAGAAGTCACCTTTACACCACAATGTACACTAAACCTGTCTTGATGAGCCCGTAGCCAAGTCCCTTTTGTAAATTATTCATGTCAGCAAAACCTCATCCAGATGAATACATCGGAATACTGAATATTTTACCCATTGCCCTGTGTGTTTAGTTACACTGAAAGTTTCTTGTACACCGTGGCAGCCAGAATATTAGATTGTTTTGATATGTTTTGTCTTGTTTAGTCGGGTCTAGGGATCCTCCAAACAAATAGTAAAACTTAAATGTAGAACTCAGGATTTTGAACGTTGTTAATGTGAAAGTGAAGATTGTGGTCAATTGTCAATTGTCCATTCAAATTTGTCCTTGTCCTTGGTTATGCATTTTTAATATTTTATCTCTGCAAGTCTTAAATGACGTTGATCCGTTAAATCGAGTTAATACACAGATATTATTCATGAAAACAAAATTAAACAAACAGAAGAATCACAAATACAATAAGAAAACAGAAAACCCAAATGGCAAACAGGAGAAATACCGACAAAATTACGAAACAGTGAATGCATTTGGTTACTCATATAGTATTAAAGGGGTAGCCACGCGGTGTTTTTTATTGCATCTGTACATATTTAAGAATTACTGACGCTGCTTCCATGCATAATCCAATCATCATCATCATCATCATCATCATTATCATCATCATCATCATCATCATCATCATCATCATCATCATCATCATCATCATCATCATCATCATATGGTTGCCAGTTGGCTTACAACTACCATACAGGCACTCAGTCCGGTGGCTCGACTCTGCTGGAGCAATCATCACCTTGGCATGAAACTCACTTTGTTGTAAAAATGATTTGATTAAACCCAATTCCACAAGAATGATACTAATTTGCTTGCAGAGATTAAAATCGGCGATAGCAAATATGTTCCTAATGTCTGGAAATGTTAAGAAAGTCAAAGGTCATCGATCATTCATTGGTCAAAAAGAAGTCGATGTTATATCTCTTCAAATTGTGAAAAGTGTCACCCATCGTAACCTTGATTGTCTGGCAAGGCTGCCCTGAACCAACTATTTGTATATATAGATTCACTTCTTGAACAACCAATGAGAAACGCTCACATGAGTGACCTGGAAAATCGCGTTCCTGACAATAGCAGGTAAAATAACATTTATATGCAAATGATAAAGTGTCTTGCGCATGATGAAGCACAGACGGCAGTGTTTCTGAGTGAGTACAGAACATTATGTGAACGTTGAACATTTATACGCAAAGTTGTCTTCTTATGTCGCATCTTGATACCTGGTCTTACAGGTAATGCTTGGGCCATTATATACATCGTATTTGGACCTATACTTATTTTAGGAACATACATGTAAAGCCAGTGAAGCTTGCTCACCATCAAGGACACAGATGTTTGTCGAACTCGCGGTGTAACCTATATTTTAGTCGTCAAAATTTTACTGCTTGCGCGCTGTCGCTAATATCGGCAGTTACAACATCGGACTGATTCATACATTCATTCTCCGGGAACGTGCGATATGGAGACAGATACTAACTATAATAAGCGGCAAAACCCGCTGTTAGTGTGGTCTGTGTCATGGTGAATGTACCTGTCCATCTCACCTGGTGTATTTACCTTTTGCCTTCTATTACCGCCAGGATTTACGTCTTTATGTGTTATGACTGTACCGGTCTGTGTTAAGCTAGGTAAAATAAGTAACCAACAATCTACTTATCTGATTCAAATTGTGTGAAAACTTGAAAATATATCAGGAAAATCTGCATATGCATGTGTGACATTGCTCTTCAGACATATGATACGTAATTATCAGCTTGTGAACCTGTGTTTCACTGCACATGGACAAAGTATAAGACAATATATATATATATATATATATATATATATATATATATATATATATATATATATATATATATATATATATATATGTATATATGTATATATGTATATATATATGTATATATATATATATATGATCATATTTTACATGTTCAACATTGAACCTTGTAATGATGTGATATCGTCCTTTCCACATTTCAAGTAAAACCTGTATACGTAGTTTTTGTTTGTTTTTTTTTTTCTTTCTCTTTTCTCTCCGTCTTTTTCTCTTCCTGTCTCCCTCCCTTTCTTTTCATTATAAAGTCTCGGAATTCTGCTATGAGGACAAAAGCAGGACCATGCAGCTGTTAGCGATTGATCTTTTTCGAAATACGTTTTCGGGATTCCGCGCATTACCTTAGATTTTGAGCCCCAGATCCTCAAGGATATGTGTCTTAACGCACCAACGACCATAATGTTGAATTGACTGGAGGGAAAACTCAAGCGCTACAGTTCTGGCGTGCGAGTTAACCACATTTATATCAAGAAGTCAACTGTTTAGCAAAACTTCCATGTTAGCAATACTCGAAATCCGTTAGTCAAGTTCTCGGTGTCCATTCCTGTCACTGCCTACTTCTAGAATATAAATACAGAATCACTGAAGAATTTCATTTTTATTTTTACCGTCACAAAAAGACGTCGAGCAGATAACTTCTTGAAAAAACGTAAGATAAGCCTGAACCAGAATTACGGGTCCCTAGTGGATGCCTGATGACAGACGATCTTAACCGGGATATGGCGAGTGAGGACAAGAATATGTGCTATAATGAGGAACACAATATACACACGCATATATATATATATATATATATATATATATATATATATATATATATATATATATATATATATATATATATATATATATATATAGATAGATAGATAGATAGATAGATAGATAGATAGATAGATAGATAGATAGATAGATAGACAGATAGCGAGAGAGAGAGAGAGAGAGAGAGAGAGAGAGAGAGAGAGAGAAAGGGAGAAAGGGAGAGAGATATATCCTGGGGTGGGGGTGCGGTTCCACTTAACCGCTGTCTGAACTCTATCTTCAGTTATTCATGTGTCTGTTCGTACCTGCGCATGTATGTTATATGCGTACATGCATAACGTATATGTGTATAAATATACATATGGATGTGTCAGGGTGTGTAGGCCCATTTATGCAGGCGGGGAAAGTGTGAGTCACAGACTGAAACATGTGCACACAAAGAGGGTGCCAATGCAGGGTAGGCAACAATCACATGACTTGAAAAGAAATTCGAAGCGTCTCATATCAACTAATGACGTCAAATTATCGGGATACGATGATTTATGGTAATATCTAACCAATATCATGGTCTAAAATTCAAAGCCAAATATCTCTGCAAAAGTCATGATTAACATACATGTAGTCAATACACGTGTGTACTTAACCGCAAGTGACTGGAGAATGCACCCCGACCGACAGATACGACTGCGCAGTGACATCTGTTGTATAAACAAACAGATATTAGTGAAACGGGTCAAAAGTTTGCACAGTACGGATGACTGGTAATATGACATCAAAAGTTAGGAATTTAATGTTCAGCTCAGTCAGTCTTTGTTTGAAAAAAAATCGAGCAACAGAAACTCGAGTAATATCGCTGCAAAGTTGAGCTTGTTAAGCCATCATCATTCCGAGCAGAATGGGCCTTTGAAAAAGAACAATCATAGATATAGAAAAGATTTGCTTCAAAGCAAATCTGTCTATGAGCCTTTAAATGTTGTGAATATGGCTACACGAAAATTTCAAAGTCCAAATGACATTGACCTTGAGAGGTTAAATATATAGATTAAAACGTGTAGTGTTGCACTACCTGCAATTAGAGCCCAACATGACTGAAATTGGATGAAAGCTGACCAAGTTATGGCTAAATGAAAATTTCAAAGGGCAAAATAATCTTGATATTTGACGTTTAGAGGTCACATGTAATTATGTATGTATGTATGTAAACGTATTTATTTCCAAGAATGGAACTGGATTACCCAGTAGCTATTACAAATAACTAGTCGAGGGGTCTCCAGACATACAGAACACACAATAAATATACAAGACACACAGGACGGTACAAATCAGTTTGCAAGTTGGAATACAATCAGGTATAACAGAAGGTACCAATTATCAGTTAATGAACCGTCTGGTCTGGGTAATGTACAATTGAACAGCTGAAAAAATTTCAATATTTAACACATCCGAAAGGCTGGTACTACCAGACAGCATAATTTCTAGAAGTCTATCGCCGACATGATTTACTAATAAGTTAGGATGTACACCAGGAGCAAGCACATTTGCAACAGACCTCAGGAGTGTAAGTCTAGGTTGTTCAAAAAGTGGGCAAAACAGGAAAAAATGACGCGTGTCTTCATTTAGGTAGTTGCATGAACAGGCAGAAGAGGGCAGGATATTAACTTCATATAAGTGGGAATTAAGTATAGACCTCCCTAGGCGAAGCTGGGTGTGAGTTATATTTGCAAAGCGATCACCAAACACGAAGTAATTTGGAATTTCATGGCGAAAGAACAGAACTTTGGCAAGTTTTACTTTGAAGATTGAAAGTGTTTGGGAAAGCTTGACATCATCAGGTAAGTCGTTCCAAAGGCGAATGGCGGATGGTAGAAACGAACTAAAGTAACGATCAGTCCTGCACTTAATTTGCCTTTGTTGGGGGGGCCTGCGGAGGAGGCGGCCGGTCTGGGGTAAGTCGTAATTCGGGATTAATTCATATAGGTAAGGGGGGGGGGGGTAAGCTTATTGAACATTTTGTAGAAGAACACTAATTTGAAAAATTGTCTGCGGGTGTGAAGCGGTTCCCAGCCAATTTCAGCCAATAGTCTATCACGTGACGAAAATTTCATAGCACCCGTACATATTCTAGCAGCTTCATACTGTATTCCTTCTAGGAGATCAGATAACTCTTGTGTGCAGTTGTAAAAAAGGACACAACCGTATTCTAGGATGGGTCGAACCATGGTCAGATACAATTTTGATAAGGTTTTTCTGGAAAGTTTGAACTTAAGCCGTTTTAGAACAGATAGACGTTTACTCGCTGCAGTGACAATGCGATTAATATGTGAGTGCCATTTTAAATCATGCGAGAGAGTGATACCTAAGTGAGTGTGGTGTGTAGCCTCCGGGATGGGTGTCTCACCAAGATACAAGGTGGGGTGAGTTACTTTGTCTCGTTTGCATGAGAACAGGACCGAAAGTGATTTAATGGCACTAAATGTCATGCGCCAGATCCGACCCCACATAGAGAGATGGCCGAGATCAGTATTAATGCGAGTCCCAGAGACTTCACGATCATAAATTATTTCGAGAATGCTAGTGTCATCGGCGAAGAGCCTGATGTCACACGTAATATTAACAATATCGTTAATATAAATTAAGAATAGGAGGGGCCCGAGTATAGAGCCCTGGGGCACGCCTGCCTCGATAGGTAACCACGAAGAACTTTGACCATGAATGACAACCCTTTGGTGTCGATTACTGAGATAACTATCAAACCATTCAATAGTTGGTGGGGAAATGCCCAGTTGACGCATTTTAAAAAGGAGGCCTTCATGCCACACGCGGTCAAAGGCTTTAGAAATATCAAGGAAAACCATTCTGGCCTCTTTGCCTAGTTCTAGGCCATTGTAGATTTTGTGAACTATACTAATTAACTGGTTTATTGTGGAATCATTAGAAACGAAGCCAGAATTTCGCCTAGTTAGGAGATTATTACTCATTAAATACTCATACAATTTATTGTAAACTAATCTTTCGAAGACCTTAGATACGTTGCATAATAGGGAAATTGGTCGGTAGTTTGATTTTAATTGTGTATTAGCTTTCTTGTGAACCGGGCATATATTTGATTTCTTCCACTGCGTAGGAAATTTACTATTGGTTAAAGAAATGTTGAATAATCTAGTAAGGGGCTCGGAAATACTTGGACTAGTTTGTTTGAGAAGAAAGTTTCTCAAGCCATCAGGGCCTGTCGCGGAGCTAATTTTGAGCGAGGTAATGACTTTAAGGACATCATTTTCATTCAAAACAAAGGGGTCTAGCCTGGCATCTGTGCGATACATAAAAGCAGGTAATGGGGGTGAGTTGTCGTCTGTGGGTGTTCTGCACTGGCTAGCAAAATATTGGTTAAAAACTTCAGCTTTCTCAGAATTATTAGAGATGATGTTGTCATTTTCGATGAGGGGTGGGATGCTAGGATGCAACTTACACCCTAATATAGATTTTGACAAATTCCACCACTTCTTTACATTAATTTCTCTACAGTCTAGTTAGACCGAAGTTTGGAGAAATAGGTCCGGATTGCCTTTTTGTTTGCCGAAACAGAAATATTCCGGCAGCGCTTGTAAAATTGGTAGAGCCTTTCGGTAACAGGGGAAGGATTGCCATTGTCTTTTTTAAGAGATTTCTTATAACTTTTCCATGCTCGGTTCCGTCTACGTATTAAGAGTTTAGTATGGCCAGTCACCCAAGGTTTGTCCTTGGGCCTGATGAGCACTTCTTTACAAGGAATGAATTCTTTTGCAGTATCAATAAACAATTGAGTCCAATAATCTACGTACTCCTCTACCGTATTGAAAAGATCAAAGCCAATGCCCCAAGGGGCATGGGAAAGAGCATCATTTAGTTCATCAAAGTTGCCACGTTTATAATCCCAAACTGTTCTTCTAAAAGCTTGGTCATTGGGAAAGGTGATAGAAATTGTACAAAAGATAACAGAGTGGTCCGAATTAGCTACTGGAGGAAGAACACCACTATCTACGATGTACCCAGGTGAGTCTGTTATGAGTAGATCAAGGAGGTTATTCGAAAATTCGGTTGAGCGAGTTGGTTCATTTATGATTTGGAATAAATTATTGCGAGCAATGAGATCAACAAGCTTTGTACCAAGCTCGCTGCCAGCATGATCTGAGTCCCACGTTGAACAGCGATCGTTAAAATCACCGGTTATAATAATAGTTCTGGGATTTAATTCCATAGCTTTAGATATAGATTCCGAAAAATCAGAGAGAAATGCATCACGTTTGTAAGCAAGTTGACCCGGTGGGCAGTAGTAGACTCCAACTAAGGCTAGGCCACGATCTGTAGCATTTGAGCCCAGAGACATTCACAGTTTTCCGATTCGAGTTCGGAGCGGCGGGTACATGGTAAGGATTCTTTGACGTATATGGCAACACCACCACCGTGGCTGGCCCGGTCGCGTCGGAGAGGAGGCTGGTAACCTGGAATGGATAATAATTGGTTCGGGTAGCTCACATCGAGCCAGGTTTCGGATAAAGTGATAATGTCCATATCTTCGGCTTGGGCAAAGACATGGACTTCCTCTAACTTTCCATCACTTTTAAGACTACGAATATTGATATGACAGAGTTTAACTTTTTTTAAGCTTTGCGGTCCAGGGTTTGTATGAATATCAATGGCTGATAAAAAGAAGTAATATAACACCACGAGGGCATGTCGCATACTAAGAAAATTATTGTACGAGAGTAGCAGAAATAATACAGGTAGGAACGACAGTGCTGCGCCAACTTGGTCTGCGTCATAATTTTCAATTGTGACTGTCAGCAGAAATTTGGATAAGTGAAAAAGCCCAATTGCCGCCCTGAATTGTTCTAAACTACAGCCCATGTCGGTATGAGGTGGGAAAAAATCTTAACTGCAACTACTGAGACCTGTTTTGTGCGTGATTCTACCAGCAGAAATACAAAAATACAGTAGCGAACAGAGTTCAATAGATTCAAGCTTACAAGATACACATCAGATGATTTAAAGTAAGTTACGTAACACAACTTGGCAAACAGAATGATGCAAATAGGAAATAACACATAAGTGACATGAAATATGCGATGAATGTAGCTGATTAACACAAACATTGAAGCGTGTGCATAAGCACCAATTAGAAAACAACATAAAAAACAAAAAAGATAGAAACATAAAATGAACATTACAAGTGTAAGTAAACCTTGCATGGTTCAAAAATGAGACAATATCTGGAATAATTATCCGTTAGATATGGAAAGCGTTTAAATAAGTACTATCAGTGGCGTGAAATGTTTGTAACTAATGACAAATATCGGTAGTAACATGTGTTTTCAAACATGGGCATTTAGGCTAATAGTAACCTGATGACGTTGGTGCGCATCACCAATTGTACAGACAATGCACTCAAAACAAGAGTAAACAGACTTTAAGAGTCTACAAGCTATGTTATATACACCTGTACATTATCAGAAAAAAAAAAAATCAAATCAACATGATAACCAAGGTTGTTGAGCATAAATGATAGGGAACAAGTTAATGATGCTATCACATCGATACATGTGTGTGTAAAGACCCAATGACTTACTCAAGGTTAGACAATGGAGCTACAATATGGCTCCATGGTTAGACATACAATCAACTAAGTTTAAGATTAAATGACAGCTGGTAATACCGCAAATGTTAATGATCGAGCCAACAAGTGGTAGTAGATATATATGTTACGGAGGCTCAAATTGTACATCGAAGACATCGAATAACGAAGCAAGCCGGTGCTTCAGTGTGCATGTGTCTTAGTGCATGTAGTATGTGGAACACACAGCCATGTATGCATAAGCATCATTTTGGATGCACAATCACAAACGAGTAGGTATAACTAGCAACAGCGTTCATGTATTAGACCTCAACTCAAAGTTCAACAGATAGCAGAACACAACAACTGAGCGAGGATTAGGCAACCAAAGAGCATATGGTAGGTTACGGCAGTAAGATCAGTATACAACGAATGCTGTGAAGCATAATGTAAGTTACGTTATACCTCAATTGACAGCGAAGAAAGTAATGAACACATCATACAGCCGACAACTAGTACATGAATGATATATGTATATATATATGTTACAGTGGTTCAAATTACGCACCAAACTATGAGACATCGATTAATAACGAAGCAAACCAGTGCTTCAGTATGTCTTAATATATGGAGCGCACAGTCGTGTGTTATTACATAAACACCATTTTGAATACACATCACATTTAAGTATGACTGGTAAAAGCATACATCTACAAGAACTTCACTAAAGTTCAACAGTTCGTGTACGAAACAAAACATTTGGGCGCGGATAAGTCAACCAAAGATCATGTGGGAAATTATGGCACTAAGACTCAATCGATGCTGTGAAACACAGTGAACCTCAGCTGGCAGTGAATAATATTATGAACATAAATACAGCCGACAGCAGGTACATAAAAGATATATATGTTACAGCAGCTCAAAGTACACATCAAAATCATCAAACAACAAGGCAGACCGGTACTTCAGCATATATCCTAGAATATGATGGAACATACATGTCATGTATTGTTACATAATCATCATTTTGAATACACAAGCACATTCAAGTATGTATTGTTGCAAGCAGTAAAATCCATGTACGACGCGCGCTAGAGAAGCAATGAATAGTAACTTGCAAAAGTTCCTGGATCTTAATTGCATATATGTACCACAGTTGTCTTAAGATAATTATGACACATCTTACAATGAATTTATATGCATGTGCGATTAGAGCTCAAAATCTGAATACATGTTTCCTCTTTCTAAAAACCAACCCATGATAAAGTTAGGCATCCAAGTATGAGCGCTAATTTGTGGTTAACGGCATCGGATAACCGATTAATATTCATGCACCTCCATGGACCTAGACAATATATAAACACTGCATGGCTGAGCAGCAAACAAAACCATAGTGAAAACATTGTGTTATGATAGTATGATGTCGATTAACTAAATTGTGGGCCATCAGTCAGATATGTATGATAAATAATTTTCTTTAGTGGGAACTAGTGTGATAATAAGATCATGAACAATTAGGAGTATGATATGTCAGGAACAGGTAACCAGGCAAATTGATTGTCTCACAAGGTGAACACAACTTCAGTTGATAGTTAGTTTAGCATTGGGCTTCCAAATTACACTACTATACAGTGTTCCAATACCTACAATCTGAGTCCAACATGAAGAAAATTGGATTACGATTGACCAAGTGATGGCTACATGACAATTTCAAAGGTCCAAATCACTTTGACCTTGGACTTTTAGAGGTAACATGTAAATTACAAAAATAAGGAGTGTTGCAATACCAGCAATTTGGGTCCTACATAGCTAAAATTGGACGAAAATTGACGGAGTTATAGCTGGACGAAAATTTCAAATGTCCAAATGACCTTGACCTTTATAAGTCACATGTAAATTACAAAAATGTGCAGTTATACAATATCTACAATTTGAGTTCAGCATGATTAAAATTGGATAAAAATGAACCAAGGGATGACTAGAAGAAAATTTCAAAGGTCCAAATGACCTTGACATTTGACCTTTAGAGGTAACATGTACATTACAAAAAGTATGCAATGTTGCAATACTTACAATTTGGACCCAACATGGTTACAATTGGAGTTTTCTAAATGTTGTAGAGTCCAAGAAAATTGTTTGACCAAATTGCAGGAAATGATGAAATGAAGAAAGAGATACAGAACTCCAACAAAAACAGAATGTTTGTGTTGGCACACAGACATAATTAGTTTGAAGTGGGCGAACACAGTAATTTTCAGTGATCGTGAGGTCTTTGTGTGTTTGTTTACACTGCAAACTGTCAAAAGTTTGCACAGTACGGATGACTGGTAATACACCTGTATGACATCAAAAGTGAATTTGACAGATGTGTGTCCTCTGCCCATTGAAACCCAACCTGTAAAGATATGGTTGTCATGGTGTGAAGTCAATGGGGGCGGACTTCACCTGGTCCATGGCCCTGACTTTGGTAAGCGATGCGCGTAAGCAGCTCAAGAAGAGTCAACCTGCATGTTGGAAAGGTTTACATTTGGTTTACATCTATGTTCTTTTTACCTTCCACAGGGATAACTTTTGAGTAAAGTTCCTCAGCAATTTCATTAACATTTTTCAGATTTACACAATCAACGTCGTCAATATACTTTGCATTGGTTGATAATTTTATAGCCAGATGAAAATCTTTTTTCAACAATTTATCCATGTAATTAAATTTGAGCCAGGTTAAATATCAATCAGCGAGTAATGGGGAGCAGTTGCTACCCATTGGAATGCCTTTTATTTGTAGAAAAACCAATGGTCCAAATTGAACAAAAAGTTTTATGCAAAGGAAATTTTATAACATCAATTAATTTGAACAGTGTAATATTTAATGATTTGTTTTATATGCCCCCCCCCCACACGTGGGACGTTTTCACCAAGCGGTTTCCTCTTACTGCTTTTCTCTTAGTTGTGTCATTGCTGAACTCGACCAAAGTTGCAAAGGCGTTGTTGTAACTGGTGTCCAAATAAACTTGATCGAAAAAGGTAAGCCCATGAAAGAGTATTCAATAATAATAATAATAATAATAATAACAATAATAATAATAATAATAATAATAATAATAATAATAATAATAGTAATAATAATAACAATAATAATAACAATAATAATAATAATAATAATAATAATAATAATAATAATAATAATAATAATAATAATAATAATACTTTATTTGATTCCATGAGGAGAACAGATACATATAAAATCACATAGAACCAAGCATGATAACATCATACATGATAAAACTATAGCTTTAAATTATATACAATGCATGAAATAAAACACAATTATTAATAGTATCTTATTAATAACACAGTTAAAACATGATCATTAGACCATGGCTTAATAAAGTTCTCATGTAAGGTCAAATATCTGAGCGTGTCTAAAACCCAATCTTTCTGGCTTCACTAGTAATTTTTTTCACGGCGTATGCAGCCTTTGGGCAGCAGACAGCGGTAAACAGTGGCAGATAGCTGCAGTCAGCAGCATACAGCATGTTGCTGAAATCCAATTGTGACTTCTGGGCTCAGGAGTAGACAGCAGCAGAGAGCGGCATATAGTGGCAGCCAGCGGTAGAGAGCCTTTTGCCGCTGTATGCCACTGTGTGCCACCCACCACTACTATCTGCCGCTGGCTACCGCTCTGTACTAACAACTGCATTATATAAAATATAAAATATGAATCCAGGTGAATAGAAAGGAGAGGAAACCACTCCTTTACGACACATAACACTCCAGATTAGCTCCATTCACACATATGGATCAGTTCATTCACTTGAATACATGTGGACATCAGCTAGCTTTATTTTTATTCACCCATGCCTGTCCGTTAAATTGCATTCAAATAAATCTTGCATTTAAACAGAATTTAGAGGTAAAAGAATTGAAACAGAATTATTCTGTTTTCACATATGTATTTATTGAGTTACAGCTGTGTGGCCTTTATCATATATTACGTTATAACAGAACTCTGTGCACATGTGTTCATTGAATAAAAGTAAAGCATGCATAATGTGTCATTGTTACAGTAGGCTCTGTGGAGATGACATTGGCTACATCATGTTGAAGGAAAGATATATACATATTTACTTTAAATAAATTGAGATATTTATTTTTACTCTGCACTTCAAAGGTAAAACAATGAAAGGGATAAATATCAAGATTGGTTGAAACTTTTTGATTTTGTCCATTAAGGACTAATTTATTTGACACTTTTTGTAAATGCGTGTCAGTGTATGAATCATAAAAAACAACTTGAAAATCAATCAAACTTAGTGACAAAATTAAATTACCTACGGCCAGCAACTGGACAGTTTTAAGCCTCTCTCTATAATAATGATAATAATAATAATAATAATAATAATAATAATAATAATAATAATAATAATAATAATAATAATAATAATAATGATAATAATAATGATAATAATAATAAAATAATGATAATGATAATAATATCAATTACAATGACAAAATGATAATGATTATCCTGTGGCACTTCGCTTATTTGCAGCGGTGCTGTATCATCGCTGCAAAAAAATTAAAATAATAAAAAAAAAACTTTCCCTCTTAACCTATCCCCACCTCCAAAGCTCAGGCATTTCCCATGTCCAGTACACACATTCATGGGAGCCCTGATAAGTCTACCAACTTTCCCCTTTCTTTCCCAAACCTGTTATTCTAATTAATTCTGATCTCCTCTAATTTTCATGGTTCTCCTAATCAGCTTGCATTGCCAAGTTTTCCAGGACCAGAGCGGAGGCAAAGGGTCCACCACACACTCTCTCACAGCCGCGGTGATCCCCTGGTCCTTAATATATCCCCCTACACTCATCACCTGTAGCCCCCCCCCCCCCCCCGTCACACACTGTATCCCTGCCCTTAAGGCTCAGGTACTTCGCATGGGAGACCCCATGATCTCTTTTAAGGGCTATACCACTGCCTTTTTGTTCCTGTACTCTGAAAGTCTAATGTACCCTGTTGCTATCTAACTCTATCAATTCATTTCTTTTCTCCCACCACCCTACCAGGTAGTCCTCTACACTTTTAGTACATTTCCTGCCTCCCAGAAGGTCACATTTCAAACTTAAAACCCATGCTACACGTTCCTCTTGCTTTAAACACCGTACCTCTTTTAAATCCTTGATATTATAGTCTTCCCTGTGCCACTCTCTGAAAGATTCTTATCTTATCCCTCGAGATGCATCACACCACAACAGCCAATGATCCATTGTCTCATCTGCCTCTTGCCAACATACCTTACATTTTCCATTACTACCTGTTGTCCACTTCTGTTTTCTCTTTTCTGGATTAATCACTCCTGCCCTACTTTGGAAAAAAGAAGCCTGGATCCCAACACACACTTTTCTTTTGTTTTTCTAGTACCTCGTATGCTTTTAATGTACTCTTTTCCCTGATTCCATTTTTCTAACCTCTATTTATTCCCACACTCCTCTGCTATGTTCAGCATCTCTTGTAGTTCTTTCTAGGACTCTGCCATGAGTACAATATCAGGTGTAAAAAATAAACCTGGGATTTTTGGGTCACCAATCTTCATTCCTTTATTACACTCCATTAACTGATTCCCCAACTTTTGAATATACAGAGCAAACAAAATCGGGGACAGCACACATCCCTGCTTCAGGCCTATATCCAGGCATCCATTCTTTACTTCTACCTTTGCTAATGAAAGTATACAGTCTACATCTTCATATAACACTTTCATAATTTTGGTACTTCTCTTTTCTCAATAAACCTATAAGCAAATGTAAACTATCCTCAATTAACTCTGGCCCTCTCTTTACGAATTCCGCCAGGATATCATCTGGTCCTGGAGCTTTGCATAATCGCATTTCCTCAACTACCCTTTTAACTTCTATACCTCTGACTCTGCAACACATCTCTGGATAACTTTGATTCTGTGTGTACTCTGCTTGTCACTCTGGCACTGGTCCATGACCGCACTGTGGATTATTAACTTCTTGCCTATGCTCCCTTAACCCATTCCCACTTGAATTAAGACTGAGTCAACAGCTTTCCTTAGCATGGGCTGGGCACTGAGTGCCCAACCCATGCTAAGGAAAGCTGTTGACCTGGGGCATGTGATCTTGATAAGTCTCATGTACATTTCTCAGTCAAATTGTTTTTCATAACTGTTGAAATTATTTGAAAACACTGAAGCAGATGACATTTGACCACCAAGTGGTTTTGGCCAGTTTGAGGCGGAAAGGGTTAAAGCTCCCTGTATCTCTTCCTTGTTATCTGTCTGTTTCCCTCAGTGTGTGATTTCGTGCGCTTTATTCTGTTTGCACCAATTAACCTGTTTCCAAAAGATGGTTGAGTCATCCTCCCATTCTCCAATATTTTCCTTGTCGTTTGTTCATTATTACTGGCTCTCCTATCTGCTTTCATCTCTGCTATATTCCTTCTTCATTCCATATTCTGGCTCTTAGCTTCTTCTGTATCCCCTTTGTGATTTTAGTTTTTCCTGGCTAATGTCCATCCTTTATTTTAACCCTCTTTCTTTTTATTAAACAGTGTCATTACCATATCCAAACCGTGGTACTAATAAAACAAATTCAAGTCAATTCTGACCAAAGGCAATGTTCCTTGGTATTTTCAGCTGAATCGGATAAATTTACAGTTCGTCTGTACCCAAAAGAGTAAAAAACATACATCCAAAGGTCCATACTGTCATAAAAGCCATGTCTAGTTTTAACATGAGAAGAATGCAAATTTTTTTGTTTAAAACTATAGGCCTATTTCAGTAAATTGGCTTGAACAACCGCATGATTCATGTGCATATAGGACGATACAATTAATGAAAAGGAACCAAAATCTGCAGCACAGCAGATATTTTTCAAGCACATTTTTCAAATTTGTGACAATATCAATTAAATTCAGCATTTAAAAAGTACTAATTGTAACCACCGTTTCAACATTGATCACCATCCATACAAGTCCTCAAAGTGACACTAACACCAACATCAATCCATCAAAAAGCCCCCTAGGCCTAAAATGACCATCAACAAGAATCCAAACAAGATGATTATACAATTCGATGTGTTTTCAACATGTAGCTAAAGGCATAATGTTGTTTTAAAGGCGATAAACTAAGAGGGTTTCCACAAGAAAGGTTTAGAATGTGCAAATATAGTGGTCAAAATTCAATACAGTGTCAGAATTTGCAAGTACACTGGTTAATTTTTTAATTAGTCAGAAACAACAAGCGACCTCAGGTCTCAAAACGCAAAACAGCAGTCAAAAATTGCAAGAACAGTAGTTAAATTGCATTACAAAAGCCAAAAATTGTGAGCATAGCAATTAGTTTTCAACTATGGTTTCCAGAAGTATTTTTGAAAGGAAATTTAAATGTTCAAAAAAGCGTAGAATCCCAGAAGTCATCTAATAAGTCATTTATTAAGGTAATAATTTACAGTTAAAAAATGTATTGTGCTAATTGTGCCAATGTAAGTCAGCTGTAAGTCAGTTGTAAGTCACCTAAGCTTAATGTACATCTAATTCATGGCTCTATAAAGTTCAAAAGGTCAAAACTTATAAAAATCCTACTTATTGTAAGTCTACCACATTTATTAGGGAAAGAGTTAGGTTTAAGAGAGAGAGAGAGAGAGAGCGAGAGAGAGAGAGCGAAAGAGAGAGAGAGAGAGAGAGAGAGAGAGAGAGAGAGAGAGAGAGATCATGTTGAAATCCCTAAAGGTAACTGTAAGTGCAGCTGTCTTCCATGTAACAGTTTTAAATTTTTTCATTGACAATCAGACATAAGTCAACTTATGGCTCCTTTCAGCTGTGGGTCTATTCTACACCCTAGACTTACAACTGGGACTTTCTTTCTACCTATCATTTCCTATGCTACCTTAAAAATCCTTCTGATAAGATCCCCTTCATTCCCGCAATTCACCTTTTAGACGTTCTTGATACTTTGTCCAGTCTGTTTCCTCCTTTTTTTTATTCCACATCCATTTAATCCCCCCTCTGTTCTTCTTTGATGTTGCGTGTTAATCTCGATTATCTATATCCAATCTACCTTCCTCATCTATGTCACATCTGTGTTTCTTTTGGAATACTTCACTGTCCACTAAAATATAAGCAATTATTGTCCTTGTTTCTCTAGATGCCCATGTCCACTTTCCTTTCCATTGTACATCGCTATTGACAATCCTCAGACCAAATTCTTTTGTGAAATTCAGTAGCCTGGCTCCATTTCTACTGATTCCACTGTCCCTCCCTCAATTCTAATGTTTCCATTTCCTATTTTCCCATTTAAAGCACCAGCCATCATAATCTGGTAGACTTGCTGCTGAATATCACTCATTATCATTCTCATCCTAGCATATATCTGGTCATTCCATTCATTGGGTGACCCCTCGCAACCCACATATACTACATCGAGTGCTACTTTATTTAAAATTTGACAATTCCTATCCACTGTTTCTCATTTATGATCTCACTATCATCTTTCCATCTGTTCTTCCAGACTTAATGCTACTTTATCAATTTCTTTATCAGAAACCCTACTCCTCTCTTCCTTACATATTCATGCCATATCCTGTGGGGCCTGTCATTATCCCTATGCAAATGAAATGCGCTGTCTCATAACCCCTATAAGCCATGAAACACTGACACAAAGCTACACGTTCAAAATGAAAATCCTAAAAGTACGAAGTTTAAAAATTTAATTTTATCACTTAAAATTCAATCAACATAAAAAGTTTCAGCCTCAAAGACTATGCTTCCAGATCAGTAACAAGTTACTCCATATATGTATAGATCACAGTGAGCCAGAAAATTGGCCAACTCTTCTTTAATTGTTATGAGGTAGTCAGAGGTACATTTGTTCTAAAGTTGATAAAATATGGTCAGCTTTTGTTGAGATACAATCGAAACTGTTGTACTGTATTCAGTAAATAGGTATGAGTGAAAAATATTCGTCACAGTGACTCCAAAATTAACTGATGCATCTATTTTTTTCTGACTAAGCTTGTGCCAAATGTGGGTAAAATATGTTCAAGTGATTATGTTTGAGATATTAACAAACGTGACATGCATTATTCCGTAAGCAGGGCACAAAGATCCTGAAATATAAGCAGTCGTTTTTATTCACATGTGATATATATATATGTATGTATGTATATATGTATGTATGTATATATGTATGTATGTATATATGTATGTATGTATATATGGTGAACACCATTTAGACTTAATCAACTTAGGGACACTGTCTTATGTAGCAACTGAATTATTGTGAAAATGCACAGTCATTAGTGTGTGTTCATTGTTACTTAATAAATATTTAGTTTGTAGCATCCGAGTTTGTTCGCCTATATTCATATAATATGCAAGATTCATATAAATGATAGCAAACTGACACTCCTGAATAATAAAAAATGTAAGCGAACTTAGAAGTTAACCCATTAAATACATATGTGAAAAAGAATTGTTGTCTCTATGTTATGTTTAGATGCAAAATATTTAATTGAATGCAAGTTGGCAGGCTTGGGTGAATGGAAATAAAGTTAATGATGTGTGCATGTGTATAAGTGAATGTATTGATCAATATGATTGAATGAAGCTAAACTGAAGTTTTATGTACCATATTATATATGCTGCAGTTGTTAGTACAGGGCGGCAGCCAGCAGCAGATAGCTATGGTGGGCAGCGTAAAGCAGCGAAAGGCTCTCTGCCGCTGGCTGCCGCCGACTGTCGGTGTCTGAGCTCCCGAAGTCTGAATTGGGTTTCACCGGTAGACAGTGTCTGTCGGCGTGTCTGTCGCCCACCGCTGCTGTGTGCCGCTGGCTGGCGCTCTTTACCACTGGCTGCCGCCCAAATGCTGCATTTCCAGCCGAAAAAATTACTGGTGCTTTTTACTGACGCTTTAAAATGACGCTCGGAGAATGCCACTTGAAGAGGGGAAAAACCTTGGTGAACCACTCGGTCAACCAGCGTCCGTTGAAAAACTTTGTCATTTTCATAACCTAACATTGTTGTCCCGCTGCTTCAAATATTTCCAACCAATGTAAGGAAAAGATGTATCTACAGTCCGATTGTGGTGCATTCTCACTTTTCAACTCTTAATTTTCACTGACGTTCTCTAAGTTTTTACTTATCTCTTAAAAATTAAAGATTATCTTAATTTAATTAGTGGTCGGTGGGGAGTTTTCCAGTCGTTTGTTTGGTATACATAAACTGATGCCTTTAATTGCGATTTTTAAGAAAGTGCAATGATTTGCATTCAAAATATCATACCAATGGGTTGGCTTGTTATGTCAATATCAACAACATTCGGTACAATTCTATTAACTAGCTACATGTTACTTTTAAATTGATGCCAGTTAGTTTCATGATAGCTGAAACAAAACTTGACGATACTTTCCTATCAAGCCGTTTTTTTTCTGGAAGGCCGCCTCCTTCATGTGCGACCGGAAATTTCGTGTGGACAAATGGATTTCACTACTTATTATGTTGCCACAATATCGGCGGAGTTATTTTCTCATTAAAAAACAACCTTGGCTGGTGGTAGCATCCTATAAATCACCAGGAAAGGATTGTGATGAAAATCTCAAAAGAGATATTGAATCATTAATTGAATATGCAGTATCGCCTTATGATAACATCTTGATTATGGGCGACCTGAACTATGATTTCCTCATTTCCTCTCAAAAAAAAAAAAAAAAAAAAAAAAAAAAAAAAAAAAAAAACCCCCCAAAAAAAAAATCAAGACCACCATCATATTATTTAGACATTTTCTGCCTTGCAAATATGATTCAGGAACCTACACATGGTCACTCTGGTATAGATGTGGGTTTAACTAATGTACGACCAAACTTTCACCTAGGTGCTGTTCTCGACATTGGATATATCGAGGGTCACCCCAATAACCAAATCCCATGTACCAAGACCACCCCAAGGGCTGTCACATATAGATACTGCAAAACTTTTCACGAATCAGATTACAAGAATGGCATCTCTAACAGCCCTTTCAGTTTCACTGAGATATTTGATGATCCAGGTGACATGCTATCGCTCCAAGAACATCTTATCAGGGATGGTGCAGACCAGCACGCACCAGTGAATACAAAAAAGGATCGTGCTGTTGAACCACCATACATGCATAAACCCCAAAAGGGGGAATACTAAACAAGATACGCCAACTTCACCATTTGACAAGGACAAGAGAAGCCTGGGATCGTTTCAGGCCAAAGAAAAAATAAATCCGATTATTAAACCTTTCTTGTCTGCTTAAACTAAGTAAGCAACTACTTTAATGATAAACGATGGGTCCTATCTCAACTGAATAAAAAGGAGTGGCCGATTCTGTGAATGACTTTTACTCAAACATTGCCAATCAAAATTGGAACAAACAAGTATTTGCCTCTGATTGGCAACTTTACAAGAACTCGGGATTATTGCAGCAGAGACCTACCACAAGTCTCACCCTAGTATACAGGCAATCACCAGCAGCTGTAAGGCAACAAGTTTTGAATGATCTCATGTCACGCCTCAGCAGGTTTATCAGGCCATCAAAACCTTAAACATCAAAAAGGTTGCAGGAGTAGAACAAATACCTGCTCAGGCACTCACTGTAGTTATTGACATCCTTGCTCTCCAGTTTGTAGGTCATACAATAAGTGTGTTGGTATATGCAGATTTCCTGAAAGAGTCAAGGCTGCTGAGGTGATTCCTATAAATAAAAAAAATGATGCCCTGGACTTAAAAAAACAAAGACCCGCATTCCCACCTGTTCTGCAAATATCCTGGAGAAGTTAAAGGAGCTTCAGCTGAATGATGGCTTTGTGTGTGTTTACAATGACTGTCTATCTACTTTTAGAACTGATTCAAGTTGTCAACATGTTTTGTTACACATGTGCGACACCTGGTGGAACACCCTTCGGAACCACAACATGGCTGGTATCTTTCTCGTCAACCTTTCTAAAGCATTTGATTGTTTGCCCATTACAGCCAAGGTTTTTGTTTATGGTGCTGCAGATTCTGCCGCCCATCTTTTAACAAATTACTTTTCTAATCATAAACACCAGGTCAAAGTTGGCAGTGCAACTACCACATGGAACAATATTCTCTCAAAAGTATTCCCTAAAGGTCAATCTTTGGACCGATTTTAAAATATTTTTTTATGAATAATGTCTTCTGCTTTGTTAAAGATGGTTTACTTTTTAATTATGCGGATGACAACAGGATACCCGTTCAGGCAAAGTCTAAACCTGATCGGGTAAGAAACATTCAACAGCCCGGAGCAGAGCTTGTCACTTGGTGCTCTGAAACAGTGCTACACAGTTCCAACTTATGATTTCTAATGAGGAAAGTCCTTGTGATATTTCGTTTGGTTTTATGTTCAGAACGAGAAGAACTCGGACCTGCAACCTTTGGCACCAGTCGCCCAGCTGAAATAAGAAACACACATATCCACTCGACCAAATCCCCATTCCTAAAAAGAATGGTTCAATGAAGGTAGTTATGTGCGAGTGCCATATCAACACACTGATGTCACTGTGATACAGAATGAACAGAGTGTCAGATTGCTGAGTGTTCAGTAAGACAACCTAAATTTTTCCCATAACACAGCCAATATAACCTAATCTACTACTCAACAGCTGAATTGTTTAAATCGTCTCTCTTATTTTTTGGACAAACACCCCGCATCCTGCTCTACAAATATTTTGTATTATCAAACTTTAATTACTGCCCAGCAGCCTGGCACTTCTGTGATGCCACCAATTCTAAAAAGCAAGCAGAAATTCCAATACCAAGCTCTAGAATTTGTTTATCAGGAATATTCATCAGATTACGAAACCTTGCTACATCGACCTAACTTACCAACGCCGGAAATTTCAAGATAAAGCTTGATTGCCTGTGAAGGTTTTAAAAGCTTACAACAAACTCAGCCAATCTTCTATTTGTGATTTATTCCTTTTACCAATTCATTCATCCATATGATTGAAGGTTAAAAAAAAAGACCCACTGTTTTTAAGACGTGCAAAAGTACATCAAAAAGGTGATCTGCATACCTTTGCACATTTTGGGACCATAATTTGGAACTGCCTCCCAAATGAATTACGAACAATACATGACTATAAAATATTAAAGAAACAAATAGGGAATTGGGAAGGCTTGACCTGTAAATGTACTTTTCACAGAGGAACACCATCCTGATATTTTTTTCTTGCGTCACTTCTCATCTTGTCATTCTAGTTATTTTATTTTCAACCATCATCAGGAGTTCATTCACCTGCTTTTTGTGTTGTGTTACAACTATTTATCGCAACTCGGCAAAAATTCCTGGTGGGACCAGCTAATGTTATTTTTTTAATTGGGGAACTGTGCCACGTGACCGTTGGATTGACAGCAGGCCGTGTCGCATGACAGCTCCTGCCTGGAAGCAAACACACGCTCCTCCGTAATTTGGTAAACATGGCTACATATTTTCTATTTTTTTGTGCTTTATAACCAAGTTAGCGCTTTCCCTTTTGCCAAGTGAAGACAACATATAAATCTTATCCAACACTAAAAAAGTCAAATTGGGTTGGGTATTACCTGAAAGACGATCATGTCTAGTAACGCCAGAAATAATGATGCATGAGGAAAAATACTTGTATAAGAAGAGTGCAAAAATATTATAAACTTAATTAATTAGTCACATAGCGTGAAGCTGCCCTGTTCTTTTTCTTTTAATTTCTTAGGTCAATAGTTGATATATATATGTATATATATATATATATATATATATATATATATATATATATATATATATATATATATATATATATATATATATAAATCCATACCTGTACGCCTATGTTTATAAGAAAACAGTATGAATGTATAGGCAAAATTGGAATGTTGTTTATTGCTAGTCAGTACAGCCTTTTAGTTCACATTGCATACTTCATACTACCAGTTATTAAGCCTCAGTCGGCCGAGCACAGGACTGTCACAATATATTCCATATGTTGTTGTTTTGTCTGCCCACTTTATCGTAAAACCTCATGTAATGTAAGTTTTTCTCAATCGGCAGAAGAAATTTTGAGTTGACAATACGTATTTATTAAATAGATTGTCACGTGGTGTGAAGCTCTCTTGTTATTTTTTCTTTTCTTTTTTTCAGGTGATTGGATATTCTGGATTTATGTAAATACCTGCACAAGTAGCAGACAATTATTGCCTTATTACACAAATCATAACCGCTGCGCTATTCATATTGAGGATTTCGAGCAGAGTAATGTTTTTTTTTTTCGCCTTCAGTCGGACCGTGGTGAGAAGGGCCAAACCTGCAATTGTGTGCATATATGAGCCAAGTTCGAACCTAATAGTTATTCTAGTGCCGCAAATATTTATTATCCAAGATCTGAATACCCCATCCTGTACAATGGAAAGCAGAGACAGAATAAGTGGCCCGCCTGTCTTGGAAACAGGGAGGTTATCAAACCAACCAATGACAGAGCAAAATATGCATTTCGGTCCAGAAGGTACGGCTAATATGGCAGCCTACCCTGGAGACTGTCGATATCCCAAACCAATGAGAAGCCCAGCCCAGCCAGAGGTACGCTTGCGCAAATCCGACTTATCAAATCAACAAGAGCCATCTGGTGGACAATATACCCACCCAGCTCCACCACCTTTTCCGAGATCATACTATATTGAATTGTTGCAAGCTATGAAACGAGACAAAAAGAAGGCTTACCGTGGATTGGCTAAAGCTTTAATTTGTGGAATAATTCAGATCATTTGTGGCTTTACTATTGCTTGTCTTCACATTGTGTCCCTTGCAATTAAAAGGGGATCTGTATACGTTCGACTGATGATGCCAGGTGTTACCTGTGGAATACTGGTAAGTGTACACCTCATAGCTTCCTTTCAGAGTCAAATATATAACCTTTCAAAATTCACGTCATATAAAACGATTGGCCCAGCCATGGCACTTGAAGCGGATCCCTGTTTTGCTTTGTTCATTCCCCCTCAATCATTCTAACAGCCAAAAGGTTAGACCTGCCTTACGCCAACACAGATCAACTTAAAAAACTAGTTGTGGTGAGACATTGGTTCAACATAGCCCCAATGCTGTTGGCTGATGAATCACAAAACGAAAGGCCTATGTAAACATGTAAATTGTCTCCTAAGTTGGACCCCTTTTTGCATGCCACATGTATCTTGGTGTAACAGTAGAGCGTAGGCGTATATAATTACGAGCATTTGCACTAGATTCTTATGAAAAACGACTTTTACAGCAGTTCCATGTTCCTAATTTTTAACATCTGGTGTGTCACGATACTCACCAGTCTTGTCTAAAGCATACACATGTTACATGGGTCTTGTAATGGATTGCTTACGAATTAAACTGTCCTTTTTCTTCACAACTGATGCTGGGGTAGTCCAAACAAAATTGCAATTGGTTTCTACTTAGTTTCCCCAATCTTGGGTTACCCAGTTTTTTGAAGAAGTGCCAATTGCCTTCTTATATTTCTAGGAAAGCAATACAAATAAACATATCAAGCGACATAGTGTAATGTATAATTTAAGGAAAAAGTGAACCGCCAATATCAATTTGGAAACACGTGCACGTTGTGCTTGAAATCACAGAGACCCATGTTGTGTTATCTGAGAGGTAGCTTGCGGGTTAAATAAAACCTACCAGCAAATCACATGAACTCCTTTCGGGAGGATTCGTCTTTATTCATCATATTTCTCTGCAGTTTGACATTTGCGGCAATGTCGCCAAGAGCCACCACGTTCTTGTGGCACAAAGCATATTGTAGTTCTTATGTGAGTTAGATGTGAATAAAGGATTTGTCTAGCATTGCACAAAAATGTTGAAATGGCCGACGAAATAATTGCGTTTTTGTAACATTGCATAGGAAAATTGCTTGTCTTTTTTTTAGTCATATGGCACGATATAAACGTTTGTTCGTGACGTAATGTTGTGCAAGACTGTTTTCTTGTAATAACGTTGCACACAACATAATTGCTTGTTGTACGAGACACATTTTCAAACTCTGTACCAAAAAGTGATCTTTTTCAGTACATAGTCACTGGAGGATTCGGATGTGCTTTATACAACCACAAGATTAAGTCTATGGTATGTATCCCTTTTATTCGTTAAAACAACCAAAAGGTGCACAAAGGATGATACGTTTAAAACTCTTAGTTCAATTTCACATTATTTTAGTTGTAAGAAAGTTGCAACTGTTGGTGACACATGTTGCTAACCTTACTTCTCAAAACGAGAAAAGATAGAGAAAGTAGAATTGTTTCCAAAGGACATTTATCCGCTTTTCAGGCTCAAAGCGGCTCGCAATGGCACGGATGTTGAAAATGCCGTCTCTCAAAATAATTTTAATTTCTGCTGGGTTTCAACATGTTTGTGAGGGAATATCTTCAGAATTTGTCTATGCACCCTAGGTCAACAGCTTTCAAAGACACACAAAAAACCCAAAACAAGAACGATTAAAGCCAATGGATCAGTATTCTGCGGGCAAACTGAAACTGCCTCACCTGTCAGCGACCACACTGCGCTGAAAAAGAGCTCTTTGACTGAGGCATATTGGCTTGGAAATACATCTTATAAGAGCAAACCTTACCAAAAAAAGGTGTTTTTTCTTTTAATTCCCACCTTCACTGTCCAACTATAAATATGCAGCACATGAAACTTCTGCGTACTGCGTAAATTCGCGTTTACATTGTATATTTGTCAATTATCAACATCTTTAAATGACATTAGATCTGTGTTAAATGGACCCATTTTTACGCGACAGGCAAGACATGCATGTTCATCATAGTATCTTTACGTGTTTGTAACTACGTTGTTAACTTTGAGAAGCTTCTGTATAATCACAAATTTTCGCAAGGGATAAATATTCCCGAATTTTCCCGAGGAAACCTAGTTCGGCAATATTAAACTCGGGAAAATTGTAGCACATTGAATGTGGAATGTAAGCGTGCATAAAATCGGGGAAAAATAACTCGTGATATTCTGATGTGGAGTGTATTCGGAAAATTTTGTGCCTGGAAATATGAATGATTACACTGTACATGATTCTTTGCAGATGAGTTTCATGATAAAACTTGACACTACCAGTGTAAAACTGTTTGAAAGCTGGACCACCCCAGACTATTAGAGTACAACGCTCTTGAGCTTTCATTCAAAACAATATCCGAAGTCGAAAGACAATGACAAAGACAATAGGACTGTGACAATCCTGTAATCAGCTAATCTTAGATGCAAAAACTGAATTGGTCATGTGAACTTTAGAATATCATGCACTATCACTGTTGATAAAATGTACATGTCCCCTGATCGATATTTACTAATTTTGAAAATTTGTCAGAAATCAGAAAAGGCGAGCAGAAAGTATAAATTTTTTTAGTAGGTGGCTGTTTTTAGAAGATTTTTTAAGATTTGGTCAAAAAATGAACAAAAAAAACCTCATAGAAAATCCAACATTCACCGGAGCGCGATCATTTGAAAAGACGTGGTAGAGACCCACCAAAGGTACTTCCCTACTAAGTTTGAAGTGAAATTGGCCGACAGTTTTCGCCTGTTTGGGGTACTGTGGGCAACCCGCTCCAAAGAAAGCTATTGACCCGAGGCTTGCCATCATGAAAGGTGTTATCTACAATTCTCAAATAATGGTTTTCTATTAGCAAGAACATTAACTTAAACAATAAAGCAGATAATTTACATTTGGGCACTTTGGGGGTGATTTAAGGAGACAATGGTCAGACGTACAACTCTGCGAGAGATACTTTTTCTTCTCTTGAAATAAAAAATACATAAAATCTATCAATATTTGAATCAGTGTTAAGTCACTTCAGGATGTACTTGATATTATATCTAATAAACGTACATTTTAATCTGTTTATTATGATGGACGAACATTATTTTATTTTCGAAAGCGCTCATCATTCTCGTGTTTTATAATACAAATATTTTCACACAGGCAATGGTAAACCTGGTGTTAAATCTGCAGTCTGCCGTATTCAACTTAAGCATCATTTTATGTACATGCTACGAAATGCATTACCAGGATTTGAGAAGTAATTTGTTTTTAAAGGTAGGTTTGGTACCTTTAAAATATAGTACAGCAAAAAATAATTGTTAAACGTTTAATTATATATAGCCATTTACGTTATGTGCCAATGTGGCCGTACGCATTTGAATGAAACGAGCTTAAATTAATAGTGGTGGTAGATATATAATTGATGACTCGTGCAGCCATCGAGTATAAATGATGACAATAAACCAAAAAAGCCATCTCAGTTGAGCATGCTCAGTGAGGTCAGTTGCTGTAATTACGTCATAGAGCATTCAATACAAACGTCACCCAAGTTTACAGAGGTGAAACATAAAGCTTTGAAAAGAATGGTTACAGATGAAAACTTCATTTTATTAAGAAGTTTGCTGGTGCTTGTCATCATCTACAGACCATACTATTTTAACATATCCATGAAACTAGGGCAGGAAATTGATCAAGCTGGAAAGCTTGATTATGGGTAGCCGCGTAACTTGAAAAGCTGAATGGAGAAAGGACACTTCCCCTGTTGCATGACCTCTGACCTCAATCAGCCTGTCTCTGGGCTGGGTTGAGATAGGGACTTGGATCATTTACGAATGTTCTTTTATGTTACTTTATGGGAACAACTTAATGCTCAAAATTTACAAATATCCTTCTATTTTATTTTAATATCCCGGATGAATAGCCTTCATCTGTTAAAATTGTACCCTGATGATAAGTAATTCGAGAAGCAGTCCTAATGTCCCGGATGAATGGCATTCACCTGTTAAAATGGTACCCTGATCATAAGTAATTCGAGAAGCACTCCTAATGACTTACAAAACTTCTATTTGTACCATGGTGTCGCAATGTAAAAAATATACTTTGATATTACAATTATAGAATAAAAGCATTTCACTTTAAACAGATCCTGCATTTAGTTTGTAAAGCAATATGATTAAATTCACTTACATAATTGTATTTTGTATACAGCTTATAGATAAACATTAATTCAAGTGCACAAAACTATTCTTCGTATTCTTCATGTCAAACCCTCCAGAAAATGTATGTGAAACTTTGACATACACGTTTCAATACCAAAAAGCATTGGTTTTACAGGACAACACAGCTGTGGCGCTTTATGCCGTCATGTTGGCGTTGGCCATTTTGCAGCAGCTAACCAGTATTTATGCTTCAATATTTACTGGTCAAATTTTATGGTGCAAGGAAGAACAGACAAAGGAGGTAAAGTGATGAATAAATGTGCAACACAAGTTTCCTGTCTCCTTTTGCTTAGTGCTTGTCCCTCTATTAACTTTCTGTGAAAGGGGTATCTGTCCATCCATCTATCTATCTATCTATCTATCTATCTATCTATCTATCTATCTATCTATCTATCTATCTATCTATCTATCTATCTATCTATCTATCTATCTATCTATCTATCTATCTATCTATCTATCTATCTATCTATCTATCTATCTATCTATCTATCTACCTGTCTGTCTGTCCGTCCGTCTCTCTGTCTGTCTTTCTGCCTTACTGTCGTTTCGGTCAATATTTGTCTCTAGTATTTTGCGGAGACTCTACGCTAAGAAACTCCAAATTTTGGCTGTCCTACATGAAACTTTGTCGTATTACCTCGGGAAGTAAAGATATAAAATCTGATGCAAATTAGTTGTATAACAAATTGCAAGTTTTGTATCCATTAAAAATGATGCATTTATTACCTAAATAAATAAAATGGAGAAAACAGGCGCAACTGCCCTTTGAGGCAGACAAACAGACAGAAAGAAAGTCTCGGTAAGCTGGTATTTAATATTCCCGGATCCCTCCATTTTAATCAGAGGCACCGTCATGTTCATGCATGTTAAATCGGTTGTTTTTTCATATTTCAAACAAATGACCATAATATTTCCCAAAATTGATAATCAATGATCTGGGTAGAGGTATATATGCATGACACTGGTCATGAAAGTGTAGCAGAATTAGCACACATGATGTTCTTTGCATGTACCAGGTATGTTCAATCTTAAGATATCACTACTGATTCTGCTCTTGCACTGGGAACAGTCTTCTTGGGGTTTTTGGCTGTCACGTGGTTGGTCACGTGGACGTGCTGCAGACTTTCCCGTTCCGGCTAGCTTGAGAACTAACCCTTTAAGTGCCAGACCCGACAAAAGTCACACCCATCTGAATTATTATAGCCATTCCGCCATTAAGTTACTAATGCAATGGTCCGTAATGCAAGTGCCCATCAAGTCTTAAGTTGGCGGTCCCAGAGAAAGTATAGCGTGCCGAGCAATGCTGTTGACTCGGTCTAGAAATCCATGACCCTCGTGCTAAAAGGGCGTGTCTTTTTCTGCTTTTTTAATTTGGGTTACTTCAATCGACCTGTCCAATAATTACAACTGTCAGAATCCAATCTAATCTTTTTAAATTTGCATAACAAGTTTCACCTTTCTTCATCTTGTGCAATAGTTTGTTTGTGATCTGCAAAGGCTTGACGCCCTTGAAGTCTCTTTCAGGAAAGTGGTTCTGAGATGTACCCCTGTTGCACGAGGGTCACAAATTAGCATTTCAAGGGTTAAGTTCATGACAAAATTTAAATTTAAATGTGCACTAGGACCAAAAGTTTCACTTCTTCGTTTTTGTTTTATTTGATTTCTTTTCCTGTACAGGTATGGCACACATCCCAGTCACTGTAACTTAAAGCAGTTGTGGTTCAATGTGTTTGTATTATTGTTTCAGCCGACACAAACGGAAATGGGCCTGTCTACATTGCATGTACCGCAGCATGGTGAGGAATCTCTTCCGTTGTGTTCTCCAGTTGGTGAGGAAATGCAGAATTTTATTGAAAGTCTGCTGTTTCCTTATATACAGTTTGGTGCGAATATGCGGATAAAGTCGATTAAAATGCACATTTTTGATGAAACCAGTGACAATATTATCGTCAACTACCAGAAATATATGTCCTGGTTGAATAAACCTTTTGTTTAGTTGCATATGGAATTCATTTTGTCTCATTGCACATGAAATTCATCATAAACAGCGCTCTGTGATTTGTTGCTTCAGCATTGCCCTGCAGTCCAAAAATTTATTGTGATATTCTCGCAATCAATCAAAAAAGTAAAACAAAATGAGGCATAATCTGTCCTGTGTGGTACTTCATGTACAAATACTATTATCGCACCTTTCATTTCTACATTTCGGTCAAATTAAACATGATGGGCAAATTTCGCTTAATTTGCCAAGTGTATAAAAAACGAAAAAAAAAAAAACAAAAACAAAAACAAAAAAAAAAAAAAAAAAAACCCACCCCAAACCAGGATTGTTTTTATATACATAGATGGATGTATGCATGAAAGCTAGCTAGCTAACTAGCCAGTTAGGTAAAATGATAGATAGATACATAGATAGATAGATAGATAGACAGATAGATAGATAGATACACAGATAGATGGGTAATAATGCATTTATATATTATATCCATATATTATATATATATATTATATATATGTATAGATATATATTGATATATAGATAGAAATACAGGCAGACAGACATGTGAACGAAGAAACAGGGAAAGGTGTGTGTGTGTGTGAGAGAGAGAGAAGGAGAGGGAGAGGGAGAGGAAGAGGGAGAGGGAGAGGAAGAGGGAGAGGGAGAGGGAGAGGGAGAGGGAGAGGGAGAGAGAGAGGGAGAGGGAGAGGGAGAGGGAGAGAGAGGGAGAGAGAGAGAGAGAGAGAGAGAGAGAGAGAGAGAGAGAGAGAGAGAGAGAGAGAGAGAGAGAGAGAGAGAGAGAGAGAGAGAGAGAGAGAGAGAGAGAGAGAGAGAGACACTTCATGTATTGTTTATTTACAGGCTACAAAGGTAAGCTGGTTGACGCGCCAAACATTATACTCAATGTTGGGAGTCGCAATACGATAAAAAATACGGTTTGGCAAGAATTTGTCTTCACTCGAGGCGGCAATGATGCTAATGGGGGATAATGCAACACCATATTGTCAGACTTTCTGACGCGTATGTGATTTAGTTTTTAGCTCAGATGAGCATATAGGATGGTCAGTCGTCTGCCATCCGTTCCTCCCAGATCCACTTCAAACTTGGTGGATATGTACGGGGGGGGGGGGGGGGTCTCTACCAAGTTTGTTCAAATGGTCACGTTGCCGTGATATTCATATTTTTATTATTTATTTTTATTTATTTTTGGCAAAAGCTTAAAAAGAATTCTCTGAAACCGCGAAGCCAATTGGTTCAAAATTGCATAGGGACACTTTTGGGCCCCTTATCTTAATTTCCTCAACGGGTGGCGCGGGAATATTTTTATTTTATTACGAATTTTTGTGTGTTTTCGCTTCTTTCAACGTCTTCTCCAAAACCGTCACTCAGATTGTTCTGAAATTTGATGGGAATGTAGTTTATAGGAAGGCTAAGGATATTGTGTTCATTAGATGGGGATACTTTGGACACCTACTTGCTGCCGAATTTTTCAATTTGGGTACCTGTCGGTTAATACACGCATTCCTATTGATTGCCATGTAAGTCAATGGAAATTGCAATGGATATTCTCGTTTTTTACTTCTCCAAAACCGTCAGCCAGATTTACTTCAAACTTGACGGGGATATTCCTTGGGTGGGCTTCTGCCAAGTTTCATTAACTAGTCACGCTCACGTGATTTTAGATTTTTAAAATTATGTTGTGTTCATTTTTGGCCGGAGGCGGGGGGGGGGGGGGGGCGGCAAAACTTTCAAAATACCTTGTTAGCCGAAACTGCCAAGCCAGTTGCTTTAAAATTGCAAAGTGACTCTCTTGGGGTCCTCCGAACCTGGATTGAGTCCACAGGTGGCGCTGCAAATGTTTTTCACTTTTTGTATTTGTGTTTTTTTGTCCAGAACCACTTGCAAGCAGTCATTACCCTATTCTGTAGTCCAAACTCTTTACTCTCCATGAGCAAACCTGTCACTGTCTAACCTATATACATATGGAAGTACTATTGTCAATACTCAGAACTATTCAGAACCTGTTTGGGAGCCTATACCCGTACATGTCTCTCTGAGAAGCGGCTCCTTGTCTCAGCTAAATATCCAGCAAAGACAACCCGCATAATAATGAATAAATATGAACGTGGCAAATGATGAATTAGCTAAATACGTGAAGTTTTGCTTATAAATGCAGAGCTTCCTTATGAAAGAAGAATAAGTGTCAAACAAAACATAATCTATAAATTTGTATAGTGCAGGTTCAGATAGTAACAATTTGACTTACCTCTGAACCAGTATGTACCCTATTAGCTCGATAGCTTATCCTAGCTCAACTTTTTCTCCCAAGCCGTAAGTTAGATCGATATTCTGCAGACTGGCTATTAATGTACGTGGACTAGATATAGTATTTGTGGTGTCGTAATTTTCTGATATTTAACAAATTGTCAAAATTGGGATAAATTGGTAAGGGGATATGCTCCTGTTAGCAACAGTGATGGTGGTCTTAATAAAGGTGACCTTGATATCATTCTGAAGTTAGCAGGACCACTTAAATTTGTGTATGTAAGGTCCATTGATTACAGGACTGTGGCAGTCCTCAAGTTTCTGTTCAAACATATATGACTGATAATTGTCAAATCTCTTGTGCAGTAATAAAAATGGATGACGACATGGCATGGTAGCCTAAAGATTTTGATTAACGGATGGATCAACTTTTTCAAGAGAGTGCACAGAGTACTCTCTTTCACCACCCCACTATCTCCGCCAGAAAAAGCATTTCCCTGCATTTCAAATGATGACTCCCCAGTTCAATTGACAATAAAAAAAGGGAAAGTCATGAAAGCTGGCTTACCGGCGGTTCTTATTTCGATTGCATATGTAGTACATGAAAGAGTACATGTTATCATTGTGTTAACATATAGGAACGCCGAATTGTATCTGCAATTTGTCACACATGTTTTGTCAGATTCATTTCAAACTTTAAATTTGTATGGTTAATGCATTAAATGAGGACTGCAGCATATTACATGGGCATAGTGCTGTTCATATTTCTTTGAGTTTTGGTGAATTTTTGAAATTACATAATGTTACTTAAATGTTTGGTAGCATTTTAAGCATATGGATACCTGTGTGTGAAAAGATATAGTATTCTCAAAAACTGTTGGCCAGATCTGCTTCAAGCTTGCTAGGAATGGACTCAAGTAATTGATTGTGTCATATTAGAACTCCAGGTAACCAGGTCAAATATCTGACAACAGTGATCTGCGGATACTATATCTTTTCACACAACACTACAGCGCCGACAGTTCCATGAAGTTTTGACATATCTTTGCATTATAAATGACGAAACAAACTTTTAAGTATTGGCACCTGCCCAAGACCAAATTTACCAATCATAGAGATACATTGCAACACAAATAGTCAATCTCCGATCTCATAAGTTTATTTCTGTTATATTTTTTTCCTGTAGATCTTTACAATTCACAACCGTCTCCGAAGCCCTCTCCAAGACCTTCTCCAACACCAGGTTACGCCCCTGTGCCACGCCAGAACGTCATGTATCCAATGACAAGGCCACCGCCTCCGCCATCAGGACCTGTCACATCAGACCCCGGGCCACCTCCAATGAGTATAGTATAGACACATTTGTTTTACATGGATTGTGAAAGAAGTCAAGTATTGACTTATCGAGTCACTCTCCATGGCACAGATGTTGGCGTATACTTCCTACCTTGCCTAGTGGAGGAAACCGAAGAACTCGGAGAAAACCACCGTGCACGGTTAAAAGTGGTAGGAACTTTTTCCACATGCTGCCCAGGACGAGAATCGAACCCGGGTCGCAGGGGTGAAAGGCGAGCGTCTTACCGCTCAGCCAACCGTGCACCCGACGCATTACGCCGCAAAATCAGCTTACGTTTCACCACGGCCTTGAACCAAGAAGAGTCTAATATATCTCATTCATTGCAAATGGTTACAGAGGCAAGTCACATTGCTGTTCCACTGGCTTCCTATAGATCCTGTTGGGTCATCAACATACAGCTTGAAAAACTGTATTATCTTGCTTCCCATATTTATAGGCTTATTATGCACACACACACACAAAAAACACACACACACACACACACACACACACACATGCTGTTTTCCTTGTGATGGAAAGTGGAAAATGTAAACACACAATTTCCATCAAGTTACCTACCACTGCACGGTCATGCATAAAATGTATGACGTGTTTGTGCGTAATTGTCTTACTTTTGCATCCATATGTCTGTTTACTTAAGGGCTATCAAATGTTTACAAACACGACCACACGAGGTTTAGAAACAAATTGAATAAGCTGGAATACTGTGTGTATTAACTTTATCATTTAGTGCACTCAATGCACCATTTAGGCCATGCACTGGTTTATGTCTTGTAAATCCCAAAACTCTAGTCAAGTGTGGCAGGATCACAGAGTGGCATATAAGTGCATGGTACTGCATGTATCCTTATTACAATCATCATACCCTAACTGGGTTCATAGCAGAATATACAAATATTTCATGTATAGCCATACAGATTGGATAAAATGTACAACTAACAGTAAATTCTGCTTACATGTTTTGTACGAAAATACACAGTTTATAAACTTGAGAGCACTGAAGTCAGGAGCAAGACTGAAGACTATCTCAAAGACCTTGCGTCCTCGCTTTGAAGGCAACAGACGGAAGCAATTTTCACAAAA
Organism: Hermodice carunculata; assembly: GCA_964020975.1. NCBI lineage: Eukaryota > Metazoa > Annelida > Polychaeta > Eunicida > Amphinomidae > Hermodice > Hermodice carunculata. The sequence continues at coordinate 59,110,436 of OZ026626.1, read as the reverse complement.
ATGCATTGTTAGCCGACATGGTATACAGGGCCAATGCTTCCTCTGTCATTACCAAGAGAGAGTCGCAAAATACAGACACAGTTGCCTGTTAACACTGCTTGCTGCTGATGGACGATATAAAAGCGTCACAATGTCTCCTCTTTTGAAGGTCGGAAAATTCAAAGTATGCGAAGTATAAACAGAGTGACCCTGATTTATCTTCACTTGGTGTATAGTCTAAGGTTTTAAGATAACACGTCCCTGAGTATGTATGTCGCTTTTACAAGACTGTGTCGGCTATTAGATAAGTTTAGAATAAAGACTGGTCATTGGGCACGCATCCAAAGAGACCAAAGGCTGTTTGGATGCGGTCACATTTAATACAAAACCCACGTGTTACAATGATGTCCCTTGGTAGAGCCTATCAGAAGAAAGCACAATGGACATCCCTCTACATATTCAGACTGCCTGATTCATACTAATGTTGAAACCTTACGATGATTCAGGTACTTTTTTGTATCAAAAATGATGATATATATGGTTATGTTATCTACTTTCATTTATACTGTGTGTGTTCAATGCCAAATATATACACAATCATCATATTGCATTTTCTACACCATGGTCAATAGAATATTATCTAGTATCTATATAGGGGAATTATATTTGTGTCTTTTTGTCCAAAACCACTTCCTGGTAGTAATGACCCCAATCCGTATTGCGGACTCTTTACTCTCCACAAGCTGACCTGTGTTCATGAACTACTAGAGGACTACAAACTTCTAGTGACGGGAGCAAAAATATTAACTGATGGAGGCAATGTAACCGTTTCCAGTGCCTTGTCAAGGGTTTTTGCCACACAGAACCTCAGCGAACGCATAGATCAGTTCAATGAGGGTGTAGAGGCTCTGTGCAAGGAAGAGTCCTGCAATTTTGTGAATCAAGACTACTTCTTCAAACTTACAGACGGAGAGGTAAATATGAGAAGGACGGGATACCTGTAGATAAGCAAATTAGTCTTCTCATGATGGTACAAAATATAGGTGTCAGTATAGAGACAGGCATTTCTAACATTGCTGCCAGCTGGGCACAGGTAGCCGGCAGAAAAATTCGTGAACAAGGATCCCCGGGCCCGGACCACAAAACGCGTGTAGCAGAAAACAAGCACAAGAGGCAAGGGGCATGGCCAAAAACACATCGAACTAATGGGGACCGACCACAAAAACAGCAAAATTAAAAAAAAAAAAAAAAAAAAACTTTTGTACAGGTCAAAACACAAATCATCAAAAGAACCATCAAACTATAAGGCGTCCGGTTCGCAATGACGGATCGCCATTCAGAGTGCTGAATGACCATGTGACAGAGGATAAAACAATGGTGTGTTTTACCTGTGGGGTGCCGGGACACAAGAAAATATATGTAAGCACAGAGGTGGCCCCCCAATTGTGTGCTTTCGATGTGGAAAAACTAATCACAAACAAAGGTACTGTACGGCCTAAATTGGGGGCAAAGAAGAACTTGCCGACAAGGTCGGGCGCATTAATGTAAAACGCCACCACAGAGGTGGGAAAAGAAAAAACTAAAATTAAAAAAAACATGGCTCTAAATCTCAACAGAATTTCTCGATATCTTTCTGCAACACACAAAATTTAGGTGCCACGAAACGTAGTGAGTTGAGTCTGCTGTTGGAACAAGAACGTTTCTCTATGAATGCAATGGTCGAAGCATTTCACAGAGACGACAATTTAATTCCTGACATACATCCAGACTATTTATGGTACGGTAAAGTAAGATCAGACGCTTCAAAAAGACAGGAGGTGGTTTTGGAATTTTAGTAAATAAGAAAAATATTGTGTCATGTGAGGATAATATTTTAAACTCAAGGACTGATGAATCTGAAAAGCTATGGATAAGTGTAAAATTAAATGTTGGGGATAAACCTATCATGGTTGGTGTAACATATTTTTCTAACAATGGAGTCAATCGAGAAAAAAGTGAAAATCTTCTAAACGAATTATCTTCAAACATTTGTAGTTTTAAAGCCAAAGGTTATAAATGTGTCCTGATGGGCGATTTTAACGGAATTATACCGAGTCTCCGCCCTAGAAATAAACGTAGTTTTAATGGGGACTTGGTGTATTCTCTTGTGGAAACAACAAACACTGTTGTATTAAATTGTACAGATCTGTGCGAAGGTAATTACACGTGGCAAAGAGGGCCCCATAAATCTATTATTGATTACGCCATAGTTACTGAAGGTTTTTTTGTGCATAATAGATGAACTAAGACTTTTTTGTCTAGGTTCGGACCACTACTCATTAATAATCAAGGGGCATTTCAACCTGGTGAACAAAGGTAATGACCGACTACCACCGGTCAAATAAACATGGGTTGAAAGCTAACAATAACTCAGATTGGGTCTCCTTTAAAAATGAATTGTCTAAATGTATGAAGAATTGGAACTGTGATTGTTTTAGTACGGTCAACGAAGCTTGGGCCTCTAGGAAAAATATTGTGAATCGTGTCGCCAAAAATACTATTGGTCTTTAAACATTTGTGGGCAACCAGAAAATATGGGATGCCGAAATAGGAAGGTTGATCAAGAGTAGAAAATTGCGAATAAATTTTACAGGTACTGGTCAAGGAATGATATTGCAGATCCTAATCTTGTTCAAAGTTTGTGGGACGAATACCTTACGAGGAAACATGAAATCCAGGACAAAATCAAAGCCATGGTAGTGAATCGCAAAATTAGCGTTATAATGTTAAAGTGTAAAAAAGGGTCCAAGAATACCCGAGCTTATTGGCGAATGCTGAAAAGACTAAATGATAACAATGATAATCCCATCCGTGTCATAGATCCGAAAGATAACACGATAATTATTGATGATCCAAACGAAATAAGGCAAGTGATTCGGGACTACTGAAAAGAGTTACGTACTGCCCATATAAATTGTAATGATAATTTTGGACACAGAGTTAAAGAGTTAAGGGCTAATATGGGAGAACCTGGAGTATTCAAGGACATACATATAGATTTTGGAAAAGTGGAATATGCGATTCGAAAACTTAAAAATTGAAAAGCATGCGGCATTGATAATGTCCCGAATGAATTCCTGAAGTATGGTGTCCCTACCCTAATACACTCACTGGTTGATCTATTTAATTATTGCAAGTTAGTTGAGTGCTTCCCTGACCAATGGCATCAAGGTTTGGTGAGGCCTCTTCATAAAGAAGGTACCAAAGAAAATTTAAACAATTATCGGGGGATAAGCTTAACGTCTATTGTGTACAAGTTATTCACTTCTGTGATTGAAGGGCAAATGATGTGTTTTATTGAGAGTAATGGGACACTTGGAGAGCTGCATGGAGCTTACAGGACACAGCATCAGGTAGAGGACCAGTTCTTCGCTTTAAAGGGCTTATGCACTCCACGTGAACAGCAAAAGCTAAATACATTGCTAGGATTCCTGGATATTTCGAAAGCCTTCGATACGATTAATAGAAATTTACTTTATTTACAATTATGGAAAAAAGGAATACAGGGGAAGGCATGGAGACTAGTTACAAATTTATATAGTAAAGTAACTAATAAAGTGATATTTGGTCCCTACGAAAGTTCATGGTATGAAGTAAGCCAAGGTGTGAAGCAAGGTTGCATTCTGCCACACGACGCTGTTTTCACTAGCTATGTCAGATCTGTTGGACCCTCTGATCGAACAAAACTTGGGAATACCATTTAACTCATCGCGTATTCCGTCTCTCCTCTATGCAGACGATATATGCCTGCTTGCAGACAGCGAGTAGTGTCTGATAAAAACGTTAAATGTTGCGGACCTGTTTGTCACAAAATGGGGAATGAATTTTAATAGCAACAAATCCAACGTAATGGTAATCGGTAAGCGGCTTAATGCAGCAAAACGATGGAGGTTAGGAGACTCTTTCTTGGTCGAGTGCAACTCCTATAAGTATCTTGGAATCGTTTTCTCACGGACATTGAGTGATTCTGGCCATATTAATACATATTTGAAAAGCAAATCGGTAAAATTAAGTAACTACTTATCTAGTATTCTTTCTTCACACGAAAATTTAGATAGAGTTGAATTTGGAGACACACTATGGAAAAGTGTCATCTCACCTTCCATTTCTCATGGGTGTGCAGTATGGTTAAACAATACTAAAAAATGTCTTTCGACACTAAGGTCATTACAATATTCATTTGCCAGAAAAATTCTAAATGTTAAATCAAGTCCTGCAATTTCGGCAACTTTAGCTGAACTAGGTTGGCTGCCTATCGACCTAATATTGAATCGCCAAAGCATTAAATATTTTCATACATTGAAGTATGACCTACAAGAAATCAGGCTATGTAAGCAAGTGTTTTTAAAGCTAAATGCCGAGTACCTCAAAGGGGGACATCTTATTGGCCTTATTGTTCAGAAGTGCATGATATGTTGAAAACGTAGGCTTGGATCGGGTCTTTACAAGTGAAAATGAATTTTGGCTGCAGCGAAATATGAAACTAAATATTGACAGTTATAAGATATCATTTTGGCAAGACATTGACACCAGTACGTCCCTTTATTGGTACAGATATTTAAAAAGATCTACTTTTGGTGAAAATTACTTGTTTACTGTGAAGGATTTTTATGCAACGCATCTAAAATTTAAAGCACGTACAGGTTGCTTAGGAATTAACGAAAATTTGGAAAAATGGGGAATTTCAGATGCAGTTTGTGATTTATGTCGAAGTGATCAGGAAGTTTTAACCCATTTCCTGTTTCTTTATTCGACCCTGAATGAAATAAGAAAAGCAAGTTACAAAAAATTTGAAAGTGAATTAAGATTCTTGGGACATGAAGAGGTATGATTAAGTTTTCGTGGATCCTCTGTTTTGGTCAAGCTGTGTCTATTTTTAGGTTATCATGGATATATGTATATTAATGAAGTTGGAGCTGTGTTTGACAAAATATGCAAAGAGTTTTTATTTAATGCGTGGAACCTTAGGAGCGATTCTTGTGCGGACCAGCCAGATCCGACTTAAAACAGTGATTTTAGATGTTTGTGATTGTGACTTGTAAATACATTTTAAATATGTTTGTATCTATCTGTATTATGTTAAATTGTAACTGTGGACGCACCGGAGGTAAGCCCCGAACCTTCGGTGCCCCCGATGTAAAGGGGTAGTTTCCTAATAAAATTATTATTATTATTATTATTATTATTATTATTATTATTATTATTATTATTATTGTTATTGTTATTGTTATTGTTATTGTTATTGTTATTGTTATTGTTATTGTTATTGTTATTATTATTATTATTATTATTATTATTATTATTATTATTATTATTATTATTATTATTATTATTATTATCATTATCATTATTATTATTATTATTATTATTATTATTATTATTATTATTATTATTATTATTATTATTATTATTATTATTATTTACGGATGGAAGTACACGTTATTCTGTAGAATTTTCACATAGGCTGTATTAGCCCAAATAAATTACCGGGTAACTGCTCAGAACATCTTTTAGAACCTGTACCCGTACATGTCTCTGGGTAGCGGCTCCTTGTCTCAGCTATATATTCAGCAAAAACAACCCACATAATAATGAATAGATATGAACGTGACAAATAATGAATTGGTTGCATAAGTGAAGTTTTGCTTATAAATGCAGAGCTTTATTATGAATAAAGAATACCTGTCAAACCAAACATAATTACTAAATTTGTATAGTACAAGTTCTGGTAAGACTTACCCCTGAGCCAGTATGTAGCCTTTCTAGCTGGATAGCTTACTTTAATTAAACCACCTGCCAGTGTATTACGGAAGTAAAAACGAACTGGGGCATTATGTTCAGTCCCAGTGATTGTAAAATAAATAGTTGCAGCTGGACCACCGGTAGAAACCGAGGGAAATCCTGACAAGTACTGCAACAATGGACATCCTGCACCAGAAATGTTAAACAAACCCCATGATGACACCTACTCCTCGCTTTGAAAGTTTTCAAACCATAAAACTCTATTTTGCTGCTAACCCTGAGTTAATGTTTCAACATAATGGGTCAGATTTGTAGCATTTGAGTAAATGCTGTCTGATTTGAGTGATTTTTGGACATTGAGTAAATGTGTACTTCGCCACGGCAGAAAGTAATGAGTCAAAGGCATTTAACTGAAAAACATGTCATCAAAACAAAATTGTTCTTAACCAGATTTTCAGGAAAATTAGGCAAACTTGTAACTGTCATAAGCCGCTGCTTGCTACCGATAGCCCGTGAGGGTCTAACTTGACAAGAACCATGTAAGCCTAAAATGCCTGAAGGGTGAATGTTAAAACATAATAACACCAAAAGATAAAATTAAGTAGCAAAAACAGGCAAGTCTGAAATCCTTAAAATTATTGCAGCCAAATTTTCTAACAATCTCTGGTTATTAACGGCAAAATTTGTAAGGCATGTCAAAAAAGAATGAAAGTCATCATTAGCCTTTAAGTGAAACAAATGTGATCAAAATACATTTTTTCTGAACCAGGTGTGAAGAACAATTGTCCAAGCGTGTAACTATCGTAGGCCGTTGCTTGCTACCAATAGCCCCTGGGGGTTTAATCTGACAGAAAGCAATACAATTGCACGTGTTTTCTTTTTGTCAAATATTTTACAAGATACTTGGCAACTGCCACTGCGGAGCTTCATATCTATGAAGAGACGTATTGCGTTAGTTGAGCTAGTAATGCTAAATGATGGGTTTTATTCGAGATACCAGGAAATGAATTTAAACACAGGCTTGAGCAACTTTACAAATGCTGTTTATCGAATATAACCAGTTTAAAATAGTGACAGGAAGCTACGCGACAGTTTATAAATGAGGCAAGTGCAAAGTCTAAAAAAAGCTTGAAAAAAGAAAAAAAACAAACAAAAACCAAACAAACCCCGAAATACCGTTTTCGTAATGACAACATGCATATTTTCTTCATAAGTTTCATATCTAGGTATGTAGCAAAAGTCAAAGTAGTGTGTGTTAGACAATCCAGCAGTAAGGTTAATGCAAACTTTTTTTCAACGAGGAGTTCGCAGTTTTAGATTGCCGCTTTTTAGTTATACCCATGTTTACTCCATATTATCTCTTTTACTGCACAAGTGTATGTTTTTAGTCCCATGAGACGAGACCATAGGAGAGAAAGGGCGTGTGCAAGGATATACATTTAATGTATACATCATACATGTGCATAATTTGAAACATATCAATTGTTCTAAAAGCCGGGCATAAACAGAGTAATACAGTGATTTAAAAAACTGGGTACTGTCATTTCGCAGTTTCTGTTTGTGATCTGTGCAAATGTGTACAGTGTTGCTTCAGAAAATTTCAAATGGCAAAATTTAAAACGATGGATATTGTTTATAGATGGTGTGCAGTGTCTTCAATACGCAAATAAGGTTGCAAACCATGCCATGTATCCTCAGCTTCAAACAGCAAGCCTTGAGCTCTTTGCACACTGACCATCACTCCCACTGCAGAAGCCCAGTGTGGGAAGCAATGCCACAATGCACCCATCCCGCGCCAAGGAAAGATACTAACTCCTTCCTTCTACAGTTGGTAGTTCAAACTTTTAATATTTTTTCCACTTTGATGTGAACCCTGGACCATCTCTACCTTATGCACCCATCTGTTTGCCCCCCCCCCCCTCTCTCTCTCTCTCTCTCTCTCTCTCTCTCTCTCTCTCTCTCTCTCTCTCTCTCTCTCTCTCTCTCTCTCTCTCTCTCTCTCTCTCTCTCTGTGTTTCTTTTTCCCTTTGATTTACCCACTTTTAGGATTAGACTAAATTTTACCTCGGAGCTGTGAGTAGCAAACTCTGGCTTATGGTTTGTTTTAGGGTAATCATCTGGCACAGAACATGTGTCATTTTTTTTTCTCTTTTTCAAAAATTGGGGGAAAAATTATCAACCCAACCAGAAAACCAGACCTACACCGGAAAACATCACTCTGTAACATATTTTATATTTTGCATGAACATTTTTTTTCATCCAAATGGCCACATCCTTAACAAAAGCACTCATTTAACAGACAAGTTTGTATGTGCGCAGAATTTGTGGACACCACTAGGCCATCTAAGACGTCCTTGTACAGCAAATTAGGCATCTAGGACCCATGGTCAAGGCTGTATCAAATTTCACTTCAACTTCCGTATTCCTGACCCTCACACCGGGACAAATACCGTAGTAGATATGAAACAACACTTCCAGGCCACAGGAAAATGCGTTCTATGTTCCATTATCTTGACCTTTCACCTTGAGTTTCATGGTGTGTTGACTATATAATCATTACTTAGAAATGCATTCACGAAACAGGTTTCATTTCTTTTAATATGCAAGAGTTTATTACAATACACCGGAAGTATTACCGGCAAATGGTGTGTATAGTGAATTGACGTTCAGGATTTTTTTTAGTGAATTTGCATTATTCACACTTGTGCTGAATAAATGTTTGTGAACCTAATGAAAAGTATGGACGTGAGAGCCCTCCCCCCCCCCCCCCGGCCCGATAAAACAAAAACACATATGGACGTCGTATTATTCAATGATTCACATCTGCCCGTTTAGAAAACATGGAATTTGCTTTTCCAAACCCTGGGTTTTGCTTTGTCACTGTATTATGAGTTTAATTTTGTGCAAATCCCATGCTTCTCTTACCAAATTCTGGGAGAAGAGTTGTTTTACAAAACCTGGGATTTATGAACAAAAATGAGGGTTCACATACAAAAGCCTGGGTTTTGTGGATAAACTCCCAGTTTAAACCCAAAAACTCTTTTGTAAAGTCGTGAAATAACAGACCAAAAAACCCCAGAGGTTTTGCAGTCCACCCCACCCCCTCGAGGTTTTACCATGGGTTTGGAATTGTGAAAGCACCCTGGTAATTTTGGAAAAAAAAACAGAGTAAAATCATTGGTTCTATGAGATTTCATATCTTTGGATTTCGTGATGTCAACAGTCCTTGCGTATTGTAAGAGTCCAATACCCAGGGTTTTTTAATCAACCAATTTTGACAGCTGTTATTTTTCAGACTACTCAACTTAAAAAGAGCACGAAACTGCATGTGGTTTAGTTTGTGTGATCATTAATATCATTACTGGTAGCCAGGTATATAGAATATCACAAGTAATGTAATACAATTTGCATACAACACGACGAGGACACATTTACTTTAGGTTGTGTTGTGTATTGCCGTGCTCCCAAAGACACCTAGTCGGAGGGTTCATTGCTGGAGGTCCAGGGCAGCCGGCAGATCTCAACCAGGTGCCAGGCGATCTTACTGCTGGATATTTTGAGCAAACGATGCAGTGCATGGATAGCAACGTGGATCATTTAAGTCAAGTGTCCAATCCTTCCAGCAGGAAGTGACTCAGTGTCCCTTTTTACATTTCTTATGCGGTCAAAAGGAAGTTAAGAAGCACGTGGACGCTGTTTTAAAGTACACACATGTGTTATATAGTGGTGGGTTTCAGCATGATAAGACAAGACATTTGTGTTCTGCTGCATATATATTGGTCTCAGCATCCACGTGTACGTCATTCCAGGGACGTCTATAGCACGTCCCTGGTCATTCTCAGCCTCACACCCCCCAAGCGGGGAATTCCCTTTAGGTTACTGATGCTGTCACTAGATGGCAGCATCTTATGAGACCATGTCACTATACTACATCACGCATAAACATATTATGGATTATTCGTAGGGATTTTCTTCTTAAGATTTGACAAGCAGATGATCTCCTTCCTCGCGTTATGCTCAACAGATTCAGAAAGATTTGTCCTTTTTTAATTCTTTGTCAGTCACATATGTATGTGCGGTAGAATTATTGATTGTAGGCTTGCCAAACTGCATATAGTAAAGCGTTTCACCATCGCTCCGCCCTACAAGACTGGCGACATGGCTCCAACGACAGTCGCACCATTTATATCGTGTATCGACCACTTTACTCTTTCAGTGCCACATTTGAACCAAGTCAACTGCTTTCCTTGGCGCGTTATTGCACCCAAAACGCGCCGAGGAAGGCTGTTGACCTGGGCTATCATATTACAGTAAAACCTATCTAACCGAACACCTCCATATACCGCACACCTCTCTATACTGAACACCATTTCTCGGTCCCAAATATATACTTCCAATGTAAGCAAACCTCCCTATACCGAACACTTTTTTCCGGTCCCAAGGGTGTTCAGTATAGGGAGGTTTTACTGTATATTCAATTGCAGGCATGATGGTACTGGAATGAGATGTCTTTTTACAAGAAACATGAATTTAATACCGCCATTATAATTCAGAGCAGTTCCTTTTTAAGTAGTTCGACTTTAGTCGCAGTTGACACTGAAAAAGTTAATATTCTATCACACCATGGAGCTATTTCTACTTCCATGCTCCAAAGCACTCTCTCCACGAGTTTGCCCACTTGTGGCGTAGAATCGCTACAGTGTAGACATGGATTGTGAAAGAAGTCAAGTATTGACTAATGCAGTCACTCTCCATGGCACAGATGTTGGCGTATACTTCCTACCTTGTCTGTGGTGGAGGAAATCGAAGAACTCGGAGAAAACCACCGTACACGGTTAAAGTGGTAGGAACTTTTTCCACATGCTGCCCAGGACGAGATTCGAACCCGGGTCGCAGATGTGAAAGACGAGCGTTTTACCGCTCAGCCAACCGTGCATTCCTAACTTAATCAACTTGTAGTTTTAAAATGGATAGGTTCTATGGAGGGGTGAACTGTTTCAGTACTAATTTTGGACAGAGTCTACAACTTCCTAGGCGCGCTTTGGACGCATGCGCAATGAACCATCACGTTGATCTATCTGTGAAAATATTTCGAATAAATCGTACTACTTTCCGCCTTGAGGTCTGGAAGCCTTCTTCCTTCTTTGAAACTCCCAAGGTGGACATCCATGCATGGGCACACAGTACCTTCAACCAATCGATGCTATTGTCTGAAAATATCCAAATTTGGCTGAAACCGTTTATAAATAGGAAAAATGCCATTCAAGGCTCCCTGAACAACAATATTGCCTGAATGTACGAATTGAGCGACTGAGGCATGGGATAGCAGGTCTATTTTAAACTTCATCAAGATTTCAATCGTAAGTAGCCTTAACCATATACCTAGATTTGTTAGGATTGGAAAATAACATTTTTTTCTTTGGAAAAAGTCGAGCAAACATGTATCATTTTATTCAGGGATGAGGTAGTCGGTGCTAAAAGAATGCTGCTGCTGCTGCTGCTGCTGCTTCTGCTTCTGCTGCTGCTGCTGCTGCTGCTGCTGCTGCTGCTGCTGCTGCTGCTGCTACTACTACTGCTACTACTCCTACTACTACTAATAATAATAAAGAAAAAAATGATGATAATAACAACCATACTTATCATTCTTGATATTGACACCCTTGTCGAGACTTTATGTGATTTCCACACCGAAACTACCTTGTGTTGCTAGGAGCCTGATGGACCAACAATCCTTTGACCTTTACATGCGCCTGGTAATTGCGCAACTTGCCCGCCATTAAATGATTGCTTGGCAGGAACTTTTCCTACAAGTAGCTTAATTTGGAAATGGTGGTGGTGATGATCGTGATGGTGATGATGATAATGGGGATGATGACGGTCAGACTGAATACTCTTTTGTTGAAACAACATATGTTGGTGTAACCAATGTTTTCTGGGATACTTGTATTGACATTATAGAAATAGAGACCATATTCGATTTACAATGAGGCAAAACCGATAAAAAAAACCTCTGTTGCCGCGCAACTGTGAGTGTAATCAAATGGAACAACTGCAGAAACTGTAAATAAATCGTATTTTCGTCAAACATGTCTCTGTCTCTCATTGGTTCATTTCCTGGGTGACCTCTGAGCAGCAAGATCTAATGATCATGGTTTCTCCCCTGCCATACCCTGCAGACTCTCTCTTTCTTGTGCCGAATAATCACCTGTTTTATCAGAGAATTATAAAGTGCAAATTGCTTAGATTTGAGTCGGGCACAAAATACCTGTGCAAAAATTTGTATTTCTAATACAAGACTAGAGACATCACTCTGTTACGTAACAGGTTTGATGTCTCGTCATTTTGGGGAAGTTAGACACATCACACTTTAGGAGAAAAGCCAGATGTGACGCAGCCTGTCTTTTCCGGACAGCGCCATGGAAACACGATGCACACTAATCCCTGCATGACCTGGAAGGTGTTCCTAACGGCACTACACTGGAAATGTTATTGTCAAATAGCCTAAAGGGAAATGACCCACGGCATATTGTGATACATACAAAGAAAACAGGTGGTTCGGTAGTGTATTGATCCAAGTTTTCTTGGTCGAGTTGCGGCATGTGAATATGGTCTGGGAAAGAGAAGACCTTGGAAGTGTTATAATGGACTGGTCATTGATTTTCCTGGGTATATTATGGGCTCCGTCAGGTAAGCCCGTGTCGTACATTACGTATAGAAATAGTGTTTTTTTGTTATGTTGTAATACTCATCATCAAATCTTAACGTAACTTAACTTTGCATGTAAAAAGTAAATTCCAAAATGGTAAATGGATGCTGTTCCACGTACGGCTCAATGCTGAACGTAGATACAGCCCTACCACACACAAATCCTTACTTTGTAATATAGACGGCTTCTTGTAGTATACTTGGACGCATCATGGAATAAACCCCGTTCCATTGATGCCCCCGCTGTAAAGGGGTAGTTTTCCGAATAAATTATTATTATTATTATTATTATTACGTAATATCCCATCGCACAAAGTGACCTCACTTCCAGGCTAAATAGTACGGATATTTGCATTGCTGGCATAATGAACCGTCATATTCCATTGACCGACGGGTTTGCAGAAAACATGTATGTCTGCACCAAAACCAAAACCCAACACTCAAAATTTCCGTATAAATACAAGCGTTTTGGACAAAAATGTGGTTTTTGTGAAGTTTTGGAAATATCAAGAAAAAATATTCAAGATGAAATAACCAATGTTGTGCTATTATAATCTCAATACATGTTTGTCCAAAATAGTTTCGGGGATTTTTCATAATTTATTTTCCACAAAGGTAATACAAAAATTGGGATACGTCTGTTTGTTTGAAAATGGTAAAGTTTGCGGGCCTCTTCATTCCCGAAACACGTTTAAAATATCAAATTCTTTGAAATTCCCTGATACATTTTGGTCCTCAAAGTTGATTGAGTAAAATAATTTTTGTTTGATTAATATAAAAGAATTAGTTTTAGACACATATGCATGTGCGGTGTCCATTATAGAACAGATACCCATAGTCTGTAATTATGTGGTCCTTTGACAACAACGTTAAGATTAAAAGTACCGGTAACTTGTTTATTTGTTCAGATTATATCTTGGGGCTAGAAAGTGCAAATTTGTACCTGTGACAGGGTAAATATATGTCAGCCAAAATCTCAGCCACGAGCAAAATTATCCCCAAGCGGTTGGACATTACCTTAAAAGATGTGACATGTATATGGCAAATTGCCTGACTTTTGTTGATTGTCTAGTGACCTTACGATTGACGTACAACCTGATGTAAAGCAGAAAACTTGTCAGACCAGACGACCCATAGATTGATTGCAATGTCATGCTCTGGGTTGCGATGGTTACACAATAGTTCTGTAGTGATATGATTTCTAAACAATTTTGCATGAAGTCTCTAGTATGAACTTTAACTGTATGTAACCAGCTCAGGTACTGCCTTTTCTCTTTGGCTTGCTTACATGCCAGCGCCACTATTGGGTCATAATGTAAGCGTCCTGACCAAGCCAAGCTCTAAATGCTCATGTATACATAAATGTATGATTCAGGGTGAAATAAATGAATTCTGTCTGTCATTCACGTTTGAATTTATTGAAAACAAATATGAATGAGGATCAAGGGTCTCATGTGTCAAAATTTGGAATTTTAATTCATTTTTTATGCATAAGACTGTCTTTGGCACCGTCCAGAAAACGTATGTTTCTTTCAAAATGTTAAAACTGCGTTTTGTTTAGGTACCTCTACCTTGGCAACTAAGCAAGATTGGTTTAATAAGTGGCCTACAACACGAAGAGACGAACGGACATTGCATTGAATGGATTAATTAATTAGACCTTTGATACTTTTTTGCACTTTCTGGAACCAGCTCTGTTTCGGCATATGCTCTGGGGAATCATGGCGGTGTAGTAAACCTTAGATTACTGCCTTTCCTCGTGTCCATTGAGATTTCAAGTGTCTACGACACATTATCATTGGCCAGTTACATTTTCATTCATGTCGTTTAATAAACGAATCATACTGGTGCCCATGCCACAATGGAATAGCTATTATAATGATCAGTGCATAATCAACGTTTTTTCTGATGTCAAGGCAGAAAGCACATATAGTTTCTTTTTTATTTGAGATCTTCACTCAAGGTCTAGAAAAGCGGAATATGATCTGTTGCTTATTCCTTTTGTAAGCCAGCTTGTTATCATGGTATAATATAACATGGTCACATATGCTTCTGCATTTAACTAGAATGGTATTGAAGACTTTGTCAACACAACTAGCAATACTAATATCACAATAAGCATTGGAATTTATCTTGGAGACATTTTAAAAAGATAGAGTTATATTACTTTCGAGCCATCTTGTTGAAAATGAAAACTCCATTAATTTTTTGTTACACCCAAGCTGGATTTGGAAATCTCATTTTGGATACCACCTAACGCTTAAATTGTTTTTGCCACATTTTGCAAGCATTAATCAATTTAAATGTGTTCATTTCCTGTAGTTACACAGTATGGAATTTTCAGCCCCCAAGATGGTGATCTTGTGGATGTGTCTGACGGCAAAACGACACACTGACTTAAGAAACAAACATATATGTCTGTGATCAAAATGAACTCCGTTCCGTCCCTTCATCTGAAGCACCAACAGCACACTTTACTGTCACAGATGTCTTGGTCACTTGTTCTCTATAGTGATGAAATCCATGGCTTCTGTATCCGGGAAACAGGCTTGGGACCATCGCCGTCCGCTTCCTCGTAAGCCTTTCCTAACGATATGGAATGCACCAGTGTCCCGCTGCTCACAGAAATACGGTGTCGATCTCGATTTGGGCATCTTCGACTTTGTTGTCAACCCAGACGAAGAATGGGTGGGGCAGTTCATGACCATTTTTTACAATGACGAGATGGGTCTTTACCCTTACTACACAAGTTCTGGTTTAGCAGTGAATCACGGCATACCACAGGTATGTTCACTCACTACAATGACGTCACTTTGTGACCTTGCTTGAAATGCATATATACATTTTGATTAAATTTGCAATGATGTGTAGGTATCAGCCTAGGGCAACTTGATTCTGCACATAGGTAGGAGGACAACCGACCATACAGTTATGTTATCGAGCACACTCATACACAATAAACACGCACACATGCATGCGTATATATGTATGCATATGTGTGTGTGTGTGTGTGTGTGTGTGTGTATGTGTGTATGTATGTCAGCATGTCTGTCTGTATGTATGTAGTTATGCATGCAACACATATTGATTTAAACATTTTAAAAATACGGTTAGACAACAAAACCAAGCGGTATATAAATTCTTCCCCTCGTAAGCACATGTTAAATATAAACACTTACCGCACTGCAGGCTTATTTTGCGTTTTGGATTATTTAAATGATATTTATCTATGTTTGCAGTGCAAATAGCGCAGGTGAAGCGGGCCATACAATGAATCTTTCTCGCCAAAAACACGACACAAAATATATCTATAACTGTTATTATTTTACATGAAGAAACTACTTTTGTCACCAGCAATATTCCATCTTTAAATTCAAAGAGGCTGAGTTCAAATAGTAACAGGTGAATGAATGAAAAATAAACAAAGGATGCTCACAAAAACCCAGAAAGTGGCTAAATGGTCAAAATGTGAAACAAAATTGCATAAATTATTCATGTCAGCTAACCTTTTAATGATATTGATATATATGAATAAAATTCTACCCATGCGACAATTAATGAGAACGTCCTAAACATTTAGCCAACATGCCGCTGTGTCCATTTATATCTGAGAACAAAAACCTCTGTGTTTCATAGACAACATTTAATTCCTTCTAGGACCGTTACCTCGTTGCGAACACTTAATGAGGTGCACAATGACATTAGTCTAACTGAACAATGGCCTCTGTGTCATTTTTCTCACCGTTAAACTATGACAGACGTTTCCCAGAGGCAAGAACGCATCTTTTATAGGTATGCTACTAAAGTAGGCATTAATGAAAAATAACGTCATGACAATGGGTCAAAGAAATTAAGAGATCCCCCATTGGGAGATTGACTTTCCGTATCAGACTTATTAGTTTAAGTTAACACGTGGGAGTGGACTAAGGACATGATTTTGACACGAACTAATCTTTGAAGTAATCAGGAAAAGATTTATAATGTTCAAGCATACTGAAACCATCATAAACTAATAATTACCAATGGAAGGACTATCTTTTTTGTTACCGCACTTTTTTGCTGTAGCTGATTGGGAGAATTAACAGACCCCCAACAGCCACATTTGGCGCAGTTGTTTGACTTGGCCTTCTATGCTCTTTGACACAACATTCAACGATGACAGGCGCTTTTCGTGGTAACAAGGCATCTTTTATAACTACGTTACAACGGTAGACAGTGAAAAACAAAGTAATGATAAAGAAACCCACAAAAATTACCTAATTAGCTAATTTTAATACACAATTTTCTCAACCATGATTATGATGGTCTGGTAAAGGTCTTCGGTGAAGATGGTACTTAAAGGGCCAAAAAATTGAGGGTTCAAGTCGATTGATGCAGGGAAGTTTTTTCAAAGTAATTTCCTTTTTTTTTTTTTTTTTTTTGCTTTTGTCAGTTGGTGAATCTCCAGCAACATCTCACCAAGGTGCGATCTGACATTATCCGAGCAATACCAGACCCTGACTTTTCTGGGCTGGCCGTCATTGACTGGGAAGCATGGAGGCCTCTTTGGATCCGCAACTGGGACAAAAAGACAATTTATAAGGCAGCATCAGAAAATGTGGTACGCAAACAGCACCCGGACTGGAATGCCACACATGTAACAAAGGAGGCGCAGCAACAGTTTGAAATTGCTGCCAGGTGAACACACACACGCACACACACAAACACACACACACACACACACACACACACACACACACACACCGAACACTAATAAACAAAGCATGGACATGACCTGTATTACATTACTTTGCCAGTATAATATGTATTTTGTCGATTATAGGGCTGAGAAAATGTATTCTTGTGCAGCATATAGTGTCGAAAATTATTTTTTTCCGCCGCTTGGACAGTACATGGAGGTATAATCTGATTATACCTCCATGGACAGTAATATGAACAGAAGAATTTATAGTATGCATTTTAATATGAATATAAGTTTGAAATTATACGTTTGGAAGTTTTTTAAAGCTTTTGACAGTTGAAGTATTTAGACTAACGTTACTTTCCATTTGCAACTGTTACATAGTCGTGGCGTGTTTGGAATTGGCTTCATTACACACACACACACACACACACACACACACACACACACACACACACACACACATATATATATATATATATATATATATATATTCTAAGTTTAGTGTTGTAACAATGATTTGGCCATCATTTACACAGTATTTAGTACAACTTGTATATTTGTTCGCTTTTTTTGGCATTTAGACGGTGATGTTAAAATGAATAATTTCTGATTAAATGAAGTTACGCATTTAGTTAAAATATTCCACGAGAGAACTAGTAGTTATTTTCTACAAAAATGTGCGTGCTACAAAAATACGTTCTAAATAGATAAAAGGTTTCAACACGAGTCAAATATCAGGTGGATGAGTGATCACTTGTCACAGCAAGAATAAAGTGACATTTTTGATTGCCAGAGCTATGATGGAACAGACGATTTATCTTGCCAAACAGCTACGTCCGCGGGGCCGATGGGGCTACTATTTATTCCCAGAATGCTACAATTACGGAGGAGAGAGTGACTGTGACTCTGCCACGAAACAAGCCAATGACCGGTTTGTTCTAGTTATGCAATCAATTCACATGTCCTTTTGTGAACTTAAAAATGAATAGAGAGTATGGTGCAAATGTATAAACGGCAGGCGAACGCATCAGCATGTGATTTCTTGATACAAACAACCCATATATCTTTAACATCGGAACTCTCAGTGGCACCATTGCATGGTGCTTTGTATAGCCTCCCCCCCCCCCCCCCCCCCCCACCGCGAGCTGTTTACACCAGCATGACCAAGTTTCAGATGGAGCTTGGCAACGCAAGCCATTGTGCATTTCGGCGGGGAAGCTACAGAGCATTTTAGGTGACACCCATTGTTTGGTTTTTTGCCTTTAACGTTGAAAAAGGCCTGCACGACCGACCTTTTCAAACATTTTAGATATATAGCTCGGCATTTTGTCATGAAGTCGAGCATTCTCAGAGTACAAGTCTTATTCTAAATTTGTAAAACAGCTGATGATTTGAAGATACACAAAAATCCATTCACTGATAGTGGCATATGACCCCACCTCGCTCTTACTCAGTGCTCATCCTCTAACTGACACCTTGTGACGGAGGCTGTACTAAGCAACCGAGAATCGTGCTATTGACACACTGGTTTAGAAACCAGGCGGGGTTCTCTTCTTGAGGTGAATGTGTCAGTGGGATCAGGGTACTACACGATTCCGGCTTAGCCTAATTCTTCTGTATGTCACCAGCATCGATATGATGCGGAACAAACCAATATTCGGCCATCGACGAAATATGCGACTCTAACGTTGAAAAAGGCCTGCACGACCGACATTTGAATCAGTCATTAATCTTCATTTTGGCCATCAAAGTTAAATATCGTCTTGGCTTGCTTAAAAAAATATGAAATTTTATTGAAGTAATGTAAATGTAAGGTCAGCATGATTTGCATAGGAACACCAAATTTTACACTTTCGCCGCGCATGCCGATGTTTCCAAGAATGTTAAGCTGAAATATTGTTATATCTGTAGATTTACGCCACCACTCATTTATCAGAATGTTTTTACAACTGAAAATGATAGATGCTGTCGTGTGTGTATGTTTGTGTGTGTGTGTGTGTCTAATCGTGCTGTCAGCATTGAAAAAGACAATGACTGATAAACGGATATTGTCAAAATAACCCGATAACATTACGTAAGAAAGTCGCAGAGTGTATTCTGAAATAGTGTGTGGCTAAGACCCTTCATGAAAAGAGTATATCCACATCAACAACTTGACTCGACAGGGGTTTAGCCATATGGCACAGAAGGGTACGGATTCAGTGTTATTCTGAGCAGGCAAGAACTGGCCAGACGTCATGTGGTTGTGCTGACGGCACCACAAGGCCGTGTAGTGGCAGGAAGCGGCTCTGACATCTGTGGTTGTGCCGACGGCACACCAAGGTCGTGTGGGTGTGATCCGGGCGTGGTTGAAATGTAGATTTACTGGATTTTTGCCAGATTTTAGAAGGTTTACAACATATTGTGTATGATAACTCGCCTGTTATATCCTAACTAAAGTGTGCATGTTTATGTACCAAACGAAATTTGCTGTAATGTATTCGTAAACTTTATGCCACTTTTTCTGTATGCACTGACATGATGATATTCCTGTTTCATTACAACACTTCTGCTTCTTAGTGTAAACATTTAGACAATTTTATACATTATCTTTGCAGGTTGCTTTGGTTGTTCAATGCCAGTAGTTCACTGTTTCCATCCGCATATCTATCTGGAACTAACTTTACAAAACATAAAAACTTCGTGTTTGGCCAGCTTATGGAGTCATTGCGAGTGACAAGCAAGCTATCACCAGGGGGCGCCACTCCACCCATCTTCCTGTATTCTCGATATGAATATTCAGACATTCACGTATTCAGAAGATATTATATCAAGGTAAATGAACAGTTTACGCACATTCCTTTGTGAATTTGCAACAGTTGTAAACCGTACACAGAAAGTCTACTTGATATTAATTTTGGCATTTTACTAACACTAAAAGACTTAAATGAAAGTGAAATGATTTTGATGCCTCGTTCTTTAAGATCAGTGGCCAAGCTTCTGTTGTACTTATTTTGGATATCCCATCGCAAATGGTTATTATTTGATAATGTCTTCACATCAAAAATGGGTACAGTGCATTTTTATACATATTAAAGCAGTTAAAACAGTTGACTTTCTGCAGCAAAAGTAAGCTCCCAAAGCATTTCGAGGTTACCAAAGGACATTCTTACCTGCAAAATTAAAGATTTTCATAACATTTTACAACAAACACTGATGGCATGTGGCAGCATTTCACTGCTAAAAAAAGGTATGCTAGAGGCTTCAAGAGACTTCTTTTATCTTGGCCATTGATCTTCAATTCTGCTTCGACATGCACCAGTCCGTCATTTTTGTCTTCTTATTTACTAAGTTTCTTGTCAGATTAAACTATTAGAAGGGGCTATTGGTGATCTAGTGGGCTATGAGACACAGTCAGAGGTGATAGAAATTAGTATATCTGTTGCTGTTAAAAATTTACTTACACACAATTAGTTTGTCTTTCAAGAAAAAGAAGCGTCCTTGCTGGATAATGCTTTGTATCGTCTTCATCTCTGGTGTTTGTTACATTACCATGATTACATACCCAGATAACTGTCTAAAAACAGACATACTTTATATATTGAATATTGAGAACCTGATTATATGTAGAAACCTATCATCAAAGGGAGCCATTCTTCACACAATAGCAGAGTTAGAAACTAAGAATGAACAATATATGGTTTCTACTGTTCAGTAACTCCAGGGGGTCTTTTCTCAAGCACAGCACTCAGTTGGGTATTTGGAAAAAGCTCTAAAATAAACAAATGATAAGGTGTACTCAGGACTGAATATGAGGCATATCAATGGGATGAACTGAAATTAAAACTTGCGTGTAAACTGTGTTATAAAAATGTCACACTTATTTTACTGCATTCACAGGCTGAATAACAGTAATCTAAGTTGTGTTTGTTTCAGCTATCAACGCTCAATTGTGTTCATACGGATATCAGAAGTTCCTGCTCAATGAACAAACAAACAAACCAATTATAATTGTATAACTTATTAAAACCCGTGTGAAACAAGGAAAATGGAATTTACGTTGAGATATATCACACAACATAATTAGCAAATAATAAATTCACACGTAAGAGAACTAAATTTAAGGCCATAAGCACACAAAGAAACAGGCGGTGAAACACAAGTTACCAATAGTAATTTGTTTTCATTCAGTGCAGTTAAATATGTATTATTGCATGTAAATCGGGGTTTGAATTCGTTGGAAGGTTAGGTCTTGACGCTTTTAAGTAATGAGGCGATTGAGCATGGATGTGTACAGTTGATACTCACACAAAGTCCCAAGCGGGTTGGACCGGAGTTGGTCTCGGCGCAGTGCCATAGCTCATACCCTCTCAGGCTACGAAATATGGTGGAGATTTTTGGAAACTTAAGAAACTGCCCTTTCCTACTGTTCAATTTCATTTCGTCCATATCAGCATTGTGGATCTAGTTATTGTGGTAATGTCCTCTTGTAAATCTTGCGGGTCGACATTTAATGCTTATCTTGCCTCATGTGATTGTACATCTTACGTGTTTCACTTTTTTCCTTGTGAGATACGTTTATACAAGGTTTTTCGTGCCCCCTCCCAATCTTGTGTGTTTCATGTATGGAAAAACGCATTCAACCAATTTGAACACAGCTGAATTTTAATCAGTACCGTACTCGAACCAGTTGATGTGATCCAAACTTTCGATTGGTCTTCTGGTCACAGCACTCTTAAACCAATCATCCAGCTTCAACCTGTAAGAGTGCAAACATCTTATTTTATACGTGGAGGTCAGCACAACAATATCGATAATTGAAGGGGTGATGGCGGTGGTGGTGGAGGTGGTGGTGGTGGTGGTGGTATTTTGGGGAAATGCAGCTTACCTTTCTTGTTTTTTTCCACTTGTAGGAGGATCTTTCTACCATTTTGAGTCAGGCATCTGATCTTGGTGCAGCAGGCGTTATTTTTTGGGGAGATACCTACAGTGAAAGTAATTATATCATCTGCAAAGGACTTAAGAAATATATTGACACAACTCTTGGTCCACTTGTAAGAGAAGTGACATTATTCACCGTCACCTGCAGCATGGAGCTCTGTCATAATCATGGCAGATGTGTGAAGCTACCCTCCTATATACCCCGACACTTGCCAAAAAACGTCCTCCTTGTAAAGGAAACTGATCATAATTTAAAACTTAATTTCAATGTTTTACGCATGCATAAAGGTAATGTATATATTAAGAATAATAATGACGTGACATATGACACGTCGTTGGAAGACAGGTTCCCGGGTTATAGTTGCAACTGTTATGCTGGTTGGTCGGGGAAATATTGTGATCACCAATTTGTAGTACGTGACTGGTGGAAGATGTTCAGGGCCATGGCTTAAAGTAACCACAGTAAGGAAAAGAAAGCCAAACTCACAGACAAAGACAGCCTTTATATTTCCAGGGATCTTCAGTTAGAACTGATTATCAAAGGTTCCTGAAACAGAACCACACATTATACATGCAACTGATGGCAGTGTAGCACATGTGTGCACTCAAGTACAAGGTGAAGTTTAATTTTAATTTTAACTTATCATTTCATCGGAAGATAGCACTATACACTAAGCAAGAGGTTATCCACATACGGTGGGTAGAACTGAGGATTTGTCTAATCGACCGCATAATATATAAAGGGAATTTCTCTTCGACTAAATGCACTTGGTCAAGGAGATTTTCATTAGTTTTTGTTGGTCACACGAGATCCAACCCATTTATATTGCAAATAACCGTTAACTGCAGCATGGGGCTGCACCATAATTCATTTTGAGACAATCTGACATTAAAAAAAACACATCCCTGAAAAATAGATAAATAAAAAGCAACCATCTGGTTATTCCAAATCAGTTTTCTGCTAGAGCATAACAAATGTGTTGTAGTAAAACACGACGCAAAATATTGCACGCTGGCGAAATACCCCGCAACGATGGAAATATTGTTCCATAAAACACCCCCTATATGAATACACCGCTGACTGTATAAAAAGTTGCATCTAGACTTTTGTAAGAGTGCCGTTATCACCCGTTTTAGTACTTTCGTACTCACATGTTCACTGCCTCTTGTAAAATCCATGATAAACCGAGGGTATATTATACCAAGGAAGGTATCCTCCTTGATAATACTGTCCCATTTTCTCAAGCAAGATAGTCAGAGCGCATGCGGGATCATGGGACGGCTGTTGTCTATGTTGCTCTCGTCCTTTTTGTCCTTATTGGGTATTCATTTCAATTTCAACAAAAAAAAGTCATGTACAACCTCCTTTAATACCTGCAAAGGATCCTCCCGAAGCACCAATGGAAGGTGAAGAGGAAAGTTTTAGCAAGTTTTTAAGCAGGTATGTTCTGGTAAGACTTCTCCAGGTGCCCGTGCCAGATAAACCAAAATACCAATCTAAGTCAATCTGAACGCCTACAAAGGCTGTGACATATTTATTGCTGGTCAATCTATCATTATATGGACACATCGAAATTAAACCAGGCTCATCGGCCAGAGAAAAATTGCTAGCATTGTTCAAAGACAATAAGGAATCAACAGCCATTCAATTAAACAACTGTGATCGGTGCTTAATTACATCGAAATGCACTGAATTAAACTCGTCACTTTTTGCTGAACTTGTGAAGAAAAATGGAGTTGGGATCAATGTGCATTGCCAATTTTTAGGAATTCTTTCTTCAATGCTTCATTCCATTCTGGTATCGACAGTCCCAATGCTAGTTTCACCGATTCATCAGACGGTTCTGTGAGCGACAATGCTACAGACAGTTTTCAGAACTTAATGTGGTGTTTCCTGTTAAACGTCAGGAGCTTCAAAAGGGTCACTAGCAACAGAACATGCTTGTTTATTCACGAAATTGACATGTAGTTGCGGTCACTGAGACATGGCTGTATTCTGACATTCTTGACAGTGAAAGTTTGCTTCACGGCTTCAATATTTTCAGAAAAGACTGGCTTCTTTTCTGAAAATGTTGTAGCCGTGAGGTAAAATTTCACTGTCAAGAATGTCAGAAAGCTGCAGGGGCGGCGGCGTTTCACTAGCTGCGCGAGAAGACTTGCTATGTTTACAGCGTTATGATATTGCCCCACTAAATGAAATCATTGTATGTGAGCTCTGGACCTCAGACCTATCAAATAAAAAAACACTTTTCTTAGTCCTATGTTATCGCCCTCAAAATTAAAACGGTGATTTTGTTTTAGACCTGAACACTCTTCCGAACGGCATTTCTCAATCCTCATCTGATGTACTCAGTACATGCGTACTTGGTGATTTTAACTTTCGAAATATAAACTGGTTCGAATCGTCACCACCTTCACCTGGTCAGCAGTTAGAGTTCTACGCAACTGTTACTTGAATTTTCGTTGTCTTAACTGACAAGATGTCCTACTCATTCATCCGGCAACACCCTTGATTTGGTTTTAACGAACACTCCTGAAATATATTCAGGCATATCATCTTCTGTTGGCCTCGTCAAATCTGACCATCTTATGTCGGATTTTTATGTTGATTTTAATTATATCAGAAAGAGGAAAATACCAAGATATGTTTATAACTTCAAGAAAGCCAACTGGGCTGGCATGAGCAATTGTTTATCGCATGTTCTTGATGCAGAGATAATGGACTAGGATGTCGATATTTGTTGGAAACAGTGGCGCGATCTTATTTTTACAACTGCAGACAAATTTATTCCAAAAGTTAAAGTTTCTTACTCTTCAGCACTTGACTGGATTGACAGCGACATTATATATTTGTCCAACAAAAAGAACATTATATACAGAAAACGAAACGCAGCAGTTTTCAGTTTGTGAAGACTAAATTGCGAAAGGTAGCAAATGAACTTAAGAACTTGCTTGCCGAAAAAAAATTAAAATTTCAATGACAACCGGAGCTTCCATTTCTATGAGAACCCAAAACGTTTCTGGTCCTTTCTCAGGGCTGAGACTAAAACAAAACAAAATAAAACCAAACCAAACCAAACAAACAAACAAAAAGAAAAAAAAACAACAAACCAACCAACCTACCAACCAACCAACCAACCAACCAACCAACCAACCAACCAACCAACCAACCAACCAAACAAACAAACAAACGAACAAACAAACTTGCACAATATTATTAAAGAATACTGGGCAAGAATTTACTTCGGGTAAATCTAAGGCCAGTGCATTCAACCAATGCTTTTATTCAGTATTCAATTACCAAGGCCAGGCTCTGACACCTCCCGGCATACAGATCCACTCAGACCCCCGGTTATCCACGGTAATGTTTTCCACCAAGGATATCACAGATATTTAGATCCCAATAAAGTACTACTTGATGGTTTGTCGGGGAGGATTCTGAAAGAATGTGCGGAGGCTCTTGCCTCATTTGGACTCTTTTTGACAAAATCTATTTAACAAGGCAAACTGCCTTCCCAATGGAAAGAAGCAAATGTGACCCCGATACACGAAAAAGAATTACAGACCGTTTCGTTTCTTTGTATTGTCAGTAAAGTCATGGATAGGGCAATACTAAACCACATGTATCCAACCCTCAAGGACTCTCTTTACGCTTAACAACAAGGTTTTTTTTTTTTCAAGGGCAAGTCTTGCTCAACTCATATCGTATAGTTCATTCACTCATAAGGTGAAGCACTAGACAACAGAAATCATGTGGATGCACTCTACCTTGATATCTCTAGAGCATCCGACAGCGTTCCACATCACTTGCTAATTCACAAGTTACGCAATTTTTGTATTAATGGCGCATCACCAAGCGTTTCAAATTACCTGACTGAACGAAAGCAGCGGGTCCAAGTAGAAGGCTCAGACTCTGACTGGTTACCAGTGATTTCCGATATACTCCCGAGTTCCATACTAGGGTCCTTCTTATTTTCACTTGATATAAATGATCTACCTGATTCATTATCCCAAAGTACAACCATGTTCCTTTTTGCAGACAGCTCACATTTTTTTTCGGCTGATAAATACTCCAGTCAATGTCTAAATACTACAGGAAGACATCCATAAACTTCTTTCTTGGCGCAAATTATGGAGAATGAATTTCAATGCTTCCAAATGCAACATGCTCAGTGTCAATGGAATAAAGAAACCCATTCATTTTAATATACCATGGGAAATACAACATAAAACCATGTAATGTCCCAAACAGATCTAGGATTTGAGATAGACTCATCACTCAGCTGGTCAACCCATATAAACAGTCTACACCAAGGCTAACCAAATCCTTGGTATAGTGAAACGGTCTTGCATCTAACAGGCTACAGTAAAGGTAAAAAGGGCAACTTTACGTTTCCTTGGTTTGGAGGTATTTCGAATATGGCTCTGTAGTGTGGAGCATTGCTTCAAAACAGAATTCAAAGAAAGTAGAATCTGTTCAACGCAGAGCAACTAACTATATTCTGAACGCTCATCAAAGTGATTCATACAAATTTATACTTCAAAAATTTATACATTTAGTCACCAAGTACTCTTTCCGGCACGAAACCTAAAGCGATCCCTCAAAACATCCGTTGACAATATCCATTTTAATACCAGTCGTTGCAACACCGAAACATTCCGTCACTCGTATGTAAACTAAATAAAGTATTTATGGAACAACCTGGCTCCTATGTTAAAAATTCGGCGTCTGTAGCAAAATTCAAATAGCGATTGAGTTCCCATCACAGCAACCAGTTTATCGAATCTTTTAATGTTGACAATGCTGGCAGCTGGGTGAGTCTGTGTAGGTGTGTATCATGTACATCTTAATAGTTCCATGTTTATATGTTTTTATTTATTTTACCTTGATGTAACCATTCCCTCATTACTCCCTCTCATCCATTTGATTCCCTGTTTGCCATTCTACCATCTTTTCATTTCTCATCATAAGTCATCCGCGAGTCAGCTTGAATAGGTGATATCACCTGTCCGACTCAGCCTAATTAGCAAGATGTATTATGTTCTGTATTAATTATGTTATCACTTGATGCACTTTGCTGATTATATATATATATATATATATATATATATATATATATATATATATATATATATATATATATAGAGAGAGAGAGAGAGAGAGAGAGAGAGAGAGAGAGATACATACATACACACACACACACACACACATTGCGCGACAAAGTGGTCGAGCGTGGGACTGCGTCAAATCGGAATTGGGTCGATTTATTTGGGCAAAATGAAAGCCCCGACCAGTCAGAAAGATTGCTGTCATAATTCTTCATATCCAAGAATAGTATGCCCATCTGTACCAGACTCACTTATGGTAGAGGTTAAGAACTTTCCTCAGCCTTCTGATACTTCCATAGAGGACTACAAGATTACAGGCAAAGGGATATACGGAGGGCTGTCAGGGCAAAGTTGGACTTGCAGGTAAAGTGTGTATAGGTGTACAAACACGGAAACATTCATAAAACTAGACAAAGTGGACAGGCTTTTAGCCTCTGAGCATCCAGAAAAGTCATGGTCTACTTCAAATTTATATAGCAAATGCTCTTTTTTACATTTGTACATTTAACGCGAGATTTTCTTCATTGATATTATCGATGTACGCTTTCTAACAAGCGGTACCGACCTTTAATAGAATCGGGCCTTAAGTGCCATGTACTTTGCAAATTTCACTTCAGCGCACACCAGACACAGTTAATGTCTGTATGATTTTATGTATATGAATATTATTGACCATGTAAATATTAAATTACATCAATCATTTCCATGCATTCCACAAGTGTATTTTTTTTTTATCTTTGTATGAGTTCCGGAAAGATGAAAATTTCTGAGTTGTTTAAAATGGTAGAACATGTACTTTATTTCCTGCATTGTATGGAGGTGAGTTATTTCCTATGTTCTGCGCTGAAGCACTTTTCATTCCTGTTCTGGTGCACCAGGGCACCCTTCCTCTCTCAGCAGTGGGTTATTGTCTTCGAGCTATTGAGTGATGGACGAATCTCCCCCTGTAAACAGATGACAAACATTGGTTTAAATTGAATAAATTCTCTTATTTCTGTTTCCTTTTTTGTTTACTGAGTCAGAGCATTTTCAACGCCAGGAACGTGACATTCATCATAGAACTAACAAAGACTGGACAACGCTGTGAATGTAACACTACAATGTCAGAAACCGCCACAATCTGTGTATTATTGCGTCGATGTACCTAACATGAACCAAGTCCTTGTGAATTTAGTCTTGACATTCGAAATCATATGGTTCATCAGCAGCGGTTCTGCAACATATTATGATTCTATTTTGCAAAGATTTTAAGCCATTCAGTCAAGATTTACCTGAAACAAGAGGTCTGTGTGAACAGCCCATGCTCAGCTGACCTAGAGATTCATTAAACTTGTGGCTCTGTGAACTTGGGATAGGACCAAGGTCACCCATGTACTGAGTTAGTATGAACATTGTGGAAGAAAACTAATATGTGCAACATTAAGATCCCAGTTGAAGTAGTTCTCAAGTTATAGTGAAGAGTAAAATTCATGTGTGTCACACCGTGATCTCAGAAATGAGGTCAAGGTCACTCATATACTGTCTAAACATGACGTTCACAGAGAAGCATTCACGTGTGCAACATCAAGGTCCTAATTCAAATTAGATCTCAAGCGTTCAAGTGAACAGTAAATTTCATGTCAGTTGTCCGGTTACCTTTTTTAAGATTTGACCAAAAGATGAACAACAAAGTTCATGAAAATTCCAAAAATCATTGAACCGTGACCATTTGAACAAGCTTAGTAGAGACCCTGCAAAGGTACATTCCCACCAAGTTTGATGTAAATCTGGTTGGTGATTTTGGAGAAGAAGAAAGGAAAATGTGAATCGTGGACGCCGACAGACGAACGACGGACGGCGGATGCCTAGCCACCATATAAGGTCAGCTGACTGACAAATCAGTTGAGCTAAAAATGTGACATTATTGGTAATTTTTTTTTCATTCGTTTGGTTTCCATATATCTAGACCTCGTTTGACGTGTTGGGTGTTAAAGCAATCCTTTTTGAAATGAGGAGCATAAAGATCAAATATGAGGAATCATTCTGGATTGAAATTTATCTGAGTAACGGCTCACACCATTTTAGTGTATATCAACAGCTTCTGCTTATCAAACAATCAACTGTGGACAATACCAAAAGCCCATGAGCCTGACCATTTGGTCGTTACCACCTCCTGGGGCAAAATCTAAGTAGTGTTACTTTTATTCATGTATTGAAAGATAAATTATTTTGGAATGATCACTTTGTCAGAATGGTAATTGTTTATTATGACAGCTACTTTTATCAAATTACCATCTGTCATACGTAAATACCCTAGATTATGATGCAGTGTAACATAAATGTGATTATCTTTGTGGTTGCTTTACTAATGTTTGCATTGGTGTGTCAAATTGCCACACATGTCTGCTGGAAAACAACATCAAGGTCTTACACAGTTGTAATTCCTGGATGTTAAAATGTTGAACCGTACACACTTTGTGAAGCCATTTAGATACAAGCTCGGATTGAATAGAACATCAAGTCCTTTCATGGGTTGTCTTACTAATTTGATTGGTTTTCTGTACTAATTTTTCCGGTGTGTATGCTGACATTCTGACATTCCGTGGTGTTTGGTTGTATTTTATCTTGGTTTACTCCCGATAGCCTCGGTTGTTCTTGTACTCAAATTGGACCTGTGTGTATTGTGGCATTTTTACACAGTCATTCCTTGCTACATCAGTTATATATCTTGTATGAAAAAAGTCCTACGTTTTGTAAATGTGTGTTCAAATGCTGGCATATGTGTCCGCTGTCTTTTTTCTTCTGTGTGAATGCTTTGAGCAAATTTTGTTTCGCAGGGCTATTTGATGATAATTTCAATTTTTCTTATCTCTCTTTCTGCACATATACTGTGACCAAAGGCACTAGAAGGTAGCAGGCATAATTGAAATTGTTTAATGCACAGCACAAAGGAATTATAGCATGAATTGAAGCATGATGAAGCTCTCAGTGTTCCTTTGTTCGAGAACATTCTGCATGCCACATAAGGACATGGTTGAGTTTATGGTGTGCTTGATGCAAGGTACCTTCCATCTAATATTTCAGAAATCACAAGTTTGCCCAAATATCATCCTGAGGTACATGAGTACTTAATGTCAGATGGATTTTCTGCGAAGAGCTTCAAACCGTTTAGCCAATATAAGTAAAGGATGGTTCAACATTTTCATCATTTTTGTATCAGTACTTACAGCATACAAGGGGGAGGGGATTAAAAGGGTAAACAAACACGGCACTTCAGGCCCCCGTTGAAAGTAGGCCCAGGGCATATTTTTTTGCAATGAATACCCAATTAAACATAGAGTAAACAAATCGTACATTGCTGGAGAGTGAGTTACTATTTTCTCTCGAGAGGGACCGCTGTTGGTAGGAAAATTACGACTGATCTGTGCGGTCACTCGTGATTTTCAGGACCGACAACAATCCCTCGTGAGAGAAAAAACATAGTAACTCACTCTAAGCCATGTATGATTCTCCATTTAAAAAATTGGAAGGAAGTTGTCTTGAAAGCTGATAATGCCTGTATGCCAACACAGACATATTGTTTTTCTTTCTTTCTTTCTTTCCTTCTTTCTTTCTTTCTTTCTTTCTTTCTTTCTTTCTTTCTTTCTTTTTCTCCTTCTTTCTTTCTTTACAGGCAAATTTGTCCGACATTTCATAGGAAAAGTATTTTACACAGAAACTCCAATCTTGGCATGATTATACTTCCGTACATGACGTCTTGAGATTTTGTAAAAATGTACAACGGTTTTGAAAATAATGCAAATTGGGTCATTTGAACATTTAGATCTTGAATATCTCCAAAACTATTATAGGTACAGGAAACCAATCCAACCTCAATTGATATGTTTGTAACACTGCACATTTTTGTAATTTACATGTGACCTCTAAAGGTCAAAGATCAAGGTCATTTGGACCTTTGAAATTTTCATGTAGCCATTACTCTGTCAATTTTTATTCAATTTCGATCATGTTGGGCTCAAATTTTAGCTATTGTAATACTGCACATTTCTGTAATTTACATGTGACCTCCAAAGGTCAAATGTCAAGGTCATTTGGACCTTTGAAAGTTATATCCAGCGAAAACTTGGTCAATTTTCATCCAATTTTAATCATAATGGACTCAACTTATAGGTATTACAAAACTGCATGTTTTTGTGATAACATGTAAGCTCTAAAGGTATAAAGGTTAATGTCATTTGAACCTTTGAAAGTTTCATCTAGCCGTAACTTGGTAAACTTTTATCTCATTTGATTCATGTTGGGCTTAAATTGTAGATATTGTAACACTCTATATTTTTGTAATTTACATATGACCTCTAAATGTCAAAGGTCAAGGCCATTTGGATTTTGAAATTTTTATCCATCAGCTTAATGGAAAGTGAAGTACCACAGGACAAAGTTCTAGCAATTAATATTTACACCTTGTGAAGGCACACAGACATATTTGCTTTGAAGCAAATCTTCTTTTAGTAGCAACTTGTTTTCTTATATTTCACAGATTGCTCGGTGCACAGGTTTTTATATCAAACAAATCATGGTTCATCTTCTTAGGAATATTCCATGGTGTTTGGCAACCGAGGAAGGTTCTCTCCGCAAAACAAAGAAAGTACTCCCTGCTAAAGAGTTGAAAAAAAGTGCTGGCTGCTAAATCAACACCAGAACATTCAACTTGCATTACTGGTGGCGTGAAATTGTCTCACTTGATGATATGACAAAGTCTGTTTTATAAGCTGTGCACATAGGAAGCTTGTAGATATCGTTTTTGATGATTATTGAGGAGAGTCAATAAAGACATGTCAACGATATAACAGACAGTCCGAGGTAAGTGAGCAATTCAGACATTATGCTGCCAGTCACATGGTTCAACAGTAAAGTGCTTAGTCAATCTTTCGAATAACATGATAAGTGTCTTTCGCTCAAAGGTGTCCGTTTTAGAACAGCTAGCAATGGCAACAAAAAAAAAAAAAAAAGGGGGGGGGGTGTTTCCCTCATGAGTCATTTCCCGACTTTTCTTTCTTGACATTCATGGAGTTAATTTATACTGTCGCATCTTTTTTTCTTCTGGTCTCCTCAGATGGTAAATCTCCAGATCTGCTATGGTATCACCCACTTGTGGCTGGCGATGATTTGCTGCCTGGGAGTACAAAGCTTTTGCTGCTCTAGTAATTTAGATATCGTATATCTAAGAAACTTGAATTAAACATATGTTACATTGTCTGAAAAATATACATACTTCACTACAATTTTGAGATGTCTTAAAGTTGGCATATCCTTAACTCAGTTTTATATATTTTTTAATTCTATCCAAGATATATTCAATTGAAAATATGTAAAATTGAACATAAGATCTCATCAAAACACATTTCTCATACGATATTTTAAATTGAATTAAAGTTACGTTAAATTGATTTTACATATCTTTGTTGAATTAAACATATCTTAAATTGAGTGCATTTTCATATATCTGGAATTGAATTTCAGAAATCATTTATTCAGTTGAAAGATATTTTAGCTCTGTTATTTTATAGCAAAATTGCATGTCATCTGGGTGACTGCCATGGCAGCAGTAGTCGTTCAGCTCTCTATTGTATGACCTGACTGACTACGATGTAATTTTGGAGGGAAAAAGTGCTCTGTGTTTCTGAATGCAATACAAAACTGTTAAGCTGATTTGTAGACTTTCAAACTTCCAACCTGTTTTCAGACTGTATCGACACCTTCTTGTACAAGTAAAGCACCAATTCTTATAAATGAAAGACGCGCATTTGCTGGGTCAGAAAGTGGGGCAAATGTGGCAAACAATTGCTTAACATGGAACTCTTAATTAGAGCAGGGACGTGTTATAGCACGTCCCTGATTAGAGCATAAAAGGGTTACTTATCAAACCAGTTGCGTATAAATTTTGCTGGGCAAGTAACCAAATGAGACAAGGAAACGTAAACACTCACAAGACAAAATTGGCACAAATACTTTGTCCGTTAGACACTATTTATCCAGTAAAAATGTTTGTATTCTTCCTTGTAGTTCCTCTCACACATGTACATAGAATTTTCTTCTTATTTTTATTAGTATCAGAGTAAGCATATATCTACCATTTTATTCGCAGCTGGATTGCAATATGTGTAGTCAAGTACCAGCTGCATGGAAATGTTCTCTTGTCGCTGCCTCCAGAGGGCATCATGTGCAATTTAATTGGCTTGGATGTTTTATCACCTCCCCTGATCTGTAGCGTGTGAGGTCTACATTCTGGCAAAACTTGGGTCGATTTTAAAGGTTCACCAGACTAATCAGCTGTTCATTGACGACACAATTATGTTTCCACTCCTGGTGTTGCACACATTGGTGGTACATGTGGTTTCTGGGGAGCTGTCGTCGGGCATTAGCGGGTACCCCCTCCCTCAGAGGCCTTTCTTGACGGTGTGGAATGCACCTGTCTACCGATGTTCTCAAAAGTACGGTGTTGATTTAGATTTGAGTGCCTTTGAATTTGTGGCGAACCCAGACGAGGCATGGGTGGGTCAGTACATGACCATATTTTACCAAAATCAACTTGGTATTTACCCCTACTACACCAGTGACGGTAAAGCGGTAAATGGAGGGATTCCACAGGTATGGTCACTCACCAAATCTTTGTAGCATCCCATATTGCTCTCGATTCTGGTGTATGCACGGCTGGAACACAAGCCCTTATATCACTCTCCATAACGGTAGAAGTTTTCTGTCATACTTATTAACTTCCAGGAAGATCAACTTATCTAATGTCGCTTGTGGGCGGAATTCGTGTTCTCATAACCATATACATGGTTGAATGATCAGTTCAACTGGGTTCGTTATTCCAGTCAATTGATTTCAAATCTTTCATATCAAGTCAGTAAAAACAGTAGCCACAAGCTATCACCGACTAGACAATGCACGGGTCTCCGCATGAGACATCATATAAAAACCTTAAGCTAGTATACAAAAGCAGACGATAATGCAAGAAGGTGTAAAAAAGATACTGAAGTACTAACATAAGAATAAAAGAAAAATTGTGTGGGGCTCAGGTTGTTTCAAAGAATGCTTTAAGTCCACAGTCCAGAGTATGAAAAGACCCGTTAGCATTTTGCACCAACAGCGGGAATTTTACCGCAAAGTGAGCACGTGCTGAACGATTACTTGTAGATCTTTTAAATTGATATATTCTGATAAAGTTTTCCAAAGTTTAGCACCTCATACTGACAGACGGTCCAGTTCATAACGATTAGTATTACTCTGTGAGATGCGCAATTGATGCTTTCTTCTAAAATAAAAGTCACTTTGCTCTTTGAAGCTGAAACAATTGCACATAAAAGGAGTCGATAAATAATTTAGAGCCTTGACAACTTCAATATATCCACTATTTTCCTGACAAAGCTAGTGTGGACAGTTTTGACTTGTCCAGAAGTCTATGATCAGATGTGAAATCACTGTATACATGTACTAGAGCTCAAAGCTTACTAAGTAATATGTTACAGTTTTTTTCATGTTAGTTTCTCCGCAAAACACCCAAACCAAGCAACAGGAATTATAATTCATTTATATTATATGCAGCAAATGACAATGATAGGGTGGCCTAGCCAGTGCAATTCACCCAAGGCCATTCTCATATACCTACACCACCACGGACTATGAGAGCCAGATTATCATTTTAGCAGTGTACCTGATGTTTTACTTTATTTTTTTGTTTGGTTTGTTTTGTTTTTGATTGAAAGTGATCATAACGAATTTCATTTCATCATATGGTCATTTCAACATTATTTTTAACCATAATTCGGAAGGTTTTAAACCAATTTGAGTATTCAAGCTACTTAAATATTACACATTTAAAAATAGATTTGAGATGAAAAAGTATTTTAAGATATATACATTGGTTAGTAAAATCTTTAGTTCGCTTAGAAATGGCGCTATGCATGTGCAACTAAAGCAGATAGATACATGAAATAAAAAAACTACATCAGAATAACAAAACTACCAATTTGGTAAAACGAATACAGCAAAATATGAAATGCACTTTTTTAAATAGACTGCAGCCGTTATTGGTAAATGAAACAAAAATTATTCATGAACATTTCGTGAAAAAGTAGCGCTCCTGTGCAGCTTTGTAAAATGAAAAGAAAATATTATAACAATGGCTTATGAGGGGATTCCTGCTTTGGTACAACTCTCATGAAAAGAAATTAGACCTATGATTAACTGAAACCCGACAGAAGGTTCGTAATATGGTCCACATTTATGGGAACCCCGGTATATTTTCAGGAGTAGGATCGTTCATGAGGGTCATAACTGTGCTGCTTTCAGGATAATATTATAACATGTACCCGGTATACATTACTCTTCGTTATCGAATACCCTGACCAACATTGCATGTGAAATGAAATTAACTTTATTTGCTACATCAACATCAATATTGACATTTTGCAAAAATAAACACATTACACACAGATATATTTAGCAATACAACATAATCCAATGCACGTACAACACATTACAATGTCCTCTAGAGAGAGAGAGAGAAAAAAAAAGAAAGTTCATAAATCAATCAAATGAACGCTCCGTTCATGTAATCTTCTGATATAACAATTCATAACTGATTTAAAATGGGCCTCTCTTCTTTATGACTTCAGAGAAGAAATTAGCTAATAATTTCATTTTATCGTGATCATTAAGGTCCGTGATGAAACTGAATTTATTTGAATCGCTTAAAGTTGAAAATGCTGGGAGAATGTCGGACAAGTTTTTAAATAATATTTCTTTCTCACAGTTAAATTTAGAACATTAAAGTACCACATGCGTTTCGTCTTCTAAAATACTACAATCTTCACAAATTCTGTCAGCCAAAGCTGTTTTTTTTTAGGTTTTCTGTGTCTTCCTGTTTCAATTTTCAAATTATGTGCACTTATTCTGAATTGCGTAATATTGGTTCTCAAAGTTCGATCTTTTATATGCAGTAAATAATTCTCCATTTTGAAATGAGTTTTGAATTTGGCATATGTTCGTAGTTTTTTATCGGAGTCTGAGTTCATTTGCATATCTCTTTCCCATTGTTCCCTGAAATATTCTCTACTGCTTTTCTTGAATTTTAACGTTGGAAAGTCGTT
Source organism: Hermodice carunculata (assembly GCA_964020975.1). Taxonomy (NCBI): domain Eukaryota; kingdom Metazoa; phylum Annelida; class Polychaeta; order Eunicida; family Amphinomidae; genus Hermodice; species Hermodice carunculata. Next base: position 59,074,124 of record OZ026626.1, on the reverse strand, counting down.
TGCTAATAGTCCGAGATTTCCCCATATTGTTTGATAACCCAAAGTGCATAATGTGTCCCGAATACTCGCTAACCAATTAAATTTGTCAGTGTGTATATTTTCAGCATTACAAAGAAAGGTATCATAAAGTAGGGAATCTGGTTTCATATGAACTATTCTTAACCAATTTTCACACATTAAACTGAATATTTTGAACACCATTGGATATCCTCCCCATTCACTGAGTACTGCTTTTTTTGATAACTTTTTATGTACCCCAAGACAAAAACGTAGGAAGCTTAAGTGGACCTTCTCAAATGGCTATTTTAGATACTCGTCAATCCCGTTGCTTCCAAGACATTTAGTAGTTGTATTTGTGTCTTTTTGCCCAGAACCACTTCCTAGTAGGTGATATCATATAGGGTGCCCAAATTTCACATGCATACAGAAGGATTGGAGATATCAAGGTATGAAATAAACGTAATAGCATATTAATACTTATATTTGTATTAAAAAAATAATCTTTTAAGTCTGCCGATAGCCTTGTGAGCTTTGTTGCTGAGCATCTTTGTAGCTATGTGTTATAACCAAGATGCGTGAAACACGTTTTTGCTCCCCCCCCCCCCGCCAAATTCTTCTATTTGCATGATGTTGAGCTCTTTGCCTGAAGCCATGACGTTCCTGAATTTCACTTTATGACACCCGTCACACCATAAAAAATCAAAGTCAAGGTCATGTGTCCCATAAAAAAAAAGTCCGTCATCAATCTAAACCTTAATGCTGGCTTTATTTGGCGATGCCCAATCTACGAAATGACCAAATGTTCTAATATAATTACACCACAATAATGTACGTTCGCTAATGCAATGTAAGGTATGATGAATTGATGGCCGTGACCTGCATATCCCCAGTCACAGGTAGGCCATAACACGACCTTGCCCTTGTTGACCAGCAAGGGTATTTACCAATTTGCATGTTGATTTCATGCAGGATAACGTGGCCCAAGGCACACACTTATCTAATTTATGTTATATCTAAAGGACTTGATGATGAATGTCACGTGGCCATTGGAAAAAAAAGAGATGTAGGTGCATAACTTTTTTGTGCAATTAGTGCTGTTGTCATATAAGAAGAAATGCATCGGCTTAACACAGGAAACCATTGAATCTTTTGAGTTGAGCTTACTGGAAAATGTGGGAGGTTGGGCTTTGGGGAATCCCCTCTGTTTTTTTAACCGATCAATAAACTTTTTGTCGGTGAGAATATGTACAACTGCATAGTTGAACATTAATATCTGTGTTATAATTTGTCAGGATGACAAGAATAATGAATAGATAGAATTTTATTTCACAAACGTGAAATGTGAAATTGATATATTGATCACTCAAATGGTACATGGTGCACACTTGTTTTAGTTACTATCTATGTCACGTTTTGAGTGTTCTCATGTGATAATCGCATCTAAAGTGTCATCATGTGATATTAAGGTATATGTTCAAAGGTTTGGAGGGACTGTTATTTTTTTTTACGAGAATTGTGTACCCACAGGGAAGAAATCGCTTACGAAAACTGTTGACGTAGTTTACCTGGCACTATAAGGGTTTACCGATGATATTAATGTCCAACTTGTTCATGTGTCAAAAAATTAGAAAATGTGCTTTTTAAGTTCAATTTTAATGAAGATAAAGTAAGTCAAGTTGCGTTAAGGATGATCAAAAACACTCCGTTGGTTTGTACGTAGCGTATAAATAAATTTGATTCCCTAACAGTTACGGAAAGGCGGGGCTTAAAATTTTGTAAAGAGCATTTGAACCTCATTAGAATTTCCACCCGCTTGCCAGTGAGCTTGGGCAGGTCCAAATGCAGTCAGCAGATAACGCTGTTGTGAGTGTTGATTTGTGTGGTGTATGTCGACTTGTTTTTGCGTTCCACACAAAGTTCCGACAACACTCTCCACCCCCTCCAGCTGACCCTTAGAGATACGTTTCACCATTTTACCAACAGATGATTTTCTCTCACTGGTAAATTTTTATAACCCATGTGCTTTAGGATGTCGATGACAAAGCAGGGGTCCCCCCCCCCCCCTCCATTATAAACTAGAAGATCCCGGACATCGAAGCGTGTAACACCTGGTTGGTGCGCCATCTCATTGTTGACAGATTTAAGATCGCTTCAGAACAACGTAGGTGGTCCACCTGACCCCGTTGACTATTTTGGACATTTTTAAAGGTAATGCAGCCACACGCACAGAATATACAATTCACGGTATCCGGAATGGAGGCCTGAGATTTAGTTCATCGTATCGAAAATAATGTAGCTACTATGCCTACCATTTCCAACATCTTACAACATGATAAGAGCTAAGGAGCCAGTCAGATTAACATGTAAATGTGATTGGTTCTATGGTCACATTGCAGGTATAAGGAATCAATCACGGCTGTTGAATCCATTGTTGTTTGCACACCTTCCACAAGATAAAAATATTCAATAGCCATTTTTTACTGAAATATATTCCTTCTCCATAAGTCTGAGAAATTAGTCAATGTCATCCATATAATGCACACATTAAACTTCCACTTGACACGCATTTCTGGTACATTTGATATCATTCGCCTTTTTCTTTATCAACATACTAAATTTACTGCCCCCTTTAAGTCTTGAAAACAGGTGAAGGTGAGACAGTTTATTTCAAAATTTGACCACTGGTCGAACGCATGTTTAGTGTAAATTTTGTAGTTCTATCTGAATTTATTAGCACAATAACGAATTTAACGTGTTTTCATCCCTGTGATGTTTGTTCCAATAAATACCACCGTTGGCACTACAATGACTCTACGTCATACAGTTTTGTCTCGATAATGTCCCTGTTATGGTACACGGATGTGTAAACACTAGTTTAAATATAATAACCATCACAAAAAAAAAAAAAAAAACAAAACAAAAAACAAAAAAAAACCCGCATTCCTTTTGTGATCTTAGGAAAGTAGGTCAAGGTCATTCATTTCATTCATTACCAAGCTTCCATTAATAAAAAATTGCGGTATATACTTGTTATTATCAGGCTCATTCTTTCTCAACATGTTGAATTAAGTGTCCATTACTACACTGCATAATGACACTGAGAAACAGACCAAGGTCACTCATAATTTTACAAAATATGCCTATTGACCTGATACATGACGAATGTAAATTTCGTATTCCCATCTCAGCTTATTATCACCAAAATGAATTTAATGTGTTTTGATACTTATGATAGTAATTCTGATTAATACCGTCAGTGGCGCCACCATGACTCCACGCGACGTGGAGATCTTGTCTATATAATGTTCCTGTTATGGTATATAGATATAGTTTCACAAGTTTAGTAATGACCATCATAATTCTATTATTGAAAATGCATTCCCTCTGTGACCTTGAAAAAAAAATAAGGCAGGGGTATCCATATTGTGTATATTAAACGTCTGTATATGACACACATTTGTGGCTTATTTGGTATCATTGCCTTTATTTTTTCTCACTATACCGAGTTTGACATCCTTTACTAAGTGCTTAATGACCTAGAAATGGGTCAGGGTCACCCAAAATTTCACATGATTTGACCATTGATCTAACGAATAATTTGTGTAAATTTTGCAGCTTTGTCTCAATTTATTATCACAATAATGAATTTAATGATTTCGATACATGCAACATTAGCTCTTATATCTATCACCAGTGGCGCCACCATGACATCACATGTCATAAACTTTTGTCTGTACAATATATTCCGTAGCGGTATATGGGTGTATGTTCACAAATACAGATGTGAAGACTGTCACAAAACAATCATTTCCTGAAATGTCTTCCCACTTGACCTTAAGAAAGTAGGTCAATGACACCCATATCAAGTAAAAATCAACTTCTCTCAAACGGACATGCGCCTGTGATTTTTAAAACATTTTTCTGTGATTTAATATTTTCTCCGAAACCACCTGCATAATTGCTTTGAAATTGCAAAGGGACACTTATGGGCTCCCCCAGCCCTTCCATTTGTTCAACAGGTGGTACTGAAACATTAAACAGATTTTTCCTATTTACGACATGCTCTCCAAAACCGTCATGCATATTGTGCTAAAACTATGTGAAAATGATCCTTGTGGAAGCTTCAAACAGAAGTGTTTACGAGGTTGTGATGCTGAGGATCCCTCATTTTTAACGATTTTTTTCCGGTTGGGGTACTTGTACGTTTTTGCGTGCTTTCTTATTAATAACAATGTAAGTAAAAGTACATTGCAATAGTTATTCGCATTTTGGGTTGTTCTCCAAGACTGCCCATTAGATTCGCAAACGTGGAGGGTTTACTTTTGGAGAATTTCTACCAAATTTGTTTACATAATTATGCTCCAAAGACTTGTATAATATATTTTTTATGATACATTTCTTTTTAAAATTTCTCCGAAAGCATTTGGCCAATTGCTTTGAAATTGCACAGGGACACTCCCAGGTACCCTTAGATATGTACGGAGTTGTTATATGGAAACTCTAAGAGTTCATTCCCTACATTCAAAATTACTCTTCAAATTCAATAAGAAAATCTTTATTTCTAAAATGTAAGAATGGTACATGGACAAGTCGCGTTGTTCAGCACATATATTATATGCAAGGTAAAAATAGGCAGTCATGGTGGTCAGAAAGGCTTAGGAGTGTTGGTCAGTAAATTCATCCCCCCACCTCCCAAATATGAAGAGAATATACATCAGGTGATTCTAACTTTACTTTGGCATTTTGTACGTCAGCAAAACATCATCAGTTGAGAATTTGGTGCAGTGGTCAAGATTTGACGCAGTGAGCTCCCGGACCCACGGGCGCGCCCTAATGAGGGCGTACCACATCCATATTTGGAGTCGCTCCACTGACCAGCGCTCACATCCCTCCAGGTTATATGCTGCAGCCACAGCAAGAGAATTCATTCTGGAGACTTGGGTTGAATCGCCAACATCATCTGTGCAGCTACAACCTTTGTATTGAAAGTACTGGAATAAAACATCATCCATTGCCAGTGGACTTATAATTATACCTGCAAGCTTTATAAAAACTTATCATTACATTAACCACTGGAACAATCACTCAAATGTTCACCCTAATAATTGAGTACTATGGACTGACAAAGAGAGGATTTTCATTTAAGCCATCTTTAATATTGAATTCAAGATTTTTGGAATTTAATTCCAGTTATCTTTAAAACGTGTAGTTTTACAGATATCTTAACTTTTATTAAAGATACCTAACATAGATACCTAACATTAAAATTTACATTTCTTACATTCAATATGAGACAAGTTAAATCATGTGTATCTTTAATTTCTTTATTTAGAGGTATCTGTAATTGAATTTCAGATGTTGTAAATTCAACTTCACAGATCTAATGGAATTCAATTGGTTACAGTTGAATGGAAGATACGTATAGATACATTAAAAAGCACCCATTTTAAGACATGTTAACTGCATTAAATCAAAGGTTAAATTTTACACCTCTCTGTCTATATATATATATATATATATATATATATATATATATATATATATATATATATATATATATATATATATATATATATATACAAATGTATATGTGTAAGATATCGTAAATTATGTATCTTAAAGTAAGATGGCATATCATACAGGCAACAGTCGTTGCAATAACAGTTTCCCGGTCCTCTATTGTATGAGGTTTCTGTCTAAGACGTGTATTTTGTCAAAAAATAAATTTACCATATGGTAAGATTATTCGGGTAATGTTCAAGCCATTTTGGCTATTTTTCAGGCGGTATCTTTTTTCATTTTTGACAAGATCAATATCTCGTGTACACTTGGGCAAAATTTGAAAGCATTAACTCGATTAAAAAGCAAAAAAAAAAAAAAAAGTACAGACCAGCGTGTGTCTTAAACACTGTGTCCGCGCAATGCAAGTAGTATTGCAAGTAGTAATACGCAGAGCTGGTTGCTATGGCAATTTGCTAAAAAATTACCATTAATGCCCATATGTTCTGGCGTTTATTTGATATAAAAAAATCCTTACAACCATTTTGGTGTATAATAAATGTATGTTTGTAATCCATTTAATGAACTGCAAGGTGGTAGCTCTGTTATGTTTTCACAGGTTGAATTACTGGCGTGAAACCTTGAGCGCGAGACACTTTTCATGCGTGAAAGTACCTCGCTTCCTGAGCATGGTTTAAACATATTTTTATTTCAAGCACGATTGAGAAACAGGCATAGCCGATATTAATCCCTCTCGCAAGGTAAAAAAAAATGTAAAGGTAATATTACAATGAACAATATATATATATATATACATATACATATATATATATATATATACATATATGTATATATATATATATATGTATATATACATATATATGTATATATATATATATATATATATATATATATATATATACATTACAATACACACGATTATGACTGAGTATGCATAACTGTCCATTGCAATGGTATGAAATTAAGAAAAAAATGATTGTCTAATAAATAAATAAATAAATAAATAAATAAATAAATAAATAAATAAATAAATAAATAAATAAATAAATAAATAAGAAAAAAATAGAAGCATGCGCACTTGAGAACATAAATTACCTGGTTCCCACTGCCATTGTTGCCCGACTAAAACGATGTTGCCCTAAGTGCCTGTGCAACATTATGCGGTCTTTTCATTTTATGGATAAGTTGTTCAAATTGTCTGTCTATAATAATTATCACCATATGAATTTGATAAATTGTATAACTTTTGAACCCTGCAATGCGTCTAATGATCGTCCTGACTTTAGGCGTACACTTACTTATGTTTTGTTAGGGTATCAGTCGCAAATTCTATCTTGCGGCTCTGGTTCCGCGAGATAAGTTGCGCGGTAAGGTATACCTCGTAAGGAGCTGAGCGCTTGAGCGCGAGGCAAGTTTCACGCGTGTAGAAGACCTCGCCGATGAAGTCTTGAAAGCGAGATTGCTATACTTTCAATGGGCAGAGGAAACGCATCTGCAAAATTTACTTTTGATGTCATATTTACCGGTCATCCGTTCCGTGCGAACTGTTGCTGTGGAAACAAACACACAAAGAACTGGCAATAAAATCAATAAATAAAATAAATAAATGAATAAACTAATAATAATAATAATAATAATAATAATAATAATAATAATAATAATAATAATAATAATAATAATAATAATAATAATAATAATAATAATAATAATAATAATAATAATCGTGTTTGGTCGCTCCAAAGTAATTATATGACTGTCCGTGTCCAAAGGCGTTCCCTGCCCTTTTCAGGCGGATTACTCGGAATGACGATGGTACCAGCAACCTCAACTTTGCAGCGATATTGCTCGAGTTTTTTCAAACAAAGACTGGGCTGAAGTAACACTGCAAAAGCGTATTGATCAGCGATTTTTTTTTTATATTTTAATCCACATGAAAGTTACTGGTTCACAAAAATGAAGAGTCAGTTTTTTGTACCACGATCAAAAATGAGCCGATCGGCAACTTTGACGAGCTTTCACGAGAGAACGGACGCATTTACGAAATTGCTTCATCGTTTTTTTTTTAAGTTTAATATAATGTGCAGTTTAAAATGCGTCAAGAAAAAACATGTTCATCAAGTAGTTATAAAGAAGTATCGTAAAAACGTGGTGCATAGCCGTTTCACCACTATCTGTTTATACATTTGTCATTATAGAACCTACAGCCGTATCTTTCGGTCGTGGTGCATTCTCAAGTCACTTGCAGTTAAGCACGTACATATATTTACTATGTTAGCAGGGACCGCTGGTGCCATTAGCCAAATGCTAATGTTTCATTCATTTCGCTAAAGAAATTTGCAAATGGCTAATTTATTTTAACGTGAATTGTATAAGAGCCAGGCAGAATTCTGCAGTGATTACTCTTTAATTTGCCGATTTGGCTACTAATTTTGAAGGCCTAGATCTGTCCCTGTGTTAGTGAAGACTATTGCCGAGATGTTTGGCTTTAAATTCTAGGCCCTGAATTGTGTTGGACTATTTTCACGAAGTCAAACCAGTCACGTCTAAATTTTGTCTGGAAGCAAACCAAATGAGACGAAAGAAATTAAACATTTGAAAGACGCAATGGGTAGGTACTACGACTTGGACCAATTAGACACTTTTACTCTATCTGGTTGTTCGTTATAATTAAATCTTTCCTTCTATTTCATTTCACACGTGTACAAAGTACTTTTTTCTTTCGTGTTTGAATTTGTGTGTGTGTGTGTGTGTGTGTGTGTGTGTGTGTGTGTGTGTGTGACGGTACAGTCAGCGTAGAATCTTTTGGCCCACAGCTGAAGCGCAACATATCGGTGTTGCTGCCACCCCTATGAAACGTAGTCTTTTTAAACTTTTTATTGGTTTCCTTCGTCAGGATTTTGCTGAACATTGACGTTCCTACAAATTCCACTTGACTACGCGGTGATTCGGAGGGGTTGCATCAAACCTTTCCTGCTAAGTGTTTTCATTTTTTTTTGTTCCAAAGTAAGACAAAATAGCTGCAAAAGTTTTTAATGAAAGGTGGCAGAAGGAAGTGCCGTCAGCATTGGCCAGGCAGGACAGCAGGACTCACCCAGCCATCACCTCATCCCCCGACGAGTTCCCAAACGGTACGGAGCACAAAGCTCCCCCCCCCCCCCCCCGCCTCCCCTATCGGGTGTGGGTGGTTGTTCAAGTTGCGGGAAGTACTGAGCTACCTACCTCTCCCCGGCGGGAGTGTCTGAGATCCCATACAGCCCGCACCCCTTTCATATGACTAGGCTATAACTTATTTAGTTTGATGTCTTACTTTCATTTTCTCTCTCCAAAGATACCTTGCCTTCTGTCTTAGTGCTATTGCTTAGTCTCGGAATCCATGTAAACGAACACCCACACATTATATTTCTTTTCAAATGACAACATAACACTTTTCAGAAACTAAACTACACATTCAGTATACCTTTATCCAATTGAATGTTGACATTGCTACGCATGAACTTTGCAACGAATTAAAGTGTGTGTGTCAGCACACACTTTTCTGATTTTCTAGGAATTCTTTATTTAAAGTGTGTGTGTCAGCACACACTTTTCTGTTTTTCTAGGAATTCTTTATTTAAAGTGTGTGTGTCAGCACACACTTTTCTGTTTTTCTGGGAATTCTTTATTTCTTTTTTTCTTCTTTCTTTCTTTCTTTCTTTCTTTCTTTCTTTCTTTACAGGCAAATTTGTCCGACATTTCATTTGAAAAGTATAACACGTAGAAACTCCAAACTTGGCACAATTATACTTCAATAGATAAAGTCTGGCCTTTTTATAATGAGAGGTCATGCTTTTCAAAATTATGCAAATGAGGGCTAATTAAAGTTTTTAAATCTTCAATATGTTATATACTATACAGTATGTGTCTGCCACCCCACCAAACACACATGACCAGTGACAGTGAATGATTGGTATCAAATGGCCAGCTTATTCCAAAGTCCTGGCAAGTGTAACCACATCAAAATAAACCCTACCCTTTCCTCCTTAAGTTTATGTGTGTTTTATTACCCCCAATAGAATTCACTCATAATCCACTGCCTTTATCAACACCGTAAGACCTGTGGGACATTTTTACAGGGGTGTCAGATCTCAATTAAACTGCAAACAAGCCATAATCCCGGTATATATTTTACAAGATGTGACATCAAAATGACACTTTGAAAATGCGGCATCCCTTGACTCATTCAAGACAGAAGTCTTCATTTACTGTCAGTAAAATTTGTATCAAAGGGATATACTGAGTATTATCTTGTAAATTAGGGGGTTCTGATTTAAAATATCTGACAATCATAATAGAATGTAATATCTGCTCATGATTTGTGATATTCTGACCTTTTTTATTTGTTTCACACATTGTATTAGCAATGCAAATTTGAAAGAATTACAAAGAGCATATCCTTTGGGTTCATCACTGAATGAGTTAATTTTGTCATATAAACATTGGCTGCATTGATTGAATGGCTATGTCTGTTTGGTAATTTAATTGTAAGTTAATGTTTTCTTTCTGGACACCAGTCAGTTCGGTGGCTCTTAAAGAAAACAGTTTGGGCTACATTATTTATATACAATTACACAGTCCAGGAAATGCTCAAGATCCCTGCTCATGCATTCTATCATTAAAGTGTGTGTGTGTCAACGCACACTTTTCTTTCTTTCTTTCTTTCTTTCTTTCTTTCTTTCTTTCTTTCTTTCTTTCTTTCTTTCTTTCTTTCTTTTTCTTTCTCCCTCCCTCCCTCCCCTTCCCTTCCTTCCTTCCTTCTTTCTTTCTTTCTTTCTTTCTTTCTTTCTTTCTTTCTTTCTGAATTTGAAATTTTCAATCTTGAATATCTTCAACAGTATAATAGAGATGTCATTCCAACTTCTACTAGGGGGTTGTTGACCATTGGCACCTAATCACCTAATGAATTGAAAATAAAAGTTGTAGCAATTTAAATTATGTAAAAAAGCACCATTAGAAATTTTAAATCTTGAATAACTTCAAAGCTATAATAGACAGAGATGCCATTCCAACTTCTACTCCTGTTTTATGGAATAGTTGTACATTGCCATACCAATATGCTTTGAAGACACACACACTGATTTGCTAGCAAATCATCTTTCCTAGTTCTTTCTTTCTTTCTTTACTGGCAAATTTGTCCGACATTTCATTTGAAAAGTTTTATATGTAGAAACTCCAAACTTGGCACAATTATACTTCTATGGATAAAGTCTGGCCTTTTTATAATGAGAGGTCATGCTTTTGAAAATTATGCAAATAAGGGCTAATTAAAGTTTTAAATCTCCAATATCTTATATACTATAGTAGATGTGGTTCCTAGTGTATAGGAGTTCGATCATAGCAAGGTAAAGGTCAACTCTAATGCCAAGGTCATGTCAAGGTCAAAGGTCATGTCAAGGTCAAAGGTCAATTTTAAACCAAAATGTCATTTTTGAGGTCAAGGTTCACTTCAGGTAGAGGTCATCTCAAGGTCAAAGGTCATTTCAGGGTCAAAGGCCACTTTCGGTGCTGGCTTTCTTCTGGCCATAACTTGTTCAATTTTTATCCAATTTTGATCATGTTGGGCCCATATTGTAGCTATTGTAACCTTGCACATTTTATAGATTTACATGTGACCTCTAAAGTTCAAAGGTCAAGGTCATTTGGACCTTTGAAAGTTTCATCCAATCATAACATGGCCAATCTCCATCCAGTTCTTATTATGTTGGACTCAAATTGTAGGTATTGCTACACTGGACATTTTTATAAGAACCTGTAACCTCAAAAAGGCAAAGGTCAAGGTCATTTGGCCCTTTGAAAGTTTCATCTTGCCATAACTTGGTCAATTTTACTCCGATTTGGTCCATGTCCGGCTCAAATTGTGGGTATTGTAACACTGTGCAATTTACATGTGACCTGTAAAGGTCAAAGGTCAAAGTCATTTGGACTTTGAAATTTGCATGCAGCCATAAGCTTAATGGAATGTAAAGTACCAAAGGACAAAAGTTGTAGTATACAATATTTACAACCTTTGAAGGCACACAGACAGATTAAAAAAAATCTTCTTTGCCAGTTTCTTTCTTTCTTTCTTTCTTTCTCTCTTCTTTACCAGCAAATTTGTCCGACACTTTTCTCAGACACTATTATACATAGAAACTGCAAACTTGGCATGATTGTACCTCCATATAAGGAGTTTGGCCGTTTAATACACAGAAATGCAGATGTTTAAAATTATGCAAATTAGGGGCATTTGAAATTTTAAATCTTGAATCACTTCAAAGCTTTAATAGAAAGAGATGCCATTCCAACTTCTACTCCTGTGTTATGGAATAGTTGTACATTGCCATACTAATATGCTTTGAAGACACACACACTGATTTGCTATGCAGCAAATCATCTTTTCTAGTTCTTTCTTTCTTTCTTTCTTCTTTCTTTCTTTCTTTCTTTACAGGCAAATTTGTCCGACATTTCATTTGAAAAGTATAACACGCAGAAACTCCAAACTTGGCACAATTATACTTCTATAGATAAAGTCTGGCCTTTTTATAATGAGAGGTCATGCTTTTCAAAATTATGCAAATAAGGGCTAATTAAAGTTTTTAGATCTTCAATATGTTATATACTATACAGTATGTGTCTGCCACCCCACCAAACACACACGACCAGTGACAGTGAATGATTGGTATCAAATGGCCAGCGTATTCCAAAGTCCTGGCAAGTGTAACCACATCAAAATAAACCCTACCCTTTCCTCCTTAAGTTTATGTGTGTTTTATTACCCCCAATAGAATTCACTCATAATCCACAGCCTTTATCAACACCGTAAGACCTGTGGGACATTTTTACAGGGGTGTCAGATCTCAATTAAACTGCAAACAAGCCATAATCCTGGTATATATTTTACAAGACGTGACATCAAAATGACACTTTGAAAATGCGGCATGCCTTGACTCATTCAGGACAGAAGTCTTCATTTACTGTCAGTAAAATTTGTATCAAAGGGATATACTGAGTATTATCTTGTAAATTAGGGGGTTCTGATTTAAAATATCTGACAATCATAATAGAATATAATATCTGCTCATGATTTGTGATATTCTGACCTTTTTTATTTGTTTCACACATTGTATTAGCAATGCAAATTTGAAAGAATTACAAAGAGCACATCCTTTGGGTTCATCACTGAATGAGTTAATTTTGTCATATAAACATTGGCTGCATTGATTGAATGGCTATGTCTGTTTGGTCATTTAATTATAAGTTTATGCTTTCTTTCTGGACACCAGTCAGTTCAGTGGCTCTTAAAGAAAACATTTTGGGCTACATTATTTATATACAATTACACAGTCCAGGAAATGCTCAAGATCCCTGCTCATGCAGTCTATCATTGGAGTGTGTGTGTGTCAACACACACTTTTCTTTTTCTTTCTTTCTTTCTTTCTTTCTTTCTTTCTTTCTTTCTTTCTTTCTTTCTTTCTTTCTTTCTTTCTTTCTTTCTTTCTTTCTTTCTTTCTTTCTTTCTTTCTTTCTTTCTTAATTTGAAATTTTCAATCTTGAATATCTTCAACAGTATAATAGAGATGTCATTCCAACTTCTACTAGGGGGTTGTTGACCATTGGCACCTAATCACCTAATGAATTAAAAACAAAAGTTGTAGCAATTTAAATTATGTAAAAAAGCACGATTAGAAATTTTAAATCTTCAATAACTTCAAAGCTATAATAGACAGAGATGCCATTCCAACTTGTACTCCTGTTTTATGGAATAGTTGTACATTGCCATACCAATATGCTTTGAAGACACACACACTGATTTGCTATGCAGCAAATCATCTTTCCTAGTTTATAACTATTCTTATTTTTTGCCAAGGAATTTTACAAATAATACCCTGAATGATCCCCAAAGTTTCATGTGAAATTTAACTTCAAAGTGGCCAGCAATGAATTGTACATAAATGTATGAAATGTACTGTTGTAATTGCCTGTAGACGGCGCTATATGCAATTAAATTGAATTGAAATGGGTGGTTTGCATGGCGTGTGATGGGTTTATTCCGACAAAACTGCGCGGTTTGATCGGTTCACCAGATTAGGCAACTGAACATAGATGACACCATTATGTATCCACTCCTCGTTTTGTGCACACTGGTGATACCTATGGTTTCCAGGCAGCTAGTTTTGGCACGGAACACGAACGCGTACCCGCTCCCACAGAGGCCTTTCTTGACGGTGTGGAATGCACCCGTCTCTCGCTGTTCTCACACGTACGGTGTGGATTTAGATCTGAGTGCCTTTGACTTTGTGGTGAACCCAGACAAGGCATGGGTGGGTCAGTTCATGGCAATATTCTACAGAGATGACATCGGTCTTTATCCTTACTACACCACTGACGGTAAATCGGTAAATGGAGGTATTCCACAGGTATGGTCACTCAACAAAAGAAAGTTTGTGACGTCACAAATTTCTTCGCTCTGTTTTTGTGCATGCACGTCTGGAATAGGAGCCCATGTATCACTTCAGTAATGGTAACAGCATGACCTTTTTGTCATACTTATTAACTTTCAGGAAGTCCGTGTTCACCCGTTGTCGCTGGGGAACGCAGTCCGTGCACTCCCAACCATGTATGGTTAAACGGCCGGTACCGAACGGCCAGTTCAGCTCTTTGCCGCTTTTGCGAGTCGCTGTGTGACCAACAGGCAACAACAATAAAGCGACATGGCTATTATACTAAATTATTGAACTTAGAAGTGCACTGACCCCAGTGCCACCCTGATATGTATGCACCACAATTGCACACGTGATCCTTTCAACTCAAGTCGTGTGGGACCTACCATATTCTGAGTATTGAATAGTGACCCATGGCGTTGAAGTTAATTGTGAAATACAAATAGTCCTAATTGTAGCAAAACATTGAGAGTTGAAATCGTGACCTGTTATTTTGCATCATATGTCCATTTTAACAAAATTACGGGAGGTTGTTTGTCATATGACCGAATTCGGAAAAAAATCGACCCAGTTTGAGTGCTCAATCTGCATAAATGTTCCGTTTAAAGCAGATTTGAGATTGATTTTTAATGGTAAATATACCTGTTAAGAAAAGGGAACTCTTTAGTAAGAAAAGTGGATTGTGATAAGGGATCGAGTAAGACTAGGACACCAGAAATGTCCTGGGTTAGGCCTATATATATACATATATTTTTTTCCAGATCACATTGTGTGTTAAAATTGTTTGGGGATATGGGATTGAATGGAGGTGAGAGTTGAGCCAAGACAAAAGCCAAGTTATTTCAACAGGAATGAAACCAGATGGTGATAGAAAATAGAGACTTAAATTCCAAATTCGGGAGGGTAGAGAGCAACTTAGTGAAATTGCGGAGGTACATTTATACTAGCAGCACCTTGGGGTAAGATAATTGCAACAGCTAAAGGTAGGCCTATGTTCAGGTATTACATTGAAAAGATAAAGCAGAAAGTGAACCGTACAAAGGGAATGGTAAAAGCTGCAGCAATAAATAGTTTTCCTAGGGCATTCATAGCTCGTGCGCTGTGGGATAGAGCAGCAATACTAGGAATGCTATATGGTTTAGATGTTATATCAGTAAATGAGGGATATCCAGGGTATGGAGAAAGCACAAAATGAGATTTGAACTGGATTCTGGGAGCACCGCCTTGTACAGCAATAGGAGCAATCTTAGGGGAGTTAGGACGGAATAGAATAAGAGACAGAATTGCCAAAGCCATGTTGAACTATTGGGGATATTTATAATTACTAAGCGAGGACAAAGTGGTGAAGGAAAATATATAGTGAAGCTGCTACTGCTAGGCCTACCAAACAGATCAGGTGGATCGAAGACATAGATAAGTTAGTAGAAAGGTATGAACTGAGAGGTTATGGTGAGGTTGAAGATTGGAAAACGTAGGCCTATATATAGGGAAGGTAATGGCAGAAGGATGGAACGAAGACTGAAAAAAAGGAGTGAGAGAAAACAGTACACTAAAGATATGCAAGGTTTTAGAGAAGCCGGAGAAAAGTACATGCTGAGGTGGAGGGAAGGGGTCCAAACTTTTGTTTGAGAGTAGGGTAGAAGTAATCATTTTGGTAAAGAGAAGACAGAAATGGACTCCAGGTAGCAATGGTAACTGGTAAGTGTCGAGTTTGCTCCCATGATGCAGATGAGATGATAGACCATTGGTTGGTATGATGTGATGTATATGCAGAGATGAGGGAAAATAGGCCTACGTTTAGGAAATGCCAGAATGAGGACCATGACTAAAAGTTCGATCCTTAGGAGAGGAAGAGCGTGTGGCATGGATTTTACGTTTGATAGGGGTCTACCATGAGGAAAGAAAGGGGTTAGAACTGTACAACACTTTCTGGTATAGAGTGCTGGGGGAAAAGAAGCACAAAGTTAGAAAAGAACAACGGAGTTAGCTAGAATAACAGGATTTGGGGAGGAAAAGGAAAGGTGGTAGCCCTTATCAGGGCGGGGATAGGGTCAAGAGGGAAGGGTTTTTTTATTTTTATTTTATTTTTTAACCGTCGTCTGTATCAGATATGATACGGGACCGCTGCAAATAAGCGGAGTGCTACATTATTATTATTATTATTATTATTATTATTATTATTGTTGTTGTTGTTGTTATTATTAGTAGTAGTAGTAGAAGTAGTAGTAGTAGTAGTAGTAGTAGTAGTAGTAGTATATCAAGAAGGAGCACTATTGGAGCATCAGAACGAAAACTCCACGTGAATTATGAAAGTGTCAATTTTTAAAAAAACGGATGCTGCAACTGTTATTATTGGTTGAGAAAAAAATCGTGGCCTTTTCGTGAATTCATGGCGATTTTATAAAGCTCAGCAAAGTGAAAAGAAAGTATTTCAACAATGGATTTTTTTGTGCAGTTACCACGTATGGTGTGATTTGACATTCATAGATCCCGCATTTCAAATGCGACAGAATGTTGCAGGTCGATAATACAGTTCACAGTTGTGGCAACACCCCTATATACCAAGGAGTAAAGTCTTTGATGTTATATGTGCATGCACATGGCGGGATCTGTTTGTGTGCAACATAGTATGCTGGGTGTTTCTTGTCATGCAACACATATTTTCTTTTTCCCTCCCTTCCTACTTCCCACCTTTCTTTCCTTACTCCCACTTTTTGTCTGTATTTTTTCTCAGACACGGTTACACCATGAAACACAACAAATGTACCATTAGGCTATGTGCAAAAAACCAGACTTTCACAAGAGAATGTTGCTTGATGTGCCTTTTAAAATTTTTTAATGAATGAAGAGGATCTTGTATGCAATTTACACATAATTAACCCTTCCCCCTTTAATTAAGTCTGAGTCAACAGCTTTCCTTGGCATGGCTGGGCACTTAGTGCAATTCTTTAGAGGTATACCTGTTACGAAAAGGAAAACGTGACTAAGTATAGGTCAAGAACGAGGGTCATTGGAACATCAGACCAAAATCTCCACATGAATTCTGAAAGTGCTAAGTTTTTAAAAAAATGCTGCAACTGCTTTTAGTTGAGAGGAAAAGTATTCGTGGCACTTAGTGCCCAACACATGCCAAGGACAGCTGTTGATTTGGAGCATATTATCTTGATAGGTCTCATCTACAATTCTAAGCCAAATTGTATTTCATTACTGTTGAAAATAGTTGAAAACACTGAAGCAGACGACATTTGACCACCAGCCGCTTTAGGGATATGAAGTAATTAAATAGGTACCTAAATCATGCCCCTCTGTCTGTTCCCGTGTACTGTGTTTGACTTAAATTTCTGTGACTGTTTAAACCAATATTTCGAAGTAACTAATTCCAGTTTCGTACGGCATGGCAAAAAAGGTATGTTTCCCTGTGATGCTGCATCTTGTTCGGTACTGATGACGATATTCACCCGAAGGACATTTTTGAATATTAGACTCCCAGTTCTCTGTAGCTCAAAATGCATGGGGATTTGCCCTGCATGTTTTGTTTGTTCCGTGGCCCCTTTTTCTGCTCCCTGCCTGTTTTGCTGACGTATCCGTCAAGTTACGCACTTTTATGACTTTCTAGTGGCCGACGTTCAGAATATTTTGAAATGAAAAAATGCACAAAACAATTGATTCACTCTGATTTACTCAACCTTTCGAAGATTTCCTTTTCACTCTCAGTACATTTACAGATGCCCTTTTAGATATAATTTGCCCTACCTTCTGAAAAGGTGGAGAAACACTTGTAAGATATTCTGAGCAGTGGTCATAAAAAGTGTTGAAAACACAATTTTCAATTCTTATCTGAAATCAATATTCCAAAATTGGTCCCGATCAACAACTTTCATTGGCGTGCTTTGATCCAATTAGAAGCGCCAAGGAAAGCGATTGACGCAGTCTACAATCTGACACTAAAAGAGTAAATACACATTTTTATCGTTCCAGTTGGTGAATCTCAAGCAACACCTTACCAAGGTGCGATCAGACATCAACAAGGCAATACCAGACTCGAACTTTTCTGGGCTTGCCGTCATTGACTGGGAACCATGGAGACCCCTTTGGATCCGCAACTGGGACAAAAAGGCAATTTACAAGGAAGCGTCAGAAAATGTAGTACGGAAACAGCATCCGGACTGGAATGCCACAAAGGTTAAACACGAGGCGATTCGACAGTTTGAAGGTGCAGCCAGGTAAGGAAAGGAAATGTATCCACATGGCATTTATTTTGCCACAAGTATAATCGTATGTCATCGTTTTATAATCAGGCTGGGAGGGGAGGGGGGGGGGTGTGAATACCGTCTCCATGGTTTTACGATAGGGTGTATGATGTATTTTGTCTTGTGGGAGATATAAAGCATGGTTGTAATATTATGAAGCTTGTCTGACTCAAAACCAAACTCAGATAAAGTAGCTGCTTGTCTTGCAATGAAAACAAATTACATTATACACGTAAATCACATGAAGTAAACATCACAATACGGAAAAAAAGAAACAAATCAAAATCTTTTTGGGAGCACTCACATCATCACATACGAATCTCTTCGTATATAAATGTTTATGTAACCGAAACACATTGTAGAAGCAGAATTGGTTTTGTTCTTTTTGATAAGTTCATTAATTTCAAATAAGATATTCCAGGTTTATTAAATGCTTTTGGTTGCTAGGGCTATGATGGAGCAGACGCTGCTTGTTGCCAGGCAACTACGACCACGTGGTCACTGGGGCTATTACGAATTCCCAGAATGCTACAATTATGACGGTGACCCTGACTGTAAC
Source organism: Hermodice carunculata (assembly GCA_964020975.1). Classification (NCBI taxonomy): domain Eukaryota; kingdom Metazoa; phylum Annelida; class Polychaeta; order Eunicida; family Amphinomidae; genus Hermodice; species Hermodice carunculata. The sequence continues at coordinate 59,055,339 of OZ026626.1, read as the reverse complement.
CCTACGACCAAGGAGGCCAATGACCGGTATGCCCATTTTAGGTTATCAGTTTGAGCCAGTCATCAAGAAAAAATACAAGAAAGACAAGCAGTATTATTTCGTAATCTTCAGTGAGAACCTTAATTTTGTGTAAACTATGAATTCAAGGGTAAACAACAAAGGACTGTGAAACAGCATTTAGTATCAGAGAAGTAAGATGCACTATCTATAAAGTAAAACTTTCAGGCGTAAGAGAGAGCGAAATGTTTACATACTTTATTTTGCGCAGAACCAGTGGTCGCTGTTGTCAGTAAACGATTGCACTATGATATATATATAGATGACGTATAAAGATGATGTCATTGTTTACATAGACAAGTTGAATTTTATATTTTTCTCGTATGCATAGGTGTGTGAGCCGTTGCGCAAGAGTTTAGTCATCAAATATATTGACACCTTTAGACTGTACAAATCACACTTTTTACACAAGTTTTAGCTCTGGAAGTTTCACAAAGACAGCAACGCTCTTGGGCCGAATTTTTCTGTCCGGAAAGTTCAGAATTATTACTCTTAAACCAAAGGCGTCATCTCTTAGGTATAAATGTCTGCTGCTGCTGGATGGAGATGATGTTGTTTTGCGAAAGATGAATATTCTGGATCTACAGGAAATGTCGTATGATTTTTTATGTGTGTAAAATTAGGCAGTTTTTTTCCAAGGCGGATGATACAATAGAGCAACCAGTACGAGATCAATTACTGCAGTGTACCTGGTGAAACACCACGAAAAATATGCTGAAGAAGTCGAACAGGAAGATATAAAAGAGATGAAAGTCACATATGCGGCATGTGGGTGGGACCTAAGGTTATGCAATACTGCAAGTCTGATGATCAGTTACCTGGGGGAGGTGGTAGACAGACAAATACCTTGGTTGGCTACCTTTTGTCAGATCAGTTCTTTTATAAACAGCAGTGTTTAATAGGGCTTATGCATATTGCACAGCTATGGCCACATAAAAGTAAGCATGCTAGAGCAAAATCCATTATCAAAAGGTACACATTTATACATTTACATGGAATCAATCAAAAATAAAAAAAAATGAAAAGTAAATGACACGGGCAATGAATACAATAAACGATCAACCGCCACTAGTCTTTGCACATGGCTAAGGATGGAAAGAAGATGCTTGGTGTAAGTGAAAAAAAAAAGATTTGAGCTAAGTTGTTGACTTTATTGTAAAATGTATTGCATATATTGAAGTTAGTTATTTTCAAGATGTGATGAATTGCAGTCACAGATATAATGATAGAAAGAATTGCGATCGTTATTTTGATAACAGGAGCAAAGCGAGGGACCTCTCTCTCTCTCTCTCTCTCTCTCTCTCTCTCTCTCTCTCTCTCTCTCTCTCTCTCGCTCTCGCTCTCTGTAGGTCTTGAATGATCAAACGTGCGCACGGATAAGCTTTTTCTTGTGGTTAGTTCTGGCCACAATTACTTTGCTTAAGGTTGATGCAGTTAATGTAATGAAATTTTTTATGCATGACTGCGTGTTGAAAATCTTCGAAATGATAAATATTTTTCATAAAAATGTCTTACAAGCTTGCCTGTCTCACTCAGGACCGCGGCAGATAAGCGGAGAGCCTCAGCAATATTATCATTATTTCCTCTCTGTTTGTGATCCAGGGTTGGCATCATTGGTTGAGATGTGGTCTTATCACATTGCCAGTTCCTGAGCTGGCAGAGGGTTTGTACTTTCCATTGCATATAATACAAAAAGACGTTTGCCCCTGATAATACCTACCCCACTAGTTGTCAAGGGAAGGAATGCTTTGTGCATCGAAATGAGCTGTCGTGGCAGAGTTCGCACGATTCGATATTTCGGCACGCTTATATGGTGATTCAATCTGATAAAACACTAACAGTATTGTACTTATGACATCCTTGTATACTTTCTTTCCAGATTGGTCTGGTTGTTCAATGCAAGCAGTTCAATATTCCCATCAGCGTATTTGCACGGAACAAATACCACGAAACACAAAAGTTTTGTGTTTGGCCAGATTACTGAGGCTATGCGTATAGTAGGAAAACTGTCAGCACGGGGTGCTACACTTCCCATCTTTCTGTATTCACGTTATGAATATGGAGACGACCTAAGCAGAGGGTATTATATCAAGGTAAAAATATTTTGTTCAATATTCCTTTGTAATCTTGTTGAAGGTGAAACCTGCTCAATGTAAATGACACCATTGTCACGCTTATTTTTCTATCATTAACAAAAAACTTGACGCGTTTACAGATTTTTGGAAATAATGTCAGGAAGCCGTTTTAGCTCAGCTGACTTCACACACACACACACACACACACACACACACGTGTGTGTGTGTGTGTGTAGCTTGGAACGAGTGATCATTGATAAAGTGATTTTGAGCGAATCATAATATTTATCCTATTCTGCAACTGTAGAATATATCAGTAATTAGCACGATTGTTTTGTTTTTCTGTCATCAAAAGAGATAGTAAGGGAAATACTTTCTTGCTCAACACATTAAGGACCATCTATATTTGTCAACGTTTCCTGTTCTGTTTAAAATTACCGTAAGATTATGACCGTTCTTGCTTTCATTGCTATTGCCAACATTTTTCTTATATTTATAAAGTTCACTGTTATGATAAACCCTTAAAGTGATAATCACTGGTATAGTCGTTTTCTCATTACCGTTAAACATACAATAGTTAAAAGATTCAAACTCTTCATGAAGTTACCTTTCATTCATATACCAGCAAGCCTCGTCTCAAGCAAAAAGTAGTTTTCCTCAACAGCTTTCTCGGGGCACTTTGCAAAGTGCCCCGAGGAAAGCTGTTGACTCAGTTTTTAACCAGCGCTTTAAGGGTTATCATGCATGCACTCGCCCATTGTTGATATTGTTTTGTACGTTTGCTTTACATGTGTAAGCGAAAGAAGTATGATTGTCTTCCTGTGCACCCTTCTCCATGGCCATCTGTAGCATTGGGAAAAATGTTGACAAAATGGATAGGCCCTTCATCAATCTGTTACATCAGTGATTAAAATTGGACATACGGCTGTGCATGCTTTCTAGTTTTACTATATTTGTTCAATTTTCAGGAGGACGTAAATACCGTTGTAAGACAGGCAGCTGACCTTGGTACGTCGGGTGTTGTCTTCTGGGGAGACAACTATAGTCAAAATAGTTCTGCTACCTGCAAAAAACTGAAGAAATTCATAGACACGATACTTGGCCCGCTGGTCAAGGAAGTAACGACATTCGCAATTAACTGCAGCATGGAGTTGTGTCATAACCATGGTAGATGTGTAACTGTGGCGCCTCCTGTAGGTCCGTACTTACACAAAAATATCATCAGTGTAAAGGACATATACTACAACTCAATATCAAAGTATGTTTTACGTTTTGATAAAGGAAAACTACCTCGCAAGAAACGTATTATATTCAACGGTGGAAAATCTTCAAGAAATCCGTTTCCTGGCTATAGTTGTAAATGTTATGATGGATGGTCCGGGGAACACTGTGATCAGCAGTTTACTTACAAGGAGTGGAAGCGTGTTCGCCGATTACGTTAACGACCGCCAAACAACAATAAAAAATTGATCAATTTTGAAAACTTGAAACAAAAGTGACTTATCTGCAGGTAACGTAGAACATAATTTTGCAGGTGTTCAATAGCACGCGTTTGGCAATGTCACTACCTGTTCAACAAGGTTGAATTGTGCATTTTTATCATATGCAAACGACACTTTAATGTCAAACTAATATGCCTATACTGTGTGTGTGTGTGGGGAGGCTGTCTGTCTGTCTGTCTGTCTCTCTCTGTGTCTGTCCACACACACACACACACACGCACGCACGCACGCACACATACATATGGAGAGAAAGAGAGAGATAGATATGTAGATTTATTATAGAATCTAAAATTAAGATCCATCATTGCAAAGAGACCATTTCCATATGAAAGACCACCAATTTGCAGACTCGATTTTTGTTTATCCATAATTAAATTATATATACCTGTTAAGACCATTCCTCTATAAAGATCACATTTTTTCAGTCTTACAGGTGGTCTTGATAGGTATAATCTACTGTCTGTATATGCATCTAAGTGCATGTATGCGTGCATGAATGTATGTAGGAACATCTCTGATGGCATTGTAATGCTGTACAATTGCAGGGATGCAACACAGTGTAGCATAGTAGAACAATTATCTCAATGATAATTGTAACATGTTGCCTAATTGCTTAATAAATATATCATTAAAGCTTTTGAATGTTTCATGCTAGTTGATCAGCCTTTGTTTCTGGCAATGATTCCCATTTGTCATCGCATACGATAAACGAGCGAGACTATTTTTATGTTACGTTTTCAGCACAAACAAATACACACAATCATATATAAACACCGTGATAAAGTAGTGATAATGCCTCTCCTGTCTCATTTTTAGCATACCACACAATCATATTTAAACATCATGAAATATATGTTTGCGGGATATGCAAATTAAATATTTTGACTTCCGAAGGCCCCAGTGATGTTGATCACTGTCATACAAATTTATTTTGTTCCCGGTCCTTCTCGAGTCAGCCAACAGAGTCTGTTATAAATTTAAATGCGATGGACGTAAAATGTTCCCTTGACCGAGATCTTGGTTTATAAATGGATAAGGGGCATTCTGTTCGCTCTGTCAGCACCACTAAATATCAATTAGTGACGCCACTGTATTGTTTCATTCCATCATTATGTTCCACGAATAGCGCGTGCCAGTAAACGCACCGGATTTTTATCAAATTATCAAGTTTAAACTTTGAATCAACTGCCATTGTACCGGTAGTGTTTTGTGAATGTAAACTATGAGTTTTAAGTTGGTTAATCACCTCGGGATCACATTCGCAGAAAACAATGAGCCACGCCTGGCGGCCTGTGCATCAGTTATGTGTGAATAATGCGTTCCCCCGTAATTAACCTACACTGAGTATTAAATTCATCTGTACTTTTTCGCGTTCAACAAAGTTGGAAAAGAAGCGCGAACAATATTGTGTAATTCGTGGACTTGAAAGGTGAACACATAAACAACAGAAAGACAAGTTCAGCATTATATCTTGTGTGACTTCACTCCCTGTTTGTACAAGCAGAGAGTTTGTGTGACTCGGTTTTCGATTATTGTCATAGCTGTTGAAAACCTATAATCAAACATGCCAACCGAAAACAGTTTAGAAGCCAGGCAGGCGGCAAACAGCTATCAAGTGCGTGGCTATGATGCAAATATCGGTCAGACCTCGTAAGCTTAGCCATAGTTTTTAATTTTCGATTAACGATTTTATCTTGATATCCGCTATGTTTCGTCGAAACTAAAACGTAACAAGAGGGCTGTGTGAACAGCCCAAGCCTCAGCTGATCTTGACATTCATCACACTTGCAGCTCTATGAACTTGGGAAAGGATCAAGGACACCATGTTCTGAGTAAGTCTGACCTTTATAGAAGAACATTTACATGTGCAACATCAAAGTTCAAGTAGTTCTCAAGTTATAATGACGAGTAAAATTCATGTATGTTGCACTGTGACCCCACAAACAAGGTCAAGGTAATTCATGTACTGTCTCAGCATGACCTTCATACAGAATAATTAACATATGTAGCTAACTCAAAACAGATCTCAAGTTATCAAATAAACAGTAAATTTCGTGTCAGTTGTCCTGTGAATTAGCATTAGAATGCCCATTGACTTACATAGTAATCAATAGGAAAGCTCCACTGACTGGTAATTACCGTAATTGAAAATCCTTAAAAATCAGGAATCCAAAGCAGTGCCACCCACTAAACAACTGTTTGACCCTTCCACAACAACATATCCATCACATTTCAGCTTAATCTGAGGGACAGTTCTGAAAACAAGTGACAAATAGCAAAACCATACAAAAAATTCATTAAAAAAATTGCAGCACCACCTGGTGAACAAATCGGGAACTAGGTGTCCCTGGGAGTGTTTATGAACGATATCAAAGCAATTGGGTGAGTGGTTTCAGGAGAAGAATTTTGAAGGTATGCCCCAAAAAAGAACAAACAAATTCATAAAAAATCCAAAAATCAAGAGAGCATGACCATTTGAACACACTTGATAGAGATCCACCCAAGGCACATTCCCACCAGGTTTGAAGTAAATCTGGTCAATATTATTAAAGTTATGACCATTACAAGAAATTCCCATGTTAAACTTTCCTATTAAAACTTTTAGAGATTTTTGAAAAAAAACATTAAAAAATCCAAATTCATTGGAACATGACCATTGGAACAAACCTGGTAGACACTCACCCAAGGTACATTGCCACCAAGTTTGAAGCAAATCTGGATGATGGTTTTGGAGAATAAGTCAAAAATGTAAATTAGCATTAGAATGCCCATTGACTTACATGGTAATCAATAGTAAAGGTGCATTAAAAAAAAATATAAAAATCAATGGAGCGTGACCATTTGAACAACTTGGAAGAGATCCACTCAAGGTGTATCCCCACCAAGTTTGAAGTCAATCTGGATGACGGTTTTGGAGAAGAAGTCTAAAATGTAAATTAGCATTAGAATGCCCATTGACTTACATGGTAATCAATAGTAAAGGTGCATTAAAAAAAATATAAAAATCAATGGAGCATGACCATTTGAACAACTTGGTAGAGATCCACTCAAGGTGTATCCCCACCAAGTTTGAAGTCAATCTGGATGACGGTTTTGGAGAAGAAGTCGAAAATGTGAATTAGCATAAGAATGCCCATTGACTTCCATAGTAATCAATAGGAAAGCTGCATTGACCGACAAGTACCAGAATTGAAAAAATCGTTAAAAATCAGGAATCCTCAGCATTCCCACATAGTGAACAACTTTGTTTGACCCTTCTACAAGGAACATATCCACCATGTTTCAGCTTAATCTGAGTGACGGTTCTGGGGAAGAAGTCAAAAATAGCTATAACACACAAAAATTCATAAAGAATTAGGAAAAAATCGCAGCGCCACCTGGTGAACAAATTAAGAACTAGGAGTCCCAGGGAGTGTTCCTGTGTGATATCAAAGCAATTGGGTAAGCGGTTTCGGAGAAGAAGATTTTTTAAGATTTGCCCAAAAAAGAACAAAAAAATTCATTAAAAATCCAAAAATCACTGGACCGTGACCAATTGAACAAACTTGGTAGAGACCCACCCAAGGCACATCTCCACCAAGTTAAAAGTGAATCTGGCTGAAGGTTTTTGAGAAGAGGTCGAAAATGTGAATTGTGGACGACGGACGGACGACGGACGGACGGACGGACGGACGGACGAAGGACCCTCAAAAAACCTCAGCTGACTGACAAGTCAGCTGAGGTAAAAATGAAAAGTTAATGACAAGAGGCATATGAGCCTTATGCTCCGCTGACATGGAATTGGACAACCATCACAAAAATTATTAACTGAAATGCATTACCTTGCGTAAATAGGTCAAGGTCATACATATTGTGCATCAAACTTCAACATGACACACGATTTTGTTCCTTTTGATATTATTAGCCTTATTCCTCAACATATTGAATTAGTGTCCTTCACCTTAGTGATTGCGACAAATCATGCTTGGACATATATATATATATATATATATATATATATATATATATATATATATATACATACATACACTGTATGCTTGGTGTTCAGAGGGGGTCCCAGTAGGGAGTAATCATGTTTGTGTATGCTCAATAAAAAGTGCCGGTTTCATGTAGACTATAAAGTTGTATTATTCTTTTATGTGGAGGACACTCTACAATGCTTAACATATAGTGGCAGGCATCGTTGGATGATCAGTAAATATGACCATTATTAGTTGACGTGAGAGGTCCATTAAAATCAATTTCGTATTGACATTGCTACAATATACGTAGTTTGTCACAGAACAAACTAAGGTGTATTAAGACCTCCCTAGCTGATTCCTATGATGTTATAGCATTATCAGAAACATTACTTAGTTAATATTTTCCTAATTCCTGATGACAATCTTGTTATTCCTGGTTTCCATCCCATCATAAAGGGAGATCGAACAACTAGCCTTGGTGGAGGTGTGGTTGTCAATGTCTCGCAATGTTTGGTCATAAAACGATGTCATGATCTTGAAAGTGTTAATCTAGAAATACTTTGGGAGGAAGTTTGTTTGCATGACGGTAGATTTCTATGGGCAGTACTGTGCAATCCTCCAAATTCACTTGTTATACCCTGCCCATGAATTTGGAATATGGTAATGCGCACCATCGGTGAGGCCTTCCCTCCGTCCGTCTAGAAAAAAATTGTCCAGGCCATATCTTCTAAACTATAAATGCTAGCCCTTTGAAATTTATGGAGTTGGTAGATCATAAGTAGTAAGTGTGCAAAAAGGCATTGTTTTTTGTGTCTAATTGCTTCCATTAATTAATTAACCAAAGTGCATTAGGCAACCTCCAGATCAGAAACGATTTTGTGTGGACCAGATCTTGGGAACCATAAATAACAAAAACCCTTTGAAATTTTCAGGGTTGGTAGATCTTCGGTACGAAGTGTGCTAAGGATTAACTTAGTTAGCTGGTTACTTTCTTTGACTAATTAATCATTTAACAAAAATCGTTAAGCACCTGAAACAAATCTTCTGGGTCACATCTTCTAAACTATAAATCCTGGCCCTTTGAAATTTGTAGAGTTGGTAGATCATAAGTAGAAGGTGTGCATAGGCATTGTTTTTTGCGCCCAAAATGCTTACATGAATTAACAAAATTCCATTGTGCAACCTCAAGATCAGAAACGATTTTGTCTTGGCCATATCTTTGGAACTATAAATGCTAGCCCTTTCGAATTTTCAGGGTTGGCAGATCTTAAATAGGAGGTGTGTATAGGATTAAATTTATCTGGCTGATAACTTTCTTTCATTACTAAGTTAATTTTTTTAACATATATTGGTATGTTTTGTTGTCTTTTCATCCCTGCCTTCATTGGTGAGGTTGTATGGCTACTTTATTGTCAGCACTAAGACATCTAATATTAACAGCTTTGGGCAAAATGGATGCTAGATGCAAAGACGGCTTCACTCATTGCAGAAATTTTGAGAATGGGGAGTTAAAAACGGCTTTTAGACTGATCATTTTGTGACAGATATGGGCTTCAATGGTGGTTTTAGGATTCAGATATCATTTATTTGTGAATTTGTTTGCTTTTTCACAATAGTTACGTGATTTTGCGTGGCATGAGTGTGTCTCAAGGTAATAGGCCACTTCTATGAGAGTTGGTTTGTGTGTGATAAGAAGAAAGTGTTCAATCTTACTCAAACGTGATGGGATCATGCAATGTATGAGGACCTTGGTCAAAATCCCAGATTGTTAACCTTGACCTAAGTCTTAAAGTCACTTCTATAAACATTGATTTCTGAGTGACAAACTTCAAAAATATGTCACCAAACATCCTCAAACCTGGTAAGATAAGCTATCTTATCAAGTTCTGGTAGGGATTGCAGATGGTTAACATTTACCTAATCACAGTCAAGGCGAGATGGACTAGAGTGAAATTTCGTTCAAAGGAACCTTACCAATTTCAGTCAAACTTGGCAGGAGGATCTATGTTTCTTGGGCTTAGTTTGGATTGCAAAAATGAACAACTTTGACGTCTATCTGCATGTCAGGCCCACCAGAGGCTGTGGACAATGGGACTTTGTTTCACAAATCATTCCATTCTACTTACTATGGTAACGTCAAAAATGGAGCAAACTGGGCCACATAATTCTGTGTACAATTGGATGTACATTGCATTAAGTATTGCTCATGAACCATAACCACACTTCTTTTGTCAGGCTAGTTCTCCTCACGGGGACAAGTGCAATAGCTATCAGTTGCAGCATTAGTATCGCTATGTAAAAATGTGTGCAGACAAAATAAATATATATGTTCTAAATCACATTTCTATGTATGAGTGGCCATATCTGTAAAGCGGGTCCAATTTAAGTGGCCATTTTTTGGGTCCTTCTTGAGTTATAGCCTGGAAGCCATTTCTTGAAGAACAAGCAGCGGAAGAAATAGGTGCAAATAGGCAAGGACAAGAACAGAAAGTTCAAGAACTGCCTTAAAGAGGGCACTGCAGTCGGGAGGGCTAGGGTTTTGAAATCCCATTACTTTACATTGTAACTTGCAAGTTAATAACTTGAAAACTACTGCACATAGAAACACCGAATTTCAGACAGTAAATCTAAATGCATAACCAAATACCTCACAAAAATCATATAACCACAGCTACATAACTGACTAGTTTATTTAAGGTTGCTTTAACATACGAACTAATGGGAATACACAGCTCTAGTCCTCCAAAAGCTATGGGAGAGACATAATTAATGCTGCAGCTGGGTGATGATGCAAACGTAATGAGATCATTCCATTATTGGAAGACAAATAATAACACAATGTTCCAATTTTCCCAATACATACCAGAGTAGAGTGAAAATCTCTAAACTGAATGCCCTTGGGACACAAGAAAACTTCTGCTCAGACAGGCGTTTAGTTTACATAAGTGTTCAGCTAGTGAGGTTTTACTGTACACGATAATTACGGCAATTCAGCGTGCAGTGGTGCCACTAATAGGCCCCATGACAAAAGGCCATTTCTCCAACCAGCAACTAAACCTTCATTTTACTTTCACATTTCAGGTCAAGCCAGCACTTTTATAAAGCCACATTTCTGGTGTGCATGGGGTGGACCTACAAGAGGGGGGCCCCAATTTGTGATGATTAAGTTGTACACTTAAGTTGATACGTTTAATCATAAAATTTCGCACATTAGGTCAGCTTGGTCATAGAACAACAATTTTGCTGCGTTTTGTTTCCAAGTGTTAGCATGCCAATTTACCTGTTCGTATATGCTTGTGCCCTGTTATATATGTGCCTGCTTTAGCCATTTTCAAAGAATTGTCACTACCAAAGTTGTAACCTTGCACAAGTACAACAATTCATTGAAGACTTTTATATTCCATGATGACAACTTCCATAGTATTTCACACTGCTGCCTAATGGGGCTAGAGGGCACACCATGAGGGAAAACATGACACCCCCTGCCACACCTGATCCACATGGTTCTGCTTTGATTTCATGTTATTTCATACTGCCATCCAATACTTATCAATATTTTCCGTAACTGCCAGAATTCAAAGGTGATGTCAAAATTAGAGAATGAAAATGTGTGTATTTCAATCAATGAAATTAAACACACAAGTTGCTTGACTGCATTTTATTTTCTCATGTTCAACTACAAAGCATATTTCAAAATGATGCTCTTTATCTCTTGTACAAGATCTATATATTTTTAGTCATTCATCTGAAAACTTCTTCCATGAGATAAATGAATGCCTGCCCCATGCACTGTTTTAAATTTTTTTTTTTTTTTTTTTTGGAAGACAACTTGTTACAATATTTCCGTCACTGTTCTCTGTAGATGTCTACTCCCACTATTTGTGTTGGACTCTTTCAGTGCTTGACTGGGGATGGAGTCAACAGCTTTCCTGGACACACCCTGGTTCCATTCCTTTCCTCTAGTTTTTCCGTTGAAATACAGTGCTCCTGCTTTGTTAAGCTGGTAGTCAGGTCTGCAGAGCAGTATAATTATGTTACAGTAGTCCCTCCTTTGAGAGACCGCCCCTAGTGCCACCCAAAAGGTGGTCACATAAAGCAGGTGGTCCCTCAAAGGAGGTATAAACATGAAAAGTACTACAAAAAGACCTGACAACTATGGTCTCTCAAAGGAGGTGGTCTCCCAAAGGAGTGGTCTTTCAAAGGAGGGACTACTGTATAGCAAAATTGCGATATACCAAGGGGGTCTTTTAACATAAAAGTAATCGGAAAAGTATTTCTGTGGGTGCCCTGGGACACACCGTGTTACACATATATCAGAAGCCACCCTGTAATGGGGGTGGGGGATGGGTGGGGTGTTACAGCGAGGATGCACTATTACAAAGAGTAAGCATGCTGAGGTAGTTGAATAAAAGGTCTCTTTAAGAGCAATTTGATTCTGGAATCATTACAGCATTTGAAATGCAGGAATTCAGTCAATGCTGCAATCTGCAATTCCCCCATTCTTCTCCTCCCTTAGTTTGTACAGGTACATTAAAAATATGAGAATTTTATCACACGTGTCATTTTTACCTGGCCTTAATATGTGACTTGTATTCTTTAATTACATTTTCCCATATTTCATATAGGTGTTGCTTTGACATGCTACACAGCTGTCGTAGTTGTGGCCATGCATGTCCTGACATAGACTTAACATACACATTGTCTGGCTGATTCCGAAACTCGTGTTCACCAAGTACGAGCTCCTGACAGTATCGGGCGCATATAGAAATATACAGTGCATCCCGCTCAATGGGATCCAGTGGACACACTGACAAATACCCTGCTAGTATATGGCCACCTACTTCCTTGAAGTCCATAACTGTGTTTTCTGACATGAAATAGGTTAATGCAATAACCAGGTCAAACACAAGGCAGGAATATCCAATATCTCCAAAATCAATCAATCCAAAACTCTTCTTTGCATCAGGGAGTGAATCATGTTTGCTGATAGAGTGGTTCCCTGAGCTAGTTTGGATGGGAGATGTGATTGTTGGTGAAGTCCTTGTCATTTGGGAAAACATAGAATCACCAGAATGTTGCAACCAGATGAGGTTTTCATCATGAATGTCCCCATGGATGACACCTGAAACATACCCAGTGCACATACATTTCAATAGGATAAGTTACAATCAGCATTTTAACCCCTTCCCCCTTAAACCGGCCAAAACCGGCTGATGGTCACATGTCATCTGCTTCATTGCTTTCAACTGATTTTGACTGAGAATTGTAAATGAGCCCCATCAAGATCACATGCCCCAGGTCAACAACTTTCCTTGGCATGCCAAAGAAAGTTGTTCACTCAAGTGTCAATTCAAGGGGGAAAGGGTTAACGTGTATTGGGTTGTGCATTCAGCTGAACATACAACCCAATAACTGTGTACAGACTTCTTACAGGCTAGAGGTAGAGTTGTGTATCACACCTGTCAAGAGAAACCCTCTTTTTAGGACCACCCTTTCATGACAAAACATTTTATTCATCTAATAAATCTACCTGTATTTTAAGCTCACCTACAAAAGGTGACCACCTTTTGCTGGGTGGTCTTAAAAGCTGGTACTGTTCTGTACAAACTATGCCAAATCTAAACCTGCATTCAACCTGCTCAAGTGGAATGATTTGAAAAACAAGAGGGCTGTGTGAACAGCCCATGCTCAGCTGACCTAGACATTCATCACACTTGCAGCTCTGTGAACATGGGATAGGATCAAGGTCACCAATGCACTGAGTAAGTCTGACCTTTATAGAAGATCACTAACATGTGCAACATCAAGGTGCCAGTTCAAGTAGTTCACGAGTTATAGTGAAGAGCAAAATTCATATATGTTGCACTGTGACCCCAGAAACAAGGTTAAGGACACTCATGTGACCTTGACCTTGTCTTTAGCATGACCTTCATAGAAAAACATTAAGATGTGCAACATCAAGGTCCTAACTCAAAACATCTCTCAAGTTATCAAGTGAACAGTAAACTTTGTGTCAGTTGTCCTGTGACCTTGGGAATGTGGTCAAGGTCCAAACATCAATGGAGCATGACCATGTGCACAAAACAGGTAGACACCTATGAAAGGTATATCCCTACCAAGTTTGGCAGGAATCTGGCCAAAATTATTTAAATTATAACCATTACAAGAAATTCCCATGTTAAACATTCCTATTAAAACTTTTTAAAAGATTTTTGAAAAAAAATAATACGAAAAAATCCAAAAATCGCTGGAACATGACCATTTGAACTTGGTAGAGACCCTAACAAGGTATATGGCCATCAAGTTCGAAGTAAATCTGAGACAGAGTTTCTTCAGAGAAGTCCAAGTGGTGAATTACCTTTAGAATGCCAACTGAGTTGCACAGTAAGCAATAGAAAACGTGCACTTACACATAATTCCCGAAATTGGGGAAAAAAGAAAAAAAAGTGAAAAATCAGGAATCCACAGCAGTGCTACCTAGTGACCATCTTTGCTTGACCCTTTCACAAGGAACATACCCACAAAAGTTTCAACTTAATCTGAGAGACTGTTCTGAAGAAGAAGTGACAAGTAACAAAAAGGCACAACAAGGGGGCTGTGTGAACAGCCCAAGCCTCAGCTGATCTTGACATTCATCACACTTGCAGCTCTATGAACTTGGGAAAGGATCAAGGACACCATGTTCTGAGTAAGTCTGACCTTGATAGAAGAACACTTACATGTGCAACATCAAAGTTCAAGTAGTTCTCAAGTTATAATAAAGAGTAAAACTCATGTATGTTGCACTGTGACCCCACAAACATGGTCAAGGTCATTCATGTACTGTCTCAGCATGACCTTCATACAGAATAATTAACATGTGCAGCTAACTCAAAACAGATCTCAAGTTATCAAGTAAACAGTAAATTTCTTGTCAGTTGTCCTTTGAATTAGCAATAGAATGCCCATTCATTTACATAGTAATCAATAGGAAAGCTGCATTGAACAATAAGTACCCGAATTGAAAATCCCTAAAAATCAGGAATCCAAAGCAGTGCCACCTAGTAACAAGAGGGCTGTGTGAACAGCCCATGCTCAGCTGATCTTGACATTCATCACACTTTCAAATCTATGAACTTGGGAAATGATCAAGGTCACCCATGTTCTGAGTAAGTCTGCCCATTATAAAAGAACACTAACATGTGCAACATCAAGGTTCAAGTAGTTCTCAAGTTTTAATGAAGAGTAAAATTCATGTATGTTGCACTGTGACCCCAGAAATGAGGTCAAAGTCATTCATGTACTGTCTGAGCATGACCTTTATACAAAAACATTAACATGTGCAACATCACAGTACTAACTCAAAACAAATCTCAAGTTATCAAGTAAACAGTAAATTTTGTGTCAGTTGTCCCGTGAATTAGCACTAGAATACCCATTGACTTCCATAGTAATCAATAGGAAAGCTGCATTGATCGATAAGTACCCGAGTTGAAAATACTTAAAAATCAGGAATCTAAAGCAGTGCCACCTAGTAAACAACTTGGTTTGACCCTTCCACAAGAACATGTCCATCACATTTCACTTTAATCTGAGTGACAGTTCAGAGAACAAGGGAAAAATAACAAAACCATATAAAAAATTCATAAAAAAAAATTAGAAAAAATTGCAGTGCCACCTGATGACCAAATTGGGAACTATGTGTCCCTGGGAGTGTCTATGAACGATATCAAAACAACTGGGTGAGCAGTTTCACAGGTGAAGAGTTTTTAAGGTTTGCCCCCCAAAAAACGAAAAAAAATCATAAAAATTCCTAAAATCAATAGCGCGTGACCATTTGAACAAACTCGGTAGAGATCCACCCAAGGCACATCCCCACCTAGTTTGAAGTAAATCTGGCCAAAGTTATTTAAGTTATAACCATGACAAGAAATTCCCATGTTAAAACTTTTGTAAAGATTTTTGAAAAAAAAAATCATAAAAAAAGCAAAATTCATTGGAACATGACCATTGGAACAAACTTGGTAGACACCCACCAAAAGTACATCCCCACCAAGTTTGAAGTTAATCTGGATGACGGTTTTGGAGAAGAAGTCGCAAATGTGAATTAGCATTAGAATACTCATTGACTTCCATAGTAATCAATAGGAAAGCTGCATTAACCGATAAGTACCCGAATGGAAAAAATCGTTAAAAATCAGGAATCTGCAGCATTCCCACATAGTGAACAACTTTGTTTGACCCTTCTACAAGGAACATATCCACCACATTTCAGCTTAATCTGAGTAACGGTTCTGGAGAAGAAGTCGAAAATAGCTAGAACACACAAAAATTCATAAAAAATTGGTGAAAAGTTGCAGCGCCACCTGGTCAACAAATTAAGAACACAGAGTCCCTAGGTGTCTTCTCGTGTGATATCAGAGTGATTGAGTAAGCGGTTTTGGAGAAAAAGATTTTTTAAGATTTGTCCAAAAAAAGAACAAAAAAATTCATTAAAAATCCAAAAATCACTGGAGCATGACCATGTGAACAAACCTGGTAGACACCCACCAAAGGTACATCCCCACCAAGTTTGAAGTTAATCTGGATGACGGTTTTGGAGAAGAAGTCCAAAATGTGAATTAGCATTAGAATGCTCATTGACTTCCATAGTAATCAATAGGAAAGCTGCATTAACCGATAAGTACCCGAATGGAAAAAATCGTTAAAAATCAGGAATCTGCAGCATTCTCACATAGTGAACAACTTTGTTTGACCCTTCTACAAGGAACATATCCACCATGTTTCAGCTTAATCTGAGTGACGGTTCTGGAGAAGAAGTCAAAAATAGCTATAACACACAAAAATTCATAAAAAAATAGAAAAAAATTGCAGCGCCACCTGGTGAACAAATTAAGAACTACATGTCCTAGGGAGTGTTTCTGTGTTATATCAAAGTAATTGGGTGAGCGGTTTCAGAGAAGAAGATTTTTTAAGATTTGCCCAAAAAAAGAACAAAAAAATTCATTTAAAATCCAAAAATCAACGGACCGTGACCATTTGGACAAACTTGGTAGAGACCCACCCAAGGCACATCCCCACTAAGTTTGAAGTGGATCTGACTGACGGTTTCGGAGAAGAAGTCGAAAATGTAAATTGTTGACGGACGACGGACGGACGGACGGACAACGGATGGAGGACCATAAGATAAGCTCAGCTGACTGACAAGTCAGCTGAGCTAAAAAACTATTTGACCCTCCCACAACAACATTTCCATCACATTTCAGCTTAATCTGAGGGACGGTTCTGAGAACAAGTGAAAAATAGCAAAACCATACAAAAAAATCCAAAAAAAATTGCAGCGCCACCTGGTGAACAAATTGGGAACTAGATGTCCCGGGGAGTGTCTATGTACGATATCAGAGCAATTGGGTGAGCGGTTTCAAAGGAGAAGAATTTTTAAGGTTTGCCCCCAAAAAGAACAAAAAAAATCATAAAAAATCCAAAAATCGATAGAACGTGACCATTTGAAGAAAAACTTAGTAGAGATCCAGCCAAGGCACATCCCTACCAAGTTTGAAGTAAATCTGGCCAATATTATTTAAGTTATGACCATTACAAGAAATTCCCATGTTAAACTTTCCTATTAACACTTTTGTAGAGATTTTTGACAAAAAAATCATAAAAAAATCCATAATTCATTGGAACATGACCATTGGAACAAACCTAGTAGACCACCCACCCAAAGTATGTCCCCACCAAGTTTGAAGTAAATCTGGATGAGGGTTTTGGAGAAGAAGTCGAAAATGTAAATTAGCATTAGAATGCCCATTGATTTACATGGTAATCAATAGGAAAGTTGCATTTACCGCAAAGGAGCCGAATTGAAAAAATCATTCAAAATCCGGAATCCGCAGCATTCCCACATAGTGAACAACTTTGTTTGGCCCTTCCATAAGGAACATATCCTCCGCATGTAAGCTTAATCTGAGAGACGGTTCTGGAGAAGAAGTTGAAAATAGCTATAACACACGAAAATTCATAAAAAAATAGAAAAAAAACTGCAGCGCCACCTGGTGAAGAAATTAACAACAAGGAGTCCCTTGGTGTCTTCCTGTGTGATATCAAAGCAATTGGGTAAGCGGTTTCGGAGAAGAAGATTTTTTAAGATTTGTCCCCCCCCCAAAAAAGAACAAAAAAAAAGTCATTAAAAATCCAAAAATCACTGGAGCATGAACACTTGAACAAAACTGGTAGAAAACCACCCAAGGTACATTGCCATTAAGTTTGAAATAAATCTGGACGATAGTTTTGCAGAAAAAGTCAAAAATGTGAATTAGCATTAGAATGCCCATTGACTTCCATAGTAATCAATAGGAAAGCTGCATTGACCGATAAGTACCTGAATTGAAAAAATCGTTAAAAATCAGGAATCTGCAGCATTCCCACATGGTGTGAACAACTTTGTTTGAACCTTCCACAAGAAACATATCCACCAAGTTTCAGCTTAATCTGAGTGACGGTTCTGGAGAAAAAGTCAAAAATAGCAATAGCACTAGCACACAAAAAAATTATAAAAAAATATAAAAAACCTGTAGCGACACCTGGTGAACAAATTCAGAACTGGGAATCTCCAGTAGTGTCCCTATGTGATATCAAATTGGGCGAGTGCTTGCGGAGTAGAAGATTTTTTAAGATTTGCCCCCAAAAAGGACAAAAAAAATCATAAAAAATCCAAAAATCACTTATTAGGAGATATTCATATTTAACAATATTAGGTGCAGACCTCCTGTGGACCCCTCAGTTGCTAGACAATAGAATTATGCCTCCATCACTATGAGGGCACTTGTACCAGTCATATTACTTAACCATCCCGCAATAATGTTTTCTAAGAAAAACACACAAAAAAAACAAAACAAAACAAACAAACAACAACATCATATACTGAACATGTTTAACATCTTGTATGTTTAAAAACTTAATATTTACATTTAGTCTAACTTTTACCATTGCAAGTATAGGAGAGAGCCTGGTGTGTTTTGAGACCATAACACAATAGCCTTGTGTGTTATGGAACCATAACACATGTGTCCCGCCCACATTCCAATAAGCCACGCCTACCTGGGTTTCCGGAACCTAACACTTGAACATGCTTGGCAAATCAGTTTTTGGTCGCTTCTCTGAATTCTATGTATTAAGTTTCTAAATTTCGTGTAATTGAGCAGAAAAATTAAGAGGGAAATGTAAATATACGCAATGAGGGTCACTTTTGTGTGTGTTATGGCATAATGATGCGGGTGATTGAAGCTGGCATCGGGCGAGGCGCACTGGCGTGCGCCATGCCCACAATGCCAGCTTCAATCACGCGCGTCATTAAGCCACAACACACACAAAATCGACCCTCATTTCTTAAGTGAATGCCTTTTCTTATGCTTTCTGCTATCTCAATTTTTTACTTTTATCATAGAAGCTCATTTTGCACTGCTTCATACATGAATCTGCCTTCCCTCTAGTCAAGTTCCTTGCTGCAGCTGTGGTGGCAGCACAGGATGTAAGATAATAGAAACATCTCTCATTTAATTCAAAGGGGGGGGGGGGGGTTAAAAAGAACCTTAGATTGTATCACAAAGTATTGAAGACCCTTTAATTTTTATGGTGGTTCTTTTACAGCAAAACTGCTGTGTAACAAGGAGACACATGCAAGACAGAGAGAGTGGAAGCTCATGGACTTTATAAAGGAGCACTGTGCATAAAGGTCATCTCACCTTTTTCTAATTTGTCAAGATTGCCCACGACGTCCCTTTCATACTTCTCAATAACTGACATTACGAGTGGACAGTTGGAGTCATCCTGGAAAAAATGAACACAGTCATGGATACGTTCAATACTTACATATACATATATATATTTCTATATATATTGCAGAATGTCTTTATCACATGAGCAGGATTCTACAACCCCAACACCTGTCATTTTGTCCAGACTAAAAAGCAAGTCAGTTTAATCCAACCTGACATCTTGTATGTACATGTAGTTCATTCCACACTGGCAACAAAATTTCCAGCATTCTGTACTTAGTTCAATTAGAGGCCTAACACAGCTTTCACCCCGGGACTAACATGCCTTCTCCAGTCTGGAAATTTGGTTGAAAGCAGCTTGGTATAGCTTGCCAAGCTATGCAAAATCTGCCGACTCAGGTATTTTACTCCTGAAGAAAAAAAGGTTTATAGGTCTTAATTTTGCAATGGTTAACTTGTCTTGTCACAAGAAAGTAAAGTTCAATACGACCAACATTTTTCATGATCTGCCAAGCTTAGTATGGTATTATTTGTTAGTTTTATCAACAGTCAGGGACCTACATGTACATAAAGAAAGACCTGAGACTATATTAAACAAAACTATTCTCAGAAGAATTATTAATTCACAAAGTCTGCATACATTTGGACAATTAGCCCCATCACTTCTAACAGGAGGACAGATCTGTTTTCCTAAGTTGAGATAAGACTGTGTGTGACATGGGGCAGCATACATCATGTACATGTACTGCATATCTCTGGCACCCATCAGCAGTTTCATCATTGGTATGACAATACAAATGCATGCTTTTGTTGCAACTATCCAGGGCAAAATATGTTTTTGTCAGGCAAAGGAGTGGTATTGTTCAGGTGATATTATGCTGTATTCTCCCCAGCTAAAGATATCAAGCTTAAGAGCTCCTATATTCCAGGGTGGTTTTAACCTCCATTTCTCCTTGCAAACCTTAACTATAAGGGCTATACTGACCAAGACTTCAAACACCTGGCAACTGAACTGAATTGCTGTTCTGTAATCAACCTAATAGTATTTCAGTTAATAGATAAGTGCCCCATGATTAAGTTTGATATTTTTCAAATTTAAATTGAAAATGTCGTAATGGTGTTACTTTTGAAAAATAGGCAGTATCAACATTTACACACTGATCATAAAAGTCCGCTGCCAGAAAGAAAACTTATGCATCTATTTTATACTAGGAAGTAAAGTGTGGTAAACGTTAAGTTAAAGCGAGAAACAAGCTGGCTTAGACTGTGTACAAAGAGATTATCTGTCTGGCAGGCAATAGAGAAATTGGGGGGGGGGGGGGGGGGGGTAAAATCTTATGTTCCTGGTAGCTGAGGTGTACACATCATGTAGAGACAGTTCAAGAATTATCCAAAATCATAAGGTCCAAAATATGGTCAATGAGTTTAAGTCAAGACTACAGAGTCTGGCTTTTATGTGTATATGTTGCCTCCACAGCAGACCGTGGTTTGTTTTATTTCTACTGCATTTTGTCTGCCCCTGGACTACAAAGATGTAATGCATAAGAATGGAGACATGCAGCAAGCTGTGGCTCTCAGGCCTGTTAACATGGTTAAAGAATGACAATGTACAGCAAGCTGACCCTCTGAGGACTGATAAAGAATGACAATGTACACCAAGCTGACCCACTGAGACCTGTTAAATAAGGACAACATACAGCAAGCTGACCCTCTGAGGCCTGTTAAAGAATGACAACGTACACCAAGCTGACCCACTGAGGCCTGTTAAATAAGGACAACGTACAGCAAGCTGACCCTCTGAGGCCTGTTAAAGAATGATAACACATAGCAAGTGGACCCTCTCATGGCCACTTGCACACCCGAGGTATATGTAATACCAAACCAAAACACCAAGTTATAACCTGGAGTTAACCCAGGCCCAGAGCATGGTCAGGGTTGACCATAAGGTGAACTAACTGCAAGGTGTGCAAACCTACATTTCAGTTAACCATAAGTGAACTGTTAGTCATTGTAACCACAGGTTAACCCTGATGTCCGCAACTGGCCATTTGTTATTTCTAATCCAAAGACCTGCCTTTTTGTAACACTTCACTGGTTGTTTTATCACCAGTGTCCCAATCTCATTGTCTCATTTGAAAACTGAATTTTGTGGCCAATCTGCCACCAAATCACAGATGCTAATAACTGTTTATCATTTTAATTCCATTTTTTGGCAGTGAATTAGCAATTTCTGGGGTGAGATCCAAAAATAGTACTAGATCGCTGGCAGGTCACGTTATCCCCATTGTTTATGAAATGATCATATCCTTCCCCTCCTAAACTACTTCTGTTTCACAATGTTCCTGCCAGAGGACAACATTCATTCACAGGAATTACCTTGTGAAGCATAGAATAAACAAAATGTTACCTGGCTGGAGAGTTAGTGCTGCATTAGAGTGAGTGCTGCATTCTCTCACCAGGGATGATTGTTGGTAGGGAACATAGTAACTCAGTCATATAAGAGTCTCTGTATCAGGTAAATGTCCACAATACCTTCACCTGCATTTATACCAAAATAATTCACAAAATAAGATGATGGTAAAACTGTTGGTTCCTCATCCATTCTTGTCACTGTGTGTCATTAACTGATCGATATAGAAAATTTGAGGAATTTAAATCTTACCTCCAAATCAGACAGGAAAGACCTCAGATCAGGTATGTTTTCCATGGCCCACAAGTCATCTGTAGTTTCAGATAGAAGTGGATGAATAAAGGTCTGCAAATCCAAACATCAATATTGACAAGGCTGCACTTACTGAATAAGACGGTTAGTTTATCACATGCATGTGAGCAAAACTGATGAGTGAGTTTTTTTTTTCTTTTATATTTTAAACAACATTTGTCTGAAAAAGGTGAATGAAAACTTGAATAGTCATCACAACTGGTTGGATACTCCCCACTTTCCACCCACACTGGGTCCTGTGACCTTGACAATGAAGTCAATATCACCAAGATGTAATTAAAATGCAATCACAGATTCCTCGATCAATGCCCCCCTCCCCTTGACTCATTTATAACTTTGCTAATCACAGGACTCATTTTGTATTGACTGTGGTCACTAAAAACAGGCTATCACCATGACCCAGATACCTGACCGAGTGACCTACTTATATATGCATGTCATACAGGTGTGTAAAATTTCATGATTCTAAGTCAAAGGGCAACTGAATTAAAGCCCAGACATGAAGTGTAATGTAGTTTGAAATGTTGTATTACTGTGACCCAGATACTTGACCTAGTGACCTAGTTTTGTTTCATGACAAACCTTTGTGTCAAGATATATGTGTGTGTGAAGTTTCATACACCTAAGTGTAACAGTGAGGGAATGGTAGCCCAGACACGATTTTACAAGAATATGTCACTGTGACCCAGATACTTTACCTACTGACCTACTTTTGGTACATGACACACCCTCATGTTAAGATGCACCTGTGTGTAAAGTTTCATTAATCTGAGTTGAAGGACAAGCGAATTATAGCCGGGACACGAAAAGCAGACAAACAGAAATCAACCTGATTACGCCCTCCTGCAGGAGGAGGAGGGCATAATCAGGTCAAGAAATAGTGCCATGGTACAATTGAGACAAACTTGAGTTTGATGTGGCCTGTGAATCACGAGACATCTATTTTGCTCACATGGGTTCTGCAACAGACATACAGTTGGACAAGCTGAAAACAGTGTACCTTATTCATTCCAATAGTGGCATGCTGTGCTAATACATTGTACAAAGATTTCCTGCAGCAGACATGGTTTTTGTGGATTTTTGTGATGATGATATATCTTAATTTGCCATACCAAAAGCAATTACACTTATCATAGAACCCATATAGCATAAAATAACAACAGTGCACTCTCTTCTTTCATCAGAAACAGGAATTAAAAAAAAAAGAAAAATATTGAATTTTTAATAAAAAAACCCAAAAGATTAAAAAGAAGCAGGTGTGCTTCTATTAGAGCATGTGCTAATATTGGAATGAATATGGTTACCCAAACTGGAGGGAGGGAGAAGTGTATAATAATGTGACCTATGATTTTTTATTACAAATTGGTTTACTTTCAAAATTAGTGTGACAGATGATTCTATATTAAAAATTTGTTTATTTTTAAAATTAGTATCATTTATGTCTACATACCTTAGTTGTCTGTCGTAGTTCAGCTATAAACTGTCCCACCAGGTACAGCTTTGGTGCATCTACTGCCATATCATACATGACCTGGCCTGGGATGTATGAAAGAAGCTGTACCACACATGGAAGCTTCTTTCCATCTATAATAGAAAAGTTTTCATTTGTCAATGTCCTGTGGAAGCCATCTTAAAGGGTGGTCCTTGAGATCATTTACTGATTGGTCAATGCTACATTCACTCTTTATCTATACAACACTACATCATTTAAATTAAGAGCATTTAAAGACACTATATCAAGCTTATGCTATGAAAGTTGTTACATGATTCATTATACTTTAGCTGCCACAAGACAAAATACTAATTACCATTTATTTTGAAGCCTTATCTAAAAATGTAGGAATTAATAAAAAGAAGAGGGTCCTGCTGATCCTGTGCTCTGCTAACTGGAATCTGCTACTTCTGCAAGTGCATATTTTACTACTTGAAACATATACTGCAATAGTTGACCACCCACAGTTAACATTAACAACAGCAAAAGAAATCCCATAGGTATTTTCCTGTTAATGGTGAAAATGACCATGAGCCAAGTCAGAATGTCAGATTTGCTAAATCACCAAATTACAAAGTAT
This sequence comes from Hermodice carunculata, assembly GCA_964020975.1. NCBI lineage: Eukaryota > Metazoa > Annelida > Polychaeta > Eunicida > Amphinomidae > Hermodice > Hermodice carunculata. The sequence goes on along the minus strand of OZ026626.1, from coordinate 59,031,193 downwards.
ACTTATAGAATCCACTTACATGTAACACTATATTAGCATAGATATGCAGAGATTCCAGCTAGCTTAGCATGTAAAACGGGAAGAATTGATGGAAACAGTTGTTTTGAAGGGGGTCAAGTGTTTTAAACATTAATGATACTGACTGCTGGTTTTGACGTGCAGCACGTTCAGGAGATTACTGTTTGTTGCCGACATTTGTGGTACAGGACACACAAACCCAGCTTCATGAAGATACTTGGCCAGTGCATGATAAACCTTGTGCCTCTCCTGAAACATCAGTTGTACTGTTAGACCCACACATAGTGCCTAAGAAGAGTAGTGTACCTTGTTTCAGTTATGGCCCTGATTCATAGAAAGCATTTTATATTTAAGTAGTTAAGTTGCCTCCAAGTGCTGGGTGATATTCATTCTTCCCAGGACTCGGGGCAAACCTGGCCCTCAAGTCTTTGGCTTTCAGGCCAGGTTTGCCCCGAGTCCTGGGGGGGGGGGGGGGGGGGGGGGGATAAGGGCCAGTGAGCATCACCCAGCACAACAGAGACAACTTAAGTACTTACATGTATATAACATGTTTTTTTTTGCAGCCAAACCTAGCCTGTAGAGAGTTAATGCTGCTGACTTGTTAGCTGAACGGCACAGCAACAGCATCAGCTGAGCTGGAAAAATATTGAGATTTTGCTAAAAAATGAACGAAAAATTTATTAAAATCCCAAAATCACTGGAGCATTACTATTTGAACAAAATTGGTAGAGACCCACCCAAGGTACATTCTCACCAAGTTTGAAGCAAATCTGGCTGACCGTTTTGGAGAAGTCGAAAATGTCAATTGTGGATTAATCGGTTGGCTGTGGATAATGAATGCCCAAACACCGCATAATCTCAGCTGACCGACAAGTCAGCTAAGATAAAAATCCAAAAATCACTGGAGTATGACCACTTGAACAAAGTCTCTGGAGACCCAAGGAAATCCCTCCTAAGTTTGAAGTGGATCTAACGGACAGTTTTTGAAAAGAAGTTGACTATGTAAATTGTTGACACTGGATGGACAGATGGAAATTAAGCTTACAAAACTGTTCCACTAGGGAGGTTTCACTGTATATCTGCTATTACTCACCTGTGCTTCTGTTATATCACCATCACAACCTGTTATTTTCAGCACAAAGCATCTCTCTGTCCCCTGTTTGTAATGAAAAAATAAAATATATTATGGCACAGGATTACGTTAGACAATGTGTCAGGTTTCCCATTAAATTTTGCCTTTGCACTGCTTTTCATTTCATTTACACACAGCATATACAACACTGTTTTCGATTTTTATGGGTCCCACCAAGGGGGGGGGGGGAGGGACCATTTCCATTATGTTCTCAGGTTGTCCATCCATCTGTCTTTCCACTTGTGGTTCTGTCTTTTGTTTGGGAACCAGAAGATCATGATGATCCTGTGCTCTGCTGACTGGAATCTACTACTAGGCTGGTTCGGCAAGTGTAGACTTCGGCCTCTCTATAAAATGAACTGTATAAGTGCTTTCAGTTTGATCTTTCAAGGTCACTCATATGTTAGATTTGCCGAGTCAGCATAATTCTTGAATTCCACTCAAAAGTGTATTTGCATAACCTGTTAGACAACTAATAATTATTGCATCATCATCTTCACAGCTTTGGTGCAGATGCACCTGGAAAACATCTATGTGTGAAGGCAAAGTGTTCCTTACAACAGTTTTGACAATATTGCAAGACATGCAATGTACAACTGCTGTATACCTTTATACACTTGCCACACTTATTGGCACAAAGCCACAGTTTTATATCCCATAATTTCACCAAAACTTCACATAATGCCATCACTTTTACAAAATTTCATCATCTTTAGTTAAATTAAACTCTGATAAAAAATTTTTGCGATTGTGTTCAGCTGTCAAATGTACACAAAATGCATACTTGCATGCCCAGTATTTGCAATAAAGTGACAATTAAGGGAAAATCACTCTTTGCCCAAAACACAGTGTCGGGTAAAACACATAACCATCAAAATTGCCATCTAATACCCGACCAGGTAGAGTCCTTCTACCAAGAGAAACTGGAACAAGGGCCACTCGCTGATCTAAGCAGATACACCAATGCTACTTGCACAGATAACGCTTCACTGACCCGTCTGATTTTGTTCAAGGAAGTGAAAACTGCCCTCTCCAAAGGCAAATGCAACCCGCCAGCAGGACCAGATGGTATCACCCGCCGGTCTACTAGAGGGTGGGACCCATCAGGAGAAAAACTCAGCAGACTGTTTTCATGCTGGCTGTTGGCAGGTAAAGTCCCAGATGTTCTGAAAGGGAACCAATCGATCTTGCTCCCTAAAGATAGTCCAACATCTACATATGTCAACAAGTGGCGGCCAATTACCATTTGTGAGAATATTCTCATGTTGTTTACTAGGGTAATTGTGGCCAGACTACTAACAGCAGTGACACTGAATCTTAGACAATGAGGATTCATACCTGCTGCAGGCTGCAAAGAAAATCTGTACCTGCTGCCGCAAATCATTGGAGAAGCTAGGAAGGATAAAAGAAAACTGGAGGTAGCTTTCCTGGACATGGCAAAAGCATTTGATTCCGTGACCCATAGTCACCTTAAGGGAGGGCTTGACGGATGCTTGGTCAGTAAACACATCATTGACCTTGCACTGAACTTGTACACCAGCGCTAGGACGGCCTTTTCCGTCAGAAAAGACCAGACTTGTGACATCCAGATTTAAAGGGGTGTCAAACAGGGAGACACCCTGAGTCCAATCCTAATCAACATAACAGTGGATCCCTTGAGATCAGCGTGGTGGCTACATGATTGGAAAGACTGGTGACGGGAGGGAAATCAGTGCTATGAGCTTTGCCCATGATCTCGTGGTAGTGTCCTGTTGTGCAGAACAAATTTAAGATCGTTGAATTATTCTGCAAGGACAAAGGTCTTGCCCGGAATGTGAAAAAGAGCATGGGTTTCCTGTCAACGCCAACAAAAGACTCCCATGTTGTCACCGATTTCGAGTTGGTGTGGAAGATAGCGGGAGAGACCCTACCTATCATTCACCCGGGAGAAGCTGGACAAGTATCTATGTGCTAAGATTGATCCAGCCAGGGACTATGACCAGGTAACCACCACGAGTGGTTATCAGAAGTAGTGATAAAACTTGGCAGTTGCAGAGGTTTGAAGCCAGAAATTAGAACTACATTGCAACTATGGATTACCAAAACTGACCTACCCGCTTTCCTTGGAGAAACCTTTGTGTAAATTTCATGGAATTCCGATCAGCCATTCTGGAGAAGTCGAAATAGTGTTCACACACAAAAATTTATTACCCCCCCCCCCCAAAAAAAAGCAAAAGCAAAAGCAAAATTAAAAATCTAATGGCCAGACTGATGCGATGCAATCAGATTTTTTAAACTCTGCTGACTTATCAGTCAGCACAGCTAATTAGATATATCAAGACTTGAATAGCAGCTGCCTGAAACTCAAGTCTATCTCATTAGTACCTTGACATTAGCCCTGCATTCATTCCCAAGGTCACAGGGTCTTGAGTTCATTCCCAAGGTCACAGGACCCATATGTGCATTGGTGGACCCATCAGTCAATGCAGTGCATTAAAGTGTGATTTAGTTTTTTTATGAAAAAATTAGTTATCCAAAAAACAATAAATGATCAAACCTTATAAAATAGTAACAACAAACTATATGTGATTACATAAGTCTATCATTTTTTTAAGTGGGTAGACATACCAAGAAGCAGAAAAGGACAAACATTTAAACAGAAAAAAAAAGCAAAAAAGGTACAAAGCTCCTGATAAAGAGAAGCCAAAAATGAAAATGAAAGAAGGTTGAAAAGGTGAGAGGCAATAGCGGACAGAAGAATTTTACAATGTACCAATTAATTTCTCTCCTGCATATTACAAATGTTGCTCAAAATGGCCAAAACAAGAAAAATAATAGTAAAATTTAAGAGGAATGAAAGTACCATACCCAACTTGAGCATTGGTCTGTGTAAATGTATGAAAACACTATACCTGTAGAGATCTTTGGACTGTGTGAAATATGTATGAAAATATCATACCTGCATTGAGCTTTGGTTTGTGACTTTAGCTTGAATGAGAAAATTCCTGTCTGTGTATGACTTGAGTTCTGTGATCTCATGTGGGATTATTTGGTAGCTCTGCTGTAAAATGTCCATCATGTCTTCATGTTCAACTTGTGGCCTGCCAATTACCAAATCTGTTTGTTCCTCCATATCTCCGCCTAAAAAAACGCAAGAAGGAAAGTGATGAGGTCATACAACCCTCAAGTGTGTACTGAGAGCAATGCACAATACACACAACTACATGAATACACAACATGTTGACCAAACCATGCACTTAACCCTTTACTCTTTGAAATAAGACAAAGTCAACAGCTTCCCTTGGTATGCCAAGGAAATGCTATTGACCTGGGTTATGTATCTCGAGAGGTTTTATCTACAATTCTTTCATTACAATTGAAATCAGCTGAAAACACTGAAGCAGACGACGTTTGACCACCAGCCAGTTTTGGCCAGTTTAAGGGGGTGAGGGTTAAGTGCCTGGGGCCCATTACAACACTACCCACACTAATAGTAACTTTGTTGCAAACATGTTGACATGGTATTTGTATATGATAGTTCTTTATATTTCAATAATTTTAATCTGTTCCCTAAAATTGAATATCCCAACATTAAAAAAAAAAAAAAAAAAAATTGATCAAGACCCATGTTCAGCAATTAAAAAATTTCATTAGTTAATTGAATATCAAATGTATTAGCTTGTGTGGTAAAACAAATATTATAGCATTAACACCAATAGAAATTTGTTTTTGAAAAAAAAAGTCCATCCCTGTCAGTAAAACCATGCTTTACATCATTTTGGATGAAATTTTAGTTTTTAAATTAAAAAGAAAATCTCTCAAATTCTTCAAAAATTTTGATCAGTACATGTATTAAAATTATAACTTTCTCAATACAAAAAAACAGCTTGCGAATATCCTTTGTTTAATAATAATAAACTTTATTTTTTTAATGAGGATTGAAAAAAAATAGCTGTCACAGCAATGCAAAACGGGCTTTGCAGGCTAACCCAAGTGAACATGTGTGTAAGTTTGATGGATGTTTCCTGGCTTTCCCATCATATTACCAGTTAAATAAACACAAAAAAGCAGAAAATCACCAAATCAAAAGGGGTCGGAAGACAAAAGAAAAAAGTTAAAAAATGTCTTTTTAGCATTTACAGTATATTCTCTTTGTACATGTGTATGAAGGGAAAGCTGGGAAACATCCATCAAAGTATTATATGAGTGAAAAACTCCTCACAATCATGTGGACATTTCTGTAATAAAAACACTCAACACCAATAGTTGATTTATGTTTTTATTTTTAATGAACAGGTTCTCAGAATGCCCATTGAATTATAACAAAATGGTCACAAGTTGGATTTTGGCTCCGCGAGATCAATTTTTTAAATTCCAAATTTGGAGTCGGTGGGTGGGTAATGTCAATTTGGTCAGTTGTTCCAAATTTTAAAAAATTGAAAATTATAAATGGCCCCTAACCAAATTTGTTTTGATGAATGTATGAGTGACCATTTAAAAGACAAAACTGTTAGCATGATAATATTTGTATTGCTTTTTCACTTGATAGCAGTGAAAATCATTAGTTTATAATATTGTTAAATAAAAGGGAGGAATGGATGGCTATGGCAGGAATGAGGGTTTGATTTTAAATTATCAAGTGATTTTTTTTCATTCCTTTGTGCTAAGTGTTTTTGATTTGATATCTTGTTAACATGGGAGATATATATGCAGAAGAGATTTTGCTTTCTAGTATTTTCTTATTGGAAGAATTGATCCTGATGGGCTTCCAATGCTAAGGTAAACCCTCATCCCTGTCGAAGGGGAGTAGGGAGGCCATTAAATTCAATAAAAATATTGCACTGTTGGTCAGGAAAAAACGCAGTGAAGTCAGGAAAAAGTCAGGATATTTTGATTAGTCCTTTGAGTGGGAACCCTGTGCCTGGTTTCCTCTTTGTGGAGTAGAAATTACCGATGGGTTGGGAGAATGCCTCGAGCTGTGTCCCAGCCGCAGAGGGTATCAGACGTGTATTTTATTATTATTATTATTATTTCCTAGCTTTACTTAGCAATTTAGATATCTACATAGAACTGCTCATTTGTTTAGATTTCAGATATAATTAGTAAGGTTTTAGTTAAAATATGAAAGAAAAAAGGTACATGAATAGTTGCTTCAAAAAGGTACAGTAGCCCCCACCGCCCAACGCAACCCCACCCCTAACCCGTAATGCATCTTAGATGATTCGAGATTGAGAGTTAACATGCCTCATGACGGTAATTTCAGTTCAAGGTTTCCCACTAATGACCTGTTTGTTAATTCATTTGGCTCTTTAAACCTAGAATTTTAAAATTTTTAAAAATTAAATCCTATGTAATTGATTCGATATTAATACAGAACTACCCATTCGTAGTGATTTCATCAGCTGTGAAATACAGCGAGTTTATAATAAATAGGCCTATTTTTATTGCTGAAACGGGACAACGAAGACCTGACCAGTTTTCAGGTGTGCCGCAATTAATAGCATGACTCTTTTACGTCACGTCGTTATATTTGCATTTTACTTAAAGTTGAAAGGCTGGTTTAATCAGTTTGATCTGATCAGTCCGTTAGGTAGGCCTCGTCGGGTCAGTTGTAAGACCAGGCGCAGTAGGTAAGTGTGGGATGGTTTATTTTTTTATCATTCAATTTTGCTAGGCCTAATCATGAGTGTTAGGTGTAGTTTTATCATATTTATGTCATGTGGGCTACGTTTTTAAGTAGGCCTATTAACTAAGGAACATCATATTCGCTTTATTCTGTAATACATCAGCTCGGGTTGTTTGTATTGGAAACGCAAACATGGTGCCGCCAGTTAGCAGAATGACTTGTCCCAGGATTAATGGCACCGAAACAAGTCTTGCGCTGGTTCCCCGCTGATGACCCGATTTTTTAAACGCTAATAATGCCTATAACTTTCTTCTAAATTTCAAATTTTATGAATATGATTTGTTCCTTTCATAAATTAATTTGCTATTATGACTTAGAACAATACAATTTTTCAGTGAATGGTACGGAATAGGACTTTGCTCTTAGAATATCGGACTTGATAGTGTTCCAACGGTACATGGGCTTACAGAATTAGGTTTGTTAAGTTACTCTTTGTATTAAATTTGCATTAAATAAAAGTATCACCCCCTGATCAATAAAGTAAAGTCAAAATGCCTAAAAACAGTATTTAACACTTAGCACGCTGGGCAGTTTTGGGATCGGCACAGCCAGTCATCCGGCAATTTTTTAAATTGTTGCATAAGTTACCTGTAACATGCGACATGCTGGCGTAAAAATGACGTAACTTTTTAAAATTTTTTGCAATTCATGCAAAATGATCTCAACTTTTGGTTAGCGTGACCGTCTATAGATTTCTATGCGTTTTCTTCGTCAATTTAAACAAAACTTGTGCCCTGCACCCTAACAAAGTGAATATTTAGAGATCTCAAACAGGATTTCATCAAAATGGTCAAGCTTGTGTGAATACATTTGCATACGTTCCGGTCCGCACATTTTTCTTGGTTAGCGTCATGAGCAATGGTTCCTTTTTATTTTTTTCTAAACATCGATTGTGTGTCACAATTAAAGTGGTTAAATTTGTTTGTTGCTGTAGTAAATAGTCTATATTAACGCACTTTATCGTAGTCACTGATCATTTAAACTGTCAACATGATCAACACATGTGGCAGCGTGCGGTGGCATTTTCCCCCCAACCATGGTTACCTGCGGCCGGCGTATTTTACTCTTTTTTCGTAAAAAATTGTACCCTATGCTCTTTGTTATCCAAAGACTGGTAGTATGTTATCATTCTGACCTATTTACATCGTTAAATTTTGTTTCTTGCTCTAATAAATTGTCCGTAATCGTCACTCGTGTTCTAGCAACTGTCGCCCATCTTTCAAGCCAGACTTCACAACACATGGCAGCAGAACTCCCAAATGAAACATCAGTAGAAAACGACGCATTTGATTGAACGGCAAACACCATGTTATCGATTCCGGCCCCCTAACTGACCTGGAATTTCAGGAGAATCGTCTTCGGTAGTTTCCGACTTAAATGATGACTTATATTGTTTGAAATAGAAGCAGTTTTGGAGGGGTTTCCCCTAAAATACTTTTGTTTCAGCCAATGGCAAAGCTTCTTCTCAAAACAGACAAAGTTCTAAGGATTCTAACGATGTAAACAGCATGGCGGGCCGACGAAAAAGGATCGAAATCGCAATGATGAAATCATCCAATTTTTGCAGGTTTGCACAGTTACATCACTCAAATTGTCGCAAACAGTGGCCCAGCAGCTGATCAGCAAGGTGTGAGACTTCTGAGAGCAACGGAACGATTGATGAGAGGAAAATCTTATTTGGGCTCTTTAGTATAAAGCCCACAATTGATTATGGTCGGGTCCACCGGCAATATGTATTGTTTTTTCTCAACCACAACACTGTTATCATAGCGTCACATCGCAAGCATGCTTTTATTTATTTACATTAAATATGCACAGTTTCAAATATTATGACATTCTACATGCAGGGGAATATATTATATTGGGGATTTTAGACAACAACCGGTAAAACTGCAGTTTGACCGGGCTTGGCGCTGGTCCATGCGATCTTGTTCATGGCTAGTACCCCTCTTGCGGAAAATGGCAAAATCTCGCTACAATGAGATCTCGTTGCCTGGGACTTTATTTATTTGCAGACGAAATCCAGAGATGACGGCAAGACAAGACCAAAGAACCTCTTCAGCAGAATAAAAAAAATGCCTGTTTGTTTCAACTATTAATTGAATCGCAGATAATGCTATGTATTTTTCATTTCAGATCGCAAAAGGCTACATTTTATATCGCAAAATGCGATGCAAAACTGCTGAGTTCGAACACTGCCATCTGACCAAAAGTGGACATTTTCCAAATTTGGAACTTTGTTTTGTAGATCTGCTATCAGCAGTTGGTTGAAGTGGAATGCTACATACTTCGAGTTTTCTTTTTCATTACTATTTTTATCACCGTTTATGACAAAGTTCACATATACACACACAAAATTACAATATTTAGGGTTTGGTGTTCCTATTTTTAGCAGCCATGTCATGTATGAAGTAAACATACAAAGCTTTAGGGTTCATTTAGTACACGATACCCTGAGTAACAGACCCAGTGGGCACTGCATGTTTTTGATCGCTTACATGGGTGGACATCTCTTCACCCTCCAAGCACTTGAAGGTCTGCTCAGCAGGCAAGGTATATTTCTGAAATATGAACTCCAACTGATGCCTGATTTTCAAAGTCAAACTAATTTTTTCCCTGTCCCAGGCAACAAATTATGCTGGCACAAGTCCATTTTATTACACAGATTCCGTCCCGTCACATAATGTCCGTCCCGTCACAGACTACGTTATAGATTTTGTTCTATTGAGAAAACTTGTAGATTCAAACTTTGCAACATTAGACTAAAGGGACACATAGAAGTCGGAAGATCATTAAGTTTCACCTGACCAGCTCGTGCTGCAACATCAGAATCATTTGAGTTAACATATAAGACCCAAGTTCCCCTCCAGAAAATATTAGTTGTGCGCAACTCACAACCATTTTTCCGGTTCCGGTATGGCTTCAACCCGTTGTGCGCAACTCACAACCATTTCCGCTTCCTCCCTCGACTCCTCGTTCTGATTGTTTGTTTACGGCACGTTTGTTATTATCAGCTTCTCGCTCTTTCATAGCACAAGTTCGTTATTGTTATCAGCTGCTCTCTCCATCGTAGCATCATGCCACGAAAAAGGACACTACAGTCACTAGGATCACAACTGGACGAAAGTCAACATATATTGAAGGCGGTGTCATCCTTTACGGCCTTGGCCAATGTGTCTAATTTTCAACAATATTTTCGAATTTTATCCAAATCACAGCTGCAAATACTTGCTGTGACAAAATACGGATTGGACAGCATTTTGCGTCTAAAAGAAGTGTGGGACATGGTACCTCGAGAATGGCCGTTCTCTTTACGCCAGAAATATTATGAGGCAATCCTGAGGCAAATGGATTTCCAAGATGATCACGTCGAGGTCGGCGTGTTCCTGTGCGAGCCTGAACTTTCAACACGCTCGATACCTTCTGCCAAGCTAAAGTACTTGGGACCTCCTGTTGGTAAGTTATTTATTCATAATCGACAAGGTACCACAGAAAGGCATCAGGATTGAAGTGTTTAGTGACTTATGTGAGAATGGGACCACAGAAAGTCTGTTGAGGAGGCAAAAATTTACAAGGTCTTTACAACAGCGATCTTGATATAACAGATAACAGATTTATTTCAGCTCGGTAGGAAAATAAAAAATATCCACTGTAAGCTGCTCATTAATATACAGAAATCTGAGTTCTGTGTGGATGGTCCAATGCCCTGTAATCATACATAACAGGATGGTCTTTAAAATAATTGTCAATTCTTACTTTAAAACTGTTTACACTTGGTGCATTTACTACATTACTGGGGAGTGAGTTCCACCAGTCCACGACTCTGTTGCTGAGAAAATACATCCTTATGTTTGAGTTTGATCGGGTCTTGGTTAATCTTAGGTTATGGCCTCTGGATATAGCATTCACATCGAAAGGTGGTAAACATTTGGCTGTATCATAATAACCATGAATATATTGGTACACATTAATAAGGTCTCCTTATAATCTTCTATACAACAATGATGGCATTTTCAGTCTTTCCACATAAGTCAAATTACTCATATTAGGGACTCTCTTGGTGGCCCTCCTTTGTACAGATTCAATTAAGTCAGCCATTTTCCATAAATGTGGGGACCATATGGGAGCACCATATTCTAAATGTGGCCTGATCATGGATGTATACAATAATTTAAAAACTTCCTTGTCGGTATGTTCAAATGATCTCCACATAAGTCCAGTTATTCTGTTTGCTTTCTTCACCAATTTCTGTAATATGTAGCTCAAAGTTCAATTCCTTGTCTATCCAGACTCCTAGGTCTTTTTCCGAAGATTTTATGTCTAGAGGCACTTCTTGACCTGAATCAAACATTTTATATTGGAAGTCTGGATGATTTTTTTCCCTAGTCTCAACACTGTGCACTTATGTGGATGAAAATCAAGTTGCCAATCGACTGCCCAACTTTCTAGTTGTCTGATATAAATTATCCCGTACTTCAACTTGGAAATGAAATTATTTAAAGATAAAGTGAGACGTTAGACACTTTGGCAACCCAGCAATCAATCAAAAAGTTTGTACCCTTCCCCTCCATCATTGCCTTTTTCGATCGGCATACCCACAGGCACAGCCAGTCCCCAACAGCCCTGACTGTGATAGAGATACCACAGACATGTTGTTGAGATAGCCCCATTCGCCGTCCCTAACTATGACATATATCTCCCTTAACACCTTTCACCCTACTTATCCTTGTTGAATTTTAACAACTCATTGTGCATTTTGCCATTATTCTTAATTTACGTGGGGCACGACTTGGTGACCATCCCTCTCAACTTACCCATACATATGTATATATATATAGTTTATAGGATAAGTAAAAGGAAATCCTTTTTTGATGTCATTATCTTCCACTTGTAGGGAAATGTGTTCACTGTCACCAGTCTTTGACGACGAACAATAAGCCAATTGTAGTGAAGTATGTGACGAATGGCGGGAAAATATTGGAGAAGTTTAAGGTGTGTTTCACTGTTTATTCACCTCATCTCATAAGTTAAGTGTTCTTCACCTTTCAGTATACTTATGTATAACTAAGTCCATTCAACTTTTTGCTTGTGGCTGTACCTAAGTATGGTCCCGTTACAGTGTTAATAGGTTTACGACTATCAGTTTTTACTGTTAGTTTCACAATTGATATCTTCATATGTGTTTGTTTTTTGGGGGGGTGGGTGGTTTGTAAAATGTCTACTGGCATATTTGTTATTCTTTTCTGTTTTTTAAAACTGAACCTTTGATTTCTGCAAAAAATAGTAACATGGCCTTTCGCCCACCAATCAAGGAAATAAAGTTAAAGGTGGGTAGGCTCCTTGACACCCCTTAATTTCAAACCCTGGTAATAAATATGTATATTCCAGTAGCATGCACAAGATTTATAAGAGCATGTTTCACCTTGGCAGGTTTCACTAAGTTGTAAGCAATGTTGTGTGAACTACCACTTTGATAAATATGGCAACAAAAAGAAGGGGTACTCATTCTATCCAGTAGCCAGAGATGCTGTTGTTGCCAATGACTGTGTCATAATTGATCGATCTGTCTTCAATCTGCAATGGGCATTTGCGTAAGTTGTTTTTACTTATTTCTTTGTTGTTTGTTTGTTTTAATTTTTTTTCTTTTTTCACTATTAGAAGAAGTTTACAAATACCATGTGTCACACTATCTGTCAAAGGAAATATGCTTGAGCCTAAACTGAGCTTAATGTGAATAGAGGGAAACAAACCCATTGGGTTTATTAACCTGATATACAATACATAATAAGTTGCCTTGCATTTTCTTGTCATCTCATTCAGTCTCAGAATAAGAAGATATTAGTGAACTGAGCATACTGAGCACTTAATGCATCATTTGGTTGCATCATGTAGTACATTTATTATCATATGGATGCGCCCATAACATCAAAGCGACTGGTTCCTAACAGCCACATACCTGTGGTGACAAGTGTAGGGTCAACATTCTGGGTTTAACATCCCTTTAAGACTGTAGTAAATCTTTTATTTATTTACTTCAAATTTTTTTTTTTAATTACAAGTCACAAAGAAGCCAAATTCCCCTTGTACATTTAAACCCAGATAGTTCTGAAAATCAATCACTGAGGAGGACCTGGAAGAAAGGTTAAATTTATTATTTATCTTGGCTGCAGATGATCCATTTAATCGTCAGGTCTCATAGCGATAACTTTGATTTTTTTTTTCAGTCTTCATGGTTGGGTGAGCTTTGAGGGGTGTGGTGAATCTTGGCGTGATGCTCACAGCATTGAAATTTCACAAGGTGAGTTTTTTGTAACTATGAACTTTACGGTCATGCATTATGAGGTTGGCTACATTCCTGTTACAAGACTACAGGGTCCAAACCATTATTCTTCATATTTTGTTGTATATTTTGTTACTAACTTCGGGTAACATTAAAATCATTTCTGAAACCAAATATCTCCATTGAATATCCAGCTATATGAATTTATCGGTCAGTAACTAACAAAGAAACAATGGGAATATTGAGTTTATTTTGCCATTTGCTGTTAAACAGCCTTGTTGCACACAGTTTACCATAATCCAGGAATTTATGTGCCAATGTTTGAATAAAATAATGCACTAGTAAATTTGAGTCAGAACAAGCCTACTGGGGTATTGCAGACCCAGTGTATGTGCAAGACTAGACATTTACAGAACCTGTTACACTATCATCATGTTATTTTGCATAAATTGTCAATTTGTTCATGGTATGATAGGTGATTAGTCATTATATCTGTTTAACATAAAACTGTCACTGATTTCAAGGATCAAGGGGGTGAACTTGCCTTCAGTATAATGGTGTGAATAGACATCTTATGAGACATTAGTGTAGATCCCATAGATAGTTGTGGAAAGCTTTCAGAAGTTGGGTGTAAATTAGTTTAGTTTGTCACCTGATCACAAGCTGAGAAAGGTCTCCATTAGATAACTAATGGAACGTAACAATAACCACATCATCAATTCTACTTGATAAGAGCAAGTGATTACATAAGTTGACTTTAGAAAAAGGTGTGAACAACATCACCATACCACTCGATCCACTTAAAACTCTATTGTAGTTGAATTTTCTTTGACCATCTCAAGGGGTTGGACCAACTGTAATATCGACTATATATGAGCATAACATTAGCAAGAGGGGGGGGGGGGGGGCACTGGAGTCCTATGTTTTAATGACTGTCTTCATATATACAGATATCTGTATCTCATTGACATAGTCTTGGTCGGTAGATGTTGCTGGCAGGTCTTTGATTCCATTACCATTCTACATGTTCTATGAATTTTGCTTTCAGCAATCAACACTTTGCATTGCATTTCTAGTTTATCTTATCTTACATTACACAGTGAAACAGTTTTGTTGTTGTTGTTTTTGTATGTCAGCTATTGATCGTCGCACATGGGCAGATAGTTTTTGGTGGGGTGAAGTTGAGAATGAGTGGCGTCAGCAGGGTCAACCACCATTCCGATTTTTCTCGGACATGGACAGAGAGCGCTTTATGTTTGAGACTGACCAAGTGAGGCGAACCAAATTGTACCCTCACCCGCCTGAGGATTGTACCAAGGAATGTAAAGCCAGGGGTCAGTTAATTACATAATACATGTTTGCTGTGGACCAGTTGCCTGCTTAGCAGTCTAGTGTTGTAACATTCAAAAACATTATTAACAGAGCCTGCTTTGCAGGCAAGTGGACAAGCTCTTGCTGAAGGAAATATTTGTGTTATATGCAATTGCTTATGTTTCAATTCTTTTAATATATAAATACAATTAACTTTATAGCAAAAAGCTATATGGACTTATACTTATATGCCTTCGTAAAATTTCAAATAGTTTTAAGCAAAACTAAATGAAAAAGGTTGCAAAATAATTCATACAATATGATGCAATGGTAAATTTACCATACCAAAGAAACCATACTAAGTCTGCAAGTAATGGTATAGAATATTTCTTACTTGCCTTCTGTTTATATTAACATAAAAGTAATGCTAATCTATCTGCATATAAACGATTTGGGGGGGGGGGTAATTTTAGTATCTATGTTGTATCTATTCAATTCACTGTCTTGTAGGTTGTGGTAAATTATGGGCTATGGATGGGATTTGGAAACTGCAGTTTGCTCATTGTCAATTCTTTGTTGAGGTATGTATTTCCTCTCAATGAACTATGTATGAACTATGTATACTTCAGGGCTTGTTCTGTAAAAGAGGAAACAAAACAGTCAGCAATATGATCTCATCTGTTACCAAAAAGGTTGTATAACTGTAGTGCTGCCGCATCTATTAATGCTATAGATGCTGCAGCATAAGTATTACAATTGTGTGTAAAGTTGGTACTTTTTAATTATGTAGTGAGACAAATGGCAAAAATCACTTCAAGCAGAGACAGGGTGAATTGCACAATGAAATGAAAATCAAAACAATGATGTCACAGGTATTGTGTATACCTGTCCGTTGGCCATCAAGGCTATATGTCAAGAGTTCTAGGAGTATTAAACAATAAAAGCTACATACCCATGAACGATATCATGTGACCCATAAGCCTGGTATCTGGGTCACATGTTGTTCCATTTACTGTCTTTTTCTTGCTCTCCACTCACAACCATGTAATACCACTTAAACTATCATACGTACCGATGTAAATGAAAATGTAAAACCTCGGAACACGACTATGGCACTTGTGGTGAAAAAAAAAGTAACGCTATACCTGAGGCAAGGTTTGTTCATATGTACAAAGTGCCACTGAAGTTATTCAACATGTAGTTTAAGATGAGATTATACCCAGACTTAAGATAAATGCATGAATTTGGAAATTTGTCAGTGTAAAGAATATCTAATTCACATCATTGAATGGGTGTCATTGCTACCAACTGTTGAGTACATTATCATTAAATATTGTTTGCCACAATAATAAGAAATTCAAAAGTACATGTACTGCAGCTAATCTTATCTTATACACTGCATTTCATTTGATTCCTGAGCCAACTCTCATTTGAACTATAAGTGCTGGCAAAAATGGTAAACTACAAGGTGTCACAAGACAAAGAAAGTAAATATTAACTTATTATTGATCATTTCTGAAGGATGTTTTTTTTTCTGTGGTTTGTTTTGTTTTTTTCTTTTGCATTTAATCCTTCCACATGTAATGCAGAATATTGTACAAGACCAGCTGCTTGTCAATCTCCCCGAAGTGTGCACTAACCAGCCTCTACCTGGTGGGGCATTTTGCAAGAGTCATTGTGAATTTTGTGAGTCTTCAAATCCACCCTTGCCAACCAAACTCCATGATGTGATCAGATATGCAGGTAAGAACACCACAAACCTAATGATGTTGATCTTGCAATTTTTTTTAAAATCTGTTCTGTACATATAAAAATTTACTCGGATGCTCGGGCAGTGTTTGCCTATATTACTGAGAAAAGGGTCTACCATTTTCAATTAAGTAGGCACAAGTGTGCCAACTTAGTTGCATGACATCATAAACGAATGAGAAATTAAAATAGAACCCTCAGTACCTGTGGGAAGGTATGTTAACCATCATAAATGCTCATCAATTTATCACCAAAAGTTCCCTATGGGGATAATTCCAAATAATCCTTGTCCCTTAAATTTTAAAATGTGTCTGAGAACTGAATATGTCCAATATATGAATCCAGCAACAATGGTAATTTACATGTTATTCGTCATCATAAGTTATGTCTGCAAAAAAACCCACCTCATATAGAGTGGTTCCTCATGCTTTTACTGTTTGTAATACCAATAGGCCTTTGAATTTATTTTTACAAAGGACTTGAACATGATGATGTGTTAGACAACACCATGACTGATGCAATATCATATGACCATTCCTATGCTGCACCAGAAGTAACTCCTGTCTTGAATGACATGGGCAAGTACCTATTATTTCAACATGGACAAGATGGACCATTGTACATATATATTGCGTGTGTGTCTGTATATGTATGTGTATGTATATATATACTTTGGCATTTTATCCTATCCCGTACTTGCCTGTATTTATATTGGTGCTAACTGAAATCATATTATTCCAAGGGTAGATGCATCACCATCAGTTCAGTTGCTTTCTGCAGACGGCCATACCACCTTTCTCAGGACAAGGTCGATAGATGTACATATTAAAATTTTCAACCACAGTAATTGGTGGAAATTGGCAAAGAATTTGCTAATAGTGAGCCCCTAAAAAGTACTCCTTGCATGCATCGGTTTCACTGACAAATTGATTCTAATACTTTTGTACAGGGGGTCAGCCATTCCTACAGGGACACAGTGAAGTAGTGTCCAGTATTGTCAATGGATGCAGTACTGTAGACAGCATCTGTCACAAGGACCTTGGGGAAACCGCTACCCTGAGGAAAATGTCCAGGGGGCATCAGTTTATCATACGGGCAGGAGGTCATATTGATACATGGACACCTCTATATCAGTAAGTATAACAATCTTTGCGCATATATTGTTCCTAATGTGACAATTTTGGGCAAAGTAACAAAGAGGGTGATGTGATTGGTAGCTAAGCAATTTGGGGTGAACATTGCTTTGAATTAAGGACTAAGACACGCATGCTAACAGGATAAGAAATGGTCAAAACAGGCTAGTTAACCCCTTATTTGTGTCAAAATTGAGGGATTTTCAACTTGAAACCATATTTTAATAGGAATAAAGTATGGCGTGGCATTCATTGTTGGTAATATGTCACTCAGGAGGTAATGAGAATCTGTCAGATTGCAAGCGATCGGACTTCGATCTCACCACCTCCTTCATTATATATTGGCAACAATGAATACCATGTCATACTTAATGCCTTAATTGTATTAAAAGTGTGATATAAATTGAGTGGATCAGTTGCCAATATCAATAGTATATTGCAGTTCTATTTGTATCTTTGTGCAGATCAGAATCACTGGGACAAGTTTTCCTTTTTGCTACTGCCTGGCTTCATTCTACCCTGAAACAATGGCCAAATTCTCAACCCAGGCATGAACTTATTTTGGCATATGACAACATGTGTCAGTTGAGTAAAATGCGTGCTGCCAGGCAGAAACTACCTTCCAGCGTGGGGGAAACTATGACTACGATGTGGCAGGATATCACCAAAGTCATCGATAGTCTCCATATAAGTAATCACAAAGATCCTGACTGCCATGAACATCTCCATCCCAGCAAAATTGGTGAGATCCATCCCTCCATCAAAGAAACCAAGAACACACAGGCAGCTGAGCAAACTTTTGTATGGTTAGGGCGGTACAAGAGGATAGTGTGTTCCATGACAAAGACTCACCACTTGTTTTATTTACACAGACTGATTAAGAGGAGAAACACATATACAGCAGCCTGTTATGCCCATGGAAGGAAGCCTGTCCTACCAGGTGTCAGAAATGCATACAGCCAGTGAAATAGCACCATAGTATGTAACCATGTAGTGGACATGATATAGTGGTATTCACTATACATGCAATTTAAGTCCCCTGCCATGAGAAACCACCTGCCTTGTGGGACCATATTCCAGTGAAGACTGAAGTTAGTCATCTTTGTACTGTTATCTGCAATTTAAGACCACCTGCTGTATGTGACCACTTTTGCCTGGTGAAATGTGTAGTCTTAATTGGCAGCTACTAATGTACACACATTTTTTTTTTCTACCTAATTCTTTGTGTGAAAAACAAAATGCTTGATGCACTGAACCATAAACAGAGACAGTGTGTTTGTTTTTAAAGTGCAAGTATCAAAGTTACTTGTTGAGATTGATAGGTGTGATTAACAAGATAAACTTTGTTTTCACTGTCATCCAGGACCAGAGTCTGGCTGAGGGAGAAGTGTTGATTGCAGTTGTTAATTAATTATGCCCTGACATCACATTGTCTGTACCCCAACAGATTAGGGCTGCAGAGGCAAGGGCTAAGTCAGAGGTGTCAGGAGATTAGTGAAAACATAGACAATGTATGTGCACACCTGTACATGTAGGTCAACTGACCTCTTTTCTTTACCTGCTGTTCATTGAGTGGCTAACTGGGATCCTGTTGTTCATTCATTGGCTAACTGGGATCCTGTTGTTCATTCATTGGCTAACTGGGATGAATGACATATTTTGTGGCCCAGGCTAAAGATGCAGTGGCCAACTCCTCTTGCTCATTCAGTGACTTATCCTTCATGGTGAAGACTACACTGGGAGTATGGATGAAGAGAGATTTCGCCATTATCAGGGCATTATTCAAATAAAGAGAAAAGGCAACTGGCAAAAAGCCACAAATTTCGATATTGTGATCAAGCGCCAAGTTGGGGTTGGTGGAAGAGATGACCAGGATGGTATCCATGTACAAGTTACTCATCCCATGATGCCTGGACAACTGTTGTGAGTACTTGCATACATTCCTCAACTAGCATCACTGAAACTCTTTGCAGTGCCTGTTTGTAGTATCATTTTCCAACCTTTGTATGATTTTGGCAGGTAATGTAAGGCTTTATTAAGGGGCCAGTCAAAAATTGTCAGCAGGCCCACCTAACCATTTACCAGCAAAAAGTTCCATTTGTTTTGGTTTCACTGTTACAATCTCTGTGTAGTGATGGTCAAAGAAGAAAAAAATAATCGATAGATACATAGACAGAAGAGAAGACAGGAGGAGAAATGGTCAAGACAAAGTCATTAGAATTGGAGAGGGTGAGGGGTCTGAATATTTAGGGGTGAACATTAAGGTCACAGGACAGGGAATGTTTAAGTGCCATGTAGAGAAAATCAGACAGAAGATGAATAGACCAAAAGGTATGATAAAGGTCACGGCAGGGAACAGCTTCAATGGATCATTCACAGAAAGGTTGCTGTGGGAACAGCGTAGCCATACCTGGGATGTTGTATGGGTTAGATGTGATAGCCATTAGTGAAAAGGATATTGAATGGTTGGAGAAGGCACAGAGGGAGATGGGGAAATGGGTGCTTGGGGCACCACCGTGTGTAGCATCAGAGGCTGTGTTGGGAGAGTTGGGATGGTTACCAATAAGAGATAGAATAGCGAAGGCTAGGTTAGGCTATTGGGCATATTTGCAACAGGTGAATGAAGAAAGATGGTGTGGGAAGGTGTACATGGAGGCTGTTAGTGAAAAGACAAAAATGGGTTCAAGAAATAGACAAGTTGTGATTTGTTCTTATTTTGAAACTTTACAAGTTGTCAACAACAATGATAGCATTTATTCATTGTCATCTTATGATTGTTGCTGAACTGATCTATATGTACATGTAACTTCCAGATGAATTTAATGTAAACCAATTAAGTAATGTCCCAAACAAAATTAACAAGAACAAGTCAGGGAAAAAAAAATCCTCTGACAAATTAATGGGATTGAAAGTTTACCACAGTTACGGTTTAAACAAATCATATATCTTTGAAAGTACAAAATCTTTGAGCCAGGCATCATTCAAACCATGTCAGTAATATCTGTAGATGTACATATACATTTATCTACTGCTTTGTGGCATGTGTGTTCTTGTTTCCCATAAAAGAAGGCAGTTGGGGCTGTTGAAACAAAATTCTTTACCAAAAAATACAATTTGCATCTTATCTTTCAGAATCAATTGATCTGCTCCATTACACCTACCCAGAAGAAATGAATGTTTGACTTATGTATGCTTTCAAGGTCCAAAACAAAATGTTAACACAAGGGGTGGTGTCCAAAACACATTTGTCGGTGTTCCTACTTTTGTACAGGATCCTTCTTTCAAACTTGCCATGGTATGGTTGGATTCAGATGTTCAACATTTTTTCCTTTTTTTTCCCAGTGAAAGTTCTATTCTATGCATTCAGTTTGCTCATACATAACATGGTCTCCAACTCTGAAATTATCTTTTTAATTATCTTTAGTACCTAGGATAATCAAAATTAAGGAAAATTTTAAAAAGAAAATCAGTGTGAAATTTTTGCATGTTTGTAGTCTACCAATGGCTGAGAATGACGCATATACTGACCACCACACATACATGTACATAGGTGTCAATTTGTTTCTGACACCTGTGGGGTTAATTACCAGAGTAGTTTGTAAAACCTTTAAACTGAGTACATTTTGGCAGCATGTGCTCATGATGCCACAGCATATGGCTGTTTGGGATACAACCATTCACTCAAGTGTGGTAAAATGCCATTGTTGGTGCCAATGCCACCTGAGTAAAGAAGCAGGGAAACCCCGAACATTTAGTTTAGCATAAGACCGAGTAAGGGGGCTTCACCATCCCTATTACTTCACCTGTATACAGACAGAATTTAGAGAAAATATCCCAGATATCTATTTTCATTACCTCTCATAAACTAAGAGAGAATCTACTAAACTAAATATATCTCAAGTTGTTAGTCTTGACCCAAATAAACAATGATAGTATAATCACTATTCCAGTATGTGATCATATTATACACCATCATTTCAATTTCAGATGTCCCTGATGTGTATTGGGACTGTACATAACTAAGGAAAATGACAAGTGGTGTCTGGTATTGGGGTGTCTTATTCTGACACTTAGTAGAGGCCCACAAGGGAAACATCGGTATTAAGATTGATGTGAATATGGCTACTGGTTTTGGAGAAAGAGTGGAAAAAGTAAATTGTGGACAGACAACAGAATAGGAGTGATGGTAAGAAAGAATAAAGAAATTTCTAACCAAATCTCCCAATTTATTTCAGTCATGGGTACATATCAGAGGATGCATGGACTGGTGGAGTCCCCATGTTCCACCAGGCTCTAAACCAAGGGGTGAAGGGTGTTGGTGGGTACTGCATACACTTGACCGCAGGTGAATTCATCAACTTCAGGGACTGGTTTTATGCAGAGTATCTAAAGAAAGCAACGAGAGACATGGGCTACAACAACACATGGGTGAAAGGTATGCTACCAAGATCAGACATGAGCCTTTTCAGAGAATTCACTGAATTCAGTGTATTTTGTTGAAATTTCGTGAAAGAAAGTGTGCTTATTGTGATCTGAAAGTTCCAAAATTGGCATTTTCAGAAGGGGGGGGGGGGGGGGGGTTAGTGGTTTTTCTTCTTGGTCATGCTTATGTCTGAAAGCTTAAGTATTTCATGAATACTTTAATGAGTGACAGACTGTCAATAAGAAGTTGAAAAGAAAAATGAAAATGCAAATGGTACAAGGCCAATGATAGGATCGTTAATCAGGACAAAAGGCAAGTTATGCTCAGCTGGTGTGCTATAAACAATTGAAAGAATTGATCGAGACCTCAAGTTAAATTGAAGATATATCATAAAAGGTCCATCATCATTAGGTACTCAGACTAGTTTTTTTTTTTTTTTTTTAAACATTTTGGTTGGGAGAATCAGGTATCTGCCATGTGTCAGAATATACCTTTTTATGTGGGAACTGATTTTTACCATAGAATCCCTTTTAAGTGTCCATGGTGCCTGTGAATTAATCAGGCTAAATTGGTTTTGTTGGTCATGTTGCAACAGTTTCCAAGTGACCACCTTTTGGCCTGCCTTAAGGGCAGTTTCTCAAAACATGTTTCACTGTATTGGGTCTCGCATTGGCAGGGGCTCTCAACAGTATAGTCACAGTTATTGAAGTGACATTAATACTTTCTTTCCTTTTTTTTTTTTGCTTTTTTTTTTCTTTTTCCTTTCACCCAGGAGCTGCACATTTAGGATGGCAGGAATGTAATAAAGTATTCATTTTAAATGAAGAAGTTCATATGGACAGCAAAGGCAACATCATCCCTCCTGAAGACAGAGCATATTATGCTCCATCGTACTTGTTACGGGACTTGCCTGTTCCGGAGTCTAAGTGGAGTACACCAGTCGAGGTTCGAGTGGTACAGCAGTATTATTCCTTACTGAAGGACCAAGTGCCTGAGACCACCTACCTGACAGCAGTACTCTTGGGAGGTAGGTAGTTATGAAATCTTTGAAATGTAACACCCCGTGAATATTAAAACAAATTATCAATTTGATGGCAATGGTCCAAAAACATCCAGCAGCAGTGAAACTTCCATATTAAGTTCAAAATTGCTAAATAAACATATTTTTATAGAAAATATACCTTTTCTCAATTTTGAAGCAAAATGTCACCACAAAAATAAATCTAGGATTGCTGATAAGTACATTTTCAAAAAAACAAAGCATGAAAGAAGGGGTCGTGAAAGCTAGCTAATTTCACAATATTAGGTCAAGTAACTACTTGTACTTTTCAATTTTTGTGTAGTAAGTAGATTCAATTCAAACTTATTTTTTTCACGTTCAGTCTCTTTTGATTTTGTTGATGGGTACAATTCATTGACATGTCTTAGCTGAGCTACCAAGTCAATATTGAAGTGATGTGGTTGGTGCGTTACAATCATGTTTACAACAGTGTTATCCTCTATAGATTGGGCTGTACAGATGGATACAAAATTACTTAGTTGCCTCTTATTTTGCTTTCACAGGCATAGCAATGATGGCAGTGAATTACCACCATGTGTTGGCAGTCTTTAATCACTTGCCAATTCCAGTTCTTCTTGGGCCCCCAAATACGGGCAAGACACTGCTGGCAAAGTTCATCGCAGCACTTATTGGTGGAGGCCATCTACCATGACATGACAGAAACAAAGCTGAATCAGTTGCAGGGGAGAACCTTGTTCTTTGTCTTAAATGACCCCCTAGCGGCACGTGTTGTTAAGCACCTGGTAACAAAAGTAAGTGCTAGTAGGCACCTTAACAGAGTGGGTACTTTTGGCAATGAAAAAGTTCTAACATACCATATCACCGAACATAAAAGGGCATACCCGCATTAAAACGAAAAGTTTTTGTGCTTCCAAACAGATTATAAGGGCACGCCCTTTTATGTTAGGCAATATGTCGGCTTAGTTCATTTTCAGACCAGGTCATTTCACTGATGCTTTTGTTCATAGCTGTGCAATTAGGTAAAAAGGGGAAAAAAATACATTCTTTTGTAGAAAATGTATGGATCCTATCAAGTAGTACCTGACATTGAAGATCACCCTTTCTGCTAGCCATATATGGTCACCCACAGCGCGTGGTCTTGAATTGTGGGTAAATATACAAAGAATATAGATTTCAGTGTCCACAGAAAGGTACTCTGTCAAGCCAGTGGACTTAAATTGCAGGTACTACTGTACTGCGCCTTAATTGTTTTTAAGAAAAAATTTGGGGGAGCCCTTTTTTTTGGTTGAAGATATATGTTACACTGAAATGTTCAGAAGTTACATTATTTTCAACCATTTATTGATATAACAAATAGAATGCTTCCTCTTTATAACACCTGTTGTTTCAAGGTGGTTCCTGATATAACATGATGTGTAACATGGCTCCCACCAAAATAGTTTTCCCATTAACCCTATGTTAAAAAGTCCCTCTGTTATAAGGCAGTTTTGCTATAACATGGTATACCCTGTGGACCCCAACACCAGCATTCTTAAGAGGGAGCTATGTAGATCAACCTAATCTAATTGCCATGTAAACAAAGCAAGCAACTGATATAGCATGTTCTGATCAGCTGCATGGATTTACAGGCTTATGAGGTTGGCAAATGGACCACTGATAGAAGGACATTGAGGCCGAACACAGTACCACTAGTGACTGCAAACACATTCATAATTAACAAGCTGCGTGCAGAAGGGTAAGGGTACATGTATAAGTTAGAATAAATCAACATTTTCTAAAATCGATTGGTGATTGCTTGTAGAGCACCACATTTGGGTTGATAAAAGATATGTAATTACAACAAACAAAACTTTTTCGCTAGGATATTGATTATCAAGTAACACATTGTAATTTGAAAATGAAATTTTCTATGCATGTTATTGGCAGCTCTTTTAAGACATTATTTCCAACATTTAAAGCATTGTTGGGGAACGTTCAAGTATGATGTTCACAACAGTGTTTGCAGTACAAAATAAATATTGGGTCTTTGAGACCGAATTGCTTGTGTACTCTCTCTCAATCTCTGACTGTAGTGGGCATATCCCTGTGAGTTTCATGCAGGAAAATTTCCAGGATGTCTTTTTTTAGTTAGGAAGTAACAGTCTGATAGATTCAACATGCTTATAATCTTATTACAGTTTCCGTCAGATGAGTCGGATCATGGTGCTCCCTCTTACTGAGGATGTAGGGAATATTCTTTGTCCCCAACTTGACAACTTGAAAAAGTCGGTGGGGCAATTGTTCAGATGTTGCAGGCAAAGGAGACGGTGACACAGGCAAGTCGGCACTGGATACAAGAAAGCCATGTATTACAGGAGCACTTCCCGAATACTGATGATGGTCAAAGGATGGCGGGAAATTATGCAATGCTTGTTCTTCTGGCCAAAGTGGTGAGTTCACTTTTATACTGTGGCAGACAAAGGCATCTGCAAACACTGAACTTTTGATTGGTTCCCCTACCATATGAAAATGGTGGTAGGGAGGGGTTAAAATCTATGCTTAACAAAAAATGCAAGTTTTTTTTAGCTTTTTGCTTACTATACAAGTCAATGGGCATGCTTTTCATGCATTCTTATGGTTATTCACATTTTGGTCTTCTCTGAAGAAACTGTCTGTTAGTTGAAGTACATGCAGTTTTACTGTATGCAAATTCTAGAAATGTGGAAATTTCTGTTTGCTTGATATTGAATTATATGTCAAAAGGCACAACATTGTGACCTGTGAAGGTCCAGATGAGAGGCACAAAATTTTTTCAACAGGGCAAATGTTCAACAAGGTTCATTAGATTTATTTTATCACTTTTTACTTTGGTCTCCATACAGTTCATCAGTGTATTTCAACTGCCGGTTAAACGAGAAGAACTCAAGGCACTGGTGACAGACACCATCGTGAAACGAGGTATCATAACCCATATGGTCCCAGTGGAGCCTGGTCAGGATGGTAACATCGAAAGCCTGATGTCAGAAGTTACAAGGATTTTCACAGAGAAAGAGGTGGAGTACAAAAACCTTAGAGTAAAAAAAGTTAGCAGAAAAAATATATTTCGCGAATTGAGCATATATCACATTCACGAAGAAGTTGATCTTAACAGCTATGCCTTAATTTGTATATCTGTCAATTAGACGCTGTCGATTTGAAGGGAGACTTGACTTGTAACAAAACATTCTTTTTTACCGTAAACTGTCTTATAGAGGCTGCAGGTCAAGTGAAAGCTTCACCCTAACTTTGGTTTTATGACTAGCAGTTTGCTGTTGCCAATTGGCTTTAGAGACCCAATGAAGCATGTATTTACATTCAGACACGTTGTTTTACAGGACATTTTATCAGTAAAATTATTATGTATCTTAAAAAAATTGAAGTCTCTTGTCTTTGTTAATCAGGTATCACACTGTGGCCGTGTTTTCTCCCATGCACTAAGTATGATCTGGGAAAACCTCGAGTAGAAGCCAGACCCTGACTTTGCTACTTTGCAACTTACAGAGACAGAGTATTACTATAATTGAAGACGCAAGTTACTAAAATTAAAGAACATGTATTTGATTTCAGTTGCCTCGTCAGGCCAGATAAAATACAGCATGCCAGTTTAGGCGTAACCACCAACAGATTGCAACTATTGTTACTTTCAGGTCTGCCAATACCTCAGACCCATGTCTTGGGAATTTGTCCCAGGACACCCAGCCAGGGGATTGGCCATTCGACTTAGGGAGTTACTGGCAAAGGTCCGAGAGTGCACCTCCCAAATATCGTATTCGGAAGCTAAAATCCGGAAAGAGATAGCTGAAAACAACGGGACCAAATCAAAGCAGGTGAAGTTTGGCGGTAAACATCCCTACTCTGCCTCCATCATCCCAATGGAGGCACTTTCTGTGGAGCTGATAGAAAAGATTGAGGAAGGTACGTACTTACAGCTGTGCAGAATGTAAGCTTATTATAGGCTGCAAGAGTCTTGGTAATGTTGAAGTAGTCTGATATGGGATGGATCAACATTGTTATCATTCTTGAATTATTTCTGAGGGGTACTTAATTTATGGATTCCCTTCCCTCCATATTTGTGCTTAAAAACGTTAATTTTTGCAGAAAATGATTCCCAAAATACACTAAAAAATGACCAGCATTTTCCATTTTCTGCAAAAGTGTACAAACCAATTTATCTCCCCCCCCCCCCCCCCCCCCCCGTAAATGGTTGTGAACAGAATGGTTGTGCATCTAGGTCCATTCTCTCCAGTAGTCTGAAATATGGTTGTGAACAGAATGGTTGTGCTTGCAAGTCATAGCAGTATAAGGAGAGTGGTAAATCATTCTGAATAAAATGGTTGAGGACCTAGGTCCATTCTCTCCAAGGAAAGTTTGAGGGGATGAGGAACCCGTCTTGGAAACTTTTGTGAATTTTGAGATTTTCTCCTCTTCAGGTTCAAGTGTCTAATCTGTGTCAAAATTAGGAAGTTGTAGCTCCAGCATATTTGAAGATAATTGCTCATTATTGCAGTCTAAGTGGACCACCGGTAAAAGGCTGTGCACCTTAGGCCCATTTGCTCCTGGTGATGTTTACGCGGTGTGATAAATGGTTGTGATAATATTACAGTGGTAACCCTTCAGAACTATTTTCTGAACCGAAGACCATTTCTCAAATATAGCCACTATAATCATGCTGAGAATGTGCCATTTCTATTGCTTTCATCCTCTCAAGAAAGGCTGCCCCTCTGATGTGGCCAATTGTCATTGACGGAAGTGGTGGCATTATTTGAGGGAGACCAGTGCATTGAATGAATGAATGAGTTTACTTCCCATGTATACATCAATCTATATTGTTCTTATTACAGCATACAAGAAGGAAGGATTAGTGAAAAACTTTTCTGGGCGTCCTAAAGGGAATGGGAAGAAGAACGCTTCAAACTCGGGTGAGTTGATCAAAGCTGTATCAAATGTAAGAATTGTTTTGGCTCACGAGAACCAGGTCATGAAAGTAACTGACATAATGTTTTAAATGTAGGCAGATCCTAATTGTATGCATGTACACAGTCTAAAATCGGAATCGGTATGTGCAATAAAAGTTATGCAATTCTTTGTTTGGCTGTGCTAAGTGTAGGTAAATCCTTGTCTATTAATACTTTCTTTGCAAAGTTGCCAGTGCAAATGCAGGTTTGGATGGAGTCTTTCTTTGTTCTCAAGTAAAAATCAAAACCTGTGCGTACACTTCTGTACATACTCGTCTCTGTTGCCTTGTGCCAAATGTACATAGAGAACAATCCTCATTGTGCATGGTCAGGAGAGATGCTTTGGCTTGGTAAGGATGTAAACCAACTTTCATTTGCAGTCTCACAAGAAGTGGAAGAGTCAGAAGAAACAGCAGAAAGCCAGTCAGAAACAGCAAAAAGACAGTTAAAAGAAACAATAGAAAGCCAACCAGAAACAGAGTCAGAATTTTTTTCTTTGACAGAAAATACAGGTAAATAAACATTACAAACAGTATGTAATAATTGATAGACAAAGTATCATGCTATTATATTGTTTGCAGAAATGTGAACCAGTAGACATATATTCGATTAGTAGGTGTATAATTAAGCATAAACAAAGACAAGCTATTCAACTATAACTTACATAACAATGAAGGCATATTACACACATCTTGGTATTGACGTAGGAAATGAGATTTAGTATAGTTTGATAAACCATGATATGAATGTGTATACAATTTTTCGGTGGTGCAAGAAGGGAGGTCTCTAATTTAATTCTGTATTTACATTAGGTGACCCATCCTGTCCATTAATTTGAGTGTCATAGATGAATGAAAAGGAACGTAAAGGACTGACTTAAGTAATATCTATATCTATATAAAGAATTGATTTAAATTTTGAGGATGCTCTATGAATTTCATTTGTAAAGATTTAAAAAAACAGAAGTGATAATTTTCAGTCCAACATTAAGCGGTGCCAGTAATTTAGTTAAGAAGAGAAAGGGGGTTTATTACAAGGTATCAATATTGGCAGCCAGTTTAGGACCACTATTTGTAAAGAATGTGTTAAATCGATCTGAAACTATTTCTTTGTTAGGTATCTTCACATTATCAATTAAGGAAAAAGAAGGGAATTGTTTGTTTGTTTTTTATTTTATTTTTATTATAGCAGACAGCCAGTCAGAAACAGCAGAAAGGCAGTCAGACACAGCAGACAGGCAGTCAGAAACAGCAGACAGGCAGTCAGAAACAGCAGACAGGCAGTCAGAAACAGCAGACAGCCAGTCAGAAACAGCACAAGAAGTGGAAGAGTCAGAAGAAACAGCGGAAAGCCAGTCAGAAACAGCAGAAAGGCAGTCAGAAACAGCAGACAGGCAGTCAGAAACAGCAGAAAGGCAGTCAGAAACAGCAGACAGCCAGTCAGAAACAGCACAAGAAGTGGAAGAGTCAGAAGAAACAGCAGAAAGCCAGTCAGAAACAGTAGAAAGACAGACAGAAGCAACAAAAAGCCAGTCAGAAGAAGCTGCAGAAACCAATCAGCAGATACACAACGGGAATGCAGTATGCCACGTATGTATATTTAATAGTTATGACAAACCTATCACACTCATATAACGTATATTTGACACCTTTTCTACCCTATGTGAAAGCTGCATGAAACATGTTGGCAGATCATTTTGAAATACATTGATCCATCTGTTCAGGATTTAAGTTTTGATTAAATTTCTCTATCTTGTTCAAAAGATGCTACCCTTGACCTAATTTCAATGTCATCAAAACATGGCAAGGGTATGGTCGAGGGACTAGTGCGTCTGGTTTCGTTCATTTAGGGCCTTTTCAGGCATGATGTCAGTTAAACCCCTGATAATGCATTCTACTATGCAGCTTGAACTTCAGTGTCACCAGTCACATATCTTGGGGGTATATCTTGAGAATCAAAGAAGCTAGGGTCTACATAGATGTTAAGAACTTGACCCATTTTCATGGTCTGTGGGAGTGAATTCTCTTTCAGTTTCTTGCAAATAATATGTGATGAATGGCCACTTTGAACAACAATGACTTTGATTCAGGCTATTGACATAGAATTCCATGGGTGGAAGATGTGGTTAGCGTCAGAGTCAACTTGTTAGAAGTATAAAAAAGAATAAACCATTTCATATACATGTACATAATGAATAAGCAAATCATTTCATTTAATACAGGTGCCAGTACCACCTTTGAAAGGTTTGCACTGATGACACCAACAAGAGGCAAGTAAAAGTGAGGTGGAAATAAAGTGCATGTAATAATGATGGTGGACAGTGCTCTCTTACTTTAAAAGGCTAAAAATGTGTAATTTGCCTTATATGTATGTTATAGTATTTCTGATTACTTGGGATAAAATTTTTTAATGTAAAATTTCTGAAGTTATAAATTTTAATTTTGTCACTGGAGCTTGTTTTTGAAAGAAAACATACCCTGTTTACTCTAGTGAAAATGTTGACAATTTTGAATGGCCTGTAAACAATACGTGTGCCAAAGTGACTACTGTGGGAAAATCTTAATATCCAGCCTAGATAGGAAGTTGATGCATAACTAATAAAAAAAACAAAAAACAGCTGAACTTTGTATCAGCCCTTCATCCAAAAGTAAAAAACTGTTTGACACGCAAGTCCGGTTTGAACAGTCAGGAAAAAAATTCAAGAAAATAATGGATTTTACTGGTATTGTTCTTACAGAGCATGCCAAAAAAACTTTTGAGGCAATTCAACGCAGAACAAGAACGCCGTCGCAAAGGGGTATGTACCATCTTCAGATTTTGACACAGTTATCAGGGCTTGACATTTAGGTTTATGGCTTGTTGTTCCATAACAACTTTTGTGGCAATATGGGGCAACCTATACAATAAAAATCTCCATGGAACCTTGGCTAAATATAAAGTATATTTTTCTCTGAACACTGTAATGGTGAGCAAAACCAAGAAACATCAAAATTTGTTGTTAAAGATCATATTTGGCTTGATTTATCATGGTCCAGATTGTTTAAATGCTGTATATCTGAAAGTGTATGGCCATTGCATGTATTTTTTACAGTGTTGGATGGAACTGAACACAATGGTCCGTTAAGATCTTTACCTTATTAAATTTCCTATCTACAGACAAAATTGCCACTGCCAAAGGAAACAAGGCTGAAGAAAGGAAAAGAAAAAGGGAAGATATTGATGAGGGTAAGAGACTAATATGCATTTGCATGGTTACTTGCATTAGTAAACTCAATGTATTAACTGATGTGTGTGTTATTTCTTTGTACTTCAGCCAAGACCACTAATAATTATTAATTAATTGATTAATCAGAATGAGAGACCAAGTGACAGTTCATGATTTAGGCATGAAATGTATGCAGTTCAGCCCGTGACGTCATTACAGGTGACGTCAAACTGCACTGTGCATGCTCAGCTGAAACATTAATTTAGCACAACCGGATTCCTTAGTGCATTTTTTTGCCAGCTGTAATACGGAGCATCTTAACTTTGTGCACCATGTAGGAACTAACAAAAAAATATAGTATAAGATTGACAAATATTAACTTTAAGGTATTCTGTGTGAGTGTGTTCAATATATTGTGTTTGGACCTCTTTTCAGGAGATTCAGGGGCAAGGAAACAACTCTTTACACCTCAAACAGGTATGATTATTTATTATTTTCTTTTAAAGTAGTGGGTAAAAATCTCCCACTGTGAATGACTTATTTTCATGTGGTTCCATGGTCTATCCGTTTAAGACATTTCATTGAAATGTTAAATTCACTATTTATGGCTTAGTCCCTATTAGTCTCATTTTAAAAGATCATTTCACCATGTTTTTTTCCATGCGCATGGACCTTAGACGGAAATTAGGACAAAAGTTATCTCCACACACTCTCTTTAAATGAAGTTAATTCACAGTATTTTTTACTGTGGAAAATTGGTGTGCTCATTTTAAGAGCCTGAAGTTGTGTGGTTTTTGGGTTTTTTTTTTTTTTTTGGTTTCTGTTTTACTTGTAATTTTTATGATACCAATTTTAAACCAGCCACCTTAAATTGGTTCTTGCTTGGATAACGCGGAAATAGAAGCATTACTCAATCAGTAATGTGTGGTAAAAGTGATAATAAGACTGAATGTCTATTAAGAATATCATAAACTAGTACATTATGTTTGTTCAGAATACAAGGTACTTTTTTTTTTCATTCTACACAACCTGTCTGATGCTAAACTCGTTATTATTAGTGTTAATTTTTGATATATCACAAAAAGGTTGGGTGATAATTGGTTTTTCTGTATGTTATAATGATCTGTCTACACAACCTGTCTGATGTTAAACTCGTTATTATTAATGTAAATTTTTGATATATCACAAAAAAAATGGCCGATAATTGGTTTTTATTTATGTCATAATGATCTGTCTGGGTATATATAATGTAAAACAGGCACAGGCATTTTTGAGTAGGCATTTGCTTTTGTGCTATCCATGAACATAATAGGGCCAGTTTAACCATTATTGTATGTTTTCATAATTGTCAAAGGAGAGACAAGTGGTGCATCTGCACCAAAGAAAAAAAAATTCATGGTGAGACCAACAGAAGAGTGTATAACCATGGACAGAGAGCCAACAGGTGAGCTATGCAATGACAACATCTCATTGTTAAATATCAAAATACACTGCGCATCTATTTTCCCTCCATCGTAAGGCAAATAGGTGTGGACTAAAAAAAGTTTAAAATCTCCTTTCAATTCAACATGTGAGGAAATGTCCGTGTTCATAGCTATGTAAGAATATATTTTTCAGAAAAATCTTCCTTTCAGTTGTTTTTTGAAATGAGTAAACTTTTCTTGTTGCATAGAGTTGGTTAAATTTTTGTTCAGGTGAAAAAAAAAACACACACACACATATATGAGTGTGTGTGTGTACAAGCTTTTAAAGTGGGCTGAGCAGCTGTCCTCATTGATGGAAGGAAATTTACTTATGTCGTTATGACAAGTATGTTCCATTTGATTGCATATTAGTTGGCTGTGAATAACTTCTGGACCACTTAATGTGGATAATTATTTAGTGATCTGTATTATAAACCTTGCCATTAATTTAATTGCAGTTGAGATGCCAGAACCCAGCATGTTTTTTGAGTTCCCCGAGGAAAGGTCCCAGAACCCTCAAGTTATATTGAGGGTAATTCGCCAATCTGAAAAAGAATTGGAAAAAATTGTGGAAAATGGAGCCAGGCTGATGAATAATTTGGCTGGAAGTGTAGCCAGAATAGGTCAGAAGACATTCACAATGTTCGCATACAAGTTCTCATACAATTGATGGAGTTTTTGTTGTTGTAGATCATAAATGTTTGGAAATTAATTTTTCATCAGTCCATGTTCATACAATAACGGGCAACTTTTTATATATTGAAATATGAAGCTTTGGTTGAATAGGTATTGTAAGGAACTAACTTGGTGTGTAGGTGATCCAGGAAGTATGTGACCGTCAACAGTAATTTGCATTAAAGTACTTCAATGCCTGCACTCTGACAACCATCAATTAGGAAGGCGTGATGTCATTTCAATGTTATTTAATCTCAATTGGAGACCAAGACTCAATATCTCTTTCAGCTATACTTGTTGAATACTGGTCCCAGTGGCAATTGTAATTTATGTATCTTCTATGTTGATACTAATAATCACCATATAATAACCATTATTATCTGTCTCTTGTTATACCACTACTGTACAAAGAAAAAAAAAATCTAATGATACTATCAGTATACAGAGCCACTTCAACTATGCTTCTTCTGTGTACAGGCGGGACAGGTAATGAACAGGATCAACAAGTAGAGAATGAGATGAGGCCAAGAAATAACCGACCGGCTGTTGGAGTTACAGAGGCAGAAAGGGCTATACAGCGTTTGGTAAAAAAAGGGGCCAAGCGTGCATGCACATTGGGTGCATGTGACAACAATATAGGTTTGTAGAGTATCTTGGATGATTAACACGTTTGAATTTTGGTGATCATAAAATGCCGTCCAGCTTAAGTTGATACTTGTTACTATTTGATAGATTGAAATAAACAGATGCCATTGAATAGGTGATTCAAGAGTCATGTTCACTACAACAACAGTAACATAGATTTTTAGGACAGGTAATGGTCCAAAACTAGATTTTCGATATGCATTTGGATTATAGTAAATTCATAAATATTATTACAACCATATGAAAATGTATATTTTAGGATGGATCATTAAGATTTTGAATATGGAAAAAAAATTTAAACTATTCAGTTTGGGATGTAACTGTTTAACAGACACAGATTTTTAACAAACACAATAGATTTTACAGGTTCATACATTTGCAGACATAATAACATGGTGTTTGTACATAGCAAAGTTGTGATACATTCGTTAAAACGTGGAGTGCAACATGTACATGTAACTCATTAGGTTAAACCACAAGCACATCATTTGTGAGTTACATTACAGGTTCAATGTGTTTTTTTATTTTCAGATACGTTTTGTGCCTGTGTAGATTTATACATAATCATGTTTTGGTACTTCTTGTAGAACAACCTA
This sequence comes from Hermodice carunculata, assembly GCA_964020975.1. Classification (NCBI taxonomy): domain Eukaryota; kingdom Metazoa; phylum Annelida; class Polychaeta; order Eunicida; family Amphinomidae; genus Hermodice; species Hermodice carunculata. The sequence continues at coordinate 58,996,904 of OZ026626.1, read as the reverse complement.
TTGAGAGAGGAGAGGGACAAGAGAACAAGAGAACAGAGGGAGCAGGTTATGTAAAGGTGTGTATATACCACCATAATAATATTAAAGCTAATGTAAAGTTACATTTGGGTCAGAGTTTCATGTTAAGTCCTCCCCCAAGAAGCAATAATGTGCTAGTCAATCCGCGCCAATGTGATAGACTATTTTGAAGCAGATATTTAGACACAGAAAGTCTGCTTACATATGTCTTTGGAGAAGAAGTCCAAAGTAATAAAACTCAAAAAAAGTTTGGAAAAACAGTAGCAACTTATGGTGAAAAAAAATCACAGACTTCTTCCAAAGTGTTCCTGTGTAAGTTTGAAGCAGGAAGAGATGGCATTTTGGAGATGAGAATTTTTACGATTTGACCATAGTGAGTCTAAAATTTAAAAAAAAAAATCATTAACAAATTTTTATGAACTAGAATAGTGTCTGATGGACACATGTACTCCCACCTGTAGAAGACCATACACAAGACAGAGGCCAAAGACAGAACAGTGAAATAAAAAAAATCAACATAGCCGGACCATTGGAACAAAATGGGTAGAGACCCACAATAGTTACATTGCCACTACGGATTAAAGAATATTTTGCTGATGATTTCAGTGAAGTTAAAATATGAATTATTGAGATGGCAGATGAAGAGTGATGGTATGAGCAGAGCCGACTGAAAGTCCTCTTCCCCAAAATAGGATTACCAGAGTATGTGGACGAGACTTATTTTTTTCCATGGGGGAGTAACCAGCAAAAAATACTTCACATTTTTTTCCCCTTTCTATTTCCAGGAGAAGAGAATGTACTGCGTTTGTGGTGAAAACCAAGAGGCAGAAGATGAGGAATGGGTGGGCTGTAGCTTTCAGGGGTGTACCACTGAATGGTTTCATCTAGAGTGCATGGGGTTTACAAAGAAACCCAGATCAAGACAGTGGTTTTGCGAAACACACAGAGGGAAAAGATATAACTTACTGGCAGCAAAGTTCAAGTAGTTTTTGCTTGAGCAAGCATCGCAAACACCAAAAATCCAAGCAAGTCGTGACACAAATGTAAGCCACCATGGGTCGCCGATATTAGATTTATCATGTAATTTTTCCAAAAAAGGATATATGTCAGGCCTTGCATTCAGTAGATTGAGCGCTCTGTGGCAATTAGGTAATTATAATGCACTAATAAACTTATAGGCTCTGGTAATTAATATTGTTGAATTGCAGAAATGTGTTTCCAGTGTAAATATGTATAAATATTGTAAATAAATGAATATTTGACACTTGATGATGTGTGTTCTTGTTTGTATGATATGGTCAATTCCCTTATGATGGGCACTACATCTGTCGATATTTGGAGATTTCAAATTCCTTTATCAAGAAAATTGGGTTGTGAATGACAATTGCTGTATGAGGAAGACAGTAAATGGTAATGAATGAGTTCACAGTCATTTATCTTAGGGCTCATGTACTCAAATAACCATTCCAACATTCAAATACACTCATGGATTGTGAACATCCCCCCCTCCTCCTACATTCCAAAATCTGTAAATTTCTGGGAAAAGACCCACTGCTAGACATTTATATATTCAAACGCAGAAAACTCAATATCAGTAGATGATCCCTCAAAATCACATGGAGAGTCAGGTTAATTATATTTCATGGTTGTGAATGGAAAGGTTGTGAATGAAAATTGGAATAAGTGGAAGATGATAAACTCCAATTCCATTAACAACCTTTCTATTCACAACCATTTCATTCACTACTATTTATCTTATTCTTTATACACCAATTTTCATTCACAACCCTTTCTTCACAACCATTTATTGTCTGCCTCCTACACTAATTTATATTCACAACCTTTCTATTCACAACCATTTCATTCACTACTATTTATCTTATTCTCTATACACCAATTTTCATTCACAACCCTTTCTTCACAACTATTTATTGTCTGCCTCCTACACTAATTTATATTCACAACCTTTCTATTCACAACCATTTCATTCACTACTATTTATCTTATCAGAATAGCTGCATGGCATGCTAAAAATAACGGTGTATATGTTAAGTGTTATGAACGCTAATGCCGCCTTCTTTTAAAAATTTTCCCTACCTGTGGCGGAAGAGGCCATTGCCGTCGTCTTCTGCTGCACTGTATCTAATACGAATAACCTGTCTGTCATAGCATGTACGTATTATCTCGTCGCAGGTCCATGGTCATAGCAAACGATTTGGGTAAGTCCAGGGAGAGGGAGGTGGACCACCACCTCCCTGGCCAGTCCGATGGTCGCTCATAAACACGGCCAGACACAACGATGTATTTTTGCGCCAGCAACCACTGGTCTTCAACTTCAAAATCAGTAATTTCTCCCACTACCCTGCCTTTTTACTTCGGACGAAGTAACTGCAGATTGAGGTACAATGAGGTTGTTGTAAGTGACAGTCTTGGGCATGACTCGCGCTGTTCAGATTACCCATCGGAAAGGCCATTAAATAGACTGATGTAGCGCGCAAGGAATATAACACACTGTGTAAGAGGCCGTAAACGTATACATATTGTGTGTGAGTTTATACAACAATTATTCGGAAACCAGATTCTAATGAAATAAATAATGATAATAATAATAATAATAAAAAAAAATGGAGCAAATGTTTTGCAGCATTCCTGTCAAAATTTCCAACACAAAATTATCTATTCACTGAACATTCAGTCCCTTTTCAAATTGAATTTTTTCGTACCGTAATATGATTCCCAAGGAGTACAAAGTAAACTAGAAAACAAGATTTGCTTCGTAGCATATCTGGGTGCCTACAAAATTTACATAAATTAAAATGCTACAACTTTGGTTCTTGGTCCATTGGATGTGGCCATGTCACAAACCAATAAAGTAAAGTTTGAATAACACCACTGCCTACAATAGTATTGAAGCTATTCACGATCTAAACTTTGTGTATTTGTCTAATTTGCATAAATTAAAAGCCTGCAACTTTGGTACATGGTTCATTGGATGCGGTTATGTCACAAACCTAGAAATTGAAGTTGGAATGATATATAATCTCTGTGTGTAATAGTTTTCAAGTTATTTAAGATTTAGATTTTGTGTTTTCACTTTATTTGCATTAATTAAAATCTTATAACTTCGGTTCATGGTTTATTGGATGCACCTATGTCAGAAACCTATACAGTAAAGTGGAAATGGCACTGCTCTCTATAATAGTTTTGAAGCTATTTAAGATTTAAACTTTGTGTATTCACCAAATTTGCATAAGATAAAATTCTACAACTTTGGTTCATGGTATATAAGATGCGACTATGTCACAAACCTGCAAAGTGCAGTTGGAATAGCACTTTTATGTATGATAGTTTTGAAGTTATTCAAGATTTAAATTTTCTGTATTCACCTCATTTGCATAATTTACAATTTTATAATTTTGGTTTATTGGATGCAGCTATGTCAGAAACCTACAAATTGAAGTTGCAATGGCACCTCTATCTATAATATTTTGTAGCTATGCAAGATTTAAAAATAGCATATTCACGTAAATTTGCATAAATTAAAATTCTTCAACTTTGGTTCATGGTTCATTGGATGTGGCTTTGTCAGAAACCCATAAGTTGAATTGGCATTACACCTCTATCTATAATAGTTTTGAAGCTATTCAAGACTTAAATTTTAAATATTCACCTGGTTTACATACATCAAAATCCTACAGCTTCGGTTCATGTTTCTTGGATGCAGCTTTCCCACAAACCAATATGTTGAATTGGTATGGCACCCCTATCTATGATAGTTTTGGAGATACTCAACTTTGAAAGTTTTTAATGCCTCTAATTAGCATTATTTAAAATTCTACAAGTTTCATTTACGGTCAGTTATATTACCAGGTGTCACAAATTATACATGCACATTGAAACTTTGTGTCTGTCTGCGATAAGTTGGAAAATATGTAGCTTAAAAAATTTTAATTGCCCCTTATTAGCATAATTTTTAACACCATGTCTATTCCAAACGATATGCACAATTTCACTGGTGAGTCAGTCACCATGGCAAGTATGGTGGTTTTTTGGAAGAGTAGTGTCTGAGAAAAACGTCCAGACAGATTTGGGTGCCATGGAAGAAAGAAATAAAGAATCCGAGGAAAAGCAAGAATGAATGAAAGGAAGAAAGAAAGAAAGAATTCTTACAAAAAACAAGCTGTCTGACCTCGCACCCAGACATAAAGATCCCTCTCCCCCATTGTTTCCTATAAATATGGCAATAATATTAGACAAAGCTTAAGTGTCATGAATTAATAGAGATTTATGGCTTCAATTACTGTTGAGGATATAGCTGCTAATGAAAATTATGACTGAATGTCAAGCAATGAATATTCCAATTTTGTTGATACATACCACAAACATATATTTACAGGAAATTTGGATATAAAACAAAAATCAGTTTGATTGATGAAAAAAGGTAAAATTTCAGATGTGTCCTAAATTGAACATTGGCAGTATTGATATATATAATGCTTTTGATTCCAACTGTATGAAAAGGAAGCAACACTGTATTTGCCTGCAATTAGGAATCTTCTCCATAAAAACTGTAATGCAATTTCTAGAAACTGTGAAATAATTGAATTTGGAGTATTATCAATATTTCCGAGTTTGTATCTAAAATCAAAATAGTACAGAAAAACATGACCCATATTCATCAGTTCCAAACCCAACACTGATAGCAAACAGATTTCAGAGTTACCAAAGCATCAACATTCAGCTTCCAATACCAATGTGAAGAAACATATTTCACTCCTGACTTGAGATTTAAAAGCAAAAAAAACAAAAAACAAAAAAAAAAACAAAAAAAAAAAACAAACAAAAAAAAAAAAAAAAAAAAAAAAAGAAAAGAAAAAGAAAAAGGAAATAAAAAAAAATTTAAAAAATTTTAAAAAAAGATTTAAAAGCAGAAAAAATCAAATGTTTTGATTTTTTACACTGTACACACATCTACCCATAGAGTCAAAAGTTCTCGTTCAGAATTAAGCAGCTAAATGTTTAAACATAAAGGGAAAGAATACATAAATAATAATTCATATTTAAAGAAAGCATATTGGTCACATAATAAAGATTAAAAAAGTATTGTTAATTCTTACACAGTTCAGACTTTGATAGATGCTATAAAATTTCGTTTGGATAATACTTTTGTTCAATGCCGACCATTAATTGGTTTTTAACAAATAAAAGGCATTTAAACAGGTAGCAACTGCTTGCCAATACTTGCTGATTTATATTTAACCTAACTTGAATTTAAGTATATAGATAAATTGATGAAAAGGGACTTTCGGGTCGCTGAAAAATTATCAAACAATGTAAGGTATATTGGTAACATTGCTGGTGTAAAAGTCCCAAATTTCAGTGACCTGGCTTGTTTGATGACTTGAGTTTTTTTATCATGGATGGTTCTTGTTTACTTAGATTTTTGGTGGAGCTTCTCTAACATTGTTGAAAAGTTTTGTCTGTTCTATTTTTCATGACAGTCATAATTTCCATTTTGTCAATATGATATCTTATGCTTTGTAGATGTTCAATGTATAGTGTATTGCTTGATGGCTATTTATGTCTTGCTGTTATGTCTGTGATGTTCATGTTGATGGACTTGTTAAGATTTGGACGGTTTTCAAGTTGGACTGATTTGTGACTGTTATAATTGACATGTAATGATTTTACTACTACTTTGTAGAAATTAGCAAGAAAAGAGCTATATTGCGATTGCTGCAGTGCAGCAACATACGTGCATTTCAAGCATGCTGTACACGTACAAAGTAAAAACATCTGAAGCAGTTGGTACTTCTTTCAATGCTTAAAGATGACTTTACACATGCATAAAAATGGGGATTGCAATTGAGGCATGTACACTATGGTTCGATGATATTTATCAAGTTACTTGATCAAAAATGCTGACCCCAATTGTACTGCCTTTATACTGGCTCATTGTTTGAAGTTACATTGGTCCATGAATCTTCAGCTGGAGAAGCAAGCTTTCTATGATGAAGTACATGCCCTTATTCTGGGGCCAGATAATCAAGTTCATGGTAAGGATTCACTAGGTTCAGTACCCCTTGAGGAACCACTTGTCAGGCATTTTTTTTGGTTTTGTTTTGTTTTTGTTTGGCGCAGTGTCTCCAGGATTAGTGATGGACCTGTGATGAAAGATATTATTGGCTGGATAAAATCATATCTGAAAGCATACCTGTTGTGAGTAAAAATCAGCTTGACCTACCCAGGTAAAATGGCCCATAGTACAATAGCTGGACAGTCAATCACAATAACTTGACTGCAGCTATAATAATTCTTTGTCCAGAGAAACTGCAGGCCATAGCTTCTGTCACATAAGTTGAACTGGGTCTCATTTTAACCGAGACTTGTCCCAACATATCTAGTATTCAGCTGTGGGACCATATCAAATGTACTTTTAATTTTTTTATGATCAAGCGATTAAGAGGTGTTACGTCCTTGGCCTCCAGGAGCTCCAGTCTGATGCCTTCTGATATCTGATCTATTTACACCATATACTGGACAGAGCGCATGTCCAAACATGTTTCCCTATGATTGCATCATGCCACTGTGACGTCATGGTGGTCGTCATCTCCCATTGAGGACTACCCTGCAATTAACATGAAATATACAGTGACCGTACGAGTGCCAGATGTGTGGTTTTACATTCGACTAATGGAACTGGTCCGCTGAATCTTTGTATAGAAGTCTGATAAACCTGCATCTGGTAGCAAACTATATCTATAATTGTATAATTTAAATGTGTTTAAATTTATATTGGTCCAACTGCTTCAGTAGTTCATAAGACAAGGTAAATCCCATGTCAGTAAGTGTTTGAATTTTGCAACATATTGCTCTATTCTGTAGCATTGTGTTTGGTATTATATACTAAAATTTGAGCAAAGATTCCCAATTATATTAACAAAACTTGTAGTACACCCACAAAAGAGTTATATCGTGAATTGGAATGTAGAGATCAAATATGGACAACTAAATGTGCGAGATTACTAATGAACTTGGCTTGCTTGTGATTCCCCATGCAAAAAGGTGTAAAGCAACAAAGGCTCTCAACAAGTTATTTTTGCAACCCTTGTTTAATTTAGGAAACTGAAGTTAACGAATGGCTGAAGCTACCAAGATTGTACCCTGCTTTGAAAAGCCTGCCACACGAAAGATAACAAAATATTTGCAAGCACATGCTCTTATCAAATTCCACAAAAGACATATAGGTGTTTTCTTGTCAAAAATAAAAACTCTGTGGAAAACCTCAGCTGAAACCACTCTGCACTGAGCACCTTGTCTGACAGTTTCTAACCATGAGGGTTTAGGAATTTCTAATCATGTGGAAAATGTTTCTCGGTTGACAGTGACAGTCAGCTGGAAGATCTCTGGCCAGTTGTTGGTTCCTATCTAGTACAGATCAAAACATCTTGTGCCGACAAGGAACCACAAGCATAGGCTCTACCATCTTTGCCTGAAACTTTTTGAACATGCTTTGCCCATCATGGGACTGAGGAGAGGGGTAGGCAATTTGATTGTTGCATCCAAGTGAGAACTTAAGGCACATTTGTTCCTCCTCACCAGAGAGGGGGACCAAGACTACTCTGAATCACTGATAGGAGTGAACAATAAAAAAAGGAAGTGATAACAGTTGGTCTTGCTCTGGCCCTTAATAGAATGGATCTTTTTCCCCCTGATAAGGTGTCAAGTTGCTTCACAAGTCCATGCAAAGTTAAGTATAGGTTTTAGGACTAAGGGCAGCGGCTGAGACATATGAGGGTACTCCCCGCAGAACAGAGGACGAAGATACCTCCACAGGTTATATTGTCATTGCTGATATCTTTTTAGGAGGCCTTTCCGTCTAGAATATTTAGATATTCTGCATACACTTTTGAAGTGATAACAATGCTCAACCTTTTATATATAAATATTTTATTTTCCTACAATACGTAAAATAAATTATAAAATTGATACAATTAGTGGATTTCCACCTCACTTCCAAAAGGCATAGAAACATTCTTACACATTTAGCTTGTTTAATGTGCATGCAGGGTTTATCATGTGTCACGCTCTAACATTAGTCACTGAATAATGCCAAAAATCGATAATACTATATTTTAGAATTGAAAAGAGAAGAACGTATTGAAGTAAGTGTTAACGTGATAACTGAAAAAACATCTCAAAGAATGAAAGCTTTTTAATCTATATCTATGACGCATGCAACTTGCTCATAGTTAGAATCCATTACAAACATACTTGAAGTGTTTGGACGATTGCACAAGTATAAGTGCAACTGAATATATGTGTATCTATATATGTTAACAGTCTTGAGTATATCTAGGAAATTTTAAAATGAAGTATTCTGACAATATTTAAACATCAAACATCAGAAGCAAGCATCAACGAAGGGTTAAGTAAAGATGTATGAAGATTAAAAGGAAACAATGTAATACACGAGTGATTATTATATTTAGATCAAAATACGAATATTGGGAAACAAAATCTGATGCTCCACATAATTGACTAATTTAAAGTGATAATGATCAGAACTCACTGTTTTCACACATGTTTAGTTATTGCTGGTGTCAGTTTGAGGGGTGGTGTTGCGACTATGACACATCGTAATTCCCTTTAACATACCAAGCCATATATAGAATCAAAAATCAACATCAGGATGGATTTTACTTCTGATATGGAAAGATTATATATGAAGGTATTGACCAGCGTATTTATGATCAAACCAATAATGGTTATATGTGCAAGCAAATTATATGCCAATACGCAGCGTTCTGAATTGATTCCATTGAATATAACATATGGTGGCAAATAGGTAAAGTATGCAATTATGCATAAGGCAAGTTTTATATGAACTCGCCAATTTGCTTGTTTTTTTCCTAAATTCTGTTTCACATTGAAAAGACAAGCCATCGATGACAAATATCCTAGAACCGTGATCAGAGAACAAATGAAAAAGAGACCGACTAAGATTAAATGAGCGTATATTGTCTCCTTATATATGGTAAGCCAGGCTAATCCATATTCATTACTGAAAGAATCTGAATTATAGCGTGCATAGTGCCTGACTATCATGAAGGATAATGTCAGTATGGCAATATTTCCTAGCCACTGGATGGCTGAGGTAAATCGAATAGTCAATCGAGGTACTTTGCAAACCAAGGCAATTGCAATGAATCGATCTACTGCCATGATACAAACGGTCAAAAGAGAACCATGGTACGAGCTGCAGGATGCCAATGTACATATCTTTATCCAGGTAGTGTTTATCCATGATTCCCGTTGAAGGAAATATCTATTTGCAAAGAAATTATCAGAACTGAGAATTATAAATGTAAAGCAGTAAAATGTGTGAATACTTACTGTCAAATTGAAACTAAACATTTTTTTTAAAACAGAAAAGCTACCGTTAAAATTAACACACATCGCAGCTGTATTTGCAAGAGTGCCTATTAATGCCAAAATCCAAAGGCTGTATCTCAACAATAGAGGAGAGATTATTCTATCGCACATGCCACACATATCGGTAGGTAGAATACATTGGACATGGCATTTGTTCAAACAACAAACAAGGTACTGGTTTGAGTGAATAATTCTCAATTGTTCCATTTGAGAAAACGTATTTAGTTCTAACCATTGTAATTCACTGCCACTCATATTTAAATACTGAAGTTCTGTTAAACCCATAAAACCGTTCTTCTCCAGATATAGCACCTTGTTATCTGAGAGATCCAGATTTCTCAGGTGATGAAGACCTACAAATGTTCCACCCTTCAAGCAATGTATATCCAATTGATTCAAATGTAACATTGTCAATTTACTAACATGTTGAAATGCATTGAACTGAATATTTGTTATAGGGTTTGCTGTAAACCTCGCTTTTCTCAGCATACTAACCCCGATGAAAGCAGTAGCATACAAAAAAGTAATTTTGTTGTAACTCAAATCAAGATCCAGTAAAGCAACACATGTGTTAAAAGCAGCTGAAGCCAAAGTCCTTAAGTCATTGAAACTTAAATCTAACTTAAACAGCTTCAAGTGTTGATCAATATATTGAAAGCATATCACCCTTATATTACATTTTTGCAATATTACTGTTCGCATGTGAGAGGAGATTTGAGGAACTGTAGTCAAATTTGTTTGGGTGCATTTCAACGCATTCCCCCTGCAAATACACCCAGTGACACACAATGTCTTCTGGCATATTTCTTCATCATCTGTAGAATTTGAGCAATGCACTTTTCCATCACATACTTCATACTGATGGAGGCAAGTGATATCATTTTTACATCGGAAGAAAAGAGGACAATACAAATTTGTACACGTGATCACGTTTTCGTCATTGCCATTTGGGCAATCCCACATTCTGTTGCAGATGAATCGGATTGGAATGCAATATGACGATGGACATTTATACATACCTCCACAATCATAATGTGCACAGGTTTCTAAGTGCTGGCCATTCTTACAAAACAAAAGATTGAAATTCCCAGCACTATCAAGATCATATATACATGTCACTTGTCTATGGTAACACGGCCAATTTGGTTGGTCTGAGCATGGTAGCCAATTTGAATCTTTACACAGTGATGGCTGTGGCAAACCTATTCGAAATGCGTGTGAAGTGAAAAGATCAATTTGCTGTGTGAACATCTGTACGGATTTGAGAGATTTTGCTGGTAATTGGACACAATATAATTCGTCACTGTTGTCATAAGGTCCTAAACAATTTAATATACCATCACATACCTTCTGAGATGGTATACATCCCCCATTCATGCACTGGAAGTAAAGAGAGGTGCACGAACAAGAAGGACTATGACATACCTTGAAACAAAAGTTTGTGGGAGGTCTTGAGGGATTCTTCAACTGGCAAATATTGAAGCAGTTTTCTTCATCAGAATTTTGTTTATCTTTACAGTCTTTATGACCATCACAAATACTGTGTACAAGAATACACTCGCCATTTATACACTTGTGTTGGCCAAGTGCACAGTCATTTCTTGAAACACTCTTTGCTCGAAGACAAAGCATTCCTTTAGGCATATGTTGACTAGAATTATGGGATGGTAACCATCTATATACATTTATACGATAAAAAAAGAAATATATCTCCCCTGAAAGCACATTTTTGGATATGTCCCATACCTGGGTATGTTCCCATACAACTAATGTTGGATAAAGCATAGCACCATACACTGCTTTCTTTTGAGCAGATTCTGTGAGGGAAATCCAAACACTGAAGTCCAGATCAAACCAATTCCATGCATAAATAAGCCTGTAGAGAGTAAGGGATGTCCACTGAGGACAATAGTAATTAGCTGCATCACATAGCATATTTTTACAGGCATTTATGTACTGTTTTCTATTTATTGAAAACAGGAAGCTGGACATGTTGACACACATTTCTTCTGCGTACCAAAAAGCGATGGCATGTGCAGGTTTAATATATAACTGGAAACAACCTTGTCTTGTGAGTGCCCAGTATCTGGGACATTCATATGATTTTGATGACGGAAATGTAATTTGGAGCATATTTCTCCCGATGCTTCTGCCAATGACTTGTTCACATATGAATGCTGCATTTTTTATCTGAGCTTCACAAGATAATAGGAACCAGTTAGCAGATGAATGTTCATCGAAAAGAGTCATTCCACCACACATCAGTTCTTCGGAGGTATTTGACTTAGTCAGCAGCTTTGATATAGTGCTTAGTGTATACTTTTTGCGATATGTTCCATTTGAAAGGAAAAACATTTCCGTCTGTGTTAGGGAAGATATGTTGTGAAGCCACTCAGAATAAGTAACAGGATCACCAGTGATCCATGTAATACGACCTTGCTAAATTATACAAAAACGGCAGAAAAAAACAAGCATGAGTAATCTTTTATATTAATCCCTTTTCTTTACTGAAGGTCCAAAAAAGCTCTGATAGTAAATGCTATATTTGTGAATGTATGTGCTTATATTTTTCGTACATGTAAACCATTATATAGACAATAGTACGGGAACCTACATGGAATTCATTATATAGACAACCTATGCCTTCGCAGCCCAGATAAATGCTTTGAAGCCATACATGTACACCAGAAAATTAAATATTGTGGGAAATAGACACACAACCTTGGCCTGTTGTGTTTACTTTCACAGGTAATAGTCGCAGTTTTTGTATATTTTTTCATGCTTTGCTCACCCTGAACGATTCATCACATATAGTGTTGAATACCTTTTCCATTTTATGTTTGCTATTTATAGCTCTTACAGTTTGTCCACTTGACATATTTTATAAGAAAAAGACCATGAAAATACCCACATGAATTTTAACTTTTTCAATACTGCTAATGGTTATGCTGATTTTGGCTCGTGCTGTAAGCCATTTCTTCCTAGTGACTGCGCAGACTTGTGCTTGGGCATGCCAAGATAAATACCAGTGCACTAGATTCAGTTGGTTTTGTTGCAACTTTGAGATTTGTTGCCTATAAAGGCCCCGACACTTAATGCTTGATGCTGAAAAAATTATCGTCCTTACTTCAACAATGATTTTTAACATTGACCGTCACTCACCCTTATCCCATAAAATAGAAGGGTCTTCACTTCACTATCTTTTATCACTGATCTCCAAACCTACCTTTATTTTCCTTCAGCATTTATGGGGCGTACAGGATAACTCAGTCCTAATATGTCTTTTTTCTGCCAATAGAATGATACGATTTACATGTCAATATTAGGAAATGTGTATCTGCATGTATACTGGTGTGTCCATCATCCTATTTGTTATAATAATTTGAAAATTTTCCTCCCATTTCTTATTCTATAAGGACGCAATCGTTATTAGTTTGTACCTTGCCTCTTTTTTCTCACCATATATTGCTTACATATTGATGTAATTGATGGATAATAATATTTTCACGCTATTCATATATTCTACAATATAATGAACTACGTGCAGACTAATTGTCATATAGGTAACTAGGTCTACACGATTAGCTAGTCAGTCTGCTTGAGCCCCATACTCTTACTGAAAGAAACATTTTTTATGTAAAACGCGATTGTAACAACAAGCATATTATAAGTTATCAATTGTAAACCTTTAAAATATTTTCATGATAAGCTGAGCTACTTAAATACTCCAAAGGTGGACGAAAATATGTTGTGACCAAAGCTGATGTCAATGGGGGCACTTGTAGAGTCTAAGTCACTGTTCTGTATTTGGTAAGTTTTTTAAAAATTTAAAGTGAACACAAATGTTCTTCTTGCATGTTAGCATACAATCGTTTTCTCGCCAAGCAAATATGTAAAAGTCAAAGCTAATATTGCAGGAGTGGGCGGGGCACATTAGGCATATTTATGAGGAACAACAAGCTACTGTTTAGTTAAGACCTAGACATTATTTTTTTGTGATGGAGAAAACCTTCTATTAATCGTCATTATCAATCATAATCACAAAGAATTGCCCATGATTAAACTATTGGATCATATACGATTTACCTTTTAGTGAATTATGCATTTTGTGTCTCATATGGAATCAGTATTAGAATGTTGTGTGTAGGCACTCAAATATTACTGCAGCAGCGACAATACGAAAGGGGCATGCAGAATAGATCAGCTCTAGATTTATGTTCCTTTACCTGGTCAGTTTACTCAAAACAATCGGCACATACTAACCAACAATTGATGCCTTTCCACATTATTCACTGCATGGTGCATCAGACCCTACTTCCTACATATTTAGATTTACAAAAGTTCAGTTGGTACCAACTTCAAAATTCTATTACATTTTACCAAAAAAAATTATCCCTGGATACAAATTCGCTTCCCACAGAGGGATCTATATTATCGTTTCAAATAGTCTGCATCACTTTAACCTAAATTGATGCTTAATAGTTTCGTATGAAGAAATGAAGGCTTTTAGCCTGGCTAAATTGTTATGTAAAACAACACAGAAACACGTTGAATCGGATTGTTCTGATTTCATGGATATTTCCCAACAATGCACAGAATATCGCATGGATGCTGATACTGAAAATAAAAAGGTAGGTATTGGTTTGCAAGAAATATAACACACAGAATTGCAAATCAAAGTCGGAAAATTATTGCAGCATATATAGTTCTTTTTTGTCTTTTCATGGATCATTATGTCTTTATCTATACTGTTTAAAAGAAAATGGTACGTGTTTTATCACTTTGGTGTTTCTGATGTAATATGTGGACGACAAAATATCTGTGGATGTACGTGCATGTAAACTAAGATAAAGCAATGCCACAATATGTTTGAACCTCTAAATTTTATTATATTGGGCACTATACATGTACTGTATTGTAAGGAAACCATTGAATCTCTTTGAATTTCTGGCATTTCTGTGGGTGGTTCGCTCATAGAAGTGATAGTTATGTATGTTTTATTACTTTTCAGCATCATTGTAACGAGCTTTTGTTGTGTCCACGTTCACATATAAATTGCAATTGCAGGTAGCAGTGACGGCAGCAGAGGTAGCTAGACACTAAGGGATGCCATGAAGTGCATGATGGAAGAGCTGACAAACAATCAGGTTGCCCATGAAACTGAATTGGAATGGCCCAGGAAAGAGTGTTTCTGCAAAATGAAGACTTGTGGTATCGTAAAAAGTTAGTACCAGTTGCCCACGATGTAAGAGCTGTTCTGCATAACTGTATGAGTGAAATTTGGAGGTGCAACAAGTTTATGCTTTTTTGTAGCAAATTTGCATTGTAAAAGCTGTTTTAAGTGAATAAAGGGTTAATTATCATGTGACATCTTTTTAGTTAGTCGGTTTGGCTGAATAGCTTGTGCAGAAGAATAGGGCAAGAGTAGCAATCGTTTATAATTTTCTCATACTAGACGTTTTCGTAGAGTTAAATCAATGGTGTTAAATAAACCACACATTCACAGAATGAAATTTGTGAATATACAAAATTGTTATTTCCTTGTTTAGTATTCTACATTTGTGTCACTGAAGTGGATAATACAGGACCTATAGTACAGTAGAGCAGGAATTATGTAATTTTGCAGTGGCTTTATTCTCACGTTAAATGCAAAAACCATGAATTTATGAAGAACATTGTGAATACTTGTAGATTTAGTAATATATATGTTCAAATCACTAAGTTAATGCATAGACTCTACTATATTTTCATGACCATAGATTATGAATATTGGTTTATGCCCTCATTCATAAATTCAAAGCAGACAATACACATGTACATTACTAGTAAGATATATGTACAAGCTCACAGAACAGAGAGGCTATCTGTTTCATGTTTAGATTTTGCTGAGTAATCTGTAAAATGATTTGTGTACCAAGTTATGATGCATGGCTCACATGTATATTTGAGAATGGATCTCGTTTGTGAATAGTTATCATTTTTATTGTGTTTCAAAAGCAATGCATAAGATCCAAGAAACATGAGACATATATGAAGTTGAGCACCAGTGACAGGTAGCTCGTTTTTGATAGGTGCTGCTTCCCCAGAAGGGTATAGGAAAGCAAGAAGTCAAAGAGCCAAAATGGAAAGCACGGATCTGTGAACAATTAAGTACAGCAAACAAAGGCTTATAGAATTGATTTGTATTACTGCAAAGTCGCTAGTAAACAAAAGAATGACCATATTTATGTGGCGAGGTACTATATAACCACCAACTAGTACTGCTGGTGGCAGCCAATGGCAGGCCACTATAGAATCGCAATGGCCACCTGCTAATGTTGCTATTGGTGGGCCTCAAATAGATCACAGGCAGCTTGCAAGCTGGTTTTGTTATTGGTGCAAAAAGGCAGAAAATATGTGGTACTGTTGCTCCTGTTGGTATAAAGGTACTAAAAGGTCAGATTGGTCATAAATAGTTGGCTTGTATACCATTATGCTCTCAAAGATAGCTGCTGATGAAACTTGTAATACTGGCCCAATATCAATGCATTTTATCAGTCTTTTAATCCCCACTGTGCAGCTAGGATATATACCTACGCTTACTGACACGAAAGTATCTAGGCCCACAGTGATGCTTTTGGCACCCAGGCTTACCTGTAAGTTCTGGATAACTAAATATAATTTCTGCAATAAGCGTCCATGCTAATAAACTAGGCAAAATTAATAACCCTTCACTAAAAGCAATTCTTATATAAAAAAACACACACATATTTTGAATGTATTCAATGTTTCTTTTATTCTGTATACACTTTAGAGTAGATCTGTAGAGGAAATTCTGATCAAATGAAGTTACGCTTCATTGCACAGTGTCATTAAGCAGACAAAGTCTGAATCACAAGTTCGCAAGAGTACCTGTAGAGTGCTCAAACATGCATATGAACTGAGTGTAGAGTCTCATCAGAAGTTATCACAGATGGTGCTTGGTTGCATCAAAAGTTATCACAGGCTGTACTTAAAGTTAAGGCATTTTCTGAGTTCAATAGAGCAGAAATTGACTCATTACTGTGTCACATAAAGCACCTTTAATTATGCTACACATGTACGGACATGTTCTCTTGTCCACTGCAACCAAGCAACCTTGTGTCGTGGCGTAAGAAGTGGCTTTTCACCATGTTCCGGGACCTTAAACCAGCAGCATGCAGTCTGTTACGAACAGTCTGGGTGGACATGCATCTTTGGTGAGAATTGGCTCTCTCCAGCTGGCTCTGAATATCAGGACCTGTGTGGCTCCTACTCCTCAGTGCTGCATTGACGATGAAACGGTCTTGTTGCCTGGTGGTCAGTTTTGGCCTTCCTGGGCGTGGTAAATCTGCAACATCTTTTGTGTTTCGGTATTTTCTCAACAACTCATTGATGGATTTGTGGTTCACACCCATTGCCTGTGCGACAGCTCTGCAACTTTCACCGGCTTCAATGCGACATATGGCTCTTGCCCTGTCCATTTTGGATAGCCTTGGCATGGTGATGTTCACAGTTTGACCAGTGATGGCGAATCCATAACTGACAAAAAAACCCAATGCCTTTATACCCATGATTGGTACAGTTTCTGGCCACATTACACAGGTATGGTGAGAAAAATCAATGGTCAGGAGGGTCCTAACAGGGACAGGATAGACCACTCATGATCCTTTCTGCGAAGTGCACTTTTTGACTTTGTGTCACATTCAGCCCATGTGCAGTCAAGCATGTGCTCCAACTCTGCTCATCTTTACACATGATGTAATCAAAGGATTATGCTACACATACATATGCGTATCTTTAAATTACCTAAAAAAGTATGGGTACACCATTAAATTATTTAAACGGAGGGTTATTAATTTTGCCTAGTTTATTATATTTATGTTGAGGATACCTGTAAGTTATGGATAACTAAATATAATTTCTGCATTAAGCGTTCATGAAAATATTATGTTTATGTTGAAGATATACATAACTGAGATTAAGTTCTACTAATCATGCATCTATGTTAAGTTGATGAAACATAACTTTTTAAAGTTGAAAAAGTCAGATTTTCAGACCTAATCCTTTTGAAACAGGCGATTTTATCTGCAAAGCAGGGTATTCTCTAACTAAAAATCCAAAAAATATGGGGACTTTTAAAAATTTATTTCATTAGGAATACAATAGAACCATTTTGAAATTGTGCTACGTATTTTTACAAGGAAATAATCAAAAACAGTATGAAACACAATGCTTTCATTCTTACTGTCTTAACAATTAAAGAAGAACAAACATTTAACTTTGCATTACGCAGTAGTACATCCACATACCATCCTAAATATATATACTTCGACTATCTTTGCAACAAGAAAAGTAATTCAGAGAGCTCTAAATCTGGTTTTTGTGAAAAATAGTCACTTGTAAATAGGAGTCCTCAAGAAATGTAAACACTTCTCGCTTCCATAAGCCTTTAAAAGGTCGGATTTAAAATCATCTAAAAATACTTTTTTTTTATCAGATAAATCCTGAGGCAAGGTTGATAATGTATGTGACAAGCTATTGACAACATTCAATATTGTCATTTCTATCGCGAGGGGCCTATATATACAGATTGCAACGTTTTGGCTTAAACTCTCCAAATATATCAATAAGCTGACCTTCCCATAATGTATTTGAAGTATATAAGCCTCGAACTACATGTTGGTAATTTTTTATGTACATAGATTAACAGTCCACCACATGAACTAGAGGTGACACCAACCAGAATAGGAACATATTTGTTTAGTTCATACAGTCATGTAGCAGGATTGTACCTTCTAGCCAGGTTTTTTCCAGACAGATGGCAATAACTTCAATATTTTCGCTTTCTACCTCATCAAATAATGATTTTAATTTGTACAATATGCGTTTAAAACTGTATATTGAAATCAAGAACCGAAACTGTTGTGAAAAGGGTTTCATGCAATCGTTAAGTTTGTGTCACTATATGGTGCATCTGTTGCTATTGATTTAGCATTTTCACGTTTGTTGGAGTTATTAATTCAGTTATTTAGAGTATACCTTGTGCTGGTGCCAAAGACAAATTCACAAGAATGTCTGAGCACATAGTGTGGTACAATATAAGTGAAAAGAACGTGAAAGGTTCTAGTGAGCTTATCGCCACCCTGTATTAATTGTAGCTGACACATGAAAGCATAGGGTGACTAAGTATAAAATGATATTGGTGATTTTCCATTGATATAATCAAAGTTCGAATAAAACAAATTAACTAGATAAATCCAAATTAACAGAAGCACTGATCTGTATATATCTGACAAAAGATGATATGAAAAAAAGTCTGATAAATCTGAAAAAGAAATTGTGAACTATACAAGTAATAACAACAAACAAAGGGGAAGTTACTACATACATTTGACCAATATGACAAAATTTCAAGAAGTTCACAATTGTACAGTAGTACATATTCCTGCATTTGTTCAATGTAAACATCTGAATGCAGCATTGATACAATAGCAGAGACTGAAAATATCTTTGTATCTGAGGCCCAATCACTATGTATCTGAAATTTAGGTCTCACAGAAGGGAGCAAGGGTACATAACATAGAAACATAACATGTCCTTCCATAAAATTAGTCTTTGTAGACTTAACGAGTACCAAAAATGCCTAGAATGAAGCACTTTCTGAGGGAAGCTGCTACTTTTGACGGTACCTGAATCAAGTCAGGAAACAGACGTTTTCCTTCACTTTGTATTGTGTACTTGCTAACTGATATGTGGATATATAATAAAGTTGTTGCTATTCCTAGCTTAAATTTCTAGATTTTCACCTGGCTTGTTTGATGACTGGAAGGTTTGGATAATGGATGGTTCCTGATTTTTGGTGCAGCTTCTCTAACATTGTTGAAAACTGTTGTCTGCTAGTGTTGTTTGTGGCAGTCATTATTTCTACCTTGTCAATATGTCATCTTATCCTCTTTTAGATGTTCAATCACACATGGGCCCCTCGTGCCAAACATTCCAGTAACTCTCCAGTGCTGAAGGTATCCCCCCCCCCCAAAAAATATTCACTTCTGGGAACAAGTTTGCACATATACATGTATAATAACTTACATCAAAATTAACTTGTCTTGTTACTAAAGAGGGTATCCATGATCGATAATTGATAAATTTATAGATGATATCAAAATTAGAAACAGATTCATAGAAAATACCAATATGCACCTCTAACACAAGTGGGCACCGGGCAATTTAGCACTAGGGACGCATGTGTGATGAATAATGTATTGCTTGATGGCTGTTTATGTCTTGCTGTAGTGTCAGGTGATGTTCATGTTGATGGACTTGTCAAGATTTGGATGGTTTTCAACTTGGACAGATTTTCGATTGTGACATTAACACGTAATGGACTTACTACTATTTTGTAGAAATTGCTAAGCAATGAGTTAGGAAGAGTTGTGTTGTGACAGAGCTGTAGTGCGAAAACTGGAGTGCAGCAACACGTGCACTTCAAGCACATCGTAAATATACCAAGTAAATCCAATTGAAGCAGTTGGTAATTCTTTTAATGCTTAAAGATGACTTTACACATGCATCAAAATGGGGAGTGAGGTATGTACACCCTGGCGTGAGGATATTAGTCAAGTTCCGGAATCGGAAATGGTGATCCCGATTGTACTGCCTTTACGATAACTCACTGTATGAAGTTACATTGGTCCATGAATCTTCAGTTGGAGAAGCCAGCTTTCCATGAGGAGGTATTATATGCCCTTGTTCTGGGACCAGGTCCTCTAATCAAGTCCATGTTAAGGATTCACCAGGTTCGATAACCCTTCAGGAACAACTCTGTCAGGCACTACTTTTGGTGCGGTGCCTTCAATAAGCACCAGGATCAATTCTGTTAACAATCAAGGGCTTGATTGTTGTCATTATGTTTGGTAATCAAACAATCAACTCCTCTCTCAGGTGTAAGGGATACTGGGCACAAAAGGCTATATGATCCTCTCATGCATTGCAGACAATACAACAATATACGTATATTCTCATAATAATTAGATGTTTAATATATATGTTTCATTAAGTTTGGACGTCTTGTAGACCAACTGAGCCGCTGAGCCGGAGAAAGGCATATGTAGCTTTTCTGTTGCCATATGTATGGTCAGTAATATCTTCTTCATGACAAATTGCAACAATGTGCAAGCATTTGTCTATGCTTTGCTCAGAATAAAGGTGCTTAAGGTAGCGGAGGGGATTGAGCCGCGCGCAGCGGTCCCGCGACTTTGACGTTGCATAGATGAACTATGTTTCACATTTCACCCACAAAACCATACATTTTATTCATTGTTCAGACATCTAAATTTGTTAGAAAGAAGTTTCATATCGATACGATGATTTTTAAGGGTTTTATACGCCCGTTTACAAGAGGGTATCAGATTTGACATTTTGTCAGCATTTCTTTAAAAATAATCGATGCAAAAGTGTATTACCTATGTAAAATTAAAGTATAGACCAATATGCAGGAACCGTATTTTTTGTTTACAAATAAAATACATAATAAAAGAATTATCGAATTCCCTGATCATCATTTTAAACATCAACAGTTACTTCATTTTGTGAGCTACAAAAGTCTCGGAAGGAGACATCTGACGGAAAAACAAAAAAAAAAAACAAAAACAAAAAAAACGGTTCCCAGATAATATATTTATCTTTCAAAAGACGATTATTTGAAGCAGATCGATCGATTAGCTTTTTATTGACGCTTTTCACAAAATTGATTCCTAAGCAGAAAATTTAATTCCGAGAAATCGGCGTTGAAAGATTTGAGGCCCTTGTTTCGCACATTGTTGGCCATAATGACAATACAGCTTTCCAAATGCGGCCCGTTTTGGTCTCAGTACTTCGAAGAAAAGTCAATCAACATCTTTGATGTGTAGTTGCCAACATACAATGATGGTTATTGGCTTACAAATGCAGCTATTTACCCGAATGACATCAAATGCAGCCAGACTCGAAAGCTTGTCGGTCGGGTTTCCACGCGAATGGGACAGCTTCAAAGGGGGATTCGAAAGCGGATTAGCCACGTGACCCGAAGGTGCCATCACCTTGACCGTAGCAACATTGTTTGCATATTGCGCCGCTTGAACAAACGGGTTGCAGCATCACAGCTTGCTCTACTCAGAAGGCTGCCCGGTAGGCAGGAGTTGCTCACTCACTTCTCATCACGTTGGATCAAAGAACAACATGGCTTCATTAACGGCCTGGAATGGGACATTCGCCATTCAGTGTCTTGGACTACTTGCGACCTTACTCGCTTGGTCTTGACGGAGAGAGGTCTATGTCGTTCTGAATGTAGCTTATAAATGCTAGATAGGCGGTCAACATGGATGATCGTGATGTAACATTTAAGACAATAGTCCTGTTACTGATAAACAAACACTCCCAGGATAAATTATACTTCAAAGAAGAAGAAAAAAAAAAAAAAAAAAAAAAAAAAAAGCGAACGTTTTATATGTGTTGAGAATCCATTAGTTTAGTGCGTACTTGGGTAAAACTTTCTTGCCTGCCAAGACGGACTGTGTTTGCTTACCTGGTGACACGCACTTCAAGCGCAATTTAAAGATTACGTGGAGCGAGTCTGTCTGGCAGTCAAGAAAGTTTCCAATTCCCACAAAATTGAGAAAGGGATGGGCATCGTGAGGGAGTGTGTTCTTAGTGGCCTTGGCTTGTGCGTTTTTTTTTGTTTTTTTGTTTTTTGTTTGTTTGTTTTTTTTTTGTTGCCGGGAGCACAATAGAATACGCCAAGCCTATTTCATTGGTTCCTCCACATATGAGCGCCTTCCTTGTGATAAAGAATGCTGTTCACTTTGCCATGTTTTTCTCGCGTATTGCCATTCGAAACCTTGCCACTCATGTAACATATTTTTTATTTTGTGGAGATAACTAGCCCACTGAAAGATAGTTGGCTCACCCTTGAACTGCAATAAACTGATCAAGACACAAAACCGAAACTTCCTGATGGGTGAGTGCGGGCGGGTGGTATCGGAACATGCCGCGCACAGTGAGACAAAATAATTTTATATGACCGATCAACCATCTAAAAGCAGAGTGCAGAGTCGTTTTTCGCAGTCATTTAACAGTAATGTGATTATTTTATCCCCCTGATGGTCAAATTTTTAAAGCTTTTTTTGCTGTCCCCTCGCTCAGTGTACTTCGAAACACCCCCGTATGCAGTGGGCAAGTCCGTGCATGTGCAATGTGCCAGTCTTCCAGTTCCACAAAATGCGACAGCGCTATAGACTATACCAGTTTTAGTGGAGGCGTGTGCTTCATATAAATTTACTTCAAGGTTAGCATTTAATGCTATTCACCGTTTCACATTCAGGTAAAGGCAGATATAATTATTGAAGGCAGATATAATTATTTACGCTGAATCGAATCCCCGCTTTTCTAGTTTGCGGCATATTTATAGCCAAGTGGTCCAGTGTTAGGACTCCTCGATCGTCATGTGTATTTTTTGCCAGTAAACATTAAAAGCAAATTGGTCGTGGATAGGGCAAGACTGTAGAAAGGGTTGTAAGCCTTTATAATGTATACAATGCCATGATTCTGAGTAACGATTTAAGCATAGGTTGAAATCGCCTTCATTGAAAACACACTGAGGCTCACGTCCATCGCCAGGTGCCGTTTTGACAATCGCCACCTTTTATCGTCCCTTATTTTTTAAATTTTTTTATCACACTCTGAGAAGGAAAACATGAGCCCATCGATTTAATTATCTACATGGCCATTTGATCACCACATCAAACGAATTAATCAGTCCTCATCTTGTCAAGCAGTTTATACAAGAATTGGTAGCAGCGCACCTCAAAATGTCACAGTTGGTCGCTCGTCGTTGCCACGGTCCTGGATTGTGGAAAGCAGCCGACTGCTATCCAAACTTTGGCGGACTAATTAGCATACATTGGTAAACAGACATGCTCATGCTGCAGCAAGCTAAAATATGGTCATGTTTTTCCCTTTTTTATTACATACATTTTGCTTTTTTAGTATTCATGTTTTGTTTTCAAGTTGAAATGAGAGTAATTAAAAAAAGTACACACATATATGTATATATATATATATATATATATATATATATATATATATATATATATATATATATATATATATATATATATATATATATATATGTCCAGGATCGAATCCACCAGTGAGTCCTGAAATAGCAGAAATAAAAAGTTATAATTTAAGCTGGTCCTAACAGGTTGCTCATTTTCTTTTTAGAAATTGCTCCAAAATTCACGGAAGGGGTTGTCAGCACAAAAATTCAATGAAACCATACCTGGATATGATATTTTTCTTTTGATGTTCATTGATTTTAATGTGATGGGACAATTCGTTTGTTTGTGAGGCGAGATACAAATCGCATAGGTTGAGCACAAAACAATTCAGAAAATATCACGTTAAAAGAAAATGTTGCTAATTCTTTTCCATTTATGGATGTGTTATGAAACAAACTCACTTCTGTCCTGTGCTTTATTATTGTTTGAAATAGACATGTGTGGCTTGACCTCTGTGATGTTGTCATTAAAAAAGTATATTTTATGGCTTACAACTGGATTTTTTTTAACTTCCCAACATTACACGTAACCACACTTAACTTGTTTGGGTGTGGATTCATATGTGGCTTTCCATATTTGGGGTCCAATAAGTGGATTGTGCTTATTTGTTTTCAATAGAGAATTTCAAACTAGCCAGAACAATGGTAAGTGATTAGTCTGGACTTGCCCAATCTTCCATCCACAGCTATTGGTTTCCTGTTCCCTATGAGTGATCATTTGCAGTGGCTCACCTGGTTGCTAGGGGTCATGGACTAATGACTGTGCAAACAATGATATGGTTAACTATCGTGTCCATGTAAACAAACCCCATGTGGTCAGCACTGTTGACATTCTTCAGTGTAAATAAAAGTTTGGAGTTCAAATTTCTCATGTAAATTTTATGTTCACACATTCGAGTTTTTGGAAGCATGTAATTTAAGTGTCAAATTATTAAAAAATGGGAACAAGGCCATGGGCCTAAAATATAATCTGTGGCGGCACACTGACCAGTTGGTCAATGGGTATTTTTGGTACACTCATAACTGTGTATGTATTTAATGCACCTCCATAATATCCTCCATTTTAGCAAGTTTTTTTTGTGTGTTGTACGGAAGATTGACAACCAAGCCTCCTAAAAGCTCACCCTGACTAGCAGGTCAGCTGAGCTAAATCATATCATACATACACTGGAGCGCGACCATTTGATCAAACTTGGTAGAGATACAGACACGGTACATTGCCACTAAGTTTGAGGTGAATCTGACCGACACTTTCTTTGGAGAAGTCCAAAATGTGAATTAGCATTAGAATGCCCATTGACTTGCATGGTAAGCTGACAATAGGATAGGTGATTTTACCAATAAGGAGTCCACACCAAACAAATAAAACCCATCAAAACAACAAAAATCACTGGAAAATGACCATTTGAACATACTTGGTAGAGATCTGCCCAAGGTACATTGCCACCAAGTTTGAAGTGAATCTGGCTGACAGTTTTGGAGAGGGAGTAAAACAAGAGGGCTGTGTGAACAGCCCATGCTCAGCTGATCTTGACATTCATCACACTTGCAGCTCTACGAACTTGAGAAAGGATCAAGGTCACCCATGTTCTGAGTAAGTCTGACCATTATAAAAGAACACTAACATGTGCAACATCAAGGTTCAAGTAGTTCTCAAGTTATAATGAAGAGTAAAATTCATGTATGTTGCACTGTGACCCGAGAAACAAGGTCAAAGTCATTCATGTACTATCTGAGCATGACCTTCATACAAAAACATTAACATGTGCAGCATCACAGTACTAACTCAAAACAGATCTCAAGTTATCAAGTAAACAGTAAATTTCATGTCAGTTGTCCTGTGAATTAGCATAAGAATGCCCATTGACTTACATAGTAATCAAAAGCAAAGATGCATTGACCGATAAGTACCCAAGTTGAAAACACTTAAAAATCAGGAATCTAAAGCAGTGCCACCTAGTAAACAACTTTGTTTCACCCTTCCACAAGAACATATCCATCACATTTCAGCTTAATCTGAGTGACGATTCGGAAGAACAAGCGAAAGATAGCAAAACCATAAAATTCATAAAAAAAAGACAGAAAATTGCAGCGCCACCTGGTGAACAAATTGGGAACTACGTGTCCCTGGGAGTGTCTATGTACGATATAAAAAAATTGGGTGAGCAGTTTCAGAGGTGAAGAGTTCTTTAGGTTTGCCCCAAAAAAGAACAAAAAAATTCATAAAAATTCCAAAAATCAATAGAGCGTGACCATTTGAACATACTTGGTAGAGATCTACACAAGGCACATCCCCACCAAGTTTGAAGTAAATCTGGCCAAAATTATTTAAGGTTTAACCATTACAAGAAATTCCCATCTTAAACTTTCCTATTAAAACTTTTGTAAAGATTTTTTTTTTAAAAAATCATAAAAATCCAAAATTCATTGGAACATGACCATTTGGACAAACCTGATAGACACCCACCCAAGGTACACCCCCACCAAGTTTGAAGTTAATCTGGATGATGGTTTTGGAGAAGAAGTCGAAAATATGAATTAGCATTAGAATGTCCATTGACTTACATAGTATCAATAGGAAAGCTACATTGACCGATAAGTACCCGAATTGAAAAAAAAAAAAATGCTTAAAAATCAGGAATCTGCAGCATTCCCGTATAGTGAACAACTTTGTTTGACCCTTCCACAAGGAACATATCCACCATGTTTCAGCCTAATCTGAGTGACGGCTCTGGAGAAGAAGTCGAAAATAGCTATAACACACAAAAATTCATAAAAAATTAGAAAAAAATTGCAGCGCCACTTGGTGAACAATTAAGAACAAGGAGTCCCTAGGTGTCTTCCCGTGTGATATCAGACCAATTGAGTAAACGCTTTTGGAGAAGCAGATTTTTTAAGATTTGTCAAAAAAAGAACAAAAAAATTCATTAAAAATCCAAAAATCACTGGAGCATGACCATTTGAACAAACCTGGTAGACACCCACCCAAGGTACATCCCCACCAAGTTTGAAGTTAATCTGGATGACGGTTTTGGAGAAGAAGTCGAAAATGTGAATTAGCATTAGAATGTCCATTGACTTCCATAGTAATCAATAGGAAAGCTGCATTGACCGATAAGTACCCGAATTGAAAAAATCGTTAAAAATCAGGAATCCACAGCATTCCCACGTAGTGAACAACTTTGTTTGAGCCTTCTACAAGGAACATATTCACCACGTTTCAGCTTAATCCGAGTGACGGTTCTGGAGAAGAAGTCGAAAATAGCTATAACACACAAAAATTCATAAAAAAATAGAAAAGAATTGCAGCGCCACCTGGTAAACAAATTAAGAACTAGGTGTCCCAGGGAGTGTTTCTGTGTGATATCAAAGTAATTGGGTGAGCGGTTTCAGAGAAGATTTTTTAAGATTTGCCCAAAAAAGAACAAAAAAATTCATTAAAAATCCAAAAATCACTGGACCATGACCATTTGAACAAACTTGGTAGACACCTACCCAAGGCACATCCCCACCAAGTTTGAAGAGGATCTGACTGATGGTTTCGGAGAAGAAGTCGAAAATGTGAATTGTTGATGGATGAAGGACGGACGGACGGACGGACGGACGGACAGACGACGGACGGAGGACCATAAGATAAGCTCAGCTGACTGACAAGTCAGCTGAGCTAAAAATGTGAATTGTGAATGGACAGAGAGAACCAATGGTTGACTGAGCCTTCTAAAATCTCAACCTGACTGGTAGGTCAGCTAAGCTGAAAAGCCATGTTACAGGTGGTAACTTTATTCAGATAGTACAGAAAAACATGATCATATTCATTACTTCCAAACCCAACAATGACAGCGAAGATATTCCAGACTTGCCAAAGCATCAACATTTCTCTTCCAATACCAATGTGAAGAAACAGAACTTAAAAGTAAGACTGTAATGTCATCCGATATCAGCACTTATACTCTGCGGACTCCTGGCCAGGTAAGTAGTGTTCGTGAGGCCTAAAAAAATGACATGTTTCCTGTTGCAGGGAAGCACAAAATTAGAGTAGGTAGGTTAACAGGTAGGGATTTTTTAAAAAAAAAATATTAACTGTGAATCCCTTAATCACAATGCGATTTGATGTACTTAAGTTGAGTTATCTGACATCAACATTCTATTAAACTAAAAAAAATATATTTTATGCTTTTCTGACAAATTCTTCAAAACTATAAACAAAAATTATTCTTGAAACATTACACTGGCACTGCATCTTTTTGATAATGCAAACAAAATTTCACAGAGGCAATTAACTTTCAATCTATTTAAATATATTGTAAGTTGTATATTGTATTGGTTGATTGTTTTAAAAGTATATGTATCAGTGTCGGGCACCCTTGCATTTTAATTAAATAACAACACTAAACTATGGCACTTCAAATTTATTACAGAATCACTTCAAATTATCTTTGTCTGGCATTCTTTCTTCGTTGGGTAAAAGACAGTGCAAGATGAAAAATGATTCATGTATGGACTTGTGCATGTCAATATGGCTGTCTGCCAGAGTTGTAAATGAAGAAATATGTTAATCTTTTTCACAAACTCATTATGATATGTAAACCCTGCCGTCTTGTAATTCAACCCCGAATTTCACGATCTATTGACATTTGTGGGGGGCCTCCAGTATTTTAATTTATGTAGATGTACTTCTTATTTCAATTCCATTAAATTGATTCAATATTCTATATCCCAAAGGGAGCCCCACGGCACCCAAAAATATAGATCGGCTTTCGCTTTGCAGGGCGTACGCTGGGGCCCCATTTGGGTTGTGGTGAAGTTGCAATCCTTTGAACACTCTACCGGTCCCACAACACTTCAATTTTTCACATACCAAAGCAAAATATATTACTAACATTGTCTTTAAACAAATCCTAACTGATAATACATTAAGGCGTCTTAAACATTCTAAGAAAAGTATTGACGAACATCGCCGCAAGGTTGACCTTGGCTTTAATGCCACACACAGGCGCAAAATAAATACACGTGCGGCACCGAACTGTGATTCCCTAGAATAGGTTCCAGACCACAATTGTGATTGGCTGGTTGCGCATCCCAACGGAGATAGTCCCTAATTGTGAAAATACTGTGTTTTCAGCATGCTGTAGCTTCTGTTTACATAAAGTTAGCTAAGTCAGGTTTGCTGCATCGAAGAGTTGCTTCATTGTTGGTCATATAGGTGCACTGTCTTCCAGGCCAGGTGGGAACTTTATGGTGGGGCAGGACGATGATGTGACTCTGGCAAGAGCACAGTTCATACACCTGTATAAAGCTGACATCCAGGTGTTGTTTCGTATTTAAATTATCACAAATTAACGAGCTGGGAATTATATGACAAAAATCCATCCATGTTTTTCTGACATTTTATCTGTTAAATGCCGTTCACGGAATTGTAAGATACCAAAATGCTGATTTTTTAGACTGAACAATGCTAATATGAAAAATAGAAGGATTTATAACTGTGGTCTGTGGCCAATATGACAGATTCTGTCATTCTATGCGGAGAGTGCTTTGATATGCCTTCTGTAACTTGAGTCTTTATTACTTGTCCATGCAATTGAAAGATTTTGACACGACAAACACCAGATTCGTCCTCGTGCAAACAGATGACTGTACATCTCTATTTGTATATCCAGATGAGTGAACTCGAGAATTTGGGTTAATTCATTCTCTTTTCAGGGTAGCGAAAGTCCAACTTTCCGTTCTGTTTTGCGGTAACATGTGCCGAAGTTTTTTTTTAACAAAATCTGCCTTAAAGCTGTTAACTTAGACAATAGTAAAGTTATATTTGTTTTCATATACCAGCACGTATTGGAACACAAAGGCCTTGCGGTAATGCTAAAATGCAATTGTTTCCCAAGGTGGTGATGTGGCACGACTAAACTGCACACGCAACAGGTGATCACTTTATATTGGGAAAGTTCCTTCCTCTCCGCTGGCACGGCCGTACTTGCATCTCGGTTGGATAATTAGGCACTTCAATTAGAAGACTTGTGTACACACCAATACGAAATAGTCTCTTATTAAAAGATACAACCCAAAATTAACTAAAACGACAAGCAGCTAAATTTACCTCACGACACAGAGACACATTTTTTGGGTGAAACAATCCCCTAATTAGCAACAAGTGTATATTTTAAGACCTGTGAGAGTGGTCTTTGACCCATATATCAACTTCCCATCAAGTTTTCCACCAAACTGAAATGTTGTGGCCTTTAAAAATATTCTTTTCCTGCTTTCCACACCCACAATCTCAACAATTGGGACTGAAACCTCAAATTCCCGTTTAGAAACCTGGATATCCCAATTTTTTTTGGCATTGCCAAGCAATACATGAACAAAGATGGCCGCCAAAACTGGTTGTCATATCTGTGGCTTCACCATGGATAAAAAGTGAGTAGAGGTTATCCAAAGGTGCTGCCTACAGATCTGCCACCTTAAAAAGGAAAACAGCTTGATCAGTCATATATTCGGCATGTACAATATATCTTACAACTGCACTAACTCAATCGGTTGATGAAAAAACAAATCTAGTTCCCGCTAAATAAGTACTTGGAATGTAGACAGTAAGAAAATAACATTTTCAACGGGGAAATAGAGACTATTTGAGAAGTCATGCAGGGATTGAGTTAAGAACTTTGCGTTGTAAAATGAAAAGTGTCTTTACTTGAGCTGTTTGTTTTTTCTCCGTTGGTTTTTACGAATGGGATGTGATGCAAAGAATGACGACATTGGTCACCTTGTGATACATCAATGCCATAGATTGCAGGTATAGTATTCTTAAATGTGCATAATTCTTCTTTCTAGATTGAAATGTGGTGCAACAGTCCAAGTGATTGGTCTTCTCATGACGACATTGGTAACCTTGCCACACATCAATGCCATAGAATGCAGGTACATTATTCTTAAATGTGCATAATTCTTCTTTCTAGATTGAAAGGTGGTGCAACAGTCCAAGTGATTGGTCTTCTCCTTGCTCAATGTTAGTGCCCAAGGATGGGAGGTATTATCTTGCAGATAAACAAATATTTGTATTTGGACATTTGCACATATTTTAGGTTATCAGTTGATAGCATTCAAGTTTATATAAAGCTGATACACTTCAAAGTGGAGATATATGAAGTAGAAGTAGCACTTGTCTACGTTTGGCATTTTCCAGATTCAGTACCTTGTGAAGCATTGGATATGTCATGTTGTACTAAACATTTTAAGTTCCTTCACCGATACATTAACATAATTACAATTTTTAAAACGTTGTTTCAGTCCATATGTATATGTATAATCTGAAGATATGACACAAGAACTAATACTTCCTATTTTCTCCTGATTATAAACTTTCATATATTGACAAAAATAATATTCAGAGCAAAGTTGATAGATCAATAATGACATTCATACAATATAAACAAATGACTGGATATGTTAGCGATTTTGTAATCGAGTAATCTATTAGAATATGGAGTGTTAATTTTTAAACCTCAGAACACATGTGAAACAAGGCCGTGCAGCAAAAATTAAACTTTGTCCCTGTTAACAATAGTTACGTTCATAATTGATTGAGACTGCTGTAATTATGAATCATTATCTACAAGTGGGGACTTAAAATTATATTGTTTAAACTACCAAATCTCCGATAAAGGTCATTAAAATACACAGGATGATTCCAGTACAGGCTATTGACCTAGCACACCTAGTACTTAAGAAGCAAACTAATAAGGTGTAGATAACATCTTTACTCCATATACTTGTAGATACTTGTGCTGATTAGTGTGATAAAGTCATTTTCCGGGTATAGAGCCACTTGGTGGTTGTGCACACCTATTGTGCCATTAAAATGCAATTCCTTTTCATGATCTGGTGATTAGGTGACTCATTAGCAAAAGAAGGTCTTAAAGATATTCTATGTAAAATAGCTATTATTATTCCATTTTATTAGTTTTGAGGGGATGTTCCTAACATGCACAAGATGCCATATTTTCCACACAAGATATTCTCGAACAGTTTTGCCTTCTATATGTTACATTCAGGAAGATATAAAGAAGGCCATTCCAACAGCCGCCACACGCTCACGTTAAGGAGTTGCAAAGAAAACAAAAAGGAGATTCTTTCAGTTAAAGAACTAAAGGGAACTTGAAAACTCCAAAAGTTACTGCAACGCTTCATAGTTAATTTGTGCACCGAGGCATATTCATATCACTTTTGAACAATCAGTCATAACATCAAAGGCAGTGACTCAAGTTCAGCAACTAAGAACGCAAGAGTGGTTGTAATTGGCTTGCTATTAAGGTATGAATAGATGGGAGGAGAGGGCAAAACATTGACACTTCCCAACTTTATGTGATGAGTTATAAAGGGGCCGACTGTAAAGCACAGCATAATAGCATTGCAGTATCTTATTCTACTCTCCTTTCTAAAATATTGCCGTTAGCCCCCCAAACCATACCTTTTCTTTAAGATATGAATCTATGTTTTTATTATATGAAGAAAACAATAATCATTTTCTCGTTAGTTGAGGTGATAGGCGACATATTACAAAGGGGTTCACTTCAGAGGTTTTCTGGGCCTACAAATCATGATGTTTAACATAAAATCTTCAAATGTGGTATAATAAAACTTTGATGTAATGTCTAGGAACGGTTGGCTTGTCTTTTCTTTAAAGGCAAAAGGCACGATTTATTTTGATCAATAAAGAGGGTCCGTTTCAGTTCTCCACCTTGCATAATTCAACATCGAAGAAAACCTGCAAAAAATAAAAGTATCTACAAACGCCATATACCACTTCTAGGCAATTATGTAAATTTTTAATAGCATTTTATTTCAGCAAAATGGGTTAAACCATTTACGAGCAATCTCTCGAAAACCTCTGAGAAGCACAACCAAAATTAGAATTTGCGAGAAAATGCTGCTTAGGTCAAATTGGCTCTCTTGGAGTGGTAAACTGGCCATTGTGACAAAATATATTTACACCTCTAATCGATAGTTGTCTTGTGAGAAGTACTCTTATGATACTATACTTTTGATGTGTTGTCATGAAAAAATATCTTTTAAATCGATGTTTAAAAAGGAATCTTCGAAGTTTTCCCAGGAGAAGATCACAAAGATGTGGTTTCCTAATAGCTGGTTTCAGTTGCTAAAATAACAGATTTGGAGTGCCCTTTTTTCTCTCCCTAGCCTACTGGTCTATTGTTCTCTTCTTATCCCACTGGCCCACTGCCCTCCCCAACCAGTGAGCAGCTTGATCACTTCCCATTGCTTAGCAGACCCAAGTCTGACTGACAGCTCATTTATATTCCTTTGTAATACAAAACTATGTGGCTGTTTGGCCAAATACCATGTTTTCTTTAGTTTGAAAATTCTCATAAAAATTACAGTTTTCAAACTTAACATATGGCCATATTATAGGCTGGTACCTAATCTTCCCTATTCTGAAAAAAAACCCTAATTAAAAATTTATACTGCAAAATAGCGTTACAGACGGCCCCTTAAGACACACATGCACGGTAAGCTGTAAAATGGGAATTCCACATTGAAGATGATCGAGTCAAAAGGCTTAGTAAAAAAGAGCAAATATATGCCTTGGCAATCATATTCAACAGCTAACCTTTAAAATATGCCTGTCCAATGAACATTATATTGATTAAAAATCATCATAATAATGCACCAGCAAAAGACAGTTCCTATTAGCAAACATCTTCCTAGTTTGTACTGTGGAGCTGAAATCACACAGTCAGGACACTTTGATATCCTGTGATGAACTAAGAGAATAGTAGCATCTGGTTTCCAATGAAAAAGTAAATGGACGAGGGAAGGCTCACTTTTGAAATTTAAATATTTTGTCATATATAAAGAGTGCTCTTTCCTTCCTTTAAATTAAACACTAAAATTGTGCAATCAGGACGTTAGTTTTCAGACCATATATCTTTATGTGTTCTTATGTCAAATCGGAATATACTGAGTTATAGTGTGTTGTGTTCCAAACAAAAGGTTTACCTACTGATCATCAAACAGATTCACACAAGCTGAGAAAACAGCAATTTCAATACAGTGGCACCTGCTCCATGTGACCACTGAAAAATCCTCTGCTCTTTGTTACCACAGGTCTTGCGACACAATGGTAAATTTGTTGTTAAGGCATGTACAATGAAAGGTCACGGATTGTGTTTGGTCATTCATTTTATGAGACGGGGGCCAAATACCATTTAATATTCCATTTTGACTCAAGACGTCAGACTGAGCTTGTGGTTTTTCTTTTTGTTTTGTTTGTTTGTTTGTTTTTTTCCTCTGGGAACAAAAGATACCAGTTGAGTTGGACTCCATCCAAAACTTACTTTAGAACTTGTTTAAGTGTGTCACATTTCAGTTTTGTGATGGTACCTTGTGTTTCTTCATGTAATTTTCCATTGTGCTGCTGCCGGATTATTTTCCTTGTACATACACTCAAAGTGGCGAAGGTCAAGAGCCGCACATATCAAACAGCACTGACTAAGTCAGCCTCCTATCTTCATTTCTTGTCCTACATATACAAAACTATACATCTTTTTAATCGCAACGACGTTGAAAATCTATCTGAGAACTGAGAACTGTAATTAAAAAAAGCACCTGGGAAAGTCTGAGAAAAAGGACAGGAAAAACGCCGAACAATACCAAAAGCTAGCTCATATGTCAAGGTTTCTCTAACAATAATATGGGAATAATGTCGCAAATAGCGATGTGAAAACCAACATAAACCAAAAAAAGCAATTTGGTCCTTATGACAAAAGTGTACATTAAATGAAGACACTGTCAATTTTACAAATTCATTCCACACATATATTCATTCAGTTAATGATAACATCATGCAAAATTATGATACTACTTACATTATTAGATCGAAGACCAATAAATATGATGTTGGCTTTTAATAAGGGAACATAACGTGGTATATATCCCTCAAAGCGTACTGCACCGAAGAGATCTGATTGTAATACTTTTAATTCAAATCGGTCAGTAATTGTAACTAGCGTTGCATGGTGCTGTTGGCATATGGCACTAGATATAGCCCAGCTGATTAATGGTAAGTGTCTAAACAACATATACTCACTACAACGCCATTTGAAAGGAAAGGGGTTGACATCCGGATTACCACTTTGGTAGATTAATCCCATTACTGCTGTTTGTCTACTTCGAAAAGAGTGACCACATCTCCACAAAGTAATAATAACAGTACATTTTACAGTGCTATTTTGGATGATTACTTCTAAGTCATTGTGACTATACTGGGCAACTGGATTTACATTCATATACTCAAATATTTGTTCAAAGTATTTTAGTGCCATGAGCCTCCATTCCCAATATATACGAAACGCCAACAAGGAGATAGTTCTGAATGCGCACAGTCTGACAACAATAACTGACATGCAAACTGTACTTTTTTCATTTTGTAACGAAAACGCCAGTGGCATCCAACTGTCCTGGATAAGAATACTGGTCCCAATGCGCATGTGCAGCACAAGTTTTTGAGTGACAAAAAAGCTCCAGCGATTCATGTTGTTATGGTGTAATATGAAATGTCTTGTACTGGTATCAAGGAACCGATCTAATGGTGTATGCTTGGGTTGATACAATTCAACTTTACCTGTCATTATAACATTTGTGGGGACAAATGTGCACTTCCCGAGATATCTTGTATACTTATATATGTGGAAATGGACAATATGTTCAAAAGTAAATTGTGCACTTGAGAAGATTTCCTTTGCCATACCACCTCCAAAAAACTTTACATTTTTTTTAACAGATACATAGCAGTTACAGTTACGTGAACGCCTAATATTGTTCGTTTCAATGTGTACCACCTTGGTATAATGCCCAGCTTTCCTGTGTATAAACATGATGCGAAAATGTAAGTTATTAAATGATTCGTCCCGTTCATACAAACCTAACACGACACAGTTGTGGGAAGGAACATTTACTTGTAGACGTCCTGTGTGTATTTGTTTGTCAAATACAAGTCTTTCCCGTGGAACACCTTTACATGTCGTATCTTTAATAGACAGATTGAATGCAAGGTTTATAGTCCGCAAATAAACATATGCAATGATACATACATGTATGCCCGAAGATACAATGGTAAGAGTCTTGTTTTCTTTAATATATGGAAAATGTCTGGCTCTGGCACAAAATGGCCCTATACGCTTGACGTAGAATTCATTAGGTTGTAATGCTATTCCCATATCCCCGTCATATACAGTTACACCACCATGGCTGCAGTTTTCCACGTTTGGTCCTACCCAAACGAAGCCAGTAAATATTAGTTCTATGGATCTCTGGTTCAAATGTGATATCATTATGCAATTGATAATTGGCCCCAAATCTGTGTACTTGTGGATGTATGATTGAAACGTTACATCTATATGCTTTCTGGTTGTGATTTTTTTTAGAAGAAAATTTTTTCCTGGTGCAGTGATCATGCAAACCTGAATATACCCCTGTCGGTATTGGACATTTTCTATTGTAAACGTTATCAGATGACCTTTTGATGAGAACTGTCGATAATTGAAAAATATACACTGGTAATTCATTTTTTTTTGTCCCAAAACAGTCATATATATATCTGGTCCTTCATAAATTACGAAACTAATTTTTTGCCACAGTTGTATTTCACTATCCACCCTAATCATATTAAGAACTCCTTCATTTTGTATCACTTTCCATACAAACTTTACGTGTAAACCCTTGTATGGAAAATAGTCACAAAGTAAATTGAATGCATTTGTAATTTTAAATCGAAATGTCTTCTCATCATTCACGGACAGATATACACACAAAAAAGTGACACCTGGGACATAATAAGTAACATGATTTACAAAATGTATATACATACTGTTGTCCAAAACAGTATATACTCTCAGTGCATGCTTGCCACAAAGTCTTCCGAGTCTTTCATACTTGAGGGCACTTCCTGTGTCTAACAAATCAAGATACATGTCATTACACAATTTTCCTGTATACAAAAGATCCAGATGTAAAAGCTGAAACTTGATTTTCCACCCAACCGGAACAAGTATTACCCAACATATGAGTCGTTTGAGACGGCATTTTTGATGGGGCTCAATCAGAAATGAGATAGTGTTACATTGGTCTGTTAATAGAGTCTCCGATGACTTGCATGATCCACACACTGATTGGTCAGATCCCCCTTTATAGTGAAATGTACAGATTTTTATTCCTATGTAAAACAAACACACCTTCATGGATGAAACTACATGTGAAATCCATTTATCCCATCTTGTGAGCTTTATACACTTCAGCAAAATGGCATTGAGTACCAGTTCTATATTATTTGCTTGTATAACAGGTGTTACAAGGACAAATGACTTAAATAACACTTCCATAGTGAAAAAACTATGTGTGTCGGGTACAGTGACATTCAGACAAATATTCTTTTTATGTGAAAGTATCGTTATTGCATGGCTATTTCTAAAGTAGTCAAAGATAACAGTCTTTGTGCGGAGGCAGTCATGTTTTATTTGTACAAACAAACATTTCCAATCATCCTTCTCCTTCTTGATGAAAAACTTAACATGCAAATAAATGCCTCTTCCACCAATTGCAAACAAGTGAAAGACGAGACGGGTTTTACATACCGTACTGAAATGGGTTTTGGATAGTTCAATTGACTGTATTTGTTCTGTTGCATTGAATGCGTACCGTTGAAAAGTACATGGAAGGAAAACCGTCCCTGATCGGTTGATAATCATTTTGACACGCTGAGCTGAGGCAGTGCTTACCGTTAATATAAACGCAAGTTCTTGAAGATTAAAACAGGCTGAAACAGACTTTATTCCAAATCTTCCACGCATCATTGAATTTCAGTGCTCATTCATATTTTAACAACCTGTATCATGTATATGTGGTTCTTCCTGACTATATTGAAGCTAAGACATACATGGAGTGTTTCAGCATATACTATCATTTATACTGTGATTAAGCCTGTGGCATGGCAACATGGACGGTGCTGGAGAAAGTGTATACCCTGAAACCGAACGGTCCAAGGAAAATGTAGGCCCTTCAGCCTTCAGTGTCATGACCTACATTTTCCTTGGATTGTTGGCTGAAGGCTCTACATTTTTTCAACACGGTCCATACTTCCATG
Source organism: Hermodice carunculata (assembly GCA_964020975.1). Classification (NCBI taxonomy): domain Eukaryota; kingdom Metazoa; phylum Annelida; class Polychaeta; order Eunicida; family Amphinomidae; genus Hermodice; species Hermodice carunculata. The sequence goes on along the minus strand of OZ026626.1, from coordinate 58,959,201 downwards.
TTACAGGCTCAACCTCAGTATAACAATTTTGTCTTTGGATGTTGAAAAATCCATGATTTCCTTGCACCAAAAATGAGTAACTACGTCATGAAACGAACATTAGACATTACATCAACTTTAATGTCAGACCAAACATCAATGCAACAGTGACATAGCATTTAAATGGCAAAATAGTCCACACAGTCATAGATATATTAGCCTAGGGCGGCAAAGTTCTGGAGACATTTGTGCAGCTCTGGTAACAGTCATGTCCATTCACTATCATTCACTGACTTTAAGACAACTAATCAGGGCTAGCGATAGAATAATACTAAATAAGCATAACCCTATCGATTATTTGTCTTCATGGCGGACATGAACGTGTAATTCCTTTATGTAGCACCCTCGAAACACAGCTGGTCCAGGTGGTATGGTCACACTAGTTCGTGATATGTGCACAGTTCACAGCTGCTGTGCTTTCTCTTTGACTATAAACTACAGTACTGGTATTACTACTATCGTCCCCAAAATCTGAGAATACACCATCCAAGTCTATGGCAACCAGGCTCGGGTTCATGTTATTGAGGGTTTGCGAGGGATCTGAGGATTGTTTGGGGCTGGCATTTTGAACAGTCAAAGCAGATACACTGTCTAGATGACTAACTGACAGCATAGCTGGTACCATCACAGTGTCACTATCATTAGACATAGGCTTGGATGGAGTCCTAATACTGGCATTGTCAATAGCCATAAGTGTAGGCCTAGGGCTAGTGGCAATGGTGGGAAACATGAAAGGAACACGAAATGGGCTTATTGGTGAGCAGTCAGCATCATGTGCTGGCCTGAATGCGACAACAGCGTTGCTTGACACACCCAAAGCACTCCCTAATGTTTCATCCATTTTCATTTTTTCCCTTGAAGACTGTCTTTGGTATATTGCCAATGAATTAATATTTCTATGCCCTGACACAGACCTAATTTGATTCAAAGCTAGCTTTTTGTTCCAGCTCAAATGTGTAATTACAAATTAGACAGTATCATTACCATATCCAAACCGTAGTCCTAACGAAACAAATCCAAGTCAATTCCGACCAAAGGCAATGTTCCTTGGTATTTATAGCTGAAACACATAAATTTATAGTTTGAATTTACCCCAAAGAGACCAAAACGTAAGTGCAAAGGTCCATGGGTCGAAAAAGCCATATCTAGTTTTAACATGAAAGAATGCAAAAAGTTTTGTTTGAAATTATAGGCCTATTTCAGAGAATTGGCTTGAACAGGTGCATCATCCATGCACAACAGGACCATACAATTTATGAAAAGGGACCAAAATTTGCAGCACATCAGAGAATTTGTAAGCGGAGGTTCTTAACTTGTTGAAAATGTCAATAAAATTCAGTATTTAAAAAGGTACTACTTGCAACCACCATCTCAACAATGATCATCATCCATATACGTCCACAAAGCGACACCAACACCGACATCAATCCATCAGAAAAGCCCTGTAGGCCTAAAATGACCATCAATAAGAAACCAAACAACATGATTATATAATTCGATGTGTTTTAGGCATGTAGTTAAAGACATGATGTTGTTTAAAAGGAGATAAACTAAGAGTATTTCAAAAAGAAAAGTGTTTGAATTTGCAAATATAGTAAGTACATTGGTTCAAATGTTAAACACCAGCCAGAAGCAAGTGACATTAGGCCTCAAATCATTAAAACGTAGTCAAAAAATGCATTACAATGGTCAAAATTTGTAAGGATAGCAGTCACATTTCAAGTTGGTTTCCAGAAGTATTTTGAAAGGACATTTAAATGTTCAAGAAAGCATAGAATCCCACAAGTCATCTAATAAGTCAATTATTAGGGTAATAATTTAGAATTCCAAAAATTGTAGTATGCCATTGTAAGTCATCTGTAAGTCAGTCAAGCATAATGTACATCTAACTCGTGGTTCTATAAAGTTCAAAAGGTCAAATTGTAAAAGAGTCCTAATTATTGTAAAATTCTACTATCTTTATCAGAGAAAGAGTTCGGTTTTATGAAAGGAAAGAAAGAGAGAGAGAGAGGGGGGGGGGAATCATGTTGAAATTCCTAAAGGTAACTGTAAGTATAACTGTTTTCCTGTAACAGTTTCAAATTTGTTCATTTACAATCAGAGGTAGTTCAACTTGTCAGTCAGTTGATTTAGATGCTAATTATTTACACAAGAGAGAGAGAGAGAGAGAGAGAGAGAGAGAGAGAGAGAGAGAGAGAGAGAGAGAGAGAGAGAGAGAGAGAGAGAGTACATTAAACACTTTGAGCCAACCTGACATGACTTTCACAACAACAAACTATATTCATCAGACAATTATAAAAAACAACATCAGTTTCCCTACACTTGGAACACTTATTGCACTGCAATATGTGCAGAAAATGCCTGAATGTTCAAATTGTTACCAAATATATAAAAGTTCCATGAAAAGAGAAGCGGACCACAGTTTTCAAAGATAGTGATGAGACCAAACCGAATACCAGTTTAACCTTGTCAGATCCAGGATCATTTACGAAATAGTAAGACATGCTAGTGTTCATCGTCAGAAGGATCGATGACCAACAGTAATGAGATTTAAACGAATGAGAGTATCTTCTACCTGACTTGGAACAGGTTACCAACATATTGGCAGTGGGTTAAACCAGTTTTACGGGATCCCAATCCTCCCACTTTGGAAAACACTCACATTCATTTAAAGTAGGCCTAAAACAAATTTAGCCCTGAATGTTAATGTACAGTTAGAAAAGGTAATTACCTGACCATAGTTTACAGATATCATCCAAACAATGACAGGACAATTAAGAATTTTAAGTCAGACTACTATATTTACATTAGAATTTCGTAACATGTCCATAATTTGAATTTAAACACCAAAAAAAAAAGTTTCCACGTGAACACAGGACAACTAAATTTGATACTAATATTATATTCAGTATGAAACATGGTTAAGTTTTTCCATGTTCCATTCTCACTAGAAAAACAGTACAATAGGCCTAAAATTCGTTATAAAAATATGACTCACATCAGCTGAGTATGTATTCCTTACATTTTGTTAGTATATCCAAAAGGATGAGAAAATAGAAGGCCTGTATTGTTCAACATGATGCCTGAGAACGTATATGGTAATTATTCCATTTTATATTTGTTGTAATTATAATAAATTTTATGTTCCAGCATTGAAAGTTTGATCAAGCTTATGGTAAAACAATCTCAGCCACAACATTAAAATACATAAACATATTTCTATGTGTTTTACTGACACTCAGAAAATACCTTATTAATATGTTCATATAAATCAACATGATATTTCTGTAGAACATATTGATATTTATCTTTAAAGTTAAGAAAAACCTTTTTTAATCTTATTTTGGAAAACCCCTGTTTAATAAGTCTTCCAAAAAGTGATTTATGTCTATCAGCAAAATCTTTAAAATCAGTACAGTTTCTTGCGAAAGCAATTAGTCTAGAGACATAGACACCATCAGCAGGATTGATAGGAATATTACTACTTATATATGGATAATTCACTATATCAAAATTGAAATCATCTTTTTTATCATACACTTTTGATTTTAATATACCACCATCATTGAATAGGAATAGATCTAAAAATGAGCATGTTATGTTCGATTCAGTGATTTCTTTTAGTTCCAGGTCACTAGGATAAATTGATGTAATGTAATCTTTTAAATGTTTGTTGTAGACACTTAATAAATCATCTATATATTCGAAAGTTAAATTAAATGATTAACACGCAGTGAGCGATTCATTAACACTGGTGACAAGTGGCATTGCCACTTAGTGTTGACATAAACCTGCTCAAAGTGTCTTTACCCAGGGGTGCTGCACCACGTACCTTTGGCTATGGCTACATTAGATCTTGATTGTTGCCATAAGCTCACGCAGTGGATTTTGAAGAGACATCAGCTAAAATGGTACCACTAGACATCTATCATAGTCAAAACACTCTGGCATAAGTCCTCGTTTGATTCGCTATTGGTTTCATTGCAATTTGTGTTAAGTTCATCAACTGCCTTGATAATATATTGCCTGCCTATGTTCATATCTATTCTGACCAGGAATGTATCCCTCTGCAGTTTTTTGCATATTTACGCACCCTTCCTGCAGAAATAGAAGCAGATGTCTAATTGTACTTTTTTGAAAGTGCCACTCATGAAGTAATCCATAAAATGTTTTTGTATTCTAAATGTCCGAAATATAGTTTTTCCAGGTCTGTGTCTGGAATGACTGGATAGTTCTCAACTTGGCCTTTTTCCTTCTTGTTTTGTTTCTCACAATGCTGCTTTGAAATTGTCATTGGTTGCATGAAAGTACGACTCTTTGACCACATCAAGGTCATGGTTTACTGGTGGGCTACACAGATATCGATTTCAAAAACGGCAGAAGCAATCTAACTACCCTTTATAAAGCTCACCAGCAATAGCTCTAGCCATAGAGCAATAGTGTCAAGGCCATCTAGTCAATACTTCACTTTCCATTTTTTGAAATTAGTAGACTTGTTAAGAGAATGCACACTGCAATTTATAGTGCAAAGGTTCCACTTGGCACAGGTTTTCTTTGGAGGCAAAATGAAAAAAAGTCCACCCCCCCACTTTGTCTCTATGCTCAGACTCATCTAATTACCATGTAATGATGCTAAAATGCACCTGAAAGAAAGAAGTACATAACTTGTTAATAAGAGAACAGTTGGAAAGATACGAGTAGTAGCAACCAGCTAATTTGAAGGTCAGGAATCCATTTTGAGGGCTATTTTGGCAATTGGTGGCCGTTTTGACCATCAAAACAAAGATGACCACTGTAGTCCGGCAGAAGTTTGGGTTCACCTGACATCATTGACTGTAGTTTTTTTTAAAGCTTGATTGACAAATACAGTGTCACGCAAAGTCAGAAAATGCCGGGTGACATCTTGTCACCCTTGAGTATTTTAAAATATTGATGATTATTCATTTAGCCCTCCTCCTTGCCCCATATTTGCCTTTTATTCACCACACACTGACAAAATGACCATTCAAATTAATAATTGGATGACCTCTTACCTGCAAATAGATAACACAAAACAAAAAAAGTCAGTCACACTGTGACCTTGAAGTGACCTTGACCTTCGCCTGTTAATTGTTCTATTAGTTTGACACTATTTAGTTTTTCCTGCTTTTTGTAAATGTATGTGGTATAGATGTAAAACAATTGGTACATGTAGTATCATCCTCGAAGTTATTGAAAACCAGCTTCCTTTTATTATTTTTAAACTTGTTATGAACCTTTTGAAGTATTTATTTGATGTCCGTCTGAGTGATGCACAGTACAGCAGTCTCTGTCACTAGAACTTGCCCCAAGAACACTTCCAAAATTGCTCTTTCATTTCATAGACTGCAATATGGAAATTGTATGTAAAGTATTCTACTGCAAAGTCTCAAAAAAACTTTCAGGATTGAGGAAAAAAAGATTGTGGATGCGGAGGGTAATCTGTTCTCTCAACATCATTTTTAATGAGCTAATTATGGCTTGAATTTTTGCTTGCGGTTAGGCATGTAGCCAGTAGCTGTAGAAATAAGAGAGACTGATGCTAAATCTCAAAAATTGTCAGCAATTTAACTCTTTATAGTTTTTAGAAATTTTACACAAAAGAAAAATAGTATTTTCAAATATGGATATGTATTTCGAATTTTAGAATTTATTGTGAGCACTTCTTAGTCTCTTCGAAAATATTCTGTGACAAATTCTAAAAGGGCTTTGTTAATTATTTAGAGCTGATCTTAAATAACACCATTAGTTTTGCAGTCTATATTGTGTTTTCCATTATACTTAAAGGTAGGAAAGATATTTTTTCAGTGTAAGTTTTGCTAAAATTTTTTTGCATCCGTCTGTTAGACTTTTCACATTTTCCACCTCTAAAAAGTCTTTGCAGGGAACGTTTTGATTTTGAAAATGGATGTTCCGTGGTTTTCTACCAAGTATAAGAAAGAGAAGATGATGCAGTATTTTATGATTTTTGATGAAAAATTTCACTTTATTTAATTAAAAAAAAAAGAAATTTCTTCTCAAAAACTCCTAAACCAATTGATTTGATATTGCATACAGAGTCACTGGAGGTCATGCAAGTTTGAACATTATGTGGCGCGGTGTGTTTTCCTATTTTGTATGGATTTTATGTACCAAGACTATTTTTGCCTTTATCTCCAGAACGGCTACATATGAATTGTTTGAACTGTTATCATGATATAATCTGACTAAAGATAGCGCAAGTTGGCGAAAATAATGAGGATATGTTAATTTTTGATAAAGCTGTGGGACCTCAGACTTTGGTACAATGTGTGGGCAGCACTACAATTGTGCAGGCATATAATAATACAGTGCATGTGTTGCAACACAGTCAAATTGGTTTTGTGGAATGCTTTGATTTTAAGATGGTTGTTTCCTAGGTGGGCTTTTACCATCTATGTGAAGATGATGATGCAGTATTTTTTTTTCTATTTGATTTTGCACATGGATGTTCCCCAGTTAGTTCTGTACCAAGTTTGCGAGAAAGATAATAACGCAATCATATATTTATATATATTTCATAATTTTTACGCGTTTTTGCAAAAAAGCAAGGCCCTTAGATTTTTACTCCCTTGGCTTTATCGGCCGACCAGATTTTTATTGTTGTCATGTCTGTGCACCTAATCATGTGGGAATACGACCCCCATTACTCTTGTGGACCAAATAACTCTTACAGTAGAAATTGAGCTGCTTTCATGAAACCTGTACTGTAGAAGCATATTATGAGAAAATTGGGCGAGTTTGACATTCAGCGACCTTGACCAAGGTCACTAGGAGTCATGCGATTTGTTCACTTGTGGACAGAATAACTTTTAAGAAATGAAGCTACCAACTGAAAACTTTTACTGTTGGAGCATCTCATTAGAATCTTGATAGGGTTCGACATTCAGTGATATTGACTTATTACTAAGGTCACTAGGGGTCATCATCAGTCGAGTTATTGTAAAAAGTGGTGTATGGAATGCTTTGTTTTCAGGCACATAGAATTACTCTAGCTAACATTCATCAGATGATTGAAGGGATGGCCAAGCAAAACTGTGTGTCTTTTGACAGTGAATGTTAAGTAGAGTTCAAGCCTTTTGTCCTCCTGAGTCCACGAGTCTTATGTATTGGCTTATATCTTGCTACGTTTGGATCTTAGGCCCATGGCTACCACTAAACACTACTAGAATGTATATATGATGTTGTTGATTTTGATCTTAAGTGATCTTGGAAGGCCAAACAGACACAGTGGCTTATACCTTTGTAATGGTACATCCTCGGCCCATGGTTATTCTTGAACATTACCATGAATGTTCTTATGTTTTTTTTTGTTCTTAATTCTGATTTTGAATGATCTTCAGAGCTCACACTGACATATTGGCCTATACTCTGGTAATAATTAAACCTTCAGTCAACTATTTATATATACTAGTACAGCTCATGTATAGATCAGTTAAGTCTGCACTTGTAGTTTATTTGGGTTGACAATCAGCCTGCCCAGAGTCGGAACATGTATACCTTGACCTTGGGGTCATGTGATGGTCAAAGTCACTTCAGGTACAAATGGTTAAATAGATCCCACGTAACAAATACACATTTTCTGTTGTTTTTTTTAAGGGGGGGGGGGATGCAAAATATCAAAATGCTCAAGGGTGACAGGATGTCACCCGACATTTTTCGGAAGTATCAAGGTCTCTGAATATCAGTTTTTAAAAAATAACTATTGACAACAAATGCAGGTTCAGCCCAAATCTTGCATTTATATGCCGGACTACTGGGTATTTTCAGAAATATTAGAATTAGATTGTGTGTAAATTGATGTGCATTTGATGTATGCATGTATGAATGGTTGCAAAGGGGGACACATACAAATATGCATGAATATAGGGCTTATAGCTGCATTTATATTTAATGTTAGATTTTGAATCATTGAATCATTAAATGTGAATGCACGGTGGAATGTAAATGACCAAACTGCAAACATTCAATTTTAAACTGAAAGACTTAATGACTAAACTTTATATGCTAGAAAATGGGCAAAGATGGATACTATTTCGTAAATGATCCTAGATCTGACAAGGTTAAACTGGTATTCGGTTTGGTCTCATCACTATTATTGAAAACTGTTGTCCGCTTCTCTTTTCATAGAACCTTTATATATTTGGTAACAATTTGAACATTCAGGCATTTTCTGCACATATTGCAATGCAGTAAGTGTTCCAGTTGTAGTGAAACTGATGTTGTTTTTTATAATTGTCTAATGAATATAGTTTGTTATTGTGAAAGTCATGTCAGGTTGGCTCAAAGTATTTAATGTACTCTCTCTCTCTCTCTCTTGTATAAATAATTAGCATCTAAATCAGCTGACTGACAAGTTGAACTACGTCTGATTATAAATGAAAAAATTTAAAACTGTTACAGGAAAACAGTTATACTTACAGTTACCTTTAGGAGTTTCAACATGATTCTCCCCTCTCCCCCCCTCTCTCTCTCTCTCTCTCTCTCTCTCTCTCTCTCTCTCTCTCTCTCTCTCTCTTTCTTTTCATAAAACCGAATTCTTTCTCTGATAAAGGTAGTAGAATTTTACAATAATTAGGACTGTTTTACAATTTGACGTTTTGAACTTTATAGAACCACGCATTAGATGTGCATTTTGCTTGGCTGACTTACAGATGACTTACAATGGCATACTACATTTTTGGAATTCTAAATTATTACCCTAATAATTGACTTATTAGATGACTTGTGGGATTCTATGCTTTCTTGAACATTTAAATGTCCTTTCAAAAATACTTCTGGAAACTAACTTGAAATGTGACTGTTATCCTTGCAAATTTTGACTATTGTAATGCATTTTTTGACTATGTTTTAATGATTTGAGGCCTAATGTCACTTGCTTCTGGCTGGTGTTTAACATTTGAACCAATGAACTATATTTGCATATTCAAACACTTTTCTTTTTGAAATACTCTTAGTTTATCTCCTTTTAAACAACATCATGTCTTTAACTACATGCCTAAAACACATCGAATTATATAATCATGTTGTTTGGATTCTTATTGATGGTCATTTTAGGCCTACAGGGATTTTCTGATGGATTGATGTTGGTGTTGGTGTCGCTTTGTGGACTTATATGGATGATGATCATTGTTGAGATGGTGGTTGCAAGTAGTACCTTTTTTAAGTGCTGAATATTATTGACATTTTCAACAAGTTAAGAACCTCCGCTTACAAATTCTCTGATGTGCTGCAAATTTTGGTCCCTTTTCATAAATTGCATGGTCCTGTATGTGCATGAATGATGCACCTGTTCACGCCAATTTACTTTTTCCAAACTGTTAGCATTCTGTCATGTTAAAACTAGAAATGGCTTTTTCGACCCTATGGACCTTTGCACTTACGTTTTGATCTCTTTTGCATAAATACGAACTATAAAATTATGTGTTTCAGCTATAGGTACCAAGGAACATTGCCTTTGGTCGGAATTGACTTGGATTTGTTTCGTTAGGACTATGGTTTGGATATGGTAATGATACTTTCTAAATAATTATGATATTCCCATCTTAAATAAAAGATTAAGTGAAATAAGCCAAAATAGTGCAAACAAGGTGTCAATTCTGGAGTTTTGATCTTCAGACAACTAATTGGTAATCCAATGGGTACCAAGTAAGTACCTCTTTTGTAATTTATATTTATTTTGCTATGAGTATAAGTGTTGGGTAAAGCTGTCAAAGCAGAAGAAATTTTATGATAAATGTTTCAGGTTGACATTAGGTATATTGATGACCTGTTAAGCATCGATAATAAAAACTTTCGAGAATACATTTCACAAACATACCCTGATGGTCTTGGAATTAAAAGAAAATACAGCAAATGACATGGGATGTTCATGTTTAGACATAATGATGTATATCAATAATAATAGTGAATGAACATTTAAATTATACGACAAACGTGATAATTTTGAATGTAACATGGTAACTTATTACCCTAACAATCATAGCAATATTCCACTTGGGCAACTTATGGTGTCTATGTGTCAAGGTTAATTGCGTTTGCTAAAGTATGCATCGATTTTGACAACTTCGCTGCTGTCATTTACTTCTATTTCAAAAACTTGTGAAACGGGGATATTCGAAAATGAAATTAAAGCAATTCATTTTGAAGTTTCTGGGTAAAAATCACGGTGGACTGAAATGTTGTGTATATGATTTATTAAATATGTAAACCTAACAATTGTAGCTGACACTTTATGCAATGCATGTATGAGGCAAATATTTCTTAAACATGCCAGTTGCTAGCATTAAATATGTTCAACCTGCTACTAACCTTTGTTGGTGCCTGTCTCAAGGAAGGAAAGAGATGTTTTCCTTCTGAATGCATTTCACATTCGTTCTTTGATATATTAAACTATCATAAAATTGTTTGTATGTCTGCCATGAATTTCTGGATTTTGATCTTGTTTCTTTGGAGACTCACGGTTTTCGATCATGGGCGATTTTTTTGCTTAGATTTTGGGTTCAGTTTCTCCAGCGTTGTTGAAAACTGTGGTCCACTTCTATTTTCATGACAGGTATTATTATGACATTTTATTATCTTTAAATATTCAACGAACAATATTTATTTATATATATCAAAATATACATATATATATATTTGTTGTTTCGTACGCGTGTCATCATGTTTGTTTAGATACACATATATGGGCAGATGTCTATGAGATAGCTGTATGGGTACATTTACCCTTAATATCATGTTCCACTATTAAATGTAAATGCAAAACTGTCTGTAATGGAAAAAAATATTCATATTTGTTGAGACATTTTGATTAAAGCACCAGTGTACCTGGCATGTTTCAAAAATTGATAGCTTCTTTTTTGTATATATATATATATATATATATATATATATATATATATATATATGCAGATATACATATACATATTCCTTTCAAATACTCGTCGTTACCTTGTAGTGCTAATAAGTGGCACTGTAATAAAATTATCATAATGGTTGGCAAGGTAAGGTAATTTTAGCTTATGTGAGCTGAAATGGACTGAAAAATTAGAAAACAGCAGCAGAAACTATAACAAAGACGATTATGTGGTCCAAACAAAATGTAACCTTTGAAAAATGTCAAATATGCTGAATATAAATCATGACCCAGCAATAGACAGAAAACAGAGAGACAAGAGCAAACAAATCTACTCTTATCACAGAGCTATTCAAAACGTTTATTTAATTTTACTTCCATCATAGAAATTCAAGGTTTGCAGAATCCATTCCCCATTCCATTGTGATACAGAAAATAGGGTTATTGTGTTTCATTTGCAGGTGAGGAAATTTTATAGTCCACCATATTTTTGCACTTTGTAATCCAAAGAAAACACTTATGAACTGATCCAAGGTAATTCAATTATGAATGCTGTCTAAATTAAAAATCATGAATGTGCACGTTTGTATGATAGCTGTTTTCCCGGGTTCACATACACCTATGTCGTAAACTGTATTGTACGTTGTTAATGATTTCATACATACATGTAGATCAAGCTGACGGATTACAGTATAATCTATAGCCAATTATATATACGAATGCTCTGACTGCCGTCGTATTTTTCCTTACCAAAATGCCCTTACAAGTATAATATGCCACATGTAACTCCTAAATTACCACATATTTTGATACTGTATGAACATTACTTAAATGTTTGACATATAACATAATACAAATTGGTCAAAAGAAGCATCTGTGAAAATAACTAAACCCGGCGGAGAAGCTTAATGTTCGGCATAGTCCAGGAGAGTACAGCAGTCCAAAATACTGACATTGGCAATAGGCATTGCTGAAGAGATGCCAATATATACACTGAGATGCTGACCCTAAACAAATGCTCAAGACTTCTACCTTTACATATTACAGTTGCTGAGTATACAAATGAAGCTTTTAACTGTGAAAGAGGGATTTGCTAAGACAGAACATACAAAAACAGACAGTGAAAGAAAAAAATTGTAACTTTGAAAAAAAACCCAGCAAAATAGTTTGAGACCTTGCAAGGTGTGTGTGTTTGTGCATCATCGTGTAGGCTAAAAAGTCATGCATACACTCACCATTACCAGGATTCAATATTTAATAGGAGTGACAAAATCAGATGTAGTGGATATCAATTATCTCAAAGCGAATTTTCTCTTTCGAATTCAGCTTGTATTTCAATAGGAAATATGTAGATATTATATGTGCTTCCCGGCCATTTTGCAACAAGATTGTTATATTCAGTTTCTCCAATGACTTGCATTGTAAGGGAAAAGAAGTTTTTTATATTTCAAAATGGTCAGCATTTTTGTTAAGTCAAATAGAAAAATAAAGTTCACATTGTGACACTACTGTCTTTTTCTGAGCTGCCCCTATACAAATAATTTCCTCAAGATGACAAAAATTGCTTTTAGATGGGTGGCAGCACTTTTTTTGCTGCCTAAATGGCTTCACGAACCTTCAGTTGGGACTTTTTATAACTGTCTCTTTCCCTTTCTTTCTCACTCACCTTCTCTACTATATATATATATACAAATAAAAATATACATATATGTATATATACATATATATATATTTATATGTATGTATATATATATATACATATATGTTTATATATATACATACATATACATATATGTACACATACAAACAAATATATTTGTAAAATTGTAAGATGTATGTATGTATATATATATATATATGTTTATATATATACATACATATACATATATGTACACATACAAACATATATTTGTAAAATTGTAAGGTACATCTTACTGAGATCATATTGATAGATGTTTTGTACATTGCCACCTAAACCCTCTTTATATAAACATGTACTATACAACTTGAATGGATCGGAAAAATCAGTGTTATATCTGCAAGTCCACCAGCATCAAGGGAGCACCGAAGATGTATGTATACATATATATATATATATATATATATACATACATACATACATACATACATACATACATATATATATATATATATATATATATATATATATATATATATATATATATATATATCATGGACTGGGTCTTGAGCCAACAACCATCGGAACCAAATACATCACAGTAAATGGGAAATACACATATCCACTATACTAAATTACCATTCTTAGCAAGGCCAAAGGCCTGGAAGCTATGGGAAAGTCGTGGGTAAAATCTTTGTGCACTGGTCCCCTGTTATAAGGCTACACATTGTACCAGAAGGGTGGCCAATCTCTAGGGAGTAAGTATAATGAAAATGCATATGTAGCTTTAAAGGTATGAGCTGACCTAAAAAAAACGTAAAAACAAGAAGAATGTGACAGTCCGGTATCGAGAATTGATGAATCCTTTAAAAATCAGGCATCTTGGGTAGTTTGTGAAAACAGTTTCAAAGATTGTACTGAAAAATGGACAAGACAATATAAATTACAAAGTTTGTAGAGACCCTCGTAAGGTACCTCACAACCACATGTAAAGCAAACCTGTTTGACAGTTTTTGGGAAACAGTCGACCCTTTTAGTTTCCATTCCAATCCCCTTTGACTTACATCATAATCAATAGAAATGCACACATAAAAAGACAGGTATCCAAATTGAAAAAGTTGTTAAAATGAGGGATCCTGAATATCACCATCTAGTGAAAAGGTTTGATAAACCCTCCAACAAGCTACATTTACACAAAATTTCGGAAGAATCTGAGTGTCGGTATTGAAGAACTCGACTATAGCAAAACCATGCACAAATTCGTGAAAAGTTAGAAAAAAATTCAGAGTCACCTATTGAACAGCAAATACAAAATGCAAGCGGCCTGTGTGAACAGCCTGTCCTCTGCTGACCTAGACGTCCAACCATATTAAGTCTCACCCTGGCCTTGGGAATGAGGGTTTTAAAAAGGAAGTAAAATGTGACTTTCCATTACAATCATAACTTACAAGATAAGCAATAGGAATGCCTGCATTAACTGATAGGTACCCAAACTGAAAAAATTCGTAAAAGATCAGGGACCCAGGGTCCCACCACCCAGTTAACAGTTTTTCTTAACCATCCCACAAGATGTGTCAACTTAGGCTTGTGTAATTTTCTACTTGAACTCTACTCAGCAACCAGAAACACTAACGAAACCTGAACGGGTTTAAAATGAAGCATAGTGACCATAAAATAGCTGACAGTGAACTCAAAATTCAATTAGCTGCCCGACGCACGGTACCTTTTAGCACGTGTTCATGGTATTTGACAGAAATCAGCATATATGTTATTAACTTTGTGTTCATAAACTGCATGAACACTTTGTGACGGTAGCAATGGACATTGATGCTTATGATGATCATGCTGGAAGTAGGTGCGATTTTTCTCCAGATTAAGAGCTAAGCATTGGGTTTTTTTTATGTTAACTTCTTTCTCATGCTACAAAGGTTGAAATAACGGGATATTATTGGTATGTATGGTGTTGTGCATCAGAGATTTAGACTGAAAATGTAATTTATTTTGGCAATGTGCATGACATTATGGTAAACGTTACAATGTTTAAATATTATTTTGTCAGCTACTCAGACATTGATAACACTTATATTTAATCAGTCGTAAAGATATCACTGCTATGTAAAAACAAAAGGCCCATGGGCCTAATGCTCTGCTGGCACCATGGCTTTACTGCACCTGTTAATTTCAAAGTTACGAGTCCTCAAGTGGGCTCTTAACATATAAAGCTCATGTAAATTAAGTGTATAAATGTTCACCACATGGCACTTTGTAATCATACCTTATTTGTGAAATTCCTGTGATGGAAATTGTTGCATGTGCCAAGACAATAATGAAGGAGTCCTTAATTTTATGTCCTCAGTGACCTTGAGACAGAAGAGCAAGGTCACCCAGATTATGCAATACAAGATACACATAGGCCTGGTGTTGTGCTGACATTGCCATTGATGTCCAAGCTGTACCCTGCCATTACAAAATCACCCCTTTCAACTTCACAGGCATGATGACCTCACAAAAATGTGTCAAGGTCACTGATGTACAAAATTCTACATTTGGCATTATCTATATATCCTGTAACTTTGGCAAGCCTAATCCAATCACTTTTCAAGATATGGGATTTTATATCTAAAAAACACATTTTGGCTCATTATTTCCGTTAATTCATAGGTGGTGCCACTAGTATCATTAGCATCTTAGACTTTGACCTCCCCCACAATCCCATCAAATTTGGTTAAGATTTGCCATAAATTAAAGACACTAGAGTGTTCAAAAGATTTTCATAATGTGACCCCAATATTGCATAATATTGTAGCCAGCGCCACCAATATCGAAATGGACCCAACTTTTTATACACCCTGTAAGTCCTGAAAGCTATATTGGGCTAAATTGAAAACTGTTGACGGTATAATGGTCACAGGATTTTAAGATTTTGACCTGCATATTACATAATACTCTAAGTGGCGCCTCTAACATTGATGTCGACAGAGATCTTTATACACTTTATAACTTCTAATGGCTATATGGGCCTCTCAAAAATTGTAAAGTGAAGAGCATTCACGAGATGACCCCTACATTCAAACTGATCATTTGACCTTGACCTTCAGCTCGGATTAAACCAGAGCCAAGCCCATGGAGCATGAATGTCTCGGCAGCATAATTCAAGCAACTACAACGTTTTTTCATAATGCTCATTTCAGCATGATGTAACCAATGAGGTGTCATGGTGATGGTACAAATCTATAGTGACCATCACTATCAATCTTGTATCCAAGTATGAAAGCCCTATATAATGTAGTTAGTAAAAATCACGCCACTTCGAAGGTTTTTGTTGACAGACGTAACCAATAAAGTGTGACAGTGATGGTACAAATCTGTAGTGACCATCATTATCAATCATTTACCCAAGTATGAACAACCTACCCAGTGAAGTAAGTAAAATAATGCCACTCCGAAGTTTTTTGTTGACGGACGTCCGGAAAGTTACTGCTTAGTCTCGCAAACAGCTTATGCTGGCGAGACAAAAAATGTTATGTTCGAAATATGCGCCCCACATCCAGCTTTCCATATATAGTCTGTTTGTTCAAAAGGGGTAAAATCTTTTTGCAGTTATTGACAGAAAAAACAATAAACTTGGACAAGCACAAAACTCCATAATAACTGTGTCACAGTGACCCCAAAAGTAGGTCACCAAGTACAGTTTTATGTATTTTGGAAGCAAGTGTATTTTTGATCTGGAGGCTCAAATCTCTTTGCCGGTCATGTCCAAGTTACACCCTGCCATTACAAAATCACCTTTTCAACTTTAAAGGCACGCTGACCTCCCAAAAATAGTCAAGGTCACTGATATTACATAATATTCTACTTTTGGCTATGGTCCATATATCCTCTAAATTTGGCAAGTTTAATTCAAAAATTTTTCCAAAAACCAGAGTTTACATCTTAAAACACATTTTGGCTCATTATTTCCGTCAAACTATTTGTGGCGTCACTAGTGTCATTTGCTACTTAGATTTAAACCTCCTCCACCCACAATCCCACCAAGTTTGGTGACCATCCACCAAAATTAAAGATGCTAGAGTGTTCACAAGATTTTGACATTTTGACCCCTACATTACATAACAATGCAGATGGCGCCACCAATATCGAAAGGGACCTAGATTTTTATACACCCTATAAGTCTTGAGCTATATTGGGCTAATTTGAAAACTGTGGACGGTATTGCACTAACAAGCAATACTTTATTTTTATCTACTCGGAACACAATTACTTTAATTTCACTTCATTAAGGATGTGTACCCCAAAGGCAAGAATTACCAACTCGCCACAGATAGAACAAGGGTCACGTGAGATGAAGATCTACAGCATCTAATCAGCTATCAGCTCTCATCAGGGATAGAATGGTAAGTCAAGTTGAGAAGTTTTCAATTAATTATAGCCGTGTAAGTGCATGACACATACACATGTATCAGGCTATTGTGTATGCCCAAGTGGCAACACACTTACAACAGTGAATTCCAGAATTTTTGCAGATTTGCAAAGTTTCATTACAGTCAATTAATTACTGTGGTACTAGCAGCACTAGATGGAGAAGTTGGGGGAATGAAACAGTACATGAAGTTGGGAGTCATGACTAGACTTCTTCCCAAGACAAACCTAACCAGACTGTCTAGCAATCACAGAAGGGGAAGCAAAGCAGTATTGTGGACAATTTGCCTGCTGCCATGAATGAGGGTCCAATGCTGGGTATGCTTTTCCAGCAAGCCTTTCTCACAAAATTATTTGATCAAGGATTGCACTACAGTGCTATCAACTCTGTGATACCAGCTATTTCAGACACTGTTAATCTAGGTGATAATGGATTAGGTAGTCACCCTGCAGTAAAAAGCTTTATGCAAGTTGTCTTTACAGAGAGACCTGCCCTACCACAATACAATGTGACATGGGACACAAGTGTAACATGGGATACAAGCTTATTTACAAACTTTATCACCAAACAATTTATTGACCTTTACTACAACTTAGCCGAAAGTTGACCATGCAACTCGCCCTTTTATCAGGACAGAGAAGACAAACTCTTCAATTTGTAGACATTTGTAATTTAACTGTAGAAGAAAAGTGTATTAAAATTAAAATAGCATAATTAATTAAACAATCTAGACCTGGGAAACATGTAGAGGAAATCACTATAAGTGCTTATAGTCGAAACTATCAAAGCATATTTAGATAGAACTCATTTATTGCGTGAAGTATCCAATTCTAAACAGTTGCTCCTCAGCACCTAGAAACCACATCGAGGTGTGGCAAGGGACACCATCAGCAGGTGGATTAAATGTGTCATGAAAGACGCTGGAATAGACATGAATATCTATTCCCCTCATTCAACCAGATCACCTTCATCTAGTGCACCGTATCGCACTGGAGGCGACATTGACACTATTTTATGTGCAGCTGGCTGGAGTAACCAAAGGACATTTGATAAATATTACAAGAAATATGTAAATTCTGGGTTGTCTTCTCAGAAGCATTGCTTCATGACTTACCTTAAGTACAAATTTACATGTTCACTCTGTATTATCGGTATTACATAATGAGAACTGCAATTTCTCTCATTGTCATTGACATTCCATTCCTGGATGTCATATGGATACATCCTGTAAAATCTCACGTGACCCTAGTTCTATTTATGGCGAGATGGAATTTATAAGTTAAACGAGGCTTACTTGCAAGGTGAAGTTTGGTTGTAATTCCACCGAGCTAGCTAGAACTAATGGTTAATGTGCCCACCTAAATGGTTCTCCCACCCTTTGGACATATTGTATCCATATGTCACTCTAAATCCTGATTAGATGCTGCGGAGCGTCATCTCACATTTGCCCTTAGTTCTATTTAGGTGGAATTACAATCAACCTTCACCTTACAGATAAGTGTCATTTAATTTGCAAATTATGCCATCAGCACATGCAGGGTCGCATGCCACCCTCTCCACGAAATAGTCTCCATATGGTACCTGAAGTCCATCACTCCATCGGCACATGCTGGGACACCATGGCATGCAAGGTGGCATACCATCTACTCCCGGGAAAGGCGACCACATAGTACAGACTTCCATATTACGGCAGCCCTTTTCCTGATTGAAATCTGATAAATCACTGCTTACTAAATACATTTTCCATAATGCTATTTATAAATCTGTTCACGAAATTTATTTCAAAGGCTAGCATCAATATTTCCCCATTGTGCGTCAGCTGCCACTGCCCGTGGATGGTACGGCCTCTTCCAATGAACCCGGGTATGTCTGAATAACATGTCCGTGGTGTGATACACGAAGGGATTTTGACAGGTTTTATTACCTGATTAATGACATATTGACAGGGCATTTCAACTCTTTTAAACCATGCAAAGTTTTCGCAATCGTCCTCAATCTTCTCCTTTCACCTTTCAGGTTTTCAGGATCAGTCTTATGAAACCTATGTGTGCGTACGGCAGCCATAATAGTGTCATTTACCTCGCCAGTGTGGTCCACATCACCCGATTATATTGGCACATAACAATAATGCACAACATTACACATACCAGTAATACCCCTATGTTTCAACCTTTGTGATGTCAGACGTAAGTTCAGGTTAAATCAATGCTGACCTCTTTCTCCGAAGAAAAATCGCCCATACGTCCAGCACCGTTAGCACCAGTGTCTCATTCGTGCTCCACGCTCATATGTACAGTCAAAATAATACACATGGGCCAAAAATTACCAGCTTAACACAATAACAACTGCTGTAGTACTTTTGAGGTGGGCTTCTACATTTAAGAGCAAAAAACCCCGAAAAGCTTGTGAACAGAAGTACACACTGTTTTACAAAAAGGAACTGTTTAACAAAAATATATTACGGTGGAAAATCTTAAGCCAGCACTTTTGGATGAACTCTAATCACTTTTTAATATTGTTGGATAGTGTGATACTTAAACTAAATGCTCCCAAAAACTCAGATGTGTGAATAAAAAATGAATATGAGAAAATTTAGCTCAAAACTTTTGTTTACACTGAAGATTTCTGCATTGCTGACCACATTGGCTTTGTTTGCATGGGCATGATAATGAATGGTGTTATATTTTTTCACAGTCATTAGTCCATGACCCCTGGAAACCAGGTGAGCCACTGACAAGGGTCACTCATAGGAAACAGGAAAGCATTGGCCATGAAGAGAAGAATGGGCCAGTTCAGACTAATCACTACCATTGTTCTGACTACTTTGAAATTATCTATTGCTGAAATAACAAATAAGCAGAATCCACTTACTGGGCCTCGAATATGGAAAGCTGCATGTAAACCCACACCCAAACAAACCAAGTGTGCTAACGTTTGATGGTTCCAAATTAAAAAAGTCGAGTTTTAGGCCACCAATATGCTTTTTTGAATGGCAACATCACAGAGATAAAGCTACAAGTTTATTTCATACAATAATAAAAAAACAGGACAGAAGAAGTGAGTTTGTGTAATATAACAGCGACTTATGCATAAGAATGGGTATGATTTTCTTTCAACGCAATTTTCTCGGAACAGGTTTTTGCACAATCTATGCAATTTGTATCTGGCCTCACAAACAAATGAATTGCCCTATCATATTAAAATCAATGGATAACAAAAGAAAAATATCATATCCAGAAGCAGATTCCAGTAATTTTTTTTCTGACTAACCCTTCCGTAACTTTTGGAGCAATCTTGAGAAAGAAAATGAACAACCTGTTAGGACCAACATGCAAATTTATAACTTTTTATTTGTGGTATTTCAGGACTCCCCATTAAATGCGATCATGGACATAGATATATATTTTCAATTTCTTCTCATTTCAACTTCAACCCCCCCCCCCCAAACCCCCCCCAAACCCCCCCCCCCCCCAAAAAAAAAACAATTGTGTGCTACTTCTGCCCGAAAAATGTGGAAATCTTACCAAGTCAGAAAGAATGCTATAAAATCTGAAAAAATTCCAAGCAAAAAAAATCCCTAATACATAGTAATCAGAAAATTTATAGATTTTATGTTCTTGTGAGAAAATTAAGAGGGATACATTGATCCAAAGTTGCCAGTCTCACTGCACACTAGCTTCAGATCTTCCACCTTAAAGTGGAAGGAAAGGTGGTCTTTTTCTTTACGTTTTTCCTAAGAAGACACTTTTAGCAGCATTTAATTAAAAAAAATCTTCATTTAATGTCTGAAACGAGCAATAAAAGTTGCTGCTCTTTATGAAAGCTTCGTCGCCGACATTTTGAGGGCCCAGAGAAAGTCGAAGTGATGTAGTGACCTCTCATGCTCAATAACACAACCCGCTTGGTGCGTGCCTGAATCAACTGATCTGGGTGAATATTGTTTTATGTCATCAAGTTGTTGAGTTATCCCCGTCAGTTTTATTTTTTACAAATCATTATGGATGGTTATGTAGAGGGCTATGCAGTTCAGCCTGAATTTTCAAGAGAGGAAGGCAGTTCCAGTGAGGGGAGTGCTTCAGACTCTGAACTGGAATGAGAAACGCAGGAGTGAGCTGCTGAGGTACCTACCATAGTCACAGTATTGCACTGAATGTCAGCAGTAGCCAGTCTTTTAAAAATAAAACATGCACCTGCCTTATTTCCATCTGCGGGAATGAAATAGTACCAAGTTTGCCATGGCCGAGGGAGAGAGAGAGAGAGAGAGAGAGAGAGAGAGAGAGAGAGAGAGAGAGAGAGAGAGAGAGAGAGAGAGAGAGAGAGAGAGAGAGAGAGAGAGAGAGAGAGAGAGAGAGAGAGAGAGAGAGAGAGAGAGAGAGAGAGAGAGAGAGAGAGAGAGAGAGAGCCACTGGAATGGACAGCCTTTGTATTGACGCATGTAGAAAACATGAATAAAAATTCTTGAACTTATTTCTAAGTTTAACATTTATGGGAGATGCCAAACGTTACGGTGTATAGCAGTCAGCGCCATCGAGCCTTATAATTAGCAAAGTAATTAGGGACCCACAGGAGTGAGAAAGGGTGTGAACAGCTCCACATGAGAATACAATACACAAAGATTCCAACACATTGTGGCTTATGTTTAGCAACACCACCGAATAGACCAAACAGGCAGCCTTGAGGGTTGCAGCCTCTAGATATTGAGAGGTGGTTACGTCACGATTTGGGGAGTTGACCAGATGTAAAGTCTGGGCTCTGGCAAATATGCAGGCCTACTGCACTTGATACTTTGTTACTGATATGTTGTGAAATATTGATAGTTGCTCGCAGATTTATTTTTTTCCACCAGGAATATTAAAGTAGGGATATGAACACGTCTTTTGGATGCACAAAACGACCTCTCTTTTCCCTTGGCTTTAAAATTTAGCGTACAGAGACTGGTTTCATGTACATTACGATGGGATGAAATTAGGTTATCTTTTAAAGTTTCACGAGTGGAAAGTTTACAATCATATAGGTTAAATATAGGCAAACATGGAAGCAGTTTCAAGTTACCTCATATCACACCTTTTTTCACCGAGAAATTTAATTTCATTTGGTTGTATTCAGACTAGCAATGTAAGTCTCTTGGCAGTAACGAAATCTGTTGGTAAAAAAGAAATGCCAGACAAAAAGAATTCAGAAAACATAATGTCAAGTGTGTACACACAAATAAGATTTGGATATGGAGTGAGAAACTGTAGCTGATTTTAGCACACTTTCTATATTGCAACTTTGAGTTCTTCATAGGTTAGTGGTTTTGTGAATCTACAGCATGGAGTCGTGATAAAGTAGTTACCATATACTTTGTACGTCTGACACAAGTGTAAACATCAGATCATCATTACGTACAAATACATGTAATTGATTATTGATGACAGATCATGCCCTGTTGCATGTACGGTCTATAACCAATGTGTACAAGTGTGCTTGAGATATTCTAGCTTTAGCGGAATAAGCAAGCTTAGCTCTGGACAAAATTGATGATGGAAAAACCAAGGTATTCAAGTCAGAATGGCACATCTACACGTAATAGTTTGAAGATAGATATCTAACATTTAAAGTCCCTCTAACAGGTAGAAATCCAAATACTACAACTTTTATATATGGTTCATTGGATGCACTCACAGCACAAACCAATGAAATGAAGTTGGAATGGTACCTCTATTTAAAATAGTTCTGAAGATATTCAAGATTTACATTTTCATTAAGCCCTAATTTGCATAATATTCCAAATTGTCAACTCTCTTCATAAAATGCCACACTTTATACACAGAAGTATAGCCATGTGAGGTTTTGAGTTTCTGCGCAAAAAAGTCTTCAAATAAAATAAGAAAAAAAATCACAAAAAGGTCAGTGTTGGCAAACATACTAAAAAGTGCACATTCAGAGCACCTGGTTGAGTTTGAATTCCAGGCTGAGACACTATAAATGCAGTATGGACCTGGTCAGATACGAGTGTTTATGCATATATGTCAAGAAAGAATGGCAATTGTGTGGTCGTTCATAATACATCCGAGAATAAACAGGTCCTTTGGACGTGTTGGATATATTCAGGTTGTTGTCACAGCAAGGTTAAAAACTATAGTACCTAAGCAATTTAAAGGGCATTGCCTGATAAGTATGCTTGATGGCTGAAAATCCCTGGTAACTAAGCCAAATCTTTGTATATTGCAAAATTCATAATTATTGGAGGGGTTTGTAGTAGAGTGTACATATTGTATTAATCTTTGGACATCAATTTACCAATCGGGAAGGGTACAATATTTCTACAGCGACCCCATTAATTAATATCCTTTTAGATACGTACTTTGCATCGTTAAATGTAAATGTAAATCACTGATAAATGCAGTCAAGTGTATACATGTTGTCTATAATGCGTTCACTGTAAGTTGGCAACTGCTAACTGTATATAAAAGTATTGTTCAGTCCCCAATTGACACTGACGGCAATCAAATGGCACATATTATGGCATTAGTGTCTTGGTAATCTGTCATTATATTTCTGCACCCAAATGGCTTTGATGAAAACATAATTAGCAGAGCATAATCATTTAAGGGTACAAAATATTACGAGAATGTGTTATAAGTGTGGCAAAAAGTATCACCAATGGTTAAGGCTCATGGTTAAAATCAATCTTCAAAAGTGCTCTCCTTCATATGAAAGAAATAGGCAATGAGGAGAATGGACAACAAAGTAGTGGGTGCAGCCGATTTCTGGCATTGGTGATATGTAAGTCTTACGTAACATTTGATTTTGCAGGATAGGTGTATGGATCAAGAACATAAACAAATGATTGCACATGCTGCACTTGAATGCTGAAGGTAAAGTAGACAGAAATTGTTGAATACATTGCAAAATATACACATACGATGCATTTACTTTGGGATCTTTGATCAAATATGAGTGTAAAGATATTTTGATAGTGCTTTTATTAAACTTTACATCAATTTTTTATTAAACTTTAAGTCAATTTTTTACGCAATATTAATCAGCTATTCAATACTTCTTGCGGAAAATAAGATATACGTTCAAAATTATAAAGGTGTGGGCCTTGCTTGAGAAAAACAATGATGATGCCCATGCCATAACATATGTACAAATCTAAATTCAGAAGCCAGACACAAATATTTGTGTGTCGAATTACATTATATGAATATATGTACAATGTTTTACTACGGATAATTTAAAGAATCTCAACTAATTTTAGAAATTGGTGTTTCCAAACGTGTTTTGATGTTTATGGACCTTGTGAACAGTGTCTGCAGAGGACGGGCGTTAGGGTCAAGTATAATTACCAGTTGTTTCATCCTTAAAAAGGTACAAAGAACCCCAAAACATAAACTCGTTATGCCAGCAAGAACAAGCTGCCTTCCGTTAGCTTTGTAAGGATACTGGCATTTTGCCTATCATGAAGAACTTGAAGCCTCTGGTTCAAAGCCTCAGTAATGTGGGGCTTGTAACAGTAGGTCAGAACACTTACTTTCTTATTTGACTGCATATTTAAAGTAGGTCAGTACACTTACTTTCTTATTTGACAGCAGATTTAATTTCCCATTTCAAATAATCACAGGCTAATGCATATATGTCACACATGCATGTTTGGCACCGAATGTCACGGTTAAACAACCCATGTATGCAGGATACATCACGGCATTGGCACTCATGCTTAAATCATGTATGGCAACTATGATTTTAGCACCATTGCAGTTTTAGATATTGACTATGCAGGTAACAGACTTTTCATCATGATGTTTTAGTACATTACAAAGACGCTTCCCTTCCGTACTTGATTTAAAAATATTCTAGAAATATTATGTTTCAACCAATGTCAAGTGGCTTCCATTACAGTTTATGGTCTTTATTGTAGCTGTACAAGCAGAACAAAGGGAGCAACGTTTGCCCCTATGCAGAATTTTTTCTAATATTTTCTCATTAATAGAATACAATTGTTTAAAAACTCTGCCTGTACTCAACAAAGGAGATTTGTTTTCCTTTTTTCCATATACATAGAAGAGGAATGCCTCTTAGATTCAATGACGTATATATCTAAACTTCATTTGCTATATTGTGCTGTGTGCTGTGTTCTCCCATTACGAGGTATAGTGTTTCAAATTCATAAATATCACAAAAACGATGTGGGCATACTTTCTGTTTTGCTGTAAACTCGGCTGACTGACAAACCGGCAAAAGCAAAGCATGATACGCCTACCTTGTCTCTTTTTATCTTTGGCACAAATGATAAAATTTGGGTTTTGGGTGGTTAGGTCTATATGTTTTGAAAAACTAACGTCTGTAGTAAATGAGGAATATTTCAAAGGTTGAGAGGACAGATTTAAAACCATAAGTTGCAATTTATGGGTGACTAATTATCTCAATTCAGGAGTGCAATTTATTTCTTCACACTGACATTGGACGGTGAAGGTTGATCTCTTGGTAACTCTAGAATCTCTTTGCTGTCATTGTTGGGTTGCAATAGGAGAGATCTGGGTTAGTTCTAGATTCACATAAAGGTGGTGCTGCCCATCCTGTTTATGGTTGACTATCCACATCTTGTGGTCACTTTCCATGATCCTCACCTTTTGGAGTATAGCAGATATAAATTTAACCTCTCTAATTGTTGTCAAATAAGCTTTTTACTTTTATTTTATTACACTAGGGTGTAATTGCAGAATGACTACATATGTACTTCAGGACGATTAGATGACAAATACAAAATTCTTCCTCTTATGCAGGGTGAAACATTCAGGACTTTTAGGTTGTTTGTAATGTAATTGGCTTTGCTGACCTACTTTTTCACCTGACCTCAAATGGCATGGATTATTAGGTGTCATATATATGCCCCATGAATACGGGTAATATTTTTCTGAACTATTACATAGTTTCTAATAGATTGTTATTGACTGCATCACAAATAGTATCTGACAATGGTTTGTCTGGCCAAAGAAACCACTTATTTGATTCACTACTGTGTTTGAATTTTGTGTGTTGAATTAACGAGAAAAGCATAAAGCATCTTGATGAATGTTTTTGGGTATACACTTAATGTCATATCTTCACTGTCCCTAACAATTTGAAGTTATACATTCTTGCTAGTCGTCTACATGTTTATAACTTATCCAGCACTTATTGTCACAGATGTGCAATGATCCACTCACGCGAAAAAACAAAACCGCTTAGAAATGCATTTCATTGCTATTTCCTTTAAATTCTGTATTCCTTACAACATAAAGTCTGAACTGTTTGAGCTTTACTTCATTACCTACTTTGGCGCTAAGTACAACTGAAGTTCTTCTATGAAGTATTGTGATCAGACAAGATTCAAATTCATAGTAAAATGACTTCATTTAACTGGGATGGTCCATCTCAACAGCTGTTGGTGATGCACGGTGGCCAATGTACAGAGAGGACAGCTGCAGAGTAAATCTCCTAACATGAACTGCGTGGGTTATCACTGTACCAATTGCCATTCTATACATTTTTCATTACAATGTTTATCTTTCATAAGAATGAAAACATTGATCTCTGTTGCAAAAAAGATTGAACGGCTGTCAGCTTACATGACCTTAGTTATGAGTGGCATTTGCATAGACAAAACTGGGAGACATTTTAACTAGAAAACTCTTAAAATGACTTCATGTTAAAACTACCAAGCAGTGAACCAAACTAAAATCTCCCAAAATGATTAACAAGGCGTGGTATAAGATCTCTGGAACTGGATAACCAATATATTAGTTATTCGTCCACAGTGGAAAATGACAACATTACTTATCAACCATGCAAGGAAAGGAATCTAAAGATGTTTCAGTGAATAAAATCATCCAGTTATGGAATAGCGAAAAGCTTCATACCATGCAGGCCATGCTAGTTTTGTCTCACTGTAGCTTCAGCAAATTGGCTAAACAGTTAAATTTCTTAGAATTTGTCATCATGCAGTGAGCCTATATGATATTCTGACATGGCAGCGAAGATAATGGCCCCGTTTCATTGGTGTTGCCAGGGTCATTGTATTTGGATAATCTGCCCTTTGATGTGAACACTTCTATTCATGTACATACACGTTAGGGACTAATGACCCAGTTTCCACTTGAAATGTACAATGTCTCGGCTTCGAAACAAACTTGCGGATTTCTCTTTCTCCGTATGTGAAACTACTATGTAGTAGGCATAGCCGAAGATGCGAGCGTCAGTATTAGAAATTTATGTGTTACCGTACAAGTCTTTTTCAAGTTCTTGAGAGAGAGAGAGAGGCTTGATAATTACAAGATCAAAGTGCAGGCCATCTGTTAGCTTGGTTCTCTGTCCCAACATCCACTCATGATGCGATGCTTAAATCAATCTGTTATTCGAAGCCATATTTTTACAACAGGTGTCACGCAGTTTTGGCAACTGACCACAAGTGGATTTTCACTACAATCTCCAGTATTACTGCAATTTCAACTGGATATATATTGTAGTGATAAAATTGGATACTGAGTTAGAGGCTGCATGACAAAATGTTTGAAACTGTATTCATTGCAAATTTATTTTATTACCCATTTTATTATTTTATCATGCTCTTGACGAAAGCACTCATTCCAAGATGGCTCCATCTACCAAACGTTGTCTTTTCCTCTGCATACCACAGAAAAGGTATATCCGTGAAATACCACTCATCTTCTTTCCTACACACCCAGGCCTAACCATAGCAGCTCAATGACGCTCGCTAATATTTAAAATGGCTAGCACCATAAAAAATGAGCACAGCTTTAATCCTTATGGTCTTGTGCATCTTATTTTATTGTGCGCCACCTGATGGCCTGTCAAAGTGTGACAAGTGCTTTGTGTTTGGAACTCCAAAGTTCAATCCACAGCACACATAATCTGCTTACTGATACAATGTCACTCAACTTGGAATTTGAATTGTGCAGAGCTAAACATACAAACCAACTGTATGTGCATGTGTGTCTCAGTCTCATGACTAAAAATAAATTAACATGCATTATAGACAAGATGAAATTGTTATTGTGTTATACAAAATGGTGCTCTGCATGGCGAAAATCTCAAGCATGAGAAGTTGACCAGAAATTCTAATCATCACTACGCATTCTCTATAGTAGGAACATAGTTCATGTACGTACGTTACTATAAGAGCTCGCTTGTGCTCGCTATGAAATATGCACTCAACTCGGAGAGTAAAGGCATATAATGTAAGGATCATGTCTAACTTTTTTCTTGTAAATTGATGGTTTTAAGCAAAGATAAATCCATGCTTGTAGAAGCCACTGTCACCATCTGGGAAATTGTGCATGTGCGTTATGGCGTGCAATAATCATCAGTTCCAGACAACAGTTTGGAATTTGGAGGGATTTGGGAAATATAACTTGTTGCTTCCATTTAAAACTGGCAATGCACATGGCTGATATATTTCTTAAAGGCTCCGACACATTATGCAACCGCACTTAATGGTTATAATAAAGGACATAAAAATACAATGTATGAGAATGTTGTTTTGTTAGCCTTCATGTTCCTAGCTAGGTTCGTTCATTCCTAAGTGCCTTACGATCCTTGACCGCACAATGATTACGTCACATATATCAATGCTGCTTGAAGCGTGCACTGTGGTTTCTGCTGTAGGCCTAACCCCAAGGTGATTGTGTTTGCATTTTTATCGATGCACGTTCGAATCAGAATAGACCACAACAGAGCAGAGTTACTGGGAATTTGATTTACTCTGTCTGTCAGGCCTGAAGGGCCATCTACTGCAGCTGCCCTGATGGCCCTTGGGCCTGGCGGACCGGGCCATCAAATTCCTGATAATTTTGTCTCACCATGTGGGCAACAGCCAATGAGCTGGTTGCATTTTAGTGTTTTACCATTATTAGTATCCGCACTAACCACGGCTCCATCAATCAACTGATAATGACCTTTTTTTGTTGTATGAGGGTCAATAACATTTATCTTTCCAAAAGAAACTATAGTTTTATGTTTCCATGCTTTAAATTTGAAACAAACAGTTTGGGCTATTAAACTTTTTCCAGGTAGGCCGGAACGCTTTGTTTACAGTCATGCAGCGCCATCTGTTCACAGAATTGCAAACTTCCATTTGAAACGGTTAACCTACCGTTTTCATTATTTGACATTCCTAATCAATCCCAAAAATGTGAAGCTAAAGTTGAACATAGTGTTAATAACAATCAAATACTGTTTTTGTGTGTTTGTGATGCTCCAAGTTTCGTAGAATTAATGGAACTATCTGAAAGCATTAACTTACAAAGACCTAAATTCAGAGTGGTAATTTGACAAAATGCGTAGTGATTGCAATAAAGTGCCACTTTACTTGGAAATCACCAAGGTGACTGGTAGACCCATGTACTATGCGAAAAGTGCTGCATAGGGTAGAATTAGTACAGTTAATTACGTCTATGATAGAATAGACTTTAATACTCCCCATCTCTAGTGATAGTGTGGATTCTATGACCTCTGTCGGATGTCATGAGCTCAGGGCTACACCCTCCAGTCATGATACTCAACGTTGGACATAGAATCGACACAGTCACTGTATGGTAAGTATAACAGTCTATACTCATTTATGATCTCTGCTAACATTAGCAAACCTGTCAATCAATAACTTTCCACTGACAATCAGTTGAATTTATTCATTAAATATACCAGTAGGAAGTCAAGGGCAAGGTCAGTTGGTCAAAAGAATCAATCACTTACGCATGTAAGTTATATTTTTCAGTACCGCATGATGCAAACTCTCCATGGGCAGCTTCATTAAATTTTAGCATAATCTTCCGACATCAATACTAGAATCATTTCTGCATGCCCAAAAATATATGGTACACAAAGGACGTAGTTAGTACCCCAAACTCTATGTCTCTAAAATGGGTTTATGCTGCTTTAAGTCATATAAACAGATAATAGGTGGTCCTTGAACCAAATTATATTTTTGACTTTATCTTTAAACTGTATGCAAAATCATTTTCAGTTTTCTTAAGGGTGTTATTTTCAGATAGTAAATAATGCCCCCAGTCACAGCGAAGCGTGCATAAAGACAAAGGTTGTATATAATTCTAATGGAAACAGTCTTCAACTTCAAGCTGTGCTGGTCAGCCTCCAACAGAAAATGTATTTTAATTGCTGGCGGTTTACTGAGAGGCAAAGCATGAATTGCATTGCACTGTAGCAGCTATGCGTCACTGAATTACATTCCTGTATCATATATAGACGTGTGCATGCATCATACTTGAACATAATGAGTGCACAAATAATTAACCATGTATGAGAAAAAGAGGAAAACAGGGAAGTAAGTTAAAAATAGTTTAGACATTTTATTTCGAGACAACACAAAAACGGAACAGACCCATCTGTATAAAACAACAGGCCCACGGCCCTAGTGCTCTGCTGGCACCGTGGCTATATTGCCCCTATATCTTTATTTGAAAGTCGGGAGTCCTCCAGTGGCTCCTGAACATATTAACCCTAAGTGACTTTAGAGTCCATTTTGTCCACCAGATTGCACTTCGCTCCGCATGTAATCATAGCTTATTTGTGTAATTCCTGCGATGGATATTGTTGCATGTGCCCAGACAACAACCAGTGAGTCCTTCATTTTATGTCCTCAGTGACCCTGTGTCGGAAGATCAAGGCCACCCAGATTAGGTAATACAAGAGACCCTTGGGCCCGGTGCTGTCCTGACTTTGTCATTGATGTCCAAGCTACAACCTGTCATTACAAAATCACCTGTTTCAACTTTACAGGCATGTTGACCTCACAAAAAAGTCAAGTTCATTCATATTACATAACATTCTAGCATTGGACATAGTCCATCTATCCTATAAATTTGGCAAGTCTAATCCAATTACTTTTCCAAATATGGAATTTTATATCTGAAAATATATATTGGCTTATAATTTACGTCAAATTATAGGTGGCACCACTAGTATCATTAGCAACTTAGATTTTGACCTTTCCCACAATCCCGCCAAATTCCGTGAAGATCCGCCAAAAATTAAAGATGAGAGAGTGTTCACAAGATTTACACATTTGCATTATATTGTAAGTGGTGCCACCAGTATCGAAAGGGATCTAGATTTTCATATGCCCTGTAAGTCCTAAAAGTTCTATCGGGCTAACTTTTATGACTTGTACTTCAATTATATTCATTGTAAACATTGAAAAGACGAAAAATTGTTTGAATGTATTTATTATATGAAAATAGATTGCATCATCTTTTGCCTTTTTCTGAAAAACAGTATCATTCCCGCCTAATTGAAACAAAATGAATAAAATCAAAGAAAATCATAAATAATGTTATTGGTAAAAATAAATTGGCTACCATTAACAGTAGATTTAAGTATAATGGATCAATTATTTCACATAGTGAAAGTATTGCAGATAACTTCAATTCACTTTTCACAAAAGTTGGTCCACATCTGGTGAAAATGATCATGTATCTAATAAACACCCTCCATGCTTTCTTGAAGGTAATTTTCTACCCTTTTATTTTCTTTTGCCATATTACAGAAGACGATACATGTATTATAATTAACTCCTGAAGAAATTTATCTCCAGGTTGGAATCTGATCCATTCCAAAGTTGTTAAATATATTTATACTGGTATTCTCAAACCTCTTACTTATATCATAAACTTTTCTCTGCAAACTGGTACCTTTCCAGATGACTTAGAAATTGATAAAAGTCATCCCACTGTTCAACAAAGAAGATCTTGAGTTATTCACCAATTATAGTCTTATTTCCATTCTATCCTTCTTTTCCAAATTTGTTGAAAAAGGAGCTTATGATCAACTCATTGATTATTTACAAAAAAGACATATGATTCTGTACAATTCTCAATTTGGATTCAGAAAAGGTCACAGTGCTGAAATGACAGCCGCTTATCTTGCAAACAAAATATCAGAGGCTTTGAACAATGGTGGTCACGCAGTTAGTGTCTTTCTCGATCTGTCCAAGGCCTTTGATACGGTTAATCACAACTTTCTCCTTTCACAATTGTCCCAATATGGTATACGTGGCATAGAACTTGACTGGTTTAGAAGTTACATTACCAACAGGAAACAATATGTGTATTTTATGAATGAAGAGTCTATATTACAGGAAATTACCTGCAGAGTTCCTCAAGGATCTATTCTGGGACCACTCCTCTGTTAAGTGTATATCAATTGTATTTGTGTCTTTTTGTCCAAAACCACTTCCTAGTAGTCATTACCCTATTCCGTAGTCCAAACTCTTTACTCTCCATAAGCTAACCTGTCCCTGTAGTAATGACTTATAAACTTTATGTGAGAATGCTTTCACTCTTCTTTTTGCTGATGATGAACTGAAGAAAAGGGCTATTCGGACAAATGACACTTTTCTGTTTGATATGTATAGATAGGAACGTAACACTGTTACATCGTTACTTCGACAAGCAAAATCTGAATATTATAATAGTCTGAATATTATAATAATTTGATTCAAGAAAATGTGTCTCAGGCTGACAAGTTAAGGTCAATAGTTAAAAAGATACTACAAAAAAAAAAAAAAAAAAAAAAGAATTCCGACCACACTATAAATCTTGAATCAAATGGTCGACTTCTTTCGAAGTAGCCCATACATTCAATACTTTCTTCACATGAATAGGTAAAAAATTAGCTACCAACTTTGGTTTGATCGACCCCAAAAGTGTACCTATCCACACCACTTGTAACAACACATTCTCCTTTACAGATATACCTTCTTCAAAAGTCGAATCCCTTTTGTGTAAATTATCAACTAGGAAAGCTACTGGCTTGGATGGAACACCTAGTAGGTTGTTAAAAGAAGCAGCACCTCAAATAGCACTTCCTCTGGCAACTCTTTTCAATTTCTCATTGCAAAGTGCCGAACTTCCAGATGCTTGGAAACTAGCTAAGGTTACACCTATATACAATAAAGATAGGTCTGTACTTGATGCCTCAAATTACATACCTATCTCTGCGTTACCAGTCTGTTTAAAGGTGCTTGAAAAAATAATACATGAGCAACTATACAGCTATCTTGCCGTGAATGACATGCTCAGTGTGTTCCAATCAGGCTTCAGACCATCTCATTCAACTCAAACCACTCTAACTGATGTGACAGATTATATCTTAGACAACATGCAGAAAGGTCTCCTTACTGGTGTTTTACTTTTAGACTTGAAAAAGGCCTTTGATACTGTTGACATTTCACTTCCGTTGTGCAGGTTACAGGCACTTGGCCTTAGGGAATGGCGTTATCTTGATTTGAGAATTATCTGTCGCATCGAAAACAGCGAGTATCTATAAATGGGCAAGTCTCAGATCCTCTCAGTATCGATTATGGTGTACCTCAAGGATCTGTTTTAGGCCCCCTCCTATTTATTATTTACATTAACGACCTACAGTACCAGATGAAACATTCAAAAATAACCTTATATGCAGACGACACGGCAATATTCTTTGCTTCTAAAGATATTGTGACTATCCAACAGCGATTACAGGAGGATCTGGGTCTTGCCCACACATGGTTAACAATGAGTAAGTTAACACTGAATACTGCAAAAACCAAATGTATGATCTTTGGAACAGGCAAACGGCTGTCTTCTGGGAGAAACCTGAGTATGAATATAGATGCAGAAACGCTGGAGCAGGTTGCGAGTTTTAAGTATCTTGTTGTGTGGTTTGATCCCACTCTGTCATGGTCAGCACACATTGACAAAACCTGCATCAAGATATCACAGACTCGGCATCATTGGGAGAATAAGATCATGCCTACCCCAGGGGACAGCCAAAATGCTTGTACAATCAATAGTATTGCCGGTGTTTGATTATGGAGATGTTGTTTGGTCATCCTGCAGCAACACCCTGCAGGATCGACTGCAGCGTCTCCATAATCAGGCTGGGAAATTGATTTTAAAGTGCCCTTTTAGAACAGCCTCTGTTGAAGTCTGACAGCAACTTAAATGGAGACAAAATTTTCATATCTGCAGTAGGACCTATAAATGTTTTAATAATCTGGTCCCCCGGTATCTTCAAAATTGCTTTACACCTATTGCTTATATCCATACCTATAATACAAGACTTCGTGCATCTGCAGGGATGTACGTAAATTCCAATTCTACAAAGGCTGGCATAAATAAATTCCCATCTCGTGGCATTAAATTATGAAACACCCTCCCAGAATCAGTAAAGTTCTCACCATCAGTCAAACATTTTAGGAGAACTACTAGAAGCATTACTGGTCAAACCAGGTTAACCAGGTTTGACCAGCAATGTTTCTAGTCACCAAGTACAACAACCATTGAACTGTAATTAATCATATTTTAGCGTAGTTTTTAATCTTTTAAGCATTTTATATTTATTTTAGTATTATGGAACAACTGTATCTATGTGATTTACTGTGTATGAATGTATTTATTGTATGTACGTACAGGGCCCCATTGGAAAGAAGTTATGTTTTATGCCTTATGGGCTACCCTGTATAAAGAAATTATATAAACAAATAAATAAAATAAATGATACCAGCTTGCGTTTTACAGGTCATGGTATAAAATACACTTTCGACCACATTAATTCATCATTTGCAAAAGTTCTTAACTGGCTCTACTCAAACATATTATCTGTTAACTTAGGCAAAACCAATTATATGACTTTTGGTACAAAAAGCTTGCTAACATCTCACATAATATAAAAATTAAAGTTAAGGAGTCAGTCATAACCAATAACATGTTGTAAATTTCAGGGAATTTGGATTGTTGATCAGCTAAACTGGAAACAACACATATCAAGTACCTCAACTAAACTAAGGAAAATTATTGGAATTTTTCGAAGTAGTTAGATACGACTTTGTAAGAATACTTTAAATAAACTATATCATATTTTTGCTTATACTTATTTTTGAACTGCAATATAACATGGGCTTCAAATTATGTTTCAAACTTAGACAAACTTGTGAAAATACAAAAACAATTCATGTGCATAATTACAAATTTTGACTTAAATACCCATACTTCTCCCATGTTTAAACAAGTAAATATACTTAAACTTGAACATATGAACACATACGCAAAATTTTTATTTAAGTTAAAAACCCATAACAACCTGATACCTCTAATTTTTCAAAGACTATATACATCCACTTCTACCATTCACTCTAACTCAGCTCATCAATCCATAAATTTATTCATAACCAGAGCCCGGACAAATAATGGTAAATTTACTATTAAAGACAGTGGACCTCACATTTGGAACACTATTTCTGCAAACATTAAACAAAAAACAAAAAACAAAAACAAAAAAAAAAACAAAACAAAAAAAAAAAAAAAAACAAAACAAAAAAAAAAAAAAAAAAAATAAAACTCCCCAAAAAAAGCAAACCTGATTTCATTATAGTTGTATAATACATTTCCTCGTTTGTAGGTTTTATCTAATTTTTATTATTATTATTATTATTATTATTATTATTATTATTATTATTATTATTATTATTATCATTATTATCATTATTATTATTATTACTATACTATTATTATTATTATTATTATTATTATTATTATTATTATTATTATTATTATTATTATTATTATTATTTTGGTGTGTGTGTGTTTGTGTCAATATATGATGTATACTTCCAATGTATTTATGGTACTTTATGCTGAACCTGTGGAATTACTCAGCATAATTTGACATTACATGTGTTATCATTTAAGAATTGAATGGCGTGTTTGTGTCATCCATGCCGGGTATGATGAGACAAACACACCGTCCAATACTTACATTTACATTTTAGCTAAATTTTAGATTAACCAATTAGTTAAATAGTGTGAAATTTAACCACAGTTCTCAGTTATAAATCTTTGGTAAGGGGGAGTAAGATGGCTTATAAGAAGATCCATCACATGGGCTTTCTGAATGAGAACACAACAAAATATAGTTCCAATAATAGTACACATTTATTTTGATATCAAAACAGATAAATTTACACTTAAGGCTGTACAAAATGTGTATTTACTACATACAGTATCTTTTTATCTCAGTAATATGGCCTAAAAAGACGAAGGTTGTTTAATTCTGAAAGCACGTCATGACACGCAGAAGAGCCTGAAAGGGGTGATTTGCAAACGCTACTAGAAGCATCATGCTTTGAAACTGCTCGATTAATGTTAACGTTTAGTGAGAGAAGGTAAGATTAAACGTACAATTGTGGAAAGTTGAGCTGGAAATCATACCGGATGAGAATGTTTGGTATGTGACCGAGAGATTACTGGTGCTGGGACAAAGAGATTTTGGAATAAGAGGAAGGCTGGGTGCATTTGAACGGTCACTGGCGACAGTCGTGGACGTGGTTTTGTGTACAGTTAGTGCCACCATTGTCTGCCAGGGGAAAGTAGTTCCTATGTTGTCAAGCGATGTGTTCATCGAAAATTGAACGACATTTTTTCTCCTATTCTGTCAATGGCAAGAAAGTGCCGAATGTAAATATTCATTGTTGACTGGCTTTTCCTACATTATTTCTGCTTACATTTATTTTAATGTGCACTAATACCTTGCATACACATGTACTTTCTGAGTGCATTTATTATCTAAAAGATACTTTAACCCAGCAGGGTTTCCATCTCTAATGTGTTACTGGGGCTTATCTGGATGTACCCACTTACTTTAATAAACTTCAAAACTTGGAAACTATGGACGGTGTCTTGGTCACAAGATTTTCACATTTTGACATATATTACATAATTCTATAGGTGGCGCCACCAACATTAATTTCGACGAAGATTTTTATGCACTTTTTAACTTCCGAAATGTTATATGGGCCTATCAAAAAAATTGTGGGGTTCAGAGCATTCATGAGATGACCCCAGATTTAAACTGGCCATTTGACCTTGACCTTTAACTCGGAATAAAACACTGTTATGTTCAAAATATGCGTCCACATCCTGCTTTCCATACATGGTCTGTTTGTTGAAATCAGGTAACAATTTTTCGAGTTATTGGAGGAAAACAATAAATTTGGACAAGCGCCAAACTGATAACTGGGTCACAGTGACCCAAAAAGTAAGTCACTAAGTAGAGTTACAATGCAATTTAGTGCAAATTTGATCTAGAGACTCAATTCCCCTTGTCATTGATGTCCAATCTACACTTTGTAATTACCTCTTACAACATTACAGGCATGGTGACCTCACCAAAATAGGTCAAGGCCATTAATAATATATAAAATTCTAGCATTGACATGGTCTATATATCCTATAAATTTGGCAAGTCCAATCTAATTACTTTTCCAACTATGGAATTTTATATCTTAAAACATATTTTGGCTCATAATTTCTGTCAAGTTATAGGTGGCGGCACTCGTATCATTAGCAACTCAGACTTTGATCTCCCACATAATTCCACGAAGCTTGGGGAAAATCCACCAAAAATTAAGGATGCTAAAATATTCCCAAGATTTTCTCATTTTGACCCCTATATCACATAACATTATTGGTGGCGCCACCAATATTGAAAGAGACCTACATTTTCAAACACCCTATTTTAAATCTGGAAGGTTATGTAGGACTAACATCAAAACTTTTAAAGTTATTGCGCTCACAACCCAAAAGTTTACCAAAGGAAGGACGAATGGAAAATGACTTCCACTTCCTGGTAGTCATTATTCTATTCCGCAGTAGGAACTCTTTGCTCTCCATAAGCCAACCTGTCACTGTCTAACCTATGCACATGTTAAAGTATTATTGTCCATATTGCATACGTTTCTCGTAGAATTTTGACATAGCCTGTATTAGCCCTAAAAATTAAAAGGTCTTCAGTGGGTAACTACTTTGAACATGTTTCGGAGCCTGTACTCGTGCATGTGTATCTGAGTAGCAGATCCTTGTCTACGCTAAATATTCAGTGATTACAACCCACATAATAATGAATAAATATGAACGTGGCAAATGATGTATTAGCTTAATCAGTGAAGTTTTGCTTATAAATGCAGAGCTTCAATATGAATGTAGAATACCTATCAAACCAAACATAATTCCTAAATAGAATAGAACAAGTTCAGTTAAGAATAATTAGGACGCATTAGTCACACCACTTACCAGTGTATAACTGATGTGGTAACAAACTGGGGTTACATATTCAATTCCAGGTATTCAAAAACAATTACAGCCATACACCTTTATTAACCTGGGGAAGTTCTAACAAGCACTGTACCAATTGACGTCCTATACCAGAAATATAAGCAAACTCCATAATGACACCTCACAATGAAAGTCTCCGAGAAATCAAGATCTATTTAGTTGTAAACTCTTAGTTTCTGTTTTCAAAGAATGAATCCAACTTGTAATAATTCAGTAATTCCTCTCAATTTCTGGCTAAGTGCTTGGGACAGCCTATGACACCCCCCCCCCGCCCTGGAGTTAATGTTTCAAAAGAATGACCCATGTTTGTGACACTTGAGTAAATGCTGCCAATTTCTGCCCAAGTGCCCAGGCCAGCCCATGACTCAGAAAGGTGAATATTAAAAGAAAATGATGCCAAAACTTTAAAATTATTGAAACCAAATTTTCTGACAATTTCTGGATATTTACAGGAAAATTTTTAGAAGTATTTGATCAAAAATACATGCATAAATACTCTTGACTCGAGTTTGTTGCACATAAATTTGGTTCTGGATGCAAGTCCTAAAATTAAGAAATACGACCAAATCTCAAATTTTTGTAACAAAAATGTATCATATCTGATACCCTATGAAATACTACTGTCAGGAAAAGGATAATTGATTACTGCAAAGTTAAACTCGTCAATTTTGTGATATACTTTAATGCTAGCCCTGTCATTTGAGACCCGAATATCCAATTCCAGGAAAAATTGTCACCTTCCAGAGGGATATCATTGGGGTAAATTTCTTTCCAAATTTCATCAATATTTTGCAGATTTACACAAGTTGACTGCTTTTAAACTTAAGGCTGTTTTGAATTTACCATACTGAAATTCTTAATGTGGGATTTGTAAAGATAAATTCTATTGCCAAAGACTCTTTTAAAGTTTGATAACTATCCTTCAAATTTCTGAAATTCATTTTTTTCTTTGCCCATGTCATACAGTAGGAATCAAATGTGTTACATGTATCCTGAAAAATAGTGTCAATGTTCAACTTCGCACATTTCCAAAACTTTCTTCTGTTTTTATAAATTCTTTTCAAGCTGAATTTTGTATTATATCCAAATTACCTGTAAATACATGTTTGCGGTATATATGAACAAAATTGGAATATATATTAGACATACAGTCCCAATTTGGTTTGCTGTGATATCCTCAAGAGAACTGAAGCCAGAAATATTTTGTAATTCATGATACTTTGTCAAACATTTTTGCCATATTTATAGGAAATAGTGTAGGATCTTTGATTTTGCATTCCAAGGGAATCAATTGCGAACAAATTACAATGTGATAAAGGGACTGAATGTTCAGTGAATCAATAGCTTGTGATCGAAGGGAATGCTGCAAAACATTTGATCTAATGTTTTCTTATTAGAATCTGGTTTCGGAATAGTTGTTGCGTAAGCATGCACAATTTCATAAAAACTTTATGGAAAGGTGTGTTCGGAATAAGTAATACCCAAAATAATCATTGATTCTGCTTATATCTCAAAATACAGTGCTTTAAGTGCTATATGTAATTGATCAATGCCATTAGGGAAAGGCTGTAGTAAATTTTGAACAAAGTCTTTCTTATCCATATTCTTCGATTGCCTGTTTTTCCGTGATTTTCTTTGTTGATGTCTTCTTCTTCTTTGAATACCGGCCTGATTATTATGAAAAAGCTGTGTGACTGCTATCAAGAGTTACGAAGTGCAAATGGTAAAGCTGAATGAAGTGTTCTGACAGAAGAATCTTCCACTTGTAATAATTTTCTTGTGTTAACATAACTATCTTTGTCTAAGAAATTTTGCTCCATGTAATCAATAATTTGTATCCAGAAATCCAAATGTGAATGTTCGTCAGAATTGAAATGGTTACACAAAAAAGTGTTGAATTTGTGATTTCAAATGAGTTTTCTGTCCACTAAATCTCTTTTTAACTGATTAAGTAGTAAGGCCCACATAATGTTATTTACATTTGACGCAGGATATAAAATAAATGATACTGAAAGATTCACAAGATAGCAAATTTTCTGATCGGGGTTCCTCAATTTGAATTTTTTTTCAATAATGTTACTATGAAATTCTTTGTTCTTGATGATTTGATTTACAAAATAGACGGTTACAATTTCCGTCAAAATATATTCCAAAATCAGCACTGGAGGTTAACGCTGCACCATTGACAATTCTGGTCTCACTGTTTACGGTTTGTTTTTGGAATTATAAGTAATTTTGACAGCCAATCTTGCTGTTTATCTATAATCATGCCCTTAAACATTATCTTGATTCGTCATTCATTAGTACCACAAGTAACAAAATTGACAATAATAGTAACAGTAACTAAAACAAGTCCAAAATGGATGCTAGACTAAAGACGTTAACCAGAATTACAAGACACTTTGAAACTCATAGATTGGGGACCAGCCTGTTCAGACCTATCCACCTAGCATCAATGTCCCAAACCCAACAGAACTGTAGTTGTTTCTTTTTGTTGAGGACCACTTTCTAGTAGTCATTACTCTTTCCTGCCGTCCAATCCCTTTACTCTCAACAAGCTTACCTGTCACTGTCTAATCTCTATACATATGGAAGTACTATTGCCATATTGCATACGTTCCTCTGTACAATTTTGACATAGGCTGTATAAGCCCAAACAAATTTAAGGATTCAGTGGGAAACTACTCAGAACATGTGCCTATACCCGTACATGTCTGAGTAGTGGCTCTTTGTCTATGCTAAATATTCAGCAAAGACAACCCACATAACAATGAATAATATGAATGTGACAAATTATATATAAGCTAAAAAGGTAAAAGTTTGCTTATTAATGCAGAGCTTGAATATTAATAAAGAATACCCATCAAACCAAACAAAATTCCTAAACAGTATATTCCAAGTTCAGATAAGAATAATGTGACTTACCCCTGAACAAGTTTGTACCCATTCTAGCTGTATAGGATACATAAGTCCAACCACTTGCCAGAGCTAAACTTAGGCAGAAACAAACTGGGGTAAAATGTCCAATCCCAGTGAGTACAAAATAAACAGTTACTGCCAGACACCTATATAAACCTGGGGAATTTCTAAGAAGTTCTGTAACAATGGACATCCTGTATCAGAAATGTAAAACAAACTTTATGATGACACCTACTCCTCACTCAGAAAGTTTCCAAGAAATAAAGTTCTATTTAGTTGTAGTTTTTGTTGTAAAAAGAATGAACCAAATTTGTAATAATTGACTATATCCTGTTAATTTCTGGCTAAGTGCTTAAGACAGCCTATGACTCACTCAATGCCCTGGAGTTATTGTTTGAAAAGAGTTACTCTTGTTTGTGACAACTGCGAAAATACTGCAAAATTTCTGGCCAAGTGCTCAGGACAGCCCATGACTGACTCCTGGCCCTGGTGTGGGGCAGTAGAATTGAGTGATTATTTACATTGAGTAAATGTACACTAACATGTTAGTCTAATATGTCAGAACAGTGAATATTTCAACAAAACAAAGCCAAAAGGTCAAATTAAGTAGCAAATCAGGCACGTCTGAAATCTTTAAAATTATTGAAACCGAATTTTCTAACAATCTTTGGATATTTACAGCAAAACATAGTAGAAGTATTTGATCCAAAATACATACTTGAATCCTCTTGACTCAAGTTTGTTGTAAATAAATTTGTTTCTGGATGCAAAGTGCTGAAATTGAGAAATATGACCACATCTAAAAATGTGTGATAAAAATGCATTATATCCAATAATTTCTGGAATATTACTGTCAGGGGAAAGGAAATTGACTACTGCAAAGTTAAACTCATCAATTTTATGATGGACTTTAATGATGAACCTGTCATTTGAGACCCGAATATCCAAATCCAGGAAAAGATCTCTCAAATCATCTGAATTGTTACCTTGCAGAGGGATATCTTTTGGGTAAATTTCTCTGGCAATTTCATGAACATTTTTCAAATTTACACAAACAATGTCATCAATGTATACTTTTTGGCCATAATGTTGAAACTATACATGAAACCAGCGGTTTTGCTGGAATGACAGCTATCTTCCCGACTGAAATTAGGAAACCTCCATGAAGTAATTGAAAATGTAAAATATGCATCACCTTCTGAGTTTTGCTGTAGGAATTCTGTTCACATTTTTCAAGTGTTCTTTAGCAAATAATTTTCCCGTGAACGGTTAGTCCTGTCTT
The DNA here is from genome assembly GCA_964020975.1 of Hermodice carunculata. Taxonomy (NCBI): domain Eukaryota; kingdom Metazoa; phylum Annelida; class Polychaeta; order Eunicida; family Amphinomidae; genus Hermodice; species Hermodice carunculata. The sequence continues at coordinate 58,916,859 of OZ026626.1, read as the reverse complement.
GACATTCACTTCATAGATACTCATTTTGTTCAGAATATATTTTAGAATATAGCAAAATGTCTGAGAAATCAAAATTATTTCTGTGAAGATATGAATAAGTTCAACGGAAAGGGTAAAATAATAACACATTTGGCAATGAGAAGTTGTGTTTGATGGTGACCTGTCATGATCTGTGCGAGCGATGAACTGTCCGTACCCAACCTCCAGTTATGATTTCAAATTAAAAACGAAGGCTGTAATGGAGTCAAAGTAACATCAGTTACTCACATTACCTAGATAAGGGTATTGCTGAAGACAGTTTTGACAAAATTCAATGAAAATACGCACTTTCCGCAGTAGCTATATTGTGTCCATGCATGTTTACCGCTCACAGCTTTGGTTCCACAATTCATAGTTGTTACCGCAAAAATGGTTACTTTTCCATATTACAAGGGCCCCTGCCAGCCAGACCCTGCCCAAGAATGGAGGTGACCATGGGAAATGCCTCTACCTTAAAGGCGGGGATACGATGTGTCAGGGAAAAGGTACTTTTTAAAAATTTTATTTCAGCCTAAGCCAGCTGCAGAAATAATAATAATGATAATAATAATAATGATAATAATAATAATAATAATAATAATAATAATAATAATAATAATAATAATAATAATAATAATAATATTATTATTATAATTATTATTATTTTTATTATTATTATGATTATTATCGTCACTCAAGTAAAAGGTCAAGGTCGATAAAAACAGTGACACCTGATGGTAAAAATGTCCATGTGAAGTGGCTTCACTTTGATCTTGTGTCCACTGTACAAACTTGTAATATCTGCAAAGAGTCAGGTGGGCCTGTGTGTTAATCAATATTTATAAATAGAAGAACTTAAGAGCAAATCCCACGCCCCTCCCCAGGATTATGCAAATAACCCTCACACTTCGGACATATGTGTTAGACTGATGCCCAAATATTCCAGACATAGCAGGTTATCTCCTGCCCCAATCTCGCGGACATGATCATTGGCATATACCCCAGACTACCTGGATATGGGGATTGTTGCACCCCCCCCCCCGGCATTTTTGAACAGCCCTTAGAAGCTTGTGAAATAACATGAGTTTTATTTTCACAATATTCCACGATAATTTATTTAACTTCAGCCACATACCACCTTTATCCAGCTGTCCCTTCCCATTCTATAAAAGTTGTTTTGATTTGTTTTTTAAAATGTTTCTAATCTTCAGTAATATTGTGTCATTTGCATATATAAAAAAGATTAAAAAGGTCTGGTGCTGCTATAAAGCCGTATTTAAGATAGAAATATGGCGTATAACCCAGTATATTGAAATATATTGTGTGCAAAAAAACTATTTATATGCAGAATTGTAAAGAAAAAAAGATGAAGCTGCTGGCCACTGAATATGTCTTTCTTATAGCTGCATTTGAAATGCATTTGGAATCTGTTTGGCAAGTGTTTCAAAGGCACCTGGTAATGTTTGAAACCCTTTGCGCAAACGTACCAAATGTGATCTGGAGCAAAGCATTTGCATTTGTGTAAACATATACTTGGCAAATGTTTAAATGCATTCAGTATCTAATACGATCAGGAGCAAAGCGTTTCCATTTGTAAACCATTTTTACATCTGTTGACTGAAACACAAGCACCACTGCATCGGGCATTTTTGCTTTTTTGTGTTAGGTAATAGATGAGTGGAGTCCTTCCTATCTCACTGGAATGTTAACCACGTAATTGCCCTAATCAAAAATTGGGCAAAATTACATTTTTAGTATGAACCTATATTGTGAGGTGATGATATGCAATATAAACGTTAGCTTTTGCTGTTCATAAGTATAATGCGAATCCGAAAATGTGGGCTAAGCAAGGTGACAAATTATGAAATGCAGCTTGGTATTTCTCGAGAGGTCTACGCATTTCATATGTATGAATTATGTTGATTAGCAGACATGTTAGCATTATATCAGTAATATCATATATACACGTGTGCAGGGAAATTAACTGCTCCTAGAGAAAAATCAGATTTCAGCTTTGTGAAATGCGTTTGTGTAACTGCAAAGGAAAGAGAATGATTTCCAAGACAATGTGTGTGTGTGTGTGTGTGTGTGTGTGTGTGCGCGTGTGCGTGATTGTATCTATATCTTATCTGTGTGTTGATGGGTATATGTATATGCCTATAAACCGTTAGAAAAGAAACCACACAGTCATATTTCCTTTCAAAGTAGACCAGTTACTCTTCAAAATCTTCACTTTTGTAAATATGATTATACATAGGACTTAAAAGTAACAGTCATCGATCAGACATTGCAAAATAACTTATTATTGCTTTCATATGTCTGAAAATAAATTTCGACCTAAAATCACCAAGTATGTATTCATCTATAATAGATTTTTTCACAAACCAACGCATATATATATATATATATATATATATATATATATATATATATATATATATATATATATATAGTTACAAAGAATACGTAAACTACACCAGCAGAATCACGTGACAGAATATGCTTCTTGGGAAATTAAGAATAGAAGGCAATCTGTTCCTCATGCCATGAGGGCAATAATCCCTATTCTCTGCAATCAAGTACACGGACCCACTCGGCTGCTCGTAATGGTTAAAACAATTGAGTTACCTGATGGAACTTGTAATATCAGGGCCAACAGTAACGTTGTGAGTGTGTATGATGTGAAGACAAAGAAATATTCAAAAACACCCTACTAAATGTTCCACTTTGCTCATATCATATTCATTGTACATAATTGGCATAATGTAATTTCTCATATCATGAGACCTGTAACTGTGACAGTTCTTTTTATTTAGATAGATCGGTGTAGCTTTGTTGTGTTGTGTTTCAATTACATGTCGTCTAAAATTTATTATCTTACTTCCGTTTGTTTTCCTTATACATGTGTTTTTTCATTTGTATAGACATTATGTTCATGTGTAATGTTTGTATGCATCAATATATGCTGTGCAATTCACACTTTGCCTATCAGTAGCGCCGCCAGCAATTAAAATATATTGCATGTGGGAAGCTGACCAGCAAAGCTTAAACTGAAACATATGGGTTCACTGCATGACTACAAATTATGGGAAATTGAACTGTTCAGCCAATTTGCTGAAGCTTGCAAGAGACAAATCTGGTGTTTTGTGTACAGTCTAGAGCTTTTTGCTATTCCATAATTGGATAAATGTATTTGATATACCACATTTATATTCGTCTCCTTGTTTGTCAGATTGTGAATGAGCCCTTTAACATGGTGGACCAAAAACTTGTGTGCTGGTTATCCATTTATACTGATCTTATTACATGCCTTGTTAGTCATTGTGGAAAGTTTTGGTATTATTCACTGCTTGGGAGTTTTATATATTTTGTCTCCCAGATTCATATATGATATTTCACTCATATATTAGGTCACATGCTGACAGCCATATGACCCTCTTCACCAGTGATGCTGCTACTCAAGTCTTTTACAAATGAATCTGAATCCTCTTCTACCACAATAATTCAAAGGACAACAACTTAAGTTGTAATTAGCACCAAGGGAGCTAAAGTTCCAAAGCTCAAAGTGTTTAGACTTTGTACCAAGAGGAAATACAGGTTCTGGTTCTTTGCATTTTAGAACATAATTCTCTTTATTTTAGTTCCTGTGAGCCATATACCTGAGCTTATATGAGCTGGTCAGTACACCGAGGGTCTTTGCCATCTAATGCTGAGCATTTCGCACCTGTTAGTTATTCCCTAAAACGCCTGTGGGTAAATTGTGACTGCTAATAAACCGCATATTTAAGAATTTTTAAATATTACAGCAATTAAACTTGCCTTGTTTGCTCTGGAGTAGACACCGTATGTGTTGCTACTCTTCCTGGGTTTGAAGAATTTGTGAAAATAAAATTTATTGTCAGTGTTAGAGATTTTCTAATGCTGATGCCTAAAGGCTGAAGTAACTTTGAGTGTTTGCCAGCCTTGGTCTGCGTTAGCCAGCATATGTAACATGGCTGATGAGGTACAACACAGGAAAACGTCTGGAAGTGTCCAAGGCACCCTTTAACACTGAGATAAGTTACTAGTGATACTTAGTGCCTGATTCAATTTATCTGATCCCGGTGGCGGACTGGAGGCATATATGCATAAAAGACCCCTGGGCATTATCACCTTTTTGGAGATCACAGACGAGATTTAATTAAGGTACCTCTGTGATCTCTCTGAAGGTGCTCAATCCCATTTTTCTCTAACTCATGCTGAAGCCCCTTTATGGACCCATAATACAGGCCACTGGTAATTTATATTCTTCATACAATGTAATAATATACATACTCCATCACAAACAAATTTATAATGTATATAATTCATATTTATTCGGGGTCAGATGTTTATTCTGAGTTCTGCGTATATTTGTTAATTGTACTGACTATATCGTAATTCATTTAATCATATACCTTTGTTTTTTACCCCACTGGAAAGAAGTCTTAGGACATTCTTAGGTAGTTCTAGCACCAATCCATCCGCCCACCCTCAATTTTATATTATATGTACTATTTGTACGTTGCATGGTGCTGAATAAACAATCACTCAATCAATGAAAATATAGTTTTTTTTCCATTAAAATATCCTCCTCTATTTCCTAAATGCACTGCTATTAGAAACATTGCCTCATTTGCAGCCCAGGCTGGCTGTGCAAATTCAATTGCATGTTAGACTTTGGGCCAATCATATGTGAATAATAGAGCCCCCATGTCAAAAGTGTCTAAATTCGAATATGCATGTCAATGTGCATACATCCAGTTTAACTGCACACTGTATTAAGCTGTTCACAGAGAACAAAGTTCAAGGTTCCGCTTTATCTCACTACCAGTCAGCAAAGCCTATAAAACACATTTGCGTAGTCTGTCTAATTGACTGTTAAAAGGAGATATCACACTTCGTTGTATGGAATGTTATCATTTTTCACACAGATGTACCTGAAGTAGACATCCACGAAGTTCGTGAAGGAAATGATGATGCAATATTTTTTCTTATCTATATATTTTCTTTTTTCTTCTCTCTGAAAAAATGTTTCTTTACAGCAACAACAGGCAAATCGCTTTCCTATTGCATACAGGGTGATCTGGCCATGTGGTTTATATTTTGGCCAGCAAGTGGCACTGCAATATTTTCATTGCTGTTATGAACTCTTGTGTGTTCAAGCTGTGTTTCATATCTTCTTCAGAATGGCCATACAGAACTCTTTCATATTCATCACAATATAATCTCAGTAATGATGCATATTCATCACAATATAATATCAGTAATGATGACGACAGTTTGTGAAAACTATGAGACAGTACAGAAAAACATGATCAATATTAAAAAATTCCCATCCCAACAATGACGGCAAAGAGATTCCAGAGTTGCCAAAGAATCAACATCCATATGAACAAATTTCACTCCTGACTTGAGACAGGCAGTCACCCATAAAAAGGCAACTGGTGGGGTTAAACCGGTCCTCTCAACCTTTGACATATTCTTTATTAACTACAAACTATAGTGTTTTCAAAATGTGTAGGCCTAACCACCCCAAATTACAAATTTTATCACTTCTGCCAAAAATAAAAAGAGACCTGGTAGGCCTATCACTTTTGAGTTCTTCTGACTTGTCAGTTAAGTTTACAGCAAAAGACCGATGTGGGCCTACATCAGTTTTGTGATATTTATGAATCTGGAACATTATAAACACACTATACCTCCAATATAACTATGAGTCAGAGAACATAGGCCACAGCACAACATAGCCAATAAAGTATTTATCAAACAGTACAGAAAAACCTGATCAATATTCATAAATTCCCATCCCAACAATGACAGCAAAGAGATTCCGGAGTTGCCGAAGCATCAACATCTATCTTCCAATACCAATGTGAAGAAACAAATTTCACTCCTGACTTGAGACAGGCAGTCACCCATAAAGGCAACTGGTGGTTTTAAACCGGTCCTCTCAACCTCTTACATACGTTAATTTTTACAAAGTTATTGGACATCAAACTTTCGTTCCATGTGGTGGTAGATGCTATGTATGTACATGTATTTTGCAGTACAGTGCATGTGCAGCAATATTATCAGGATGGTTGTGTATGATCCTTTAGTTGTGCATATACATACATGTTCCCCAGCTAGGATTCTATTCAATTCGTGACGGGGATGTTGGTGCTTTTTATGATTTCTAAAGTTATTTCATCATTTTCATTTTATGCATGAACTACTATGTATGTACATGTATTTTGCAGTACAGTGCATGTGCAGCAATATTATCAGGATGGTTGTGTATGATCCTTTAGTTCTGCATATACATACATGTTCCCCAGCTAGGATTCTATTCAATTCGTGACGGGGATGTTGGTGCTTTTTATGATTTCTAAAGTTATTTCATCATTTTCATTTTATGCATGAACTACCAGGCCAATTGTTTCGATATCGCATACAGGCTCATCTGGGTTACGTAATTCACTTTTGGCCACCAGATAACGCTTTGGGGCCATATGCAGACAGGAAGCTTAAATAAATCTCAGATTAGCATTAAACTTAGTTTTGTTATCTGAGATTTAAACTTGTGTGCGCAAGGCCTGATTTAACACAATTTAACTAAACTACACAGTCTAGAGTTTAACCATTGTCCATGTTGTTCCAAGCCAGGTATTCCTTATTTTTCCTGCAATTCGGGGGGGGGGGGGGGGGAGGGTGTCTCAGGGAATCCTCTAAAAATGGCGTCCAGACATGGCAAAAGACAAGCCAGTGGCTTGCAGACTGGTAATTTCTTCGTGCAGAAGACAGAATTATTGTTTGAAATTATTGAGAAATATATACTGATTATGGAGAACAAGCATATGGATCGGGATGTACCAAGGAAAAAAAAAAGAATGAAAACTGGAAAAGCAAAGTGGGTGATTACTCAAAGCGATTTGCAGGGTGGGCAATACATAATAAGAATTTTTGAAAACGAATAGTGGCATGCAATTTGTATTTACCCACCAATAATGCGAATTTTAAGTGATCAATTGCGACGTTTGCATTTAACTGTTAAACGCATACTTAATGCAGTAGTTCAAAGTCATACTAAATGGGAAACCTGCAAAGTGTAAGTCATTAAATGCTGTATATTGTCCACCATGAAGGCCATCACTTGCTGTATCTTCCATAGAGATGCTTCTGATCAAAGAGGTACATTTCCACCCAGTTTGAAGTCGGTTTGACAGACCGTTTCGCAGATCAAGTAAAGAATGTGAGTTAGCATTAGGATGCCCATGGACTTGCAAATCAATCAACAGGAAAGTTGCATCTAGCAATTAAAAATATTGTTAAAAATCAGGAATCTGCAGTGTTGCCTCCCAGTTAACTTGTTTGACCCTCCAGCAAGGAACATATCCACCAAGTTCCAGCTTAATCTGAGTGACGGTTCTGGAGAATAAGTCGAAAATAGCAAAAACACACAGAAAATCATAACAAATTAGAAAAAAAACAGCACCACCTGGTGAACAAATGAATAACTAGGAGTCCCTAGGAGTCTTCATGTGTGATATCAAAGGAACTGAGTGAGCGTGTTGGGAGAAAATTTTTTAAAGTTTAATTGTCACAGAAAAAAAATCATTAAAAATTAAAAAATCACTGGAGCATGACCATTTGAACAAACTTGGTAGAGACCCACCTCAGGTACATTGCCAATAAGTTTGAAGTGAATCTAACGGACGCATTTGGAGAAGTCAAAAATGTAATTCTGGATGGACGCACACACAGAGGGAGGGTTAGACGCATGGATGATGGACCACAGAACATCCTGAAAGCCCAGCTGACTGACAAGTCAGCTGAGCTAAAAAAGTCAGTGACATCAAACATAACAAAATAGTTGCTAGCACACGCTTTTATCAAGTTTAAAAAATAGGTGTTTTGTATTAAAAAGTAAAAACTCTGGGCAAACCACACTGAAGCCTCTCTGTATTGGGGCCTGGTTGCTGGTTCAGTGTGCAGCTGTGCACTTCTCTTCAGCTTTTCTAACAGTGTAACACTAAGAGCATATCTAGGGGGGCACAATGTGAATGGACCTGTTCCTGGTAACACAGCATTCTGAAATGCCACAAGCATGATCTACAGGAAGCGCCTGTTTCTGTGTTCCCATGATGTGACGGGGCAACCCGTCAGCTTGTGCATGCGTATTTGAAAGCCACCATCATAAAAAAAAGTGACAACTATAATGGGCTATGTATCTTTCAGCGTAGAACTTTCTTGGGAATGAGGGAAACAAAGGCGATAAATCTTTTATGCAGTACTCTTACTAGATAGGTAAATTATAGACATGTGTTCACCCGAGCGAAAGTGTGGCTCAACCTCCAACACATAAATTGGACACTGTTCTTTCATGTAATCTGGATTTCTGAAAGGAAGATATTATATTAATATCAGTGTGATATGTTGTGCAGAAAAATATGTCAACTTGTGGAACATTTTGCTACATGCTTACCCAATTTCATGATCATAAATATACTGAATGGTACATGGCATTGCCTGAGCATAAATATTTTCTCCAGAGGTAAAAAGTAGGGGTGCCTCTGTGAATTGAAAGGTACACACACACAGATCTGGGAAGTTAAAGCTGCCACACATATATGCATGTAGGTCCAAATTTATGAATCAACCTAGATCTTGACATCATAATTTGTGGAAAATTTTTCGAGCTGCCATTAAATTGCCAGCACCACTGGTGCTGTCCTTGCATGTGACTACAAAATGTGCAAGACAAGCACATCCTGTTGCCTTTCCATATAAAATTAATGAAAACCTGCATATGCGGCGTACTGTGGAGACAAACAAGAAGCGTGGATCTGCCGAATGTGTTTTCTGCAACTTAAAATTAAAAAAAAAAGACTACATCTCCATTGATATCAGTTATCCAGTTTGGTACGCAAGTAGTCATAATAGTTTGTCACTTTGCATTTTAGATGAGTTTGCTACCAAATAAACTCAATATATAATTACTTGTCTCCAAAGTTGTGAAATTGAATAAATTCGTGTGTCAGTGGGCATTTTTAGTTATTCATCATGAGATAATACATTTTAAAACACGCAAATCTTACTTTCGTCTGGATACAACCGTGGGGTGCGTCAATAGCATTGGGACTTCCAGGCTACATATGATGCACCAGTCCCCTTAACATATCTTAATCTTTCTCCTTCAGGATACATGATTATATAGTCCAGTAATCATTTATTGCAGACTGCAACATATATTTAGTGGTCTTTGACCTACTGCATTTTGCAGCGTGTGGACTAAAACCAGTATTCATCACGCGTAATAATACGATCTCCTGTAAATAAGGCAGGCTTTTCCATAAGGGTTTGGTGTCCTATTGGCTAATTCTAAGCGTTTTGAAAGCACCCACAGAAATTTGGCAAAGTGTATGGTGCGTGAACATTGCATTTTTTTCAAAGCAGAAAGCATGGCTAATAATTGGACTGTGTAATCACAAAGTCACAAATTTTATGAAGAATGTTTCAGTGATGATGTTAAAGCAAACTTGAAAGTTATGATTTGGATCCACATGACCCTAAGACAACATAGAATTTTTCATGTTTCTGTATTCACAATTTAGAGTTAGAGAGCATCATTTCACAGCTGTGAGTCCTCAAGTGGCTTCTGGACATATAAAGCTTATGCACATTTAGTGTATAAAATGTCCACCAGATGATATTTCGCTCCACATGTAATCATAGCTTATTTGTGCAATTCCTGTGATGGATAATGTTGCATGTGCCAAGACAACAATGAATGTGTCATTAACTTTATGTCCTCAGTGACCTTACGTTAGAAGATTAAAGTCACCCAGATTATGTAATACGAGAGGCCTGGTGCTATGGTGACATTGCCATTGATGTCCAAGCTACACACTGCTATTAAAAATCACCTCTTTCATTTTACCGGCATGGTCACCTCACAAAAATAGGCCGAGGTCACTGATATGTCAAATTTTAGCTTTGGACATTGTCGATATATACTATAAATTTGGCAAGTATACTCCAACTACTTTTTAAGACATCGAATTATATATTTTTAAACAGATTTTGGCTCATAATTTCCGTAAATTATAGGTGGCGCCATTAGTATCATTAGCTAGTTAGACTTTCACCTCCCCCACAATCGCACCACATTTGGTGTAGATCTGCCAAAAATTAAAGATGCTAGGGTGTTCACAAGATTGTCATATTTTGACACCTATACTGCATAATATTATAGGTGCCGCCACCAAGATCAAAATGAACGTAGATTTTTATACACCCTATAAGCCTTGAAAGTTATATTGGGCTAACTTGAAAACTGTGAGCAGTATTGAGGTCACAAGATTTTCACATTTTAACCTGTTTATTACATAATACTATAAGTATCGCCACCGACATTGATGTCCACAAATATTTCCATACACTTTATAACTCCTAACGGTTATATGGGCCTGTTAAAATTTTGTGGGGAAGCAGAGCATTCACGAGATGACCCCTATATTCAAACTGGCTATTTGACCTTGAACTTCAACTCGGATTTAAAAATTGTTAAAAATATGTGCCTGACATTCGGATTTCCATATATAGTCTGTTGTTCAAAATCGGGTAATAACTCCTCGAGTTATTGACGGAAAACAATAAAATTGAACAAGCACCAAACTCCATAATTACTGGATTGCAGCGACCCCAAAAATAGGTCACCAAGAACAATTTTAAATATGATGTAATCAGGTGCATTTTTGAGGCTCAATTCTCTTTGCCATTGATGTCCAAATTACAACATACCATTAGAAAATCATCTCTTTAAACTTTACAGGAATGGTGGCCTCAAAAAAATAGGGCCAAGTCTATATTACATGGCATTCTACCTTTTCCATGGTTTATATAACCTACAAATTTGGCAAGTCTAATCTAATTACTTCTCCAAATATGGAATTTTACATCTTAAAACGCATTTTGGCTCACAATTTCCGTCAAATTATAGATGGTGCCGCTGGTATTATTGACAAGTTAGACTTTGACCTCCCCCACAATCCCACCAACTTTGGTGAAGATCCGCCAAAATTAAAGATGCTGAGTGTTCACAAGATTTTAATATTTTGATCCGAATATTACATAATGTCGGTGGCGCCACCAATATCGAAAGGGGCCTAGATTTTCATACACCCTATAAGTCCTGAAAGCTATTTTAGGATAGCTGGATAACTTGAATACTGTGGGCGGTATCTCGCTAACGAGCAAAAGTTTATGGACGGAAGGACTGACATGAGCGGTGGCATAAGCTCTGTGACCTGTGCTCAGCAGAGCTGAAAAGGCAAGTTGTTGAATTTAACGCTGCATAACATGCTTCATAGTTACCCACTGATGACCCATTTACAAACTCAATTGTTGTTGAAGACTCAGATTTTCAAATATTTGAATCGAACTTGATATGTAAATTAAGTTGTAGGTTTAGACATAGATAGTGACTACACCAGCTATTGAGCATGAGGAGATTGAGCTGTGATATTTCTCGAGTTCAGAACGACAGAGAGTAATGGGCACTCTTGCTTCAGTTTGTAGACAGGGGCAACCAGCAGAATGGCTGTCATCATATTCTGGTCAATACGAACCCCTTCATACTGACCGGCAAAGTCACTGTCCACCGAAAATACTGATTAGGGTTAGAAGGGAACCAACCAAACTAAGCACCACCCCCCCCCCCCCCCCCGCTGTTTTCCTCATCTTCATTCCTCTGCATAAAAAGGTCTAACTCCTTGTAAGGAGTTTCTATGTATAATAGTGTCAGAGAAAAGTGTTGGACGAATTCACTGGTAGAGATGAAAGAAAAAGGAAGGAAGGGAGAGACAGAGAGAGAGAGAGAGAGAGAGAAAGAAAGAAAGAAAGAAAGAAAGAAAGAAAGAAAGAAAGAAAAAAAGAAAGAAAGAAAGAAAAACAAAAGTGTGTGTTGACACACACACTTTAAATAGAATATGGCAATGGACTTCACATGGTGCCTTTCCCGGGCTTTTGCCTGTATCGTATTTAAGCAAGCTCACTCAGTAAAATGAAACACTAAAGACAAGCAACTGTATATTTAGTTGAATAAACTAACGGTAGTTAGGAATAAGCTATACTTCATACATACCATTAACTGTTGACAATTTTCTGCCTCATAGTTTTGTAAATGGCTTGTAAATGAATCAATCTGTAACTAAACCATGCAATGCCCTTTCCAACAAAAAGCAACATATTATTTTGTTGCACCACGAACATTTCGAACTGCGTTTGAACGCAATCTTTGTTCTTGGTTTGTACCTGGCTTATAGCTGGAATCCATATTTTTATGCAGAAAAAAGGGGAACATGTACATTATCCTGTTCTTTCTGTCAGTGAAACCAATGTAGCATGTAGGAAGATGCACATTTTTCCTTTGCAGTAAATGGCATGTGCGTTTTAGCCTCCAATGCCTTAATCAGTGCAGCATTTTCAGCAAAAGGGCAATTTCAGTTATTTACTTTGTCAGACGCATGTCCGAATATATGTATGTTCCGTTAATAATTTTAATGTAACGGTATATGTTTGATCAGTTGTTAAACGAAAAGATATGAATACGTTGTTTTTCACTATTCTAACCAGAAACACACAGCTGTGTTGTGCTAAGCCTTTTTGTTGGCAATATTTAGAGACTCTGTATACAGTTTCCAAGTAATAACAATGCTAAACAATTTTTGTATAAATTTATTTGCTCTTATAATAGGCAAAATAGATTGTAAAATTGGCACAATTTGTGGATTTCCACCTCACTTCCACAACGAATAGACTTTCTTCTGTGTTAAATGTGCAAGGTTTATGATATTTTGTGGTCTGTTGTTAGTCATGGAAAAATGCAAAAACATCGATAACACTATACTTTAGGTTGGAAAAGGGAAGAACGTATGCAAGCAAGTGTTCACGTGATGAGCAAAAAGACACCTTAAAGCATTTTAATGTACATATAAGATGCACGCAATCTGATCATAGAGTCTATTGCAAACATCCATGAAGTCTGTGGACGTATGCTTAAACTACAAGTTCAATGAATACATGCGTATCTATGTGATCTGTTAACAGTCTATTAGCATATTTTAGGAATTTTAAAATGAAGTATTTTTAGAATATTTTAAACATCAAACATCAGAGACAAGCAGAAACCAAAGGTGTAATTGAAGATGTGGAAAGGTTAACATAAAACAATGTGATAGATACAAGAATGATTGTTATATTTAGTTTAAGGGTTAACTTTTATTTGTGACACAGTTCAAAATGTCGTGAAATTACATAAGCGAAAATTCCTCCTCATGAATATCTCGTGCGTTTTGTACAAAGTACTCCTGAACAAAAGAAAAGGGATTCAAATGAAGCATTTTCTAACCCTAGGGCCTATATTTCTGTATTGGTACAATAATAATATGAATATTGGAAAACAAACTGTGATGTTTTACGTTATTGACCAATTCAAAATAGCAATAATCAGAACCCATTGTTTTTTCAGACACAATTTAAGTTATTGCTCGTGTCAGTTTGAGGGGTGATGTTGTGAATATATCACATCACAACCTTGTATTTTTGATGTACAGAATGTATCCTGCACCTTGATTTCTCTACAACGCAGTATGTAACCATGATTGGCAGTTAAATTGACCACATTTCAACATATCAGTGGTTGTATATATATATATATTTATCTTTGGCCTAATATCTTATTCCAAAATCCAAAGGCTGTATCTTTACAATACACGAGAGATAATTCGATCACACATGCTGCACATATATATAGGTACAATGCATCGGACATGGCATTTATTCAAACAACGGACAACATTATCTGTTTGAGTATCATCCGCAATTGCCCCATTTCAGAAAATGTATTTAATTCTAACCGCTGTAATTCACTGTCACTCACATTAAAATACTGAAGTCCTGTTAAACCTCATAAAACTCTTCTTCTCCAGATAAAACACCATACTGCAGTGAGATATAGATTTTGTAGGTGAGACCAACAAATGTTGCATTTTTTTAAGTAATGTACATTATATTGATTCCCAAGTAACGCTGTTCGTTTACTCACATGTCGAAATGCACTGAACTGAATTGTTGTTATTGGGTTTGCTGAGAACGTAGCTTCTCTCAGTGTATTAATACCGAAAAAGGTATCAGCATGCAAAAAGGAATTTTGTTGGAATTCAAATCAAGGTCTAGTAAAGGAACACAGGTGTAAAAGGCAACTCAAGGCAAAGTCCTTACGTAATTAAAATTTAAATGAAAACTAAACAGCTTAATGTGTTGATGAATATATTTAAATAACATCATTACCTTATATTCATGCGATATTACTGTTTGCGTGTGAGAGGAGATTTGACACACTATAGCCAGATTTGTTTGGCTGCATTTCAAAATGCATTTCCCCAGCGACAAACAATGTCTCTTGGCACATTTCTTCATCATCCGTACAATTGAGTGATATAATTTCCCACCACACATTTCATAATGATGTGGTATTTTCAGATCTGAAAAATAAAGGGCAAGACAAATTTCCTCATGTGGCCATGTTTTTTAATTACAATTTTGGGCAATCGCAAATTTTATTGCAAATAAATCGGATTGGAATGAAATATGACGATGGACATTCATACATACCTGGATAATTATAACGTCCACAGGTTTTCAAGTGCTGGCCATTCTTACAAAGCAAGAGATTCAAATTCCCAGCACTGTCAAGATCATATGCACATGTCAATCATCTGTGGTAACATCGTCAATTTGGTTGGTCTGAGCATGGTAGCCAATTTGAATCTTTACAGAGTGATCGCTGTACCAAACCCATCCGAAATGTGTGTGAAGTATAAAGATCTATTTGTTGTGTAAACATCTGTATGGATTTGAAATGTTTTGCAGGTAATTGGAAACAATGTAATTCATCACTGTTTTCAACAGGTCCAGAACAATTCAATATACTATCACATACCTTCTGAGACAGTATACATCCCCCATTCATGCACTGGAAGTACAGAGAGGTGTCTATTGTCTGGGAAGGTACGTGATGGTCAGCCAACTTACAGGTGGCTTTTTTTATTGGGGTAAAATAAGACTGTAAAGTTATATGATATTAACACTTATATTCTGCCAAGTCCTGACCAGGCAAGTAAATTCTCCCAAAATCAGACGACCCAGTTTCTGGCACAGGCGAAAATGATCATTTATAGCTGGCTGTCAACACGGTGCAGTAATCAGAATATCCAGAAGGCCGTCAACTTGAAATGTGGCAACTTCTAGCCGTCAACTTGAAATGTAGCAACTTTCAGTTTTGCTTGCGGTCACTCTGATGATTCATCAACAAAGTGCACATACTCTTCTTGTTGTGGTCAAACCATGCATGCATGTGTTCCTTATCACTTATTCTGTCAAATGTACCTGTCTTTCTTGTTGCAACTTGCACTTTACCCACTTCAACAAGCCCCTGAAACTCAGCCACGCCTTTCTTGCCAATGATGTACCACCATTCTCCTAGCTTACCACTTCCGCTACAGGTATAGGAAAAAAATACATCCAGTGCAACCACTTTTACATCAACTCACCCACCTTTTGGGTCTCTTCCTTTGCCAAAGGCTTTGGGGTGTTGCTTCGCTCATGCAAGTGCCTGTACACGTAAATTTTCGGGCTTTCGTGTCTTCCAGGTCGCAATTATACGTTTCGAAGGAAAAAAAAATACCGACTATACAATAGCTGTGTTCACAATATAAATCAATGGCATTTCTGCTGTTTTTGATCCACATTCAAGGGAGGAATTTGCATTATCAGGCTCACAAGGTACTACTGTTGTGGTATCTGTTGCATGTTTCAGGCTCACAAGGTACTACTGTTGTGGTATCTGTTGCATGTTTCAATAGTTTGTGTTTGTACCTAAACGGTTTACTTGAGAATATGGGGGTAAAAGATGGTGAAGCTTTTGAGATTAATCCATCGATAGTCAGTAACACAGAATCCTCATCCAGTCTTGCTGGTGAAAATTTGGAACCACGGTATATTACTGATCAGTCAAGAATTGGATACAACTGCACTGTACGAAATAAGCCAAGTGAAAATACCCCACAATCCACTTCTCAGGTTGATCTGCCACCAGATAATGAGTAATGTCACATTGATATGTAAAATAAGCCAGGTGAAAATTCCTCACAGTCCACTTCTCATGGTGATCTGCCCTCAGATCATGAGCAGTTCCAGTTTGACATGGATAAGCGAGCTAAGAAATTTGAAGAACTTGTAAAATGTGGCCAGACCATGTATGTGTTTCCTGCCAGAGAATGTTGTATAGTCAATCAGTGGTACCTTTTCATGATTATAAAAAATTTCCATAATTGTCAATGAAAGACATCAGAAATTATACGGCTGATGTGAAAGACTCCCATGGAAAATCATGGATTTGTGTGGCATGTCAAAAAAGTTTGAAGGGCAAGTGTCCTTCAATGTCAAGAAGTAACATGCTCATGTTGGATGAGGTGCCAAGCTAGTTAAAAAGGTTTATGTGATTTAGAGTCCAGATTAATTGCTCAGCGCATGCCATTTAGGACAATTTTAAGCCTTCCCAGTGGAGGTCAACATGGAATAAGGGGTTCTGTAGTCAATGTCCCAGCAGATTAATCTAAAAGAACTTCACTAGTGCCAAGAACATTTGCACAATCTTGTTTGGTTGCATTAAAATTTAAAAGAAAGTTAGAATATAAAGGGCATGCTTGCTTTTAGATAATTCAGCTCAAATTTACTCCTCTGTACAAAAAATGGATGTGTGAACAGTACAAAATAATGGATGTGTGAACAGTGACTGGTTGAAAGAACACCCTCAAACTGAATTTTCAAGTGAAAGTGATAGTGGTGGTTAGTCTGGTCAAGATTTGGACGCATCAAACTAAAGTGGGCCTGCAGCTGCAGATCTGGAGACTTGTTTACAACCTGAAAATTGTCCGCTTAATACAGATGATATCATTAATTTAGCACCTCGGGAAGAAAAAAAAACATGGGATTTTTTACAGGTAAAGAATGCGAGCTGCTTTCATTTCCAAAGCTATATACCAATGGACAATTTGGATATAACATAGACAGGATTACAAAATTGCCCATCAAAAGATATGTTCTTTTATTCGGGGGTGCACAAGCGTTTTTCAGAATGCATTGAATCTCTATATTTTTCCCAATAAATGGCACAAGCCAAACTGATAAAGCAAAGTATATCCGTTGCATTGAGAAAGTCTATGAAAATGATGGTAAGGGTGGCAGACAGTTGACAGCTGGAGATGCAAATATCCAGAAAATTTCAAGAAAATTTAAGTTTTAAAATGAAGCGTATAAATTTTTCAAGAATGTTAGAGGTTCTCCTGCTTACTGGCAACAAATGCAGTATGAATGTCTAGATAAATTAAGGCGGTTGGGACCCTACACATGGTTCTTTACTTTTTCAGTGGCTGACCTTTTTTGGACTCATAAAATACTAAGTCCATGGACTGGAATACAAAATGCTTCTGGTTGAAAACAGATCCAGTAATTGCAGCCTGTCCATGCAGACTATATGTTCCAAACAATTCCTGAGAGTTTATCACTATCCCCATCCCATCTAATAGGACAGGTATTGGATTATGACATAAAGAAAGAAGCGCAAGAAAGGGATGCCATGTTCATGTGCTAGCAGCAGACACACCAAAATTCTAAAATCTGTAAAACATAGACAGGCTTGTAGATTTAGCTATGCAAGAGCACCTTTGCTTCAAACTGTTGTAGCAAAACCATCGGAAGAATTGGAATTATCAAAATTAAAAAGGGCGAAATTTGTAATGAAAAAAATGTATGAAATCTTTACAGGCTGGTATTCATTTGAACCACTGTCCTTAAATTGTTTGTTAAAGGAAGCAGATATTTTCAAATCTGAGTATTCAGAAGTACTGCAAGTGTCAAGCAAGTCTGCCCTGAAAGCAATTGTTACGCTACGCAGTATTACGGTAATTACATGAGCGGTGTGGAGGCATGGGTTCCATGATCAAAGACATTTGATCGTTTGTGGAAGTGGTTTACCGAAACTGGAGGCATGACTGTTGATCGCTTAAAGGCTTTGCTTGGTTTTCTTTTGAACATGTGTTTACTATGGAAACTGACCATGAAAGATTATTGGAGCCAAAAAGACTTTTTACAGAGGACCCCCAGTTTTCCAGAAGTGTTTGCAAGAGACATATTTTTTCTTTCTGTTAAAATTCTTCATTTAAGTGACAATACAGGAGCCAAAAAATCGGGCGAGGCTGATGACCCTTTGTTTAAAATCCGGTATTGGTTACATCATTTGTCGGAGACTTGTCATTTTTTTTTACACCAGTCGGCAATATTTAAGTATTGATGAAAGGTTGGTGGGATTGAAAAACAGAACAAAAGTTATCCAATATTTGCCAAACAAAAAACATCACAAAATGGGGTATTTATTTGTGGGTGTTGTGTGAAAGTGCAACAGGGTACATTTACAAATGGAAGTTTACAGTGGCAAACTTTTGACACAAGCCAAGTCAACTTTCTGTCAGGCATATGATGGTGTCATGGAACTCATGATAGGGTTGTTCCGCAATGGGAACATTCTGGTTGTAGATAATTTTTACACATCTGTTTCGCTTATGAAAGCACTATATGAAAAGGGGACATATCTAATTGGAACAGTAAGACGGAACAAAAAGTCCATACCATATCAAATTAAAACTGCAAAGTTAAAAAAAGGGAAGTGTGAATTACAGCAGTGGGTTCATGTTATGTGCAGCTTTTCGTGAAATCAGACATGGCCTGTATTGACACTATCAACCCGGAACACTGCCCTTGATGTTGAAGCCGTCGCAAGGGTAAAACGGTTAATGTACCTGAAACAATCGATTATTATAATAAAAATATGGGGGGTTGTGATTTGGCTGATCAAAAGATTTACACTTATGAAGATGATAGACGGACCTACAAATGGTACATGCGGCGTTGGGGTGTGCCCTGGCTGTTTTGAAGTGCACAAAGCACAGGCCGTACTTAACATTCATGACGAATAAATAACTTTCAATTTCAGATGCTGCATGTGCCGGGACAAACATACATATATGTGCATGGAGTCTGTAATTTTCAGACAGTAGATCTGGACATACATTTTCGGGGATAGCATTCCATTTTCATGACCTTGAAATAAAGGTGTTTTTTTAAGATTTGGCAGTGGCAATATAGCCAATATATGATAGGTGTTAGCCCAAGGGCCCCTTGGGTCTTTAGATGCTGCATGTCATAATCATTTGTATGTCAGGCCTAGGCCTATTGTTCAACTTTTCATTTGTTTCAAGCACATCGATGTCCATGATATAGGTCTGAGCTGTGCACTTAACATTCATGAATAACTTTCATTTTCAGATGCTGTATGTGACAGAACATACCTACATTTATATGTGCATGGAGTCTGTGTGCTTTTCAGACATTAAATTTGCACATACCTTTTCGGGGATAGTATCCCATTTGCATCAACCTGAACTGAAGGTGGTTTTTAAGATTTGGCAATGGCAATGGCGATGGCAATTTATTATAGGTGTTAGCCCAAGGGCCACTTTAATCTTTAGATGCTAAGCCTACAGGCCATAATCATTTCTATGTTAGGACTAGGCATATTGTTCACCGATTTCCATAATATAGGTCTTGATTGGGGCCTATATTGCATATAAGCATGGTCATTGAAACTTGCAGGAATTAAACTTGAACATAAATTTAATTTGTGTGTCTATAATTATATTCCCGGCAAGACATGCTTTGGAAGACTGCATAGGCCAAAGGCTGGGTCAATCGTCCGAGACAATAGCCTATAGGCTATGTTGATGGCTGCTAAAGAGCAAAGAAAAAGTGGAAAAGAAAAACAGGACTTGGGGGAAGACAAACAAACAAAGCAGGATTAGGTCCAAATAATACACGTTTTTATCCCGTACTTAGGGCCATATTACTTTAAAAATGGACTTAATACAGACTACGTAGTCTGACTGTCCATACTACGTGGCTATGCACCAGACTACGTTGTGTTGCACTACTTTCTTTCCATTCTTGTGGTCATTCCCTTATATGGCATGGATCTGCAGTGTCAAAGGTCATTGACTGACCATACTACGTGGCTATGCACCAGACTACGTTGTGTTGCACTACTTTCTTTCCATTCTTTATTCATTATGGTCGCGTATGTCTACATGGGGAAGCTTGTGTCTGTTATCTTTTATTTAATTATTAATAGTAGTTTTTTTTTTAATTTACAATGAAAAATGAAAATTGATAGTACTTAAGTACGGGATAAAAAGAAAACTAGGCTCGTCCGGAGTCTGCTACACCAGACTACCTTCGTGACATCTGCATCACACGCGCCCTTCGGGCTTGTGTGATGCGGATGTCTACTCAGGTAGTCTGGTGTATCAGACTCCGGACTCACCTAGTTTTCTCATTGTATCATTTGACATCAAAGGCCTGTGTGTCTTGGTTCAGGCCATACCTGTCTCATACCTATGTACAGTACTGTTAACGTGAAAATTACACTAGAAAAAGCGTGCGTGTGTTTCTGTATAGCATACACTATCCTATGCTATAGGACTGAACAGGTGTAGAGTAAACCGAGGATACCTTGTCCTTTGTCTTTAAAGTTTGATGTCTAGCAAGGGTGGGTTTGGGTTTTTGTTCTTTCTCCTCCTTTTGGACCTGATTTTCTCTCTCTCTCTCTCTCTCTCTCTCAGGTTAATGAACCACAGCAATAAAAAAAGTTCATGTACAGTGCAGGCCGGAGCGTTGTCTGCGCCTTTTGTTCATTCCATACAAAAATTATTATTGTCAATCTTTCTATGACGTTATGTACCCATGTTCATGGCAACGTGCACATAATTTGGCTAACCAGGGATTTAGAATACTACATACGTCCATTTGATTCTGATGGGCTAACAAACAACAACAAACAAGGCACACACATCAAGTGATCACTTGTACAACTTGTTAACATGAGTTATTTAATTCCAAATACACAATATTTTTAAAAGCACATTTTATTTTTTGACATATTTTTTAATGTGTAAATCACGTTATTGACAGGAATAGTTTTCAGAATTGCAGACAATGTTGCGCCGATCATCACATCACCACCCTGCATCATTAGCATGTCGATATGTAAGTCAAATGTGGTTGCCATTTTGAATAATTTACGGAGACGGCAACAGCCAGTGCATGCGTTACTTGGCTCGGCTGCCAAATTCTCTTCTCTTTTTATGAATAAAGCACATCAAAAACAAAAGTTTAGTTCAGTGGTCAGACGAACTGGGAAACATTGACTAAAAACATGGAAATCATGGAAAAATGTGAGTTCCAATTACATCATGGTACGTACGATGGCCGCCTGAGTAATTTATCTGTGAACGTGACGCGGCAATGTCATGGTTGTTGCTACAAATGACTAATTTTTAATGAAGTTGGAAGAATGAACTTCAAATTTAAGGGAGCATAATAACTACTATAGGATATTTTATTTTTCATGAACATTAAGGTACGTTCAGAAATCTAAAATGGCACATTTGTGCTGCAAATGACGAGTGGAATTGTATTTGTCCCTGTTGACAAGAAGTGGACGTTTGCGTATGATCCCAAGTTTTTTGTTTGTTTTCTTTTGCATTCTTTAGGAATCATGTTAAAAATATATAGATAACCTCCCCTTGATATCATCTTTCTTGTTGTGATATACAGTTTTCTGTATCAATTTCAAACGCTGTCATCAAATAAGTCGGAAGCAAAGCGTGTCAATTTCCATCCTGCTTGTGTTGAAAGTGCTTAGGCCTGACACGGCAGACGTCACACACTGCACAGTCACCATCACTGCTAAAAGATCAACGCCAACTGATCAGTGAGTAGTGCTCTGAGGGTTAAAGAGGAAAGCCCATGCCTATCAGCAAGCAAACGATGGGTTATACAGAATGAAAATGAAACTGTCACACAGCCAGAATGACGACCAGTAATTTATTGTCGGCACCAGCCAACACCACTTTACTGGTCGTCATTCAAGAAGTTGGTCAGTTTCATCCTTCTAGGATGAGAATTTGCGAATTCTGTGACGAGCTTGTCGATGTCCATGTCAACTTCCCTGTGCACCTGGAGCATCATCAGCCCATTGAGCCTTTCTTCTGTCATGGTTCAACGGGTGTAGATTCAAGATGCCTCAACTCGTTGAAGGAGCGTTCTGACTCGCAGCTTGTCACAAGGAAGATGCACAAGATCTGTAACACTTTGTGTATGTTTGGAAAGTGTGGTTTCTGCAGGCTTGCAGTGCTTCTGTACAAAACAATGATGGAAATTATGTTCTCTACCGGAAGTGAAGAAAAAGCGTCCTCTATCCGTAAAGGAAAGAGGCAGCGTTAGTTCGACGTGCTGCTCAATCAAGATGGGGCTGGCTGTGTGGTGACAATAACATGGTAACACGAGCTTGCGAAACCGTAGCAGGACGGTAACTGCTGCCACGATTAGAAATGCCGGGGGAAGGATTACCCTTACTCCCCCCCCCACCCCACCCCACATAACTGCTTCAGCGAAATTCAACTTTAACTGTCAGTGAGGTTGACTTTTTTTTATGGATTCAAGCCAATATGTTTGTAAAATTACAAAAAGTATTCCCAACAGTGTGAGTGAAATAGGTCGTTTTGAAATAAAGTAGAGACTCATATCTTCCTGTTGCAACAAATTTGATGCAGATATCTCGAATGGTTCTCAAATGACAGCAATTCCAATTTTGTATAATGACATCATAATTAGTCTTTTTGCGTGCAAAATAATATGCATAATCACAAAAATATGAATTTCAAACAAAAAGGTCTGAATTTTCAGCAGCACAATGCATTTTATACCATATTAAACATAGGTTAGTAAATGTCCCAAGCATTACTAAATTTTGCTATATGAATACACTAATAACCTCTGTGAATTTGTAACCGTGCAATATATCATTTCCAAATTTTAACCAATAACTGCTAAGGTCTTGTAGAGCATACAGGGTACAAAATTTAAATAAAAAAGCCATTATGTCTTATTTGCAAAAAATAGAGAAAAAAAAAAGAATTAAGGTAAATGTTGGACAGCTTTACTTGCTCATCTCTGAAATTTGGCCTTAAATTCCAAAATTTATGATCCAGTTGCACATAGATGCTGCATTTGCCCTTGTATACTCATTAAAACATGAACACCATGCTAAAAGTCAGATATTTTGAACAAATTGTGGAGGGCTGAAAGGCTTATATGGTCAAAATTTGCTAAAAAAAGTACACTTTTTATCGAGGTATCATGGTCTTTGACATATGATTGTGGACACATTCCTCAATGTGTTATCATAATATTATATATTTTTGAAAACTACAACATCCTGGCTACATGCTGACATACTGGCCAAGGCAAATTGGAGGGGCTGATTTTTTATCTTTCCGGTCATGAAATTGCTTCATTTATTTTGCTACACCCCTAAAGAGAACATGAAATCCATAGACCTATGCTGGTGGACAGATGATGACTTTTAGTCTAGTTGACCGCGGCCAGTGAGAGCAGGGTAAAAGAAGGATCGGCAGAGAGATGCACTGAGGAAAAAGCTAGACAATATATTAGGAAATGTCACGCATGTCAAAAACTTAAAGGGAGCCCCAAAAAGGAAAATTTAAACTGAAACTTACAGTGGCAAGGTAACGGACAGTGATGGAACTAGGCTTAAACAAGGAAAAGAAAATTAAAACAATACTGCTAGGTAGGGGTGGGATGATTCATCGATGCATCGATGAACTGCGATGTTTTTTTTTTTATGATACAGTTATCAATGCAAAAGACAAAACTTGGATATTTATCGATACACATATTCAAAGAGGTGTCAACCTCCAAAGACGCGTTACCGGGAGGCTCAATCTTGTAAAAAGTGCTTGAAATCCAAGAAAACAATCAATTTTGCCCTCAAATCCCTGTTTTTAAAGAACTTTTTGACTTTCCAAAAGTCCCGATGAAAACCGGAGAGTTGACAGCCGTCAATTCCCAATCATTCCAAAAAATTACGTAAATTAATGTCCGTTCTTTGGAATACAGTCCCGGTTTTCAGCAATGAAACCCTGAACTCAAATGTGAAAGGTGTACAAGTGCTATATTATTCGGTTTGCTGAAAACTTGGACCGTATTCCAAAGAAGCTCCAAATTGACAAATTAATAAGTTACCAGCACGGCAAAACAACTCCTGGTCCTGGTCAGACTGGCTGTTTATGTTTAAAAAGTGCGCTAAAGCATTGCTTGATGCTGCAATTGAGACACCCTAGGCTTTTCACCAGGGCCAGTTTTGAGACGTCGTGTGTGATTGGACAGCAACAAAATGTGCCAATCAGCGATCGTTTGTCATGAACCTCAGGGGAACGCAAAACAACATGGCAGTCTCAGACACGGGCCATGTGAGCATGGTGGGAGACATGGTACAGAAGCTTGTAGATATTGTGGTACCACCCAAGCTTAAATCTGCCGTATGGCAGACATTTGGCTTTCCAGTGTATGAACAAAACGGTGTGCGCAACATGGAAGGAAATATTACAATATGCAGACTGTGCGACAGCCGGATTCGGTACTCTGGGAACACTACAAATATGACCATCCATCTCAAACGGCACCATCCTGATCATGCCATTGTGTGCCCAGCTGTGGCAGTAAACCTGGTATGGCTGCCACTACAGCAGCTATGGCCCATGTCACTAAAAGTAGTGCTGATCTGCCGTTACTGCCAACGATGCCTAGTGAAACATCGCAGCCGGCAAGACCAACTCCAACGCCGGGACAGCTAGGTCTGCTGGATTCCTTCAAAATGAAGTACTCGGCGACTTCACAGCAGGCTCAACAGATAACCAAGCAGGTTGGCCTTTTTATTGCTATGGATTTACGACTACTGAGCATTGTGGATAATATTGCATTCAGGAAGCTATTGTATGTTTTGGATCCGAAATACAGTCTTCCAACCAGGAAACATTTCAGTGAGAAAGTGATACCCACAATGTGTAAAGAAACGAAGGACTACTTGCACAGTTGTTGAGCACATCAAATAACATTGCGTTGACCACAGATGGATGGACATCGAGAGCTGTACAGAGCTACATTACAATCACCACACACTTCATGCAAGATGACTGGACCATTGGGAATTTTGTCCTTCAAACACGCCTACTGCCAGAGTCTCATACAGGTGAGAATATTGGTGAGTTACTGATAGGTGCAATGAAAGAATGGGGTATTGACTCTAAAGTAACAGCAGTGGTGACTGATAATGCAGCCAACATGCCACTTGCTGTAAAGGCTGCAAATG
This sequence comes from Hermodice carunculata, assembly GCA_964020975.1. Taxonomy (NCBI): domain Eukaryota; kingdom Metazoa; phylum Annelida; class Polychaeta; order Eunicida; family Amphinomidae; genus Hermodice; species Hermodice carunculata. Next base: position 58,891,436 of record OZ026626.1, on the reverse strand, counting down.
TAGACCTTCATGTTGGTTGCTTCGCACACACCGTGAATCTGGCCACACAGAGAGGTCTTAAAGTAAATGCTATGTCAGATCTCCTTGCACGTGTAAGGAAAATTGTTGGATTTGTTCATCGTTCAACCACAGCTGCAGGAGTACTACAGGCAAAACAAAGTCTGTTACAACTACCTCAACACAAACTTATAATGGATGTGGCGACTCGCTGGAACAGCAGTTATGAAATGCTGGAGAGGTTCCTTGAGCAGCAGGCAGCCATAATAGCTGCTTGTGTGAGTCCTGACATCAGAAAGAATTTCAAAGACATTGTGAGCCTCAATGAGGAGGACATTACCTGTGTTGAGGAGGCAGTCAAGTTGCTGGGGCCACTCAAAACTATCACCACAGTGATCTGTGAGGAGAGAAACCCTACCATTTCCTTTATTTACCCCATACACGAGAAATTTTTGAAAGACATGCAAGTACAAGAGGGAGACCCCAGTCTTGTGAAACAAATGAAGAATGCTATTTTAGAAGATATTGCCAAGAGATATGTGGGCAAAAACATCAAGGACATTTTGCTGCAGAGTTCAGCTTTAGGTCCAAGGTTCGCTTCACTTCCACATGTCACAGATACAGAGAGACAGGATGTTTTTTCATATATTCTTGCAAAGGCTGTGGCACTTGGTGGTAGCAGCTCCACTTCGACCTGTAGTACAGATGTGAACCTCCAGGTGAGGTTACTGAAGCTTGTTGTGGATTAAAATTAAATTTGATATATAAATAAAAAGTTGTTTATTTTAGTTGTTTTACCAAATTTACAAATTAAATTTTAATTCAATCGAATTAAATTATTTACAAAATGTTCTTTCTATTATTTATGATGCAGGGTAGCTAATGTAGGAAAAAATTAAGTTGAAGTGAACCACCACTGCTGATATCTAATCCTATTATCCTACTATTGTGTTCAAAGAAGGACTGATTTGTGGTGTTAATAATATTATTGCTTAAAATATTTGTGATCAGTAATTACTTTGTTGACTAATTTGTAGTTCTAATTATTTTATTTTTTTCTCTTTTATCTTATATATTTGCAGGTTCATGTGAAGACTGAGCCCCAGGATTGTGGTAATCCGGAGGGTGCTTCAAAATGTGAGACACAGCAGGCCCAGCAACCCACTGCAGTTACTCAGCCCTGTAAATCAACTACTCTACCAAGTTCTGCTGCAGATTCACCACCACTCCAACAAAAAAAGCGAGTGCTCTCCAGGATCTCTTCGGGGATGTGTTTGTGACAGATGTTAAGCCAGCATCAAAGCCTTTGCATGTAAGGGCTGCGGAGGAAATTCAGTCCTATCAAAAGGAAGGACTTATTCCACCTGACAGTTCACCACTAATGTGGTGGAAACTGAATGAACACAAATACCCCCTACTGGCTACTGTTGCCAAATCATACTTAGCTATATCTGCCACTTCTGTGCCGAGTGAGAGAGTCTTCTCTACGGCAGGAGACATTGTCACTGCACAGAGGTCTGCATTAAAACCAGAGCTGGTCGACATGCTCATTTTTCTTAAGAAAAATGTCAAATTACAGTAAAGTGTAACCCTTAATTTAGAATTTTGGGGCTATTTCACTTTTCTGAGCTATGGAGTAGTTAAATTAGTTATTATTAGTTAAAAGTTCTTTTATCTTGATTCTTCAGAGACTGAGAAATGGAGAAAAAAGTGACACTATAAACAATATGTCAGTCAGACTCAGTCTGATACATGTTTACTGTTTACAAAAAAACCCCTGAGTATTTGAACATTTCAAGGTAACAAAGTTAGTGGCGTCACCAAAGTTACTTGTGTTACAGCCTGTCTGAGGCCAGAATTGGAGAATTAAAGCTCTGAGATTGGACTTAAACTGTTTGTTTCTTTGAATGACAGTCAACTTATTGATTTAAATAACAAAGACTGAGAGTGAGACATGTATCAAAACAACGAAAATAGTTTACTTCATCAATGGTACAGTTAGTTACAGTAAACAGTGTTCTGCACAGATAAATTTTTAAAATCTGGTAATTTTGAACATTTTTGGCTTTTTTGCACAACAGTAACTTTCTACAAATACACAGAGTGAAGCTGTTAACATTATTGAGATTCAGATAATAAGCTATGAGGTATTTGCATTCAATGTGCAGTGGATGTGTATTGTGTATGAAGTTTTGCAACACAGAAGCCTCAAGCTGTATCTTAAGGTGCCTGGTGCTCTAACCATTAAGCTACAGTGCAGTGTTAAGAGACTAACTACCACACCAGTGGGATTCGAACCCACATCCCCAGACTACCTGACTACTGAATTACAAAGCCACACATTCACAATTATGCACATGCTTCATGCAAATACTACAAAGCATACTGCACTAATACTACAATACGAAGGGCAGATGCATAGTCAGTGAGATATAACAGCCTACATGGTGGGTCACCCTGTTAAATGGTCAGTGGAGAACACTGGTGAGATATTACATAGACTCTATAACTTGATCAAAGTATCGTGATACATATCGTATCGTGAACCATGTATCGAGATACGTATCATACCGTGAGGTAAGTGTATCATCCCAGCCCTACTGGTAGGCCTTTGACAATGCCTTCATCTAATAGTGTATTGCCAGAGTCGGTAGTAACTGTTCACGAAGTTAAAGTTGGTGGTGGGTATAGCCTAGGTCGGGGTGGTGGTGGTAGAGTTACTAGTACCAGCAGTATTGGTGGTGGTGGTGACTTTGTAAAAATGAAAGTGAAAGTGGGTGGGGGTTGTACTGGAATGCAAATATAACGCACCCTAAGACACGAATATAACACGCCCTAAGTTCTAGGAAAATATGCTAATTTGCACGGAAAGCGACGACAGATGTCGTGAGCGCAGCTTTGCGCTTTCCCTTGCCTACAAAAGCAAACAGGTTTTCACGCCCAGTCACTCGCATACTGGTCATCACCGAGGCAGGACGGGCAGTTGGAGCGCACATATACCAGCCCCGGTTTCCCCGCGGTCCCGTGGCTTTTTAGCCTGCATTCCCTGCTAGGAAAGCCTTCTAAGGATACTTAGGTATGCATTTTGTTCAGTTGAAGTAATGATAAGAAGATGCATAAAAGTTTGCAATTTTTTTTCCTTTAGGTATTACACCCATGTACTTGCCACGTAGCTGGTAACTTCTCTTTGGTCTGTCATTTTTCTATTGTCACATTGCAGTCAAATAGAAGTTGGTATAGAAATGTCAGGCTTAGTATTAGGATGCTTGTATAACTTCCATTTAATTTCCGCATAATGTGAATTAAATTAAGTTAATTTTGCGCATTTTGCTGTAATTGTGACATTTGTTATATACTGATATCAGTGGACATTTGTATGAATGGGCGTCGGCTTATTTCAGCCTGGTAAAATGTTAGCTATTGGCAGCGGAAGGCTGGGTGACACACCTGTTCTATTTAACTGGCGCAGTGCTTCTGAATTCTTCATTAAGATAAATTTTGTCGTATTTTGGTACAAATAACGTTATAAGTGTCCATATTAGGCTGGCAATATTACAAACTACATTTTCAGTGACATTTTGATATCCTAGTACTATCATTTTTAGAATATTTATCCGCACATTGTTTAATACCCTACGCAACATTTCGTGCATATAAGTGTTAGGAATTATTGCATAATTTATGTTAATTCTAGCGGACTGAGCTTGCTTGAACAAAGGAGCGTAAAGCACAGTCCCATTCCTCGCTTGCGTGTTAAAGAACCGCCGGTGTAAGTGAAATATGATTATGCTAATTCCAGACTTAAATATTTAATACACAGAGTTAAATTGCAATGGCAATGATGAGTTAAACGTCATATAACCATGCATAGGATCTCTATCATGACTTGTATGCCAGGAAATGAGCTAGTTAAGAGTTCTTATAATATTCTATGCTGCCAAAGTCTTAAATATTTTCCATTTGTTCATTGAAACGAAGTGAAGGAATTTTTATATCTCCATATAACTATGCTTCGTGCTTTACTGTTACTTAAATTTGGAAAACGGAACTTGGTATAAAGTAATTTTTATAGAAAGTGAAGTTTCTTATTTGCATATTGTAAGTGCTGCTTAATTTATGAATTGCAGTCGACCGTCTCGATTTGTCACCACAACGGCGCGCTACTAGTTTACATTAGAACAATAAAGGACGAGTAGGACACGGTTCGTAAGACTCTTTATTCCATAATAGGGGTGATGTGGAAAAAGAAGATAAAGGTGTACAAGTCCATCGCAGCTTGGGAAATTATAACAGAATGCAGAAATGTCAAGATGGCCCACTCACGTACAAGAACTTAATAACAACCAAATTATACAGCAAAGACTGTACTATTCATTATTTAATGGAGAAAGGTTGGATCCCCCCAAAAAGATTTTGCTACAAATGTGGTGAAACAATGTGGCTTCTTCCAAGCGATCTGATGGGCAGTGACAGGGTGATGTGGCGTTGCCAGTGAAAAATACCAGAGTACCACAACAGTTGAATCAGTATTAGACACGGAACATGGTTTGCCGAGTCAAACCTTACTTTGGAAGAGTTCACTGAATTCACTTAAATGTGGTCAGCCATGTGTTTAACGGAAAAACAAATAGGTGAACAACTACAAGTTACAGACCACACTCTGGTCGACTGGGCTGCTTTACTTCCAGGTGTTATTCGGGATCCTATCGGAGCATACCGGTAGGGTCTACAGCCCTAGCTGCTTGGGACAGCCAAGACCTCGGTGTAACTGCCTGGGACATCCCATCCGGCTTATAGTTCAGAGATGTTAAAGGTAAATACCGAATGAAAGGGATATCTTCAGCAGACGGTCAAAATAAATCCTAAGGGCGTTATCCCGCAGGATTTATTTTGTCCGTCTGCTGAAGATATCACTTTCATTAGGTATTTAACTAACTTAAACCCTCGGCATCTCATGACTGCCAATGTTGATAAATAAATTTATTTCCAAAAAATATGAAACAATAAGGTTTTATAAGATCCTGGATATTTCACTGGAATCCCGCCTCGCATGAATCTATTTGTATGATTCTTTGTATTTGTAAAACACCGTCACACGCGGTCTTCTTAGATTGACTGAAAAAGGATCCCGGCTCTTTTTCACGTGGCACTTGGAAACATTATATAATAACTTGCACGGCCTCATGACCAACCTGCACAATTCATTTCGAACCAAGTCGCTATTTGGGCAACACGTGTCTGCAGTTGTGTCTACGGGTGTGTGTGAAACCACTTTGCAAAGTTTGAAAATGTAAGTATTTTCTAACTATTTACTGCTCCTATATTCCTGAAATTATTGAAATAAATTTTATTTTTCTTTCTTATTTTTTTGACAATTTTGAAAAGTTACAATTTCTTACTCAATATGTTACAGGTTTGACTGGGAATATGAAATGCCAGATGAGCAATTTGTCACTGCTTCACAGGTAGCTGAGTCCGCATACCAACCAGAAACAGAAAATATTTCTGACTGGGAAGACAGTGACCAGGTCGACAATAAAGACCTTCTTTATTGTGAGTGTTATGGAAGTTTAAAAACCAAGGAGGATATAAAAAAAAATATTCAACAAGGCATACCCGCCGGTACAGAGAGAAAAATGAAGTGGGCGGCCAAGTTGTTTGACAAGTGGCACGTGCAGCACAATAACCAGATACATAAGGCAGGCAGCACATGCAGGGAAAGTGTCATCCCCTATTGCCTACTAAGACTGAATGACGTCTAACTTTGCTTAGCTATGAGTCGTTTTATCAGTGAAATTAAAAAAAAAGACAGGAGAGGACTATAAACCAAACACTCTCTTTGATGTCACAATTGCGCTACAGATGGTGTTGAACCGCAATAAACGCCCAGTGAAATTTTTTATTCCCAGTTCCACGAATTCAAGTGTGTGCTCGACTCTGTGATGAAAAGTGCTATGAAAAAAGGCGTTGGCCTTACCAGGAAGCAAGCTGACATAACTATTGAGGAGGAAAATAAATTGTGGGCTGAAGGCCACCTTGGAGATTCTAACTCGAAACTTCTATTGAACACATTGGTCTATGTGTTAGGATTGAATTTCGCACTGCGTAGCGGAGACCATCACTGCAACCTCCGTCCAGCAAATTCCAGCGTAGCCGTTGATGACACTGAGATAAGCCCACAAAAAGTGACTCCGAGATCTGTCAAAGCGTACAAGAACAAAGATTGTCCTGAGAAATGTGTAGTTGACTTTTCGAGAAATATATGTCAGTGCTACCTGACCAGGAGAGTGCACTGTATTTGTATCCATTGGACCAACCTACCGATGTCATGTGGTACTCGGATAAACCAGGGGGAAGCAGTGGTTGTCAGGAGAAAGTAGTAGGTGAGCAATAAACAGCTCTTCAGGAAGAGCTTAGGTGAGCACTTGGCGAACGCCGTAAGCCTTGCTAGGGGGGTCCGGGGGCATGCTCCCCAGAAAATTTTGAAAATTTAGACCTCTAAAACAGCAATCTTGGCCACTTTGGGGCATAATCTCTCAGAACAATGCATGCCTCAATAGCAATGGTAATGCCCAAATTTTACACTGTATTAATATGAATTGTGCTAATTTCTTGCCACTGATGTAGATGTTTGACTATAAGACTATGAATAAAGCAAGCCAAGGTGAAAAACTTAAAATGCCTGGCAGTCCTCCTGTGTTTTTGTTTTAATTCATACTCATCTGCATTCAGTAGAGAAAGATTTTGCACTGCTTGTATTGTAGACTAGAATGCATGCACACATGCAGTATCACAGTGCAAACTGTATAGCTGCATGGTGGACCTGGTTATAATATGAATTGAATGTGTAGCTGTGGCAGTGGGCTATGACTTGCTTGCTTGCAATGCTAGCTTCTCTTCTTGTTATCTTTTTACCTCTACATAGCCACTACAAACTGAACAAGTGGCAACCCACTGAAATCACATACACCATAAGTAACTTGATAATTCAATTAAGATACTTTTTCTACACAATAATGTAGGTAAGAGATATTTATCCATTTTGCATTTGTGTTTGCGTATGGGTCGCAGCCAATTATATGGACATCTTTTTCAAATGGGTGTAAAGGAGTCTCCTGTTTGCTCATGTGGAGCAGCTTCTGAAGGTATTTGCCATTATTTTCTGACTTGTCCTTGATGCGCTACTGCTCTAGATAGGCTCCATATACCCACAAGCATGACAATGATGAACTGACTGAAACTTAGACAGTTACAGTGGACCCAGACTGTGGGCCTCAGGAGATTTGTATTAAATGTTACATATTTAATACTATCAGGTCACTGATTGTGAACCGTCACCGGTCCAATCCATGCACATGATTGAAGAGTTTTAACTAGCTAGTCAGTAAGAGTTCCAGCTCTTTTCCATACAAGAAAAAAAAAAAAACAGTTCCAGTTCAAAGAGTTCTTGTGGGTATAAATTTTAATGTTATACAGTGTTTAAACATTATGCATTTGAATTCAGAAAGACTTCAGGTCCAGCTTTTTTTTTCTTTCCTTTACACTCGTGATTATACAATGCAGTGATCTTATCATGCTGCAGCTATGTTGAAAGCAGGTATCAAAATTCTACCATGACATCACCAGGCAGACTAGTATAAAAATGTCATTTTAGACTATTCCTGGACCCTTGGTCAGATCACTGAAGGCAGGTGTCAAAACATAGTAAAATGTAAAAGTTTTAGAAATTCTAATGAAAATTACAATGATTTTCCTTTTTTTCCTGCATCTTATTCTGCCAGAATGTGTATTACAAATTTCAGAATTTCAAATAGGTGGTTTATTTTTCTTTGGGAAAATGTTACTGTTTTCAAAATTCTTACCTAACTTCTCAAACATTAAAGTTAATGTTTGAGAAGCTAGGTAAGAATTTTGAATAGATGTTACTGATGTACTACAGTAAGAACAAATTAAAATGTTATTTTGCAATTTGTGTTTCTTTTATTGCTCCCAGTAGATAATATATACAGAGACGTACATGCAAGTTTTCAGGTTTTTGTCTGAATTCAGGTTTCATACAGTTACTATAAAAAGTCTAGATCAAGAAAAAAATTCATCTGCATTTAATTTTGCCTAAACACTTAAAACTTGCTGAAATTGGGATGGAGTGTCAATTGTGTTCAAGTATTTTCAGGATAATTCTGAAAATACTTTTCCATGCAAGATTTACATCTCTGTATATACATAGTCCAGATTCAGCACTGCAGTGACAGCAGCCAATCATGACAGAATTATGACCAACAGCCATCATCCAATAGGATGTATTCCTATTTGATATTATTTAGTGCAGTCCTGCTCTGACACATATTTTTCAAAACAGGGAGCCACCATCATTAGGGCACTTTGGTATTGTACATGTACTACATAAACATCCATAGCTAACACATTTCCCACAAAACAGACCCAATTTCTAATCAAATTAGGCACCTGTTATGTTTCTAATATATGTTTATACATTTTCTTAAGATTATTCTGTGTTCACGTTGTTTATTTTATTGAGAAAGTACTTTTAGCCATGCCAAATACATGATTTAGCCGTGATGCAGGTGGCTCCCTCTTTTGCTCGGAGCAGGACCGCAGTGAATGAAACGAATTATGAATACCTCTTATTATGATAAAGAATCAGTGAACTGGCAGCCATCATCCAATGTCTTACCAGGTCATACCATCATGACGGGCAACTCTGTTACTCTGCCATGCCTGACCTCTGACTCGATTCTTGATAAGACATTGGTTGATGGCTGCCAGTTCACGGATTCAGGAGAATCACATTTAATAACATTTTGATTCCTTGTGCTCAGACAGCCCTTTATTCACATGAAGATTACATATAAATTCATACACAACAGATATTTTCAGCTGTAAGTTTTGAGAAACAAAATTGGAAGTAAGTTCAAGTTCTTAGTATTTGATATTGAATGTAATTTCTCCCTCTATTACAGCTCTTGACACTCTCACTGGAACCCTCAGGTCTCCTCATGCTGGAGTTGTCTGTCTCGACTCTGACTAGTGTTCCGTACAGCAATCTGTGCAATGCATGCAAAAGCTTTTCACCTTATAGCCATGTTTCAAAGCCAGTTAGCATACTACATAGGGTGACTAAGGAACAAAGGTACACAAGTGCACATGGTAGTAATTCATTTAGTAGTAAACTATTAATGAAAAGAATCTTTAAAAAAAAGTAGGAACAGGTCACTTGTGCAAAAAATTATGGTAGAGATATGGTCATTGGGTTCATATTTATACTACTGTAGCACTACAAGTTGTCTTGAAAGCTGCAGCTGGAAAAGCAGGGAAACACACATGCAGGCTTGTTTCAACACCAGACAGATGGACCACCACCTTGCTAACAGTACACTGACAGTGACACCTGCAATGGAGAATTACACAAATTAAGTTTCTGCGAAATGTTCATTTACTATCATAAAAATCTATGTGGTCAGTATGTGGATTGTCAATCAGATCCAGTGGATCTGATTGACAATCCACATAATGATGGAGAAGACCATTTCTTATCTCCATGACCAGTACCGTATGCTCTAGGGGGGCAAAGGGGGCAGTTGCCCCCCCCTGAAATTTTCTTGAATTTTTTTTTTCCATAGATTGAAAAGTTGCACTTGTCTTCTTTGAGTGGAGAAAAAGAATTTTTGTTCTGTTCCACAACAATATGATTCCTGTAAAACATCAACTAATACTTGCATCCATGCATCTCCCCCCCCCCCACCCCACTGGTCAAGCCCAGCATCCAAACTCATCTCTAAGATTACAGCTACAGCACTGCACATGGATGGTCTTTATATCCCAAGAGGGTATTAGTCAGCTAGTACTTGACTACTTGGCCTGGCCAATTTGACCCAATTAGCTAAGCCATAGTAACAAGGTAAAAATAGCATGCAAGTTGCTGGTCTTCTTTGTATCAGCATCATTGCAACATCCTGCCTCACATCATCTCAGGCGGCACATGTTGGAGACACAGAGACATTCATCCTTACTGGAGCTTTCTAGTGCCATGTAGCTGAAGTACTCATACAAGGGCAACAATGTCAAAAAGACCCAACCAACAGTCAATGCTGAACTTTGTGACCAAGAAAGTCCGGTAAGATAATTGAGATATGTTTAAGTCTGCACTGTACATCAGGGAGGTGGAATATTCCACTTCCCTGGAACCCTGCATGAGTACATAGATTAACAGCCGATACTATAGATTTTTTTGTGGATTTGATATAAAGGCAAGCTCTATCGTCCGGCCAGGTTCAAATAAGTTTTCAGTGGCACCAGTAAAAATTTTCTTTTTTACCATATTGAATCATAAAACTTGTTCAACATTAAAGTACTTGACTAGCAACCACAAAAGTGCATACCCGGGAGCACATATCATCATAAGCCACTCCATTTAATACTACTGGTACCGAATTAAACCAGAAGTCAAAATAATTGATTCGCCGGAAAAAGTGCCAAGAATTCTTTATGTCAAGCTTATTGCGCACCAGCAAGTAGAATGTATGTAACACAGCGGAACAGTAAAAAAGAAAAGGTTGTAATGTTACAGACACCATGATTTTTTTCCTATTCGCTGAAAAATTGGTTGTAGACATTGTTTTTACAACATTTTTTTCCACTCTTTCTCTGCCACATGTCCGCACAGGGTTGCATTATCATGCATGCTGAAAGTTTACTTGTTACATACCAATACGGTACTTCCTTTTTATTGTTATATTACCTAGCCTGGTCAACGCATGCAATCAATTACAACAACAAAGTATTTTCTTATGCTAATTTGCTTTCACTTGAAAATAGTATCACTGTTCTCAAAACAGACTCCATGTGTGAGATTCAGAAAACAAGCAACTGCATGTACATAAGTAGATCAAAATTTGTCACCGAGATAGTTCATTGATTTGGGCCTGGTAATTTGAAATATCTGTCTCATCCCCCTTTTTGCGCAAGATACTGCTAGTTATAAATATTTTCCACAATTATGCACTCTGTGCATACTTGTGGAAAAAATAGAATCAAACAAAAAGGCCCACATTTGATCTTGTAGTCCTATTGTAATTAAATCGGGGGACGGATTTTACACTTAACAACATACAAACATGAGTTCTTGTGTCTCAAAATATAAAATTATTTTCTGTTTGTACATTTCAACATCCCATTAACACTTTCAGCTTGCATGCATGATTGCAACTGACTTCACTATGATTTTTGAAGGTCTGTTTGCCCCCAGTGTTTTTAATAACAACATGCATACATCTGTTCAAGCAAATGATTAACAACTAAACATTTTGCCCATTTTCGATATTTTATTTACTGAATAAGCATAACTTTTCACGAAGGATGAATGTTACCAAATTTTCCGACAAGACCTTGCTTGCGAAACATCCACAGGATTCTGCTATGGAGGCAAGATTAGACCCAGATTGTGAATATTAAACTTGGGAAAATTGTTGGTGATTGGTTTTCAAATGACAACCGGAGTAAAATTGAGAATATAAAGCCAGTGAAATTCTCTTTCAAAATTGACTTATAACTCGGTAAACTATACGCTTTTGCAATTAGCAGTGGCTGCTGACATGAAACTGTCTGGGTGTGAATGTGATAACTTCATGTATTCCTCGGACATACCACCCTCTGTTTTAAAACCAACTTAATATTCCTGTCAAGATTTATATTAAATTAATAAATGTTTCACTTTACACGGATTTCCTGCTCAAATGAACATGGCATGCCCATACAAAAACAAAACAATGGGAAAAAAACCCCACTTTCCTTGGGCCTTATACTTAGATTTTTTATTCTAGGAAAGACGCACAGTCGGATTTATCTGCTGTCAATATCACACCTCAACCAGAGTCCAGCAGCACTGCTGTATCATCAAACTTGGAGATTGAATCTCAAACCCAACCAACAGCAAATGATCACTGTTTTGATCCAGCGAATTTTACAGTAACACACCGCTCAGATGAGGATTACATTATACATTTCTTGTCAAATACAGCAAAGTTTACACCATCTGCACACTTTAAGTTCCCAGCAAGAAATGGAAGGAGATATATACAATCATGGGAAGTGGACAGACCTTGGCTCAGATATAGTGTGAAGAATGATAGTGCTTTCTGTTCATACTGCTTATGTTTTGCAAGCATCGATGAACAATCACCGTTTATCAAGGAGGGCTTCAGAAATTGGAAGAAGGCTGTTGGCAGAAAAGACAGTTATCTGGATCGTCATGCAACCAGTGTCGAACATCTGTCATCCAGTCAGCGAGCTAAGAACTTTTTACATTGTGGTTCCAATGCTGGCTCAGATATCAATGCCAAACTTCTCAAGTATGAGCAAGAAGCACAGATAAGACGGAAGAAGGGCATTTTGTCAATCATAGACGTAGTGCTTGCGTTAGGCCAGCGGGGCATTGCTTTCAGGGGGAACTGGCAGAAGGAAACAAAATCAGAGGATGGAAACTTCACTTTCTTCACACAGTGGAAAGCCAAGTTTGACAAAGACTTGGCAGATCATCTGGAAAATGGATGTAAGGCAGGAAAATACATGTCCCCACTGATCCAAAATGAGATCATTGGACTTTGTGAAGAAGAAATGAGAACAAAGATCGTGAAATCAATACCACAATATTGGAGTTTATTAGCTGATGAGACTCAAGACTCCTCCACAAGTGAGCAAATAAGTATTTGCGTCCGTTATGTCAAAGACAGTGAGGTGAGAGAAGATTTTCTTGGGTTTGTTAAAATCAACAGAATGGATGCACAGTCCATAACAGACAACTTATTATCTGCTCTGAAACGATGGGATCTGCAACTGGATAATCTTGTCGGCCAAGGTTATGACGGAGCAGCAGTAATGAGTTCTGCTAGAAATGGCGTCCAGGCAAAGATTCAGGAACAATGCAAAAATGCAGTGTATGTACACTGCCGGTCTCATGTTCTGGCTCTAGCACTTGCAGCTGGATGCAAAAATGTACCTCCCATCCGCAATCTCTTTGACAGGGTGGAAAAGCTTTCCTGGTTTTTGAGTGGCAGCGCCAAACGAAAGGAAATCTTTGTTGAAGTTGACAAGGATATGGCTAAAGAGGTGGATGATTACTTGAATGAAGTGCTCCTAGGTGAGGATGAAGAGTGGCAGAGCTCTGATGATGCAATAAGGGAGGGATCAAGGAGAAAAACGGTCCCAAAATTTTGCTCTATATGCTGGACTGCTAGAGTGTATACACTTTCGGCATTGATAGCCAAGTATCAATCAGTCGTGGCAGCATTGGAGAGAATTCATGATGAGAGCTGTGGGGATGCTGCTAGTGATGCAGATTCTTACGTCAGATTGCTTACAGATGGCCATTTCCTGGTGTGTCTTTTTGTCGCTCACTTTGTGCTGAGCTTCTGTGCAACAGTTACAAAAACACTACAGGCTGTAAACTGTGACCTAGGTAAAGCATACAAAGATGTTCAATTGTCAAAGCAATCAATTATGAACGCAAGATCAGAAGAAATGTGGAACAAACTGTGGGCTCGTATCACTTCGATGGCAAACTCCATTGATGTCACCATCATGAAACCCCGTACAACAAATCTGCAAAGACATCGTGCAAATGCTGCTTCTCATGACACCCAATCCCAGTCCCCCAAAGATTATTACATGATAAATTTGTATTTTATACCTTCATTGATCATGTGACTCCGAATTAGATACACGATTTGCTGACAAACATACAGGACTGCTTGCAGCTGATGCCTTAGTTCCGTGTAACCTTGAGAACCTTAAGGCACACCACATATCAGATCTTTTTGCATATAATGGGAAATTTCTTCAAAAAGAGGAAAATTTGGAGGTTGAAATTGAAAAATGGAAGATGCTGTTCAAAGGGGAATCAATGGAAGCAAGACCACAGGATGCAGCGGCAGCCCATGCAGCATGTGACCATGATTATTTCCCAGCACTCCGCAGAGTATTTTGCATATTCCTGACAACACCTGTTGGAAGTGTAGCTTGTGAGAGATCATTTTCAGCACTTCGGCGTCTTAAACTGTGGACACGTACAAGCATGACTGAAGAGCGTCTCAGTGGGCTAGGGTTAATGTTGGCTCACAGAAAGAGTGATCTGATTCCTTCAGCAGACGTAATCTATGCCAAGAAATCAAACTGGAGAGTACTGTTAAAGTAATACTCAGCATGTATTTGTGGCTTGGTGTCCTAACAGTAGATATCCACAAAAATGCTTACTGCTGATTATTCTGACTTTTGTAACAACGCTTTAAACTACGGGCTATTGTCTCATTATTTAGTCTGTTGGAAGCTATTCACCCGTCAATGACATTAAGAAAGTGTACTTATTGTCTACAAATACAGTTTAGGCTAAAATTTAAAACTGGCGCGTACAGCTCTGTTTTGTGGTACATAAAATCCATGTTTGTAGGACTGTGGACATTGTCTTTGGTAGAGCTTTAAGTAACAGGGTACCTCTAAAGGAATACTTATAGGCCTATGTTAAAAGAAGCTATGTGTGAAAACTGTGAAGGGTCCCCCCCAACCAAAAAGAAAAGTGCCTTGCAAGAACTTTTTGGGGATGTGTTTATAACTCAAGTTTCCTCAGGACATTCTCTGTCACATCTTGTGGAAGATGAGGTCCGCCTGTATAAAGCAGAAGCTACAATTCCTCTTGATGCTAATCCACTCAGATGGTGGTCTGAACATAGTGCTAAGTATCCAAATCTGGCAAAACTTGCCAAATGTTACTTGGCCATTCCTGCTACTTCCGTTCCAAGCAAACGTGTATTCTCCACTGCTGGAGATATTGTGACTGGACAAAGGGCTCTTCTCACCCCAGACAATGTTAACATGTTAATCTTCATAAAGAAAAACATAAACAAGTAATTTATGTATCAGTGCTTTATTACAAATTATTGGAAGTCATAGAAACATTTGAGCCTAGTAGCTAGAGCTTAGCTACTAATTGGCAGTAATTCACTTGTTGACACTTGACTTGATATTTTGAAAGTTTAATTTCCAGTTACTGTTAATAAGAGACTATGAGTCTTAGTCTACTAGTGACTAGTAGTCTAGTTCTGACTACTACTAGTCTTAGTTTACCAGTGAAGTAAACACTCAACATTCAACATTGAGCAATATTAATTAAATAAGGATAACTGAATATTGTAGCTACTGCTAAGTTACTAACTTGCTGTTCATTGGGAATTCCAAATTAAAATTATAAACTGGAAAACTTTACTTCTTTTCAATTTTTGAAATGGTGAGGGCATATAGATTGTTAAGTTCACTGCAGAGATAATTTCAAAAATTCATTAATGTCACATCAGATACTTTCTTTATGAATTCTTTATAACCAACCAAGCCATGTTCAACTTACCACTAGAACTTACCTGTGTCTGTGCCCTCACCATTCTAGCAGGAGTGAACAAACCCAGACATTTGCTGAGCCCACTTAAGCTAAGGCCTTGGGACCTACCTACTGTGCTTTGCCTTGAAATTCCTATGCCTTTTAAATTTAATCAAGTACCTGGGAAAATATTTTGGAAATTTGGACAAATTCCAAAGTGGACCTATTAATTGACAGTGTTACATGTATGTCAGTATTCAGTATTGCAGATTTCTGAAGTCACAGATCAATATTCAATAGAGTAGAGTATATTATGAAGGAAAACACAGCAGTGACGGCATTACTAGTAAAGTAGTAAGTTACTATAAAGTGCATGCACAGTATGGGGGGGGGGGGGGGTTACACAGACCATCACCAGTTTCACCACAATATTAAGCATCTACACCATCTAGACTACCAGTCTACCACAGGGACATGCATGCAGTGCAAAAAGGTCTATCCCCACAAGCAGGAAGCAGTACCTACAAGCAAAAAAATCAGCTGTTTTAGCCTTTAGGTAGCCTTTTTAAAAATCAATCCACATGCATACATGTATGTATCGTATCGTGTATCGTATCGTGACCCACTGTATCGCAATACGTATCGTTTTGTGAAAAAATGTATCGTTGCAACCCTACTTATTCAAGTACAAAGAATGGCTTTTGGGTCCAAGTTTTCTTTCTCAGCCTAAGAGGGGCCTGAGCAGATAGCCAGTCAACCCATCTCTAGTCTTGATCCAGAGATAAAGCATAACCAAGTAATCTGCAATGTGGCTACTACTGAAACACCAACACTGTTGGTAACATTATGGGCCAAATACTCATGCTGATATAAGCTCAAGAGGATTATTGCCTGACTCTTAGATACAAGAGGAATCTAAAACCCAAAATACAAAGAGACACCCCATGTGACCAATCCAACAAAACACTGGACCTAATCAGTGTGGCTGAAAAGGACCCTGCTGAAGCAGAAATACTGAAACATGTACAGCAAGAGTGTTTTAGTGAAGAAATAAAGGCTGTAAAGACACATGGGCAAGTCAGCAAGCTAAGTGCCCTTGGGAAACTAGACCCACTTCTGCAAAATGGGCTACTCCGAGTGTTGGGTGGGGGGTCAAAAATGTTTCATATGATCAGAGCAGAGCTCATTTCATAAAAATCAATGTATTGTGACTCGTATAATCAGAAATGTGCATAGGCCAGTAGGCCATGCTGGGCCAGACCATGTGCTGGCACTGTCCAGGGCCAAATATTGGATTGTCAGTGCCAGAAGGGCCATTACCAAAACACTGAAACATTGTGCCGCATGTAAAAGAAACTATCACAAAACAGGCAAAACAAAAATGGCCTTCTTGCCTGCTGAAAGACTCACCCCAGGACAGCCTCCTTTCTCTTCAGAGGGAGTGGACTTTTTTGGATCATTCTATGTACATAGGGGAAGGACACTAGCAAAAAGATACGGCTGTATCTTTACCTGTCTTGCCAGTAGGGCTGTCCACCTGGAGATGGCCTACTCACTTGAAACGGATGGTTTCATTATCACACTTGTGAAATTTATTAGCTGGAGGGCAGTCTCATAATTGATCTGCTGTTACAATGGGACGGACATCGTAAGGGATGTAAGGGAGTTAATCGAAGTTGTTAAGTCTGCTAGGTCTGAAAAGTTTCAAAATTATTTGCTGCAGCATCAAATGAAATAGAGTGGTGCTTTAACCCACCACTTGGTTCGCACTGTAATCATCAAATTTACCCTAACTGAATGGTAATTGCACATTTGAAAGTAATAAATAACACTCCAGACACATATTATATTTATCTTTTTAACATATTAGGAAGGTTGGAAGGTTAGGAAACATGCAAATATGAAACAGTTTCCGGCAATAAGAATGGTATCAGGAGTAAAGTTGTCCAACATTGACATTTGGGAAAGTCACCAAATCTTTGAATACCCAGGGCTCGACATTCACGCCTGCCCGACTGCCCGGGGCAGGTATGTTTTTTTCACTTAAAAACTGTTAAATTCTCATCATTTCTAGATGAAACATTCACAAACCACGACCACTGACGGTAAACATTCCGTCTGTACTGCCCTCTTGCGCCGCAATGCATAACTAATGGTAAAGGCTAATGGCGTGCCCAGGAGGTAATGCTACTATGCTATAACCCGGGTAAATGTAGGTAACGGCCATAGGTTCTGCGCGTGCTCTAGACACACCGCAACTCCGGCGTGGGTCACCTGCCATGTTTATGAATGATAGCAGACACCATGACCTGGATACCCTGACTCTGGTTATAACTTTGAAGGTGTCACAGATTCTGTCATCAACAGAATTAACGCTAGCCTTGACACCAACAAAGATCACATTCTCAAACATGCCTGTGTGTTTGATACCAGAGATTGGCCTCGTGACAAAAATGACTTGGTGTCTTATGGTAATGAGCAAATAACCCATCTCTGCAACCATTTTGATGCTGTCTTTAGGAGACTGGAATGTCATGCCACTGTGGATGAAATAGGTAAAGAGTGGATGGAAGCAAAAGCCCATCTTGGTCGAAGGATCCTGAGCACCCAAGGCAGAATAGGCCGAGGATCAGCAACAATTTCTGATCTTTTTCTAGCTGGCAGTAACAAGTTTGATAACTTGTTACATCTTGTCCGGATTGTACTGACACTACCTGTGTGCACAGCTATCTGCGAACGTGGGTTTTCCACTGTTAAGCAGATAAAGTCAGACACAAGATCAAGTCTAACTACTAACATGATGAACAATCTGTTAACTGTAGCAATCCATGGTCCATCCCTGGATGAGTATGATGCTGAAAGAGCTCTTCATCTTTGGTGGACACAAAGACAAAAATCCAGGCATCCAAAGTTTGCATCTCCTGAAGTCCCTTGATGCAGAGGAGGAAGACCAGCTTCTCAATTATATGATTCAGATTGAGTTAGAAAAATTAAATGTTGAAAAGGATAGTGACCAAAACAAGAATGACAATGATGAAGTGATTAAAATTTAGACAGTTACAGTGGACCCAGACTGTGGGCCTCAGGAGACTTGTATTAAATGTTACATATTTAATACTATCAAGTCACTGATTGTGAACCGTCACCGGTCCAATCCATGCACATGATTGAAGAGTTTTAACTTAGCTAGTCAGTAAGAGTACCAGTTCTTTTCCATACAAGAAAAAAAAAACAGTTCCAGTTCAAAGAGTTCTTGTAGGTATAATGTTATAGTGTTTAAACATTAGGCATTTGAATTCAGAAAGACTTCAGGTCCAGCTTTTTTTTTTCTTTCCTTTACACTCGTGATTATACAATGCAGTGATCTTATCATGCTGCAGCTATGTTGAAAGCAGGTATCAAAATTCTACAATGACATCACCAGGCAGACTAGTATACAAATGTCATTTTAGACTATTCCTGGACCCTTGGTCAGATCACTGAAGGCAGGTGTCAAAACATAGTAAAATGTAAAAGTTTTAGAAATTCTAATGAAAATTACAATGAATTTCCTTTTTTTCCTGCATCTTATTCTGCCAGAATGTGTATTACAAATTTCAGAATTTCAAATAGGTGGTTTATTTTTCTTTGAGAAAATGTTACTGTTTTCAAAATTCTTACCTAACTTCTCAAACATTAAAGTTAATTAAGTTTCTGAGAAATGTTCATTTACTATCATAAAAATCTATGTGGTCATTATGTGGATTGTCAATCAGATCCAGTGGATCTGATTGACAATCCACATAATGATGGAGAAGACCATTTCTTATCTCCATGACTGGAAATGATGCACATTAAGCCCCAAAACGTAGGTCTTTCTGCTGAAATTCAAGGGATAAATTCAGCAAAAATACATTGATTTGGGGCTCAGAATGCACCATTTTGCACTTTAAATTTCAGAATTTTCCGGGGGGCATGCCTGCCCCTGGGCAGCTGATTCTATACTCTACTTGCCCCATGGGCAGGCTGAAAAATAAGTGAATGTCTACCCCTGATAACAAGGTGAAATAGAAGAGTGTTGTAAGATGTAGGCCACATGAGCATCTCTTCCACTCAAGTAATGATAATATGGATGAAAAATGAAGTCATGAAATGTGATCAAACAGCCACGATTTGCATGTAAGAATAAGTAATTTAAGTACTGGGGCACAATTACATTGCATGATACTTGACAGGAAAACTCGAACAAATTTTTTTGAGATACACAAATGAACATAATATCCGCTTTATAAATAACATTATAATCAAGAAATAAATCCATGTGCTTCGTGTACATGAACTTAAAATATTTTTTAAAAAAAAGACCAAGTCTTTGTTGAAGACATTACCCTGATAGTCAATGTTCAAGATCACCTGTGCGGAATGAAGAAATTATTGAATTATAAATGTAGTAAAAAAAAAAAAAAAATTCTGTAATTCATAACATTTGACAAACGTAATGAAGACACTGTGTTGTGAGTGCACATTTCTCATGATCATGTCTCTTGCTTTTGAGACAGGTTTCATTTCGTATTGTGGTTTAGTATTGTTTGTTGATCTGGTTTCAGTACAATGGTCAAGATATTCGCTGGCCACAGCTGATCCGCCTTGTTGAAGGAGACACAGGAAGAATAGCTGAACAAAGCACTGGCTTATTTCTGATGCCAAGGATCTGCTATGATCACCTGCACCTGAACCCAGCATTGAGAATGCGTGTCAAATTGGCTGCACAGGTAACAACAGTCAATCTAAAATGGGATAGGGGAAGAACTAACTGGTTTCTAAACTATAATTAACATGAAGAGCAAAATGTTCTTGTTAAGAGATACTTTCATAATGATGTGCAGAATTTTTTTTTCTTTCTTTTTTTTTCTTTATTCATTCTAATGCAGATACAGTAGTTAACAGTTTTATGTACAGGGATGTTATTCGGTCACTTATCAGCAATTATTCACTTATCTTGTGAAAATAAAAAGTTCTACTATAATATTGTTGTAGTGCTGATTTCATATTTCTTACATTTATTCTATTTTTCAAGTAGATGGTACATAAACTTTGTATAAAGAGAAATTGGAATTTCATGTGTCAGAAGAATCAATTCTTCAGTAGGTTTAAATTCCAGAAATAGTTCAGAGCTTTCAGTTGTGTAAGATTAAAGCTGGCATGTGTGTAATTTGTACAGGGTGTAAAGTGCCACTTCTTTAAATCCATATGTCACTGTTTCAGATCAATGTTATGGGTAGAGTTTTCTGATGAACATGTTAAATACCTTCCTTTCTTTTAAATCTATATATGTATTTTAAGCTTTCAGTGAAATGCCAGCCACCTGGCACGTCTGTAATTATTAGTCCTGATGTTCGGACATCAAGAGATGCCAGCATTAAGTTCAATCATCAGTTTGCAGTAAGTGACAAACTTACACAATAGTGTTGGACCAAGGTGTAAGACCTCAGTCATCATATGGGAAGAGTTGAAACAACAGGTGGTGCCCCAAAGTCTCACCTGCCACACTGTTGAAAGGGAGTCATGACAGAGGTGTTGTGAAGTAAAACAATAGGGTTAGCAGTTCAAAGCATGCATCTGCATTCCAGCAGGTAGCCAGTGATTGAAGATGCAAGATAGTTCATTGGTCAAAAGTTTATATAGTTTGATTTAATTTAATTCTTATTGGTTAAAACAACTTGTCTGTCTTCAGCGAAAAAAAAACCTCTCTGCCAAACAAGGCCCCTATTGGCCAAGAAGGCTAGGAAGCTAAGGGTAGCATTTTAGGTATAAGAAACCTTCCATGTAGAGTCAAGTTCAGTTTTATAAGTATTCAGTAGCCAGTCATCAGTCAGCAGTTATCAGTTCAAGGCTATGCAGTCAAGTCAGTGCTACTGGGATTACCTTATGTATTTGGATTACGACTTATAAATTGTGTGTAGTTGTTACTCTGTATTAAGGAATATATTGTACATGCTGGAATACATAATTTGGATTACTTGGGAGCAACAATAAATTACTTCACTTCAAGTCTACTGCCTGGACCTTGGTATATGGGAGTTCAGCCATATTGCTATCAGCTTATTCCCCACAATAGTCAGCCATAGCCAACCTGAGGAAAACCATCAACACACCCAAAAATATCCCCTTCAACACTGGTGGAGAGTCTGAAGATCCATGACTGATCCTCTCAACAACAGAAGGATAACAAGATCTACAGCCAGGGAAATCTACAGAGATACACTTGGGGTGAATGAGAACTTTGACACAGAAATTTCATGTTTTCCTAACAGACAGTCAGATATGGCTTGTGAACATGGTGCTAAATTAGAACAATTTACAGCTAGTGCTAAACAGGATCCAGATATTTGGCTACAAAGATATAAAGACTTTGCTGCCATCAAAAAGTGGGATGCTACCGAGCAAAAGAACCAATTTCCATTTTTCATGCAAGATGGAGCCAAAACATGGTGGTCCAGCCAGCGTGATAAAGTCACTTCTTTTGAAGACATTGAAAAGGCCTTCAAAGACAGATTTCTGCCCAATGCATCTACGAGGCACAGCCTTGTAAATGAACTTTTGGCTAGAGAACAAAAGGACAATGAGTCAGTTGAGAACTACATAGAAGACATTCAAAGAAGGGCTAAACAAATTAAGTACAATGATGAACAGACTCTTGATCTCATAATTAGAGGCTTGCACAGAGACTTAAAGGCACATGTGTTGTCTCATGCTCCAAAGGACTTCCAGGCCTTGATTTCTGCTGCCAGAACAGCACAGTCACTAAAGCCCTTTCAAAAGGAAACCAAACAACAACCTGAACTACAGACAATTGTTAATCAAATAGCTGATCTGACCAAGAAAATTGATGATGTAAATGTGTCAGTGGCCAGTATCAAAAGTGAAAGACAACCTAGATCACCAACCCCAGGAAGGGTTACCTTCAGGGAAAGAAGTAACTCTAGAGGTCGCTATGGCAACAGTTCAACACACAACCCCTGGAATGAGTCACAGAATGGCTATTCCCAGCAGTCTGAGCAGTGGGGTCCAATTCAAGATGGCTACCAGTCAGCATACCAACAGCCTAGCAACCAGTTCTATGGCAACCAAGCACAGGATACAACCAATATGGCCGACAACCTGGCCCACGATACAACAGTCAATATGGCCGACAGCCAGGCCCAGGGTACAACAACCAATATGGCCGACAATCAGGTCCTGGATACAACAATCAACGTGGTCGACAACCAGGCCCTCAGTACAACAACTACCAGCCTACCAGACAACCTGGACAAGGATACCATTGTGAGTCCTGTGGGCTTACAAACCACAGGAGGGATCAGTGTCACTACAGGGATGATATCTGTAATTCATGAGGATATCAAGGTCATCTGGCTCATGTATGCCGCAAAGCTCAAAGCCAAAATGGAGGTCCACAACAGCCCCAGCAATAGGATACACAGCCTGTCTCTTGTTCTCCTGGAGATGGGCCCACAAATCATAATTCAGTACAATGGGATACTACTCATGCTAGTGAAATTTCAGTGAAGCAATCCAAGGATTTACTTAGTGAGAAAACTGACTCAAATGTTTTGTTGCAGGCCAGTGCAATGGATACTTCACAGCCAAAAGACAAGGATAAAGGGTCACCTACAGGTAACATTCATAGTAATGAACAGTGTATTGTGTTACTAATTGATATTGCCGTGTCAATTACTGAGACAAAGCTTCAAAGGAATATGGTTACTGTGAACATTAGTGGACAATCCATTCAAACATTAGTAGATTCAGGTGCCACTATTTCATGCATTTCTAATGATTTATTTCAGAAAATACAGAATGACCAGAACTTTGCAGTTGAGAAGTCTCATTTGAATATGGTAAGAGGTGTATGTGGATCAAGTGTCCTAGTTCAAGGTAAAGTTGCCCTGCCCATTTACATTGGCAATTTGCAGCTATTCCAGTCCTTCTATATTTTGGAAAAAATGAGCTATGATCTCATTCTGGGTGTCGATTTTCTGCAGAGCCAAAAAGCAAAGATCAATTTTGCCACTGATACCTTGGAAATTCAAGGTGGGATGACAGAAGCAACCATGTGTGAAGAAGCCAGCATATGTGCTGCTGATCTCACAAAACCATACTTGGTCCGTGTAATTGGAAATTTTATCATTGAACCTAGGGGTGAAACTGTCATTCCTGTCAGAACCAGAAATGAAGGTGACCATCTGAATTCTACTGGTATATTGGAACCTGTAAACAGTCTTCTGTCAAAAATGAAGCTGTTAGGCAGTCGATGTGTTGTCATATTACAGGGAAATGTCACACTTTATCGTGTAATGAATCCAGGTGTTGGAAAGATAAAACTCAAACACAAACAACCTGTTGCCCTTTTTACTCCAATAGGTAACCAGGCTGTTCTTGACACAGTTGCAAGTCACAGTAGCTAATGTTCCACTAATTCTGACTTTTCAATTCCAGAATTTAAGGACAATTTGACAGCTGTAAACCAAGTTGCTGCAGTTTCACACAATGAACCACAAAGTAATTCACATGCTAATGATCCTTCTATTTCAGAACAAGGTCATGATGTGGGTAGCAACAATGCAGCCTGTATAGAAGAAGCTCGCAGTCTGGGATTTGACTTGGACAACTCTGTGCTGACTAAAGAAGAAAAATTAGATTTTCTCTCATTTCTAGGAAAAAACAGAGATGTTTTTGCCAAAGATCTCACAGAGCTGGGCACATGTAATCTGTACCAATACAGAATTGACACAGGGGATTCAGCACCTGTAAAAAGACCCCCCTACCATGTAACACCAGAACAAAAGAAGGAAATTAACACTCAAGTGCAGGACATGCTTAACAGTGATATTATAGAACCTTCTCTTTCAGAATATCAGGCACCAATGGTTTTGGTGAAGAAAAAGAATGGCCAATACAGGTTTGCAGTGGATTATCGTGGGCTAAACAAGGTTACAAAACCTATGCATTACCCTTGCCTAAACTTGAAGAAGTTTTTGATTCCATTGCTCAAGCAAAGCCTCAGATATTTAGTTGTTTGGACCTTTCTTCCGCGTTCTGGCAAGTGCCCCTGGATCCAGCCACAAAACATAAAACATCATTTGTAGTGCACTCTGGACAATTCCAATTTAAGAAGCTGACATTTGGATTGACAAACGCACGAGCCATATTTCAAATGGTGATGTCTGAAGTCTTGCATGGCTTAAATTGGTCGTGTGCCATAGTGTACATTGATGATATATGTGCTTTTAGCAAAGATTTGCAGGAACACAAGTTACATTTGCAGCAAATCTTCACTCGGTTGAGAAAAAGTGGCCTAAAACTCAAACCTGAAAAGTGCCAGTTTGCTGTGCAAAGCGTCAACTACCTGGGTCATGTTATCTCAAAAGCTGGCATTAGTGTAGACCTGTCAAAAACTGAAGCTGTCAAATCATTTCCTGTGCCAAAGAATGTGACAGATGTCAGAGCCTTTCTGGGCTTGTGTAACTATTACAGGAAATTTGTGAAAGATTTTGCATTTATTGCAGGACCGCTTACATCATTACTCAAGAAAGGTGTCAAATTCAAATGGACCGACAAATGTCAAGAGGCCTTTGGCAGGTTGAAGCAGGCACTGACATCACCACCAATCCTGGTTTTTCCTGACTTCAACAGACCTTTTATTTTGTACTGTGATGCCTCTAATATCTCTATCAGTTTTATTTTAGGGCAATATGACAGTAAAGGAAATGAGCATGTTGTTGCATATGGTGGCAGGTCACTGTGAGGGTGTGAAAGAAGGTGGTCTACAACTGACAGAGAAGGCCTGGCCTTAGTCGAAGGAGTTAAACAATACCATGTCTACATAGCTAACCAGAAAGTTTTGGCTTTCACAGATCATCAAGCCTTACAAACTATTTAGTCCAAAAAAGATCTTCCAGGAAGGCTTGGTCGATGGGCTCAGCTGCTGCAACCTTACCAAATTAAGATATTGCACAAAAGTGGGTCCAAGCATGGCAATGCTGATGGTCTCTCCAGAAGAGAATATCCAGATATACCACACACAAAGGTTCCCTCAGACAACTCAAAAGAACCACAAGTCCCAAGCACACTCCCAAATATTGATGTTAGTAACATCCATGTTACAGAGCAAGATGTTGATACTGAGTTGAACCCTAGCACTTATTGTACTACCCCCACTCTATCAGCAATCGTGCATGGTGAAAGTGATGTCACTGATATACCAGTTTCAGAGTTACAGAAATTACAGAGAGAAGATCCAGACCTTGCACCACATATCTTGTACATAGAGCAGCAGGTGTTTCCTGAGAATAACAAAACTGCAAGGAGGGTGCAGCAATTTGCTCAAGATATGGTTTTACAGGATGGAATTTTGTATTGTTTCTATTCCAGCAAAGGCTGCAAGATGAAAGAACGCAAGGTCAAACTTCTATGTATTCCACACTCCCTAAGAGACAGGGTTCTAAAAAGTTTTCATGATGAAGCAGGACATCAGGGAAGAGACCGCATGTATTCCACAATTATGCAAAGGTACTTCTGGTTTGGCCTATACAATCATATTGAACAGTATGTGAAAACATGCACTGTGTGTCAACAGGTTCAATCTAACCCACATGCAAGGAATGCACCAGTCCAGCCAATCCCACCAGTAGGGATCTTTGAAAGGTGGCACATCGACATTTTAGGTCCTCTGACAGCCACTTCACAAGGGCCCAAGTATATTCTTCTAGCTATTGATTCATTTTCAAGATGGACTGAAGGATTTGCTCTCAAAACAATGGAGGCTATAGAAATTGCCAAAGTGCTTTTCAATGAAATCATATGTCGGTATGGAGCACCAGAAATCATAGTAAGTGACAGGGCCCAGAACTTCATGTCCAAGATCATTAATGAGCTCTGTTCACGCCTTGGAATTAAGAAAACAGAAACTTCCTCTTACCATCCCCATGCCAATGGTGCAGTGGAAAGGATGAATAGTGTCATAATCAAGGGTTTGAAAGCCTACTGCAATGAGAGACAAACTGACTGGCATGAACATCTACCTAGTGTATTGCTTGCACACAGAATAGCACCCGCCATTCGCTCAACGCAGTTCTCCCCATACTTCCTTCTGTTTGGCAGAGAGTGCAGGATGCTTCTAGATGTAGCTTTGGCACCACGTCAAGATTTTTCTCCAAATGTCAGAGAACATGTTAAACAACTGTTGGAGACTGTTGACCAAGCCAGGGAACAAGCTAAAGCCAACATAGAAGAATCTCAGAGGCAATTCAAAACCATCTATGATAAAAAAGCCAAAACACCAAACTTTGAAGCAGGAGAACAGGTATGGCTATATACAGCTCACAAAAATTAATTGTATAATAAACTGAATATTTACAAGGTTTGAATGTCTTGATGCGGAGGAACCCCTCACACACCAGGAAGTAAATCATTCCTTTATGGGTCTGTTTCAGATAAAGTGTAATAATAACAGCCGCCACATTTTTATATATTAATTTGTCTATTACTTCTCATAAAATATATATGAAAAACACATTTTTTGTTGCTTATGATTTGTATAGATAAATAAAATAATTTCGCCAACTTATCTTGAGAAATGTATATTCTTTTGTTTTGTTATCTTTGAATGTCAAGCTATTTGGTGGCCATTTTGGGGGCATCACATTCCTGTTGCACAAGTCTGTAAACTGGCGGTTTTTAGTTCATTGTGTTTAAAAATGCATAGTAGAGACATAAAAAAGAACATCAAAGGAATCTAAAACCTTGTAATTGGAACATTTAACCCATGCAGATATTTTTTTAAAGAGCTCAAAAATACAGTCGGCCGTTATGCTATCGGTCAAAATGTTGTGATGACAAACTGCACTGGCAAGCAGAATAGAACCAATCGATATGCAATTCATTTGAATGGTGCAAATATTTCACTTTCAAACATGTGACTGACGCATTGTTTTTGCAGCAGTTTGCTCCTGTAGTATTTTAAAGTCATTCTTTCTTTAAAACGGTTGATACGTGTCGGACAAAAACATAACGGACAATCATTCCTTCTTAGGGATGGGAATTTGTGCCATGCGGTCGGCATGTTTGTGGTAAAAAGCATCCCATCATACACAACTTCATGTTTCGAGATCGGCTAAGCTGATGACGTCATGACGTCATCGCTTAACGATGTCTGAATAGAACATATCTATTATTATATACCATGTAGTTCGCAAGAGAAGAGAGACATTTAGTTTTCATTATGAACATATGGCAGATGTGGTAAGCTAGGTTTATTACAAGACGGAACCTCCATAAGACTATACAAGCCAATTTTCTGTGATTGCCGCTGACAGAAGGGTACACTCGTAATCCAAGATGGTGGGTAATTCAAATGGTGCTGAACAAGAAAGTAAAACTAAAACTGTGGAAACAGTATGAATAGGTGGTGGGTGTTCCGATAATGGTCATGAAGGAGCCAAAGGCGGATGTGGTGTTTTCTGGGGAGAAAATGACCCTGAAAATGTGAGTAGAGAAATGAAAGAAGATGGTATTATCCACACCAATAACAGGGCGGAAATACTGGCAGCCATCATTCATAGCCATAGAACAAGCCAAAGAGTTGAATATCGAGACTCTGAGAATCGAGACAGACTCAAACTACTTGAAAAACTCAATCACTCAGTATACAACGAAATGGAAATGTAATGGATGGAAGACCAACAAAAATGAACCAGTAAAGAACAAAGATTTGTGGGAGCAATTGGATCAACTCATACAAAGCTGTTCCACCAAACTGATATGGGAATATGTAACAGGGCATCAAGACCCTGGCAATATCCAGGCAGATGCTCTAGTGAATGGTGCTATCAAGAAAACAGTGAATAAAAGTGGAGAGACCAATTGCAGAGAGACTAGCATAACAGTCAACAGTGGTGAACCGGCGTTAAGCAGTAAGGCAAGTACAAACAATGATCAGAAATAATATAACAATGTTGTGTGTAATTTATGTCTGAATCACAGTGATGAGAGTGCTGCAGTCCAATGCTGCCAGTCAACATGCAAGAGCTGGATCCATTATACCAGCTCCAGGTTACCAAAATACCAGCTGTATATGCTAAATAGTACAAAACGGTTATACAGTAGCTCCTCCTTTGAGAGACCGCCCCTAGTGCTACCCGAAAGGCGGTCACATAAAGCAGGTGGTCCCTCAAAGGAGGTATAAATAACATGAAAAGTACTACAGAAAGACCTGACAACTGTGGTCTCTCAAAGTAGGTGGTCTCCCAAAGAAGTGGTCTTTCAAAGGAGGGACCGCTGTACACTTGCCAGAAATGCATCAATACTCCACCTGACTGGCCGGAACAGGATGACCACGTTACAAAGAGTGACAAAGAACACATGCATACAGATAATGACACCTGGGTAGAACGCATGTCCGATACCAGTATCAGCTTGAGAACCAATCACAGTGAGGATACTAGTAGCATTAATACACTACATCTACCACAAGAGAAGAAAGTGGATAGCTCAGAAGTCGACAAACAACACACAACCAATGGACAGTTCCCACAGTATACCTTCCAACCCACCTCCCAGTTCAAATGAATCAGTTTATACCTTGGTGACTGCAGTCATAAAGATACAAGAACGTATGACAAAGTATGAAGATATGTTCATGAAAAACCAGTTGTCTTACTTAGAAGAGAACAAAAAGCTACAAATAGACCTCCTCAACAAAGGTCTCACTGCACTAAAACAGCAACAGACAAACACGCAGAAGGATCTAGATAAGTGCCTATCACAAAAGAAAAAGCTGGAGCAAGTTTGGTGGTTTTCGGAAAAATAGAGCTTGAGAAAATTTCCAGACCAACTTGGTTGTGAAGAAGAAAGGAAGGAAAGAAAGAGAGAGAGAGAAAGAGAAAGACCTCTCTAAAGTTGGCACCCTTGGAACCAGAGAAAAGTACATGCACACATACCCATCCATACTGCCCAGAAGGGCTGACCCTCTCAGGAGTGGGCATTTTTCTCTGGTCACGAAGGTGCCCATTGTAGAGAGGTTTCACTGTACAGTGGTACCTGCAATTTAAGACCACCCTAATGCCAGACAAAAGTGGTCACATAGGACACGTGGTCTTTCATCTCAGATAAATTAACAAAGAAATAAAAGGCCAACGTCCTTCCTTCCTTCCTCTTCCTTCCTGCTTTTCTTTCTTTTTCTTTCTGACCGAGTTGGTCCAGAGTTTTTTTTTTCACACACTACTGGAAAAAAACCACCAAACTTGCCATGGTGACTGACATAACCAGCAAAACTGTGCACCTCATTTGGAATAGTCGTGATGTCTAAAGTTATGCAAATTTTAAGAGGCAACAAAAATTTTGAAAGCGCCATATCTTCCAAACTGTTGCAGACTGACTCAAAATTTCAATGTGCATATCTATTGTACATAGAGATGCCACTTCCAACTTCAATTTGTAGGTTTGTGGCAAAGCCACATCCAATGAACCATTAACCAAAGTTGTAAGATTTTAATTTATGCAAAAAAGGTGAATACGCACAATGTAAATCTTTAATACCTTCAAATCTATTATAGAGGTGCCATTTCTACTTCAATTTATGGGTTTGTAGCATAACCCCATCCAATGAACAATAAACCAAAGTTCTTCTAGGCTTATGATTCTAGCAAGTTGGACAAATACACAAAATTAAAATGTTGAATAGCTTTAAAACTAATATAGATAGTAGTTTCATTCAAACTTCACTTTATAAGTTTGGGACATGGCCAAATCCCTTGAACCAAGAAGCAAAGCTGCGCATTTTAATTTTCAAAAATTAGGCTAATACACAAAATTTAGATTATGTTGAACAACGGCAAAGTATAGCACTTCAAAATGTTCTCAATTTGAAGGCACCCAGATTTGCTGTGAAGAAAATCTTCTTTTCTGGTTTTAATTATTATTATGTCAAGGTGAGGGAAACTGCCAACATGATCCATACTTGTTAAAAAAAAGATATCATATGATAATTAAAATTCTGAGACACCCGCATGCAGCTGAACCAATTTAATATACTAATATAACCAATTATGGAGCAGTGTGGGGTGAGACCCACCCACCCACCTTTTGGCCAAAATAATTTCACATATTAATCAAATTTCTCAATGTAGGGGGGTTGGGTGGGGGAGGGAATGCTCGCACCCCACATGTGGCCAAAATTACTTCACATATAAATTTCATTTCTGAAAGAGCAATGTGGGGGAAAACCCCCCATGTGCAAATATTACAACAGAAACAATATGGTAAAGTGTGTTCTCATTTCTAAATAATCATGGATCCTATTCATGTCAAGAAAAATCCAAATTTATATTATGTTAGCATGGCTATTTGTTAAAGTGCTAATGAGTAGGGGGATATCCTAGCACTGGTGTTTCTATAAAGCTAATACAGCTCAGTAGTTATATATAGTAGAAAAAAGTAATTTTGGGTTGTGTATTTGAACAATCTGATGAAGTAGGTCTGCACTGTATTGGATATGAATGGTGTACACACAGGAGCAACCAGCAGAATGATTGTCATCATATCTTGATTCCTGGTCAATACTAACCCATTCATACTGACTGGCAAAGTCACTGTCCACCGAAAATACTGATTAGGGTTGGCAGGGAACATACAAAAATCGGCACCCCCCACGCTGTTTTTCTGTTTTGAACACCTTGTGCTGCCGGACAAATATAATATATACACCAAAAGATTTAAAGATTTGTGACAATCCACTCTCCTGATCCCTGCCTAATTATTCAGTTATCTGACATATTTTAGCCCACTTTGACCACTTTATTCCTTGCAAAGCGCCTTGATTCCAAATGAGCCACTCTTCGTTGAACGGAATGCCCCCAGACCCCCCCCCCCCACATGTCTTCCGCCTTTTGGGCCACTGAAAAAATGTATGGACATTTTTGGGCCACTTGGGTCTCTGCCTGAGTTTGCAGCACTTGCCTGGGTCGACCAGTATTTATTGGGGAATGACGGCTGAAAGGTACTTTTTTTTTGTTTTGTTTTTGTTCCATTAATGTGGTGTGGTGCAGCACTTATGCTTCACTAAACCAATTTGTACGGGGCTGGATCGTGGTGGTCCTGTCAATCAGTTTGACACTGCAATGTGCCTTGCATAACAAGCAGGTCACACCCTCTGACAGTCAAAAATCAACCAATCAATCAACATCATTAGAGCATGCGCAGTAGCAGGAAAATGTACAGCTTATACTCATGGCATCATAGGATGTGTTAGTTGGCTTGGTTCATTCAAAGCGTTCAGACAACTTTCTCAAGCTAACTTTCATACACAGAGATCGTTTATTTCCTTTATTCGGAGATCAGTCATTTCACCTAAGGCCTTGCC
This sequence comes from Hermodice carunculata, assembly GCA_964020975.1. Taxonomy (NCBI): domain Eukaryota; kingdom Metazoa; phylum Annelida; class Polychaeta; order Eunicida; family Amphinomidae; genus Hermodice; species Hermodice carunculata. The sequence goes on along the minus strand of OZ026626.1, from coordinate 58,859,658 downwards.
TAACTTCATGTTCAGCATACTTTCAACCTAGCAACTTTGGTCTGCACTACGCCCAGAAAGAGGAAGTTGACGCCAATAGTGAAGGCCCTGGCAGAGAAACACGATGTCGGCACTGGAGACAGCGGTGCACAAAAGAAGAGGTTGTCCATGGAAAGTAAAGGCAGACTCTGTGGCCGCAGTTGGGAGGCGTGAGGCTGCAGCAATACATGATGACAGGCGGGGATCTGTCAAGGTCCAAATCAGAGACAGGGAAGCCGTGCAAATGCATCAACAGTCTCCATTGCTGATTTTTTTTGCCCGCAACCATTTCAAATTCTGCTATGACCGTTAATAACACGACAGGGATTTAAAATTGGATGAACCCAGGGATCCAGCTTGAACAGATGGCTTTTGTTGGGCTTGGAACGTCACCAACTTTGGCAGTAATCAGGGGCCCCCCACCTCGGTAGATGCTGGGGCTTATCCAGCAGCAGTATCAGCTGGAGGCTTTTCTCACTCCCAAGGGGCTTTCCCAACTGGTAACTTGCAGGCAGATGCACTGGGAGGTCATTCTCAGTATCAGTTGGGCCTTGTCAACTCAATGAGTTTGGTTGATAGTTTTTCCTCCCCTGTTGGGACTTGTGTACCGCAAAGCATCAAAGATCAAGTTTTTAAGGGGGAATTTGTAGAGTTTGCCCACTTTCTTCCACACAATAGGCCAGCAGTGGAAGTGGAAGAGTGGTTGTCAGCATGTGTAAACACAGGGGCAAAACAACAAAAAAACAGACGTAGTCCATAGGAGACTGGACAGATGCCATGCTGATTTATATCAGCCTGTTTGGTAGCAGACACCCAGATTATAAGATTATGTCTTTAATTAAATATCATTAAGGACGCAGCTGCCAGTTTTGCATCAAAATGGCCATGGATCCCTCCTGCAGATGGCTTATGTTAGATGGGGACAGTTATTTTTTCCTACTCTTCCCCCAGGCTGTTAGAGCGCGGAATAACAATAACCCCAGCCCTAATGCTAGCCCATTCAAAAGGGGTAATGGTTCTGACAGTAGCAACACTGCAAGGACAATGCCTTTCGGAGTCTGTTGGGCCTACAACAGAGGCACATGCACAAAAAATTACAAAGAATGCCAATTCAGTCACAAGTGTGCCACATGTGGAGACCAGCACCCAAGCACAGAATGCAAGGCACCAGTTCAAAGTGACAAAGCCAATGGCAAAGAAAGGGACAAACCCAATTAAGCTTGATGAATTAATCAGGCTTCTAAGGCTCTATCCTGATCAAGAGGCAGCGTCTATATTGGCACAGGGATTCACTCAAGGGTTTAAATTATGTTACACTGGTCCCAGGGAAATGCTTATGTGTAGGGAATTTTAAGTCTGTTGCAACAAACATGAAAATTGTTAAGCAAAAGATGCAAGTTCTAGAGCTCAGGAGTAGGCGTATGGCAGGTCCCTTTGACACGCCCCCTTTTCCCACATTGAGGTGTTCTCCATTACGCTTAGTACAGTGGTACCTCTTTTGAGAGACCGCCCCTATGGCAGGTCAAAATATGGTCTCTCAACAGAGGTGGTCTTTCATTAGAGATACAACAAACTGGAAAAGACAGCACAGTGTTCTGAGAGAGCGGTCTTAAAAAGATATGTGGTCTCTCATTAGAGGGGTCTCTCAAGAGAGGTACCACTGTACCAAAAAAAGAGAATGACAATAAGGTGGATAAGGCCAGAAAAACAGTCAATCGCTACATCACAAATTTTTGTATCAATCATGGGATGGATGTAATTCAACATCAAATTTCAAAGCAGGACAGGGCTTTCTATTGTGATGAGGTTCACCTGTCACCAAAAGGGAACCAGGTCTTTTTCAGGCAGTTCAACAAAGCTATCCTGCTATTCCTGACAACCACAGATATCATATTTAAAAGACAATAAATACCTTTGATATAAGCTCACCTTAGGTACATCGAAATCAGGGGCTGTAATATCAGATCATCACACTGAACTCCCTAAATAATTATTACATGTATAAGCTGCCAATGTACAGCAATTCTAATATGGACTGGCCAATGACTTACATACTTTGTTTGTTGGACCTGCGCAGATATTTCAATAATGGATATCTGGGACTGTTAAAGAACTGATTTGTTGGATTCAGCTAAGATATGTCCTCATCAAACATGATTACACCTCCTTATGAATTAACATGTACAGATCTGTAGAAGAGGTCAGAATGGCAAGTGAAGCATGCTTACTTGCACTTGGTGGGAGATCCCCATAGTCATGGGGATCATTGAGATGTTGCTGTGTGCCACATCTCAATGTGGGAATGTGGCTTGCAATCATGCTGGTGGGAAATGTTGAGCTATTACAGTAAAAAATTTATGCGACTTTAAAGATCCTGCTTATCACATTTGTTGATATTGTGGCATAGGAATTTTGTGCCCCAGGCATAAAAGATTTTATGCAACACCACATTTGTCCCATTACATGGGTGACGTAATGAATAAGATAAACTGTCCAATAATGAGCGCGTTCTTAGCCAGCCATGCGCTGTCACAGTGCATGGATCACATGATCACGATTGGCCAGTCACGGCTGAGTTTTCTTACAAGTTTTGGCGCACTTTCGGGACATAGTAGCATCTTACCATTCATTCTGGCGAAAGACATGGAGGAGTCAACACTTGGTTTAGAAAGCGTCACTTAGATGGTCGAATTGGATACAAACATTTCTGAAATTTATCTGTTGTTACGCTGGTAGTCAATGCAGTGCACCATTCGGCTACGGTTATTTCAGCGGTTTTGTCTTTTGAATGGTGTGACCAGTAAATTTTCGTTTTTTCAATGGGAAAAGTCACTGCGGAGACCTGCGTCCACCGTGATTGGATGATTTCGAATGGTTAGTTAAGTAACCAACAATCAAACTGTGAGTTCAGTAGAGTATTACGTTCACAATATATAGCCTCGCAAAAGCTATGCGGGGTATAGCTGGTGAGTGTAAACGATTGAGTGAATGTTTTTGTGGCATCGTTTAAGGCTTGCATCAAAAAAAAAAAAAAAAAGGTCAGAGATGGCAGCCTCCTTTGCCCCAACGGTCCTGATATTAGGGCACAGTTATGTCAGGTGACTGGAAGACTTCACGTACGAGTGTAAGCAACAGGATGTGTCTCCCAATTTTGATCTGCACGAGAGGCAGGTTGAAGTAGAATTTTTCAGTTTGGGGGGGCTGGACGTTTAATCGGATCACCGGACATTTGGCAGTCACAGGTAGTAAGCAGTTTGTGGGAGCAGTTTTGCAACTTGGAGGGAATGACCTTTGTAACGACAAGGATCATGAATACATTGCATTACAGTTAGTTTCAATTGCGCAATACATCCAATACACTTATATATCCAGAGTAGCAATTTGCCAGCTGTTACGTAGGACTCAGCTCCCTTATCACGATTACAATGATACAGTAGTGCAAGTGAATAAGGCACTTGAGAAGAAGGTGAAAGACTGTGCGGGCCTATTGTTGTGGAAGCATCGGGGTTTTTGGAAGAGTGAGTGTGCCTCCAGCATGACGATGGAGTCCATTTGAACGGGTATGGATTGTACAAGTACTATAAAAGTGGCAATTTTGCAAGTGTTAGAGTGATCAGGAGCAGTTGGCACAATCAAGGGGCATGTACAATAGAAATAATGAACATAAATATAGGGGTTAGACAAGGCAAAAGGCCGTTAAGTCTAGAGGCTGATGTCCGACCGGTTTCGTTGATTTATTCAACTCATCAGGGACGGTTAGGAAGACTGCCTGAGCCCTTTTATACCTATTTGGAATTACGCTTGTTGTTACGCATCTAGCTAATTACTATCCCTTTTAATATTATACAATTCAAGAGTGTATGGCAAGATATTCTATCACTTTGTGCTCTCTTTTGGGTAGAGTGTTGTGGAGACAATTTTATCATTTATAGCACTAAAACACTCAGCAAAGTTCACATGTGTATGCTGACCCAATTGGAGCTGGCCCCCACTAACTGTCCAGTGTTAGGTTCACAGAGATAAACTTTACCTTAACATGGAAAGTATGTGGACACAAAAGCCAGTGGACCATATCACTTTTATCCTGGCATCAGTAACAAAGTAGTGTCACAGTCCATGTCAAGCAAGCAAAAAGTGTGGCTCATCTTGTATATATCTGTTGGGTGCCGGCTTCACCCTTCTTATAATGTTCCCGGGAGTTGTGGCTTTGTTTGCAGCAGTTTGCTGCCCTGGGCAGCTTGTAAGTTCCGAGTGTATCTCAGCACTCACCCCAATGGAGCTGGCTGCCACTATGTGTTTAGTATTGGGTTCACAGTAAGAGATAAATGTTACCTTTACATGGAGGTGGATAAGGCCAGAAAAACAGTCAATCGCTACATCACAAATTTTTGTATCAATCATGGGATGGCTGTAATTCAACATCAAATTTCAAAGCAGGACAGGGCTTTCTATTGTGATGAGGTTTACCTGTCACCAAAAGGGAACCAGGTGTTTTTCAGGCAGTTCAACAAAGCTATCCCACTATTCCTGACAACAACAGATATCATATTCAAAAGACATAAAATACCTTTAATATAAGCTCACCTTAGGTACATTGAAATCAGGGGCTGTAATATCAGATCATCACACTGAACTCTCTAAATTATTGTTACATATATATATAAGCTGCCAATGTACAGCAATTCTGGACAGTAAAAACTTTATGCTACTTTCAAGATCCTCCTTAACGCTTTTGTTGATACTGTGGAATAGATTTTTGTGTACTCAATTTCTAAGGTGTTTTGCAGCACTGCCTTTAGTGCCAGTCTCCTGCTCCTCACGCTGACTGGCTTGTCTCATTGGTAGGGGACAGTTACAGTGCTCTTTTCCAAATTTAGATGCGTTTATATAGGAGTGCAGCCCTTTCATACCAGTCCTCTGCTCCTTGTGCTGACTGGCTTGTCCCATTGGTAGGGGGGACAAATGCTGTGCTCGGTTTGGACCAGTCACGTGTGGTTAAATCTTTATAGTCAGCTCAACAGGCCACCAGTCCAGTGATTAAGACTACAAATGTCACTGAAATGTAAATACCTTTATCAATGATATATGTGTACAGTGATTATTGATACATGTTTATAATGTTGCTCCATAACAATTACAAATTGAAAGCTTCAAAAAAATCTCAGCATTATTCCAATCAATTCTTGTGTCACGAGTTATGCCTGTACAATTTTAGGGTTGGTCCTTTTTAGAAGGGTCTGTCAGGTTCCCGGAACCACAAATTTATTTTTGTTAGCAATGAGAAGACTAGGCAAGTGTTGATAGGAACAGATACACGGTGTGCCAAATAAGCCTGACGCGTTTCGTCCTTCACTGGACTCTTCAGATGCTAGTGAGTAGTGATTGACCACAGGTTGAGCATAACTCTAGTCTTCTGCCCAGCAGTACAGACAGTTGAAATCTTTCAACTCCACAATCAAGTGGTTCAATCAAAACTGAATGCTGCGTTGTGTGTATGGCCTTTATATAGGGCCATGTAACGTTGCTAGGGGAAATTTAGACGTTACGTTGTATTGTGACATCATCAATTATGGGTCAGCACGTTCAGCCTTACTGGACAGTAGGACTGGGTTGTGCCAGTCATTACAGGTGACTGTGTTGGCATGTGGTTTGATGACAGGTCATGTTCACTGGTTAAAAAGTGGGGTTACACAGGGGTTTTCTTCTCTGTGAGGACCCATGGGAGAAGACCATCTCCAACAGGGAGATTCCCATCTCCCTGTTCCCTGATCAGATAATGTGTCTGGATCATAAACTTCTTTATTTTTGTTAGGCCCTGGGTAACTTGGATATTTGTTGAAACATGTTGAAAATGTATGTTCTTCCCCCTTTTACACATTACCTCTTTTGACGTCAGTTTAATTTGTTACCTGGGCACAGCCCGAGGCACTTGTGTCTTGTATATAAATTTCTCAGACAGCGACCATGTAGCTGAACCAATTTGATATACTATTATATAAGAAATGTGTGAGTGATCTAGACAATAAATTCCAGGTCACAATCATAGTAGAACCATTGACAACATATTCATTCTGCAGAGTATTTTATATTTAAAACAAAAGTTTAAAAATAAACCAGTGTACTTTTGCTTCGTTGATTTCTCCAAAGCTTTCGACTATGTAAACCGTAATGCCTTACTCTATAAACTAAAATAGCGAGGAGTCTCATGGAAATTTCTGGAAGTCATACAAAATATGTTTAACAAATCTAGAAATAAAGTTTGTTGGAAGGGCAACCTCGGTAGTAACATTGACAGCAGATTTGGTGTACTACTACAGGGGGGAATTGTTAGCCCCAAACTGTTCACAGAATATCTCTATGACATTTGTACTTATTTTGATGAAGAACAAGGTATATGTCTCGAAGATTTGCTTATCTGTTACCTCTTGTATGCAGATGATCTCGTGTTAATATCTGACACCCCTGAAGGTCTCCAGCAGCAAATAGATGGTTTGTTTAAATATTGTCAGCTGTGCCACTTAATTGTTAGCCTTGTCAAAACAAAAGTCATGATCTTCTACAAACGCATGAACAGACATCAGTTTATCTTTAACCAAGAGGAAATAAAGATTGTATTAAAGAAATACAAATACCTGAATGTAATATTTGATTCAACAAGAAGGCACCCCTTAAGCAACACCTCTAGTTATCTTGCTGAAAAGGCCAACAAGGCCATGTAGGGCCTGTATTTTTCCGTTTCAAAATGAGTGTTTTTCCGTTTTGGGAAACTACAAATTCCGTTTCATTTCCGTTTCACTAATTCTAGGGCACGATTTTAGCTCTGGTCAATAAAAAAGGAAAAACAGTTGATCTTATCGCCTCTGGAAAATGTTGATCCATCGACGAACGGCAAAGTGACTCCATATTGTTTACTATGTACGTTGACAGCCTCCACCTACAGACGGCGCTATTATCATTGTACCTCTGTTGCGCGTTATATCTATATGCCATGCAAATGAATGGATATGGTAGCAATGGGGTCTACAGCGCGCAGGTGTCCGGCCTGTCGTTAAATTTGCTCCACGTGGTATCGATAACGCCGCCGACTCGTCAAATTTGGATCCAAGTCCGTGTGTTTTGCTTTATGCGATGACATATGTGGTGATTTTGAATTATTTGAGAGGCAAAATTCACAAATTCCGCTTAATTTCCGTGGCATTTGCCGATTTCCGTTCCAAATCATAAATTCCGTTTGAGATCATAGATTCCGTGAATTCCGTCCGTTTTCCGCGATCGCGGAAAAGTACTGGCCCTAGCCATGCTTCTGAGCTCTAAACTGTGTTACTCTGCAATGGTTAAAATACCACCTGCTTTGTCCATGAAAATGTTCGATGTACAAATTCTTCCAATCCTTAAATATGGCTGTGAAAAATGGTTAATGATAAAAATACTGATGGCCTTGAACAAGTACAGTTAAAATTTTTAAAGCGTTTATTGGTGGTTAAAAGACAGACCTCTAACATTGGTGTTTACTCAGAAACTGGTAGATTCCCGCTCCTGTTAAGGCAGCAGGTTAGAGTCATTAGATACTGGTTATATTAACTCAAACAACCCTCAGCAAGTCCTGACAAATGTGCTTCGAACAATCTTGTAGAACTTGATAGGTCTGGGCAAGATAACTGGTGTACTGTAGTTAAAAAGTTACCGTGTACAAGCAATCTGCAACATTACTGGAATGAACAACATGTACCTAATGAACGTAACTTCCTCAAGATTGTAAAAGAGAATTTGTACGCAAACTATACAACACAATGCATGAATGATATTTATTCAATGGGCCCAGAGAGAAAATTATGTTTATTCAAAACTTTCAAACAAGATTACTGCCTGGAACCATACTTGTTACTTGTGGGCAGTGTAACATACGCCCAATGTATTGGTTACAGACCACAGTTGCGATTGGCTGGTTGCGCATCCCAACTGAGATAGTCCTTAATTGTGAAAATACTGTGTTTTCAGCATGCTGTAGCTTCTGTTTAACATAAGTCTTCAGTCTTCCAGGCCAGGTGGGAACTTAATGGTGCGGAAGGACAATGATATGACCCTTGCAAGAGCACAGTTCATACACCTGTATAAAGCTGACATCCAGGTGTTGTTTCGTATTTCAATTATCACAAATAACGAGCTGGGAATTATATGACAAAAATCCATCCAGGTTTCTCTGACATTTTTATCTGCTAAATGCCGTTCACGGAATTTTGAAATACCAAATTGCTGATTTTATAGACTCAAAAATGCTAATATGAAAAATAGTAGGATTTATAAATGTGGTCGGTGGCCTATTGCCAAATTTCGGCTCAGTTCACATCCCCGTAGAATTGAAACAGGTCGCCATGTTTCACCAAAGTTACCTGTCGAGTTAAGAACCTGTCTTCTTTGTAACAATAATGTCTAGACACTGAGATTCATTTTTTGATTAACTGTCCTATTCACACCCCAGAACGAGAAATACTCAGGGCACGAACATTTTTTTAAAAAGCACTCGTCGACAGGACAAGTGAATTTGAACATCTACTTGTCCGTATGCAAAATTCACTTGTCTGAATAAAACCTGGTGCAACAAACATAGTAATATTCTTTTTCATCAATACATACATAAAGGCTTGGACAAACCATTTACCCTAATTTGGCACTAATTGTCGCTTGCAAATTGGCAAAAATCTGTCAATTTTTACCACGATTCTAGCTATGACTGTAAACAGTAAAACTGGCAAAATATCAAAAATACAAATTGAAAAGTAAACTATTTGCATAGGGTGATTCACGATGAAAAATACTGTGTAATTTCTGGAAGTCACTCTTCCAGGTAAATTTAATACTGATTAATAGTTTTATTGGTTTTAGCATCTTCTTTCTTGTTGCCGCTGATGGGATGCACATCAATGCCATTGTTTGCGTACTACCATGAATGCTATCCGTACATCATTGTTAATTTGTGTATACAGTATCGGCATGTTCCTAGCAATAAATGGTGTTCTAAATTCAAATTCAAACGAAGAATTTCAAATAAAAAATCCGTCTCCTTGTAATGCACATCGAGTGTGCTGTCACCATCTTTCGTACCACTGTATACAAACAGCTGCATTGACCATGTGGTCTGAGGGACAACACATCACTTGATTGGTCAATTGAGTCACATGCAATAATAAGCCAATCACGGCTCATGTTACAGTGTGTTCATTATGGCTTCCACCCTGTGAACGTGTGTGAACCTTCCAAAATTCACGGGGGGGGGGGGGGGGGGGGGAACACACCAACGGGCAGCTTTCTTTGTATTGCAGCATGCAAAAATAAAGATTCCAGTGTTTAAAGCAACAATTATTTGGAGTCACAGGCAAGAACGCGAAGGTAGGAGGATAGAAAAAAATGCCGAATGTGTGACAGATCAGTCAGCATGATGCTCCGTTCACCATTGATCATTCCACGCGGTCACTTGCAAGTGACTGGCAGATGTGTGTTTTGTTTGACCGGAAAGTCAACTCGCAGCACCTTTACATGATCTTTCCAACACTTTTAGAACCTACTGATAAATGACCTTTGACGCTAATTTGTTCAAGAATTGGCCATGCAAGTTTTTTTTTTTTTTTTATGTTACTTTGTCATCATTCGGCCAGATTAGACTGACGGTGAGGTACTGTGACCTTGCTCCAAAAACGGGCGAAAGCCAATACGCCCCAATGCATTACTGCTGGTACCTTTGATCTCGTAGTCGTATGTACGCAACGCTCAAAATACCTGCTTGTTTTGACAGAAATAAGTAGGTAGTCAAGTCCTGTTGAATACAACCGCTGACCATGTAATTGTTTAAACCTGGATTGTTTACTTTTGGCCAGAGGATTATCATCACCTATTGCGTATTGGCGTCCCCACGCACATGCCTGCATGTTCTGTTCACACGGGCCGCAGTAAAAGCCAGCATATGGAGAGTCCTGAAGGCTCTGACTGCTCATTATTAATGTTGCCGTGCATGCAAACAGATGTAATTCATGTCCATATATAAAAAAAAAATTGCTTGTCCACAGGACAAGTTGAATTTGAAAGTCACTTGTCCGAGAAGAGCTTTAGCTTGTCCCGGAACGTCGGATCATAGAAATTTTCGAGCCCTGATACTTTTCCAAACATGTAACACACACATCCAAATGTTCGTCAACTTAGGTGCTGATGATAAATTCCTTTCTATCTTGACCAGTAGAAATGAACAAGTTCTTTTTCATCAGGATAAGTTTCTGCATAAGCGCTTGCCATAATGTGAAATAAAGCTGTTGTCACCACCCAGTTGTGCCCGGGGTGCTACTGTAGGCCCAGGTGCCTTCCTATAAATGTAACATTTCATTTTAATGTTTAGGAATGTAAGAGTAGGCATGAGGTAGAAATCTGCAAAACTATATTTTCTATGTGTTCACATACCTATACACATTAATTGTGCCTTGTTTGGTGCTGTGATGCTGATCTAACCACACCCAATTGTCGACACTGGGCCATCTAAAGCTACTTTCTACCTATCATGAAGCATCTTAATCCGGAGCATGCGCAAGACCTCCAAATCAACTTAGCATTAATCAGTTGCTTTGTTTTTTTTCAGACTGTTCACAAGTATAAATTTTTTTCTCTCAAGAACTTTTAAAATCACATCAGTGAATTTTTGGAGACAAGTTTGCAAGTGCGAGCAAGCCATGCCGCCTAAAGGCCAAGGGGCCAGGAAAAGAAAGCAAACCGCCAAGGGTGCAGCTTGGATTGCCAGCAATTCCAAATCGGATAGCCAAGCAAAAAGACCCCGGGGTTGCCTGCCTAAAACTCAGAAGAATGTAGAAACTCCTGGGGAAGCTGTTCAGGCGGATCCTGCATCTAATGCCCCTAACCTCAAGCAAGGAGCATCGATGATGCACACCCAGGACGAAAAACATGGATGGGTTTCTTCCCAGCTGCCAGTGGCAGCAGCAACGTGGATATTCAGCTGTTTGCAGACACGGGAACACACCACCCTGCACCCAGTACCTTCGACTTCATGTCACCGCCAACATGCACTGATCAAGTAGATTTATCAGGTCAGTGTTCAAATTTTACCTTACAAAATAGTTGTCTTCCACATGAAGCTTTGGGTCAATCTGGTCAAACTCATGGCCTGTCTCTGCATGAACAGGTTATCGGTCATGGGGACAACAGCAGATCTTTTTATAGCCTGGAAGGAGAACAGGCGCCAGGTAAAGTTGGCGATACGGTCCTCATCCCCAGGAAGGGCATGTGTACAATTACAGCCATAGAACTTGTAGAAAACTCAAGTAACAGCTCAGACAATGATCACAACAACATGGGGTAAAAATGGTAGGCCCACTGAATTCATTTCACATGACAACGTTCATGCCCGGCACGCTAGTACACTAACATATGCGGATTTTCCAATTTTTTCCAGCGCTACAAATTCAAATAAAAGATCTGCTGACAGGACAGGAAATAGGCCTTCGAATTTTGTTGTGCAGCCAAAACAGATGGCATTCGCAGAAGCGTTATCAGATGCTTCAAAGACTGCACTATCGCACTTGGCTCCTCATCAGCTCAGGGTGCCTGCTGGCTTATCAGTTCCCGTCAATTCTTATGCTAATTATGTGCCTGCTGCCTCAGCCTCCCATGCGTCTCAGGGGATCCCCCAAACGTATCAAGGCAGCGCCACACACCAACCCGACTTAATCAACTCTATGAGCCTGAAAGACAGTTTTTCCTCGCCCGTCGGGACACATGTGCCGCTGACAATCAAAGAGCGTATCTTGAAAGGCGAATTTGTGGAGTTTGCAGACTTGCTGCTGCAAAACAGACCCGTGGTGGAAGCATAACAGTGGCTGTCAGCGTATCTTAGCAATGGCCCATTTCAAGGTAGCTCTCTTACCCCTGTCGCAACATCGCAGTTGTTAGGGGCAACCCTGGTGGGACAGTCCAATGACAACATGGGGGGGGGGGGGGGGGGGTCAAGGCAGAGCCACCAAAAAACAAATATGGACCATTTCAGAATGGACGGATGCCATGCTTATATATCTCAGCATATTAGGCAGCAGGCACCCAGAAAAGATAATGTCCCTGGTCAAATATTGCACTATTGCTCGCGAGGCTGCTGCTAGGTTTGGGGCCAAAGGGGCCCTTGAATACGACCGCGCTTTTCGCATCAAAATGGCCATGGATCCCACCCGCCGCTGGGATATACTAGACGGTGAATGTCATTTTTTCCTGCTTGTTCCCCAGGCCATGGGTGCACGCAATTTCCAGAGCAATGCGCATAGGAGAGGTAACGACACCCAAGCCAATGGCAACAATGCTAATTTTAATAGATCACAGTCAGGTCAATCCTTTCGTAGGGGCTCAAATGGCAACAACAGTCCAGGCAGAATATATTAGTGATACCTATGCACAGGCGGAATACCTTAAATTTGATGAGGCAGTTGAACTGGTAGCACACATGGGTCCCAGGGCACAACTTGCAAAATGGGATATGAAACATGCTTTCAGGTTGCTTCCCATAAATGCATCAGATTGTGATCTATTGGATTTCACTTTGGATGGAAATTACCATTTTGACATGAATCTTCCTATGGGATGTAAAATTTCTCCCAAGTACTTTGAAATGTTTAGCATTTTCGTCAATTGGCTCACCAATGAAATCACAGGTGTAAAATTAACAGTGCATTACTTGGACGACTGGCTCTTTGTACCCTCAGAAAACCAAAATTTGTGTGCATTTGTGAAACAAAAGTTCTTAGCATTATGTAGATTTCTAGGCATTCCCATAGGAGAAAACAGTGCTCCCCTGCACATGCCTCACATTTTTGGGACTTACAATAGATACAGTGAGCCAGCCAGTGAAAGTACCACATGACAAACTCCATGATTGCAGGCAAAGGCTACACCAAGCTTATAGAAGCTCCCACATGACAGCTACAACAACTGCAAAGCCTGACAGGTCACCTCAATTTTCTATGCCGCGCAGTAAGACTGAGAAGAGCGTTCCTGCATAGACTGATCTTAAAAACAAGGGGTATTTCAAATCCTCGACAGTCGATTGAGCTTGATAGTGGGGCCAAAGCTGACATCAAAACATGGCTGCTATTCCTACAAGAGTACAATGGCAGTACCATGATACTCCCAGTGGAATGGTTAAAGTCAGATGCTATTCACCTGTTCACTGATAGTTCTTGGTTGGGAGGGGCTGCATTTTACAATAACCACTGGTTCAACATGAAGTGGTCAGACATAAATGTAAACCTTAACCTATCAATGGCTTTCCTTGAATTGTTTCCCATCGTATTAGCAGTACTTGTTTGTGGAGAACAGTTAGCAAATTCAAAGCTGGTCTTTAACTGCGATAACCAATCTGTGGTGCCCATTCTGAACCGGCAGTCATCATGATGCCCGCTTATCATGAAACTAGTCAGGAAACTAACTTTTACATGCCTGAAATATAACATAGTCTTGAAAGGCCAGTTCATACCAGGTTTTCTCAACAGGTCGAGTTCTTTCAGGAAGTCAAAATGGCGGATCCACTCCCAACTCTTTTCCTTCAATACATGCCACTCGTACAGAAGGAGAAGTGACAAGACTGTTTCAGTCAGCCGTTTCGAAAAGCACTAATACGGTATATAACAGGGCAGTAAGATTTTTTCATGAATTTCTACTATCACAATATGGCAGCCACACATGGCCTGCCAAGGTTGAACAGGTAGCAGCATTCATTGCATATTTGTCAATCTTAAAATAGAGCCCCCTCACCAATCTCAGCATATATTTCAGGCATTAGCTATTACCATAAAATTAATCTTTGGCCAGACCCAACTACAAATTTTCAACTAAAAAAATTACTGGAAGGTTCACGCAGACAAAACGGTCAGCCAGCGGACAGAAAACGTCCAATAACCTATGACCTTCTAGTAAAATTCCTGGCTGCCTTGCCCTATATCTGTAGTAACAGATATGAAGCCATGCTATTCGGAGCTGCTTTGCTTTAGCATTCTTTGCATTTCTCAGAGTAGGGGAGTTTACAGCAACTAGTAAAAAAGCTGACATATCCAACATCATTCAATACGCGGACATCGTTGTGCAAAATGAGACCTTGTATTTATGTATCAGGCATGCCAAGAAGAACCAGCTCGATAAACCAGTCACAACAGAAACAAGAGGGTCAAACAAAGGCTCACGGGCAGCCTGCCCTGTCTTACTAATGAAACAGTACATTGCTGTCAGGCCACGTGTGGCTTCTGCCAAGCCTTGTTTGTTCCCTTTGATGGCACTCCATTAACTAGATATCAATTTCAGTCTGTGCTTGACAAAACTGTAAACTTTTGTAACCTTGGTTCTTCTGTTTACAAAACCCACTCTTTTCGAATAGGGGCAGCTTCTTCATGCGCAATGGCTGGGCTTCCCATGGAGACAATCAAATTATGGGGGCGATGGCGTTCTGCAGCTTACCAAACATATATTAGGCCCACCACACAAGTTTTATCTACATCGTTTTCCACGTCCCTGATGTAAATGATAAATAACAAGGTAAACAATTAGGGATATTTACAATGCCAAGCCAGTTTGCTGCTTCTCCCGCTAACAGGCCTGTAGCATTTCTCCTACCTCCCTATTTAAATAACCAGAGTCATGCCAGCGAGATGGGTATGAATGTCTCGGCAGGGTAATTCAAGCCACTCCGAAGTTTTTTGTTGACGGACGTTCGGAAAGTGACTGCTTAGTCTCGCCAACAGCTTATGCTGGCGAGACAATAAATAAACTGAGAAATACTAGGCGGAATAGTTTAATGCACAGCAAGTTCTCTGCTTCTCTGTGAGCACATAGGTTTTCTGCATGTCGCGTTAACTATTATGTGTTCATCTATAATTCACCCATGCCTTACATTTCAGACCAGGTGCCTACTTGTCATTGTCAAATGTTACTGCCGCTTATGTTTGTCTGTTGCAGGTAAATGTGTGTGGATAGTAGGTTCGTCCCTGGTGCGCAACCTTAGAGACTGGCTGGTGAAATCCAGGATTCGGAGTGGCTTCCACGTGGTGTGGCAAGGAATCGGAGGTGCCACTGTTCAGCGCATTGAGACCGCCTTTGATCAGATGGTGAAAGCACATGCACCACCCCACATGCTAATTCTCCATGTCAGTGGAAATGACCTAGCTAAACTTACATCGGGCAAACTTCACCATAAACTGACAAAACTGTTGACTAAAATGCAATCACAACTGCCTGGATGTAATGTACTCTGGTCCAGCATATTGCCTAGTTTACAGAGATGTGGCGATGCCATATCAACACCCAGATAAATACAGCCAGAAAGACGGTTAACAGATACGTCAAAAACTTTGCTACAAACAATGGCATGCGCTTAACCCAACATTGTATAGATCTGCACAGAGGACATCTCCCTATTCAGTGACAGTGTGCACCTCTTCCCAAGTGGCAATCTCCTGTTCTATCAGACCATTGCTAATGCTGTGCGCATTTTCTTCACAAGTGACAGTGAAGTCTATTCCCCAGCCAATACATAAGTTACCGGAATTCATGTCGCAGTATGTGGCAAACTTATTCCTGGTGCATGAACGGACACCATCGTATTTGGTGACATTGAAAGTACGATTGATTCAGCGATATGGTTTTGAACATTGTACACCATCCTGGGTCACGTTGGTAAGGCACTGTGCGCTTCCATATCCCTGCTACAGTATCACCACATTGGGTGTTATTAGAGACAGTCAGCTATAACTGGCAACCAGTGACTCCGTAAAATTAATACTTAAGTAGTCTTATTTTCTCTACAATTTAATTATCACACCATTTATAAGACACACTTGCCAAGTGGCATGGACTAACGTGTTGCCTCAACGAACAACGAACAAATTACACTACCAGATCTTTCTGCCGTTATACAGGAAATCTTTAAAAAAAAATAGTTTTCTGCATTGCATTATGACAGTAGTACAACAACAGGTGCATTTTCTGGTGAACAGAAAGTTAAAGTAGTACATTGAATTATATGAATAAAGCACTGTAATAGCTTTATAGCATTCCAATGGTAGCATTCTTATACTACCACAATGTCTTTTATTAAATACAAACAGTCATAAGCAGGTACATTTTTCTGTTGTGCACTTAATTACAGTATATGTACTTTGATAATTATATTCATGACTTAACTACTTGCTCGCACTTGGTGGGGATCCCCATGCATTACATGGATGGTGATGGCGCAAAAGTGGCAAACTTCATGCGTCACATTTGGTGGGAATGCCACTAGCAATTGTAAGACCCAGTGGCCTATTTGTTGGATTACATGTGCACTGCCCTGTTAACTAGTCTTTGGTTTACTGGTTTCTCCCATTGGTAGGGGACTTGCAGTGCCAGTTATCTGTTTCTGTAAAGCACAATTTAATGGTCACTCCTCTGCCCCTTGCCTCGAATGATCTGAGCTGTCCCATTGGTTGGGGACAAGTGCTTTTCTGTAATATTCCATGTTGTCCAATTATCACCCTGTGATCAACATGCCACTGGTCAAGCAGTTGTGAGTCCACACCTTTCGGAGTCTTTGAATTTGTCGGTAATTTGTATTTGATTATGTAAATAGCAGACACTCATAACAAAATCTTGTGTTTGTGGACTTGAATACATGTGAACAGTTTTGAGTAAACCACGGCTTTATTTCCAATACATTTACTCTCCCGTGTTGTGCTTGAATGAACTTTATTGACATATACCAGTACAGAGAGATGGTGAGTCATAAAACATATAAAACATTTTCTATCTACAATACAATAAAACTTTTCTCCATGTACAATGGTCCAAATCTGTGTGCACCTATACTGTACAAACGGACGGATTATAATTATATACAATGCACACACAGGTGCTCCCTTCTTTCTGTTTAGTATACTATTTAGACTGTACTGCTTGTGCAAGGCCTCTTGTGCAATAAATACTAATAGTAATACACGTATTTCTTGGCAGGGAGGAAACCTTCCAACACAATTTCTGTCATATAAAAAAATGAATAGTATTTATTATTTTTGGATGTCTTGGTGGGGATAAACCCGACATACACCCGAATGCTCCCGAACGCACCCGTCCCCTCTCTGCCCCCACCCCCCCCCCCCCGCCCCGCCCCGCCCAAGCAATCAAAAATTGATTCAAATCTCACTCTTTGCAGTTCTCCCAACTTGAGAGCTCTGCAACACCCAAGAGCTGGAATAGAGGGTCGCTCATAAACTTCACTGGCCAGACACGGATAATCCATAAAAGTTTGCGCTTGCAACCACAGGTCTCAAGCTTAAAAAACTACACTTTCTCACCTGACCCTTCCTTTTTCACCCTCAGGTTCCCGGTAAAACTATAAAATTACCACACTACGCGCTGTTTACATAAAACTACAGACAGGCCAATAATGCAGGTAGATGTAGCGCGCAGGGAATAGAACACACTGCGTAGGAGGCCATATAGGAGAGAGCTATACAAAGAGCGCCCCCTTTTAATAATAATATTTACACTGTTACAATCAAATGATATCGTAGTGGATAAAAGTAACATTACACAACTACGCTAAATAAAGCCCTCCACGTACTCCATGTCTTTTGTGGGATTTATTTCAATTTAGTCTGTCAAATCAACAGTACAAAAAAATACCCACCCATCTGGGGCAAACGCCGCCCCTGCAGGGTAATAGTGTGGCCCAAACTTAAAAAAGTGAAAAAGCATCTGCGTGTATCTTCTGTGCTCTGAAGTGGACGTTGTTAGCTTAGTAAAATACCAGAATCAATACTAGAAAAGATGATTTGCTGCAAAGCAAATTAGTGTGTGTCTTCAAAGCGTATTGGTATGGTAATGCCAATTATAATGTACAACTAGTCCATAACACAGGAGTAGAGGTTGCAATGACATCTCTATCTATTAAAGCTTTATAATTAAATTGAAGTTATTCAAGATTTAAATTTTCTAATGGCGCCACTTAGCATAATGTAAATTGCTACAACTTTTGTTTTAATTCATTAGGTGCGCAATGGTCAGCAACCCCCTATTAGAAGTTGAAATGACATATCTATCCATTAAAGTGTTGAAGATATTCAAGATTGAAAATTTCGAATACTACTGATAAGCATAATTTAAATTGCTACAACTTTTGTCTTAGGTCCATTACATGCGCAATGGTCAGTAACCCCCTAGTAGAAGTTGAAATGACATCTCTATCTATAATAGTTTTGAAGATATTCAATATTTCAAGTTTCAAATGCTGCTAATTAGCATAATTTAAATTGCTACAACTTTTGTTTCAAAGTCAGTAGATGCGCAATGGTTTATAACACTGTAGTAGAAGGTGGAATGACATATCTATCTATTATATTTTTTACGATATTCAAGATTATAAGTTTCAAATGCCCCTAATTTGCATAATTTTTTCTCTTCATTAAAAGGTCCAACTCCTTGTATGGGCCCATTAAGCAATCATGCCAATTTTGGAGTTTCTACGTATAATAGTATCAGAGAAAAGTGTCGTGCAAATTCACTGGGAGGGGGGAGAGAGAGAGAGAGAGAGAGAGAGAGAGAGAGAGAGAGAGAGAGAGAGAGAGAGAGAGAGAGAGAGAGAGAGAGAGAGAGAGAGAGAGAGAGAGAGATAAACACAAAAGTGTGTGTTGACACACACACTTGATTAAGGGTACAGACAACTTTGGTTAAAATCTATGGAATAAGATTAGCTGCAGTCCATTTTGATGAGAATGTTTCAATTAATAAATGGGCTGGTATGCCTTTTGTGGCAGAATATGGTAGACTTAAGCCTGAAAGGTGCAATACCTTTGTTTTTGTCCTTTGGGACATCACATTCCATTAAGCTTATGGCTAGATGAAAATTTCAAAGTCCAAATGACCTTGACCTTTGACATTTAGCAGTCACATGTAAATTACAAAAATGTGCAGTGTTGCAATACCTACAATTTGAGCCCAACATGACTGAAATTGGATAAAAATTGACCCACTTATGGCTGGATGAAAATTTCAAAGGTCCGAATGACCTTGGTCTTGGACCTTTAAAGCTAGGCGACTGGTGCCAAAGGTTGCAGGTTCGAGTCCCGCTCGTTCCGAACATGAAACATATACATATGAAATATGCAGTGTTGCAATACCTACAATTTGTATCCAACATGGTTAAAAATTGGATGAAAATTTGCACTGATGGCTGGATAAAAATTTCAAAGGTCCAAATGAGCTTGATCTTTTACCCTTAGAGGGCACATATAAATGACAAAAATGTGCATTGTTACAATATCTACAATTTCAGCCAAACATGATCAAAACTGGATGAAAATTGACCGCGTTACGGCTAAAAGAAATTTCAAATGGAAAAGTGACCTTGACTTTTAAAGGTTACATGTAAATTACAAAAATGTGCAGTGTTGCAAAATACCTACAACTTGAGTCCATCATCGATTCACACTGGATAAAAAGTGGCCAAGTAATTACTAAATAAAAATTTCAAAGGTCCGAAAGGCCTTGACCTTTTATGAAGTTGAATATAATTTGTAAAATATGCTGTGTTGCAATACCTACAATTTGCGTCCAACATAGTTAAAATTAGATGGAAATTGACAGAGTTATGGGTGGATGAAAATTACAAAGGTCCAAATGACCTTGATCATTGACTTTTGACGGTTACATGTAAATTACAAATATGTGCAGTGTTACAATGCCTACAATTTGAGTCCACAATGATTTCAATTGGATAAAAATTGACCAAGTAATGGCTAGATGAAAATCTTAAAGGTCTGGATGACCTCGACCTTTGACTTTTAGAAGTTACATGTAAATTGAAAAAATATGCAGTCTTGCAATACCTACAATTTGGGTCCAACACAGTTAAAATTGGATGGAAACTGACAGAGTTCTGACTGGATGGAAATTTGAAAGGTCCAAATGACCTTGATCTTTGACCTTTAGAGGTCACATGTACATGACAAAATGTGCAGTATTACAATATCTATAATTTGAGCATGACATGATCAAAATTAGATAAAAAATTGACCGAGTTATGGCCAGAAGAAAATTCAAATGACAAAATAACCTTGAACTTTGACCTTTAGAGGTAACATGTAAAATACAAAAAATGTGAAGTGTTACAAACATATGAATTGAAGTTGGATTGGTTAGCTGTAATAGTTTTGGAGATATTCAAGATAGAAATTTTCAAATGGCCTTCATTTGCACAATCTTCAACATATTTTCTGCTCTTTATTGAAAGGCACAAACTCATGTATAGACTTATACCCATGCCAAATTTAAAGTTTCTGAGTGCAATGGTGTTCGAGAAAACTGGCGAACAAAATTTGGTACTGTTAGTAAAGAAAGAAAGGAAGAAAGAACTCAGAGAAAACAGAATGTCGGTGTTTGCACACAGACATCATAATATCAAAATTTAGTCCGACGGTTTCATTGTTGGTTACAGTGGTGTGATAAAATCTTTGAAATGAGGGGTCTGCTTAAAACTCTCATCTGCTAGCAACTGAACCAGAGGCTGAAAATTTAACAAGCTTCTAAAATAGAACTTGAACTATAAAAGAAGATTTGATGCCAAACAAATCTGTCTGTGTGCCTCCTAAAGTTGTAAATATGGCTAGATGAAAATATCAGTCCAAATGACTTCCATCTTTTACCTTTAGAGGTCACGTGTGAATTAAGAAGATGTCCAGTGCTGCAATACCTACAATTTAAGCCCAACATGACTGAAGCTGGCTGAAAGTTGACAAAGATTAAGCTAGATATAAATGTTAAAGGGCCAAATGACCTTGACCTTTGACATTTAGAGTTTGCAGGTAAATTACAAAAATATGCAGTGTTGCAATACCTACAATTTGTGCCTGACATAAACCGAACCAGATGCAAATGGACAAAGTGATGTATAGCACAAAATTCCAAAAGGCCAAATAACCTTGACCTTTTGACTTCTAGAGGCCACACATATGTTACAAAAATGTACATTGTTATAATATCTACAATTTAAGCCCAACATGAACCAAATCAGATGAAAATTTATCAAGTTATGGCTAGATGAAAATTTCAAAGGGACAATTAACCTTGATCTTTGACTTCTAGAGATCACATGTAAAATACAAAAAAGTACAGTGTTGCAATACCTACAATTTGAGTTCAACATGATTAAGATTCGATGAAAATTGTTATGAAAAAGTAATGGCCAGATGAAGCTTTCAAAGGTCCAAAAGACCCCGACCTTTGAGCTTTATTAGAGGTCACATGTAAATAACAAAAGTGCATTGTTACAATGTCTGCAATTTGACCCTAATATGATCGAAATTGGATTAAAAATAAATGAGTTATGGCTGGAACAAAATTTGAACTGCCAAAGATCTTGACTTTTGATCTTTAGAGATCACATGGAAATTACAAAAATGTGCAGTGTTACAAACCTATGAATTGAAGGAGGATTGGTTATCTCTACCTATAATGAAAAACACTAGCATATGCAACATCAAGATCCATTAAAAAAAACCCGAAAATCACAGGAGCAAGACCACTTACACAAAACAAGCAGACACTTACCAAGGGTACATCCCAACCAGATTTGACACAAATCTGGCCAAAATTATTTAAGTTATAACAATTACAAGAAATTCCCATGCTAAATTTTCCTGTTATATTAAAACTGCTTTGAAGATTTTACTTTAAATCATAGAAAATCCAAAATTTACTGGAGCGGGACCATTTGAACAATCGTGGTAGAGATCAACTCAAGGTACATACCAAGCAAGTTTGGAGGCAATCTCATCCGCAGCTTCTTTGCAGAAACCCAAATTGTGAATTAGCATTGGTATGCCTGTTGACTTACATGGTAATCAATAAGAAAAAAGCATTTACCGATAAGTACCTGAATTGAAAAAAAAAAATGTTAAAAATCAGAAATCCACAGTAGTGACATGCAGTGAACATCTTTGTTTGCTCTGTTCACATGGAACATATCCAAGTTTCAATTTAATCTGAGCGACATTCCAATCACGTTTGACACAAATCTGGCCAAAGATGTGGAGAAGAAGTCAAAAATAGGGGAAACACACAGAAAGTCATAAAAAATAGAATAAAATTGCAGTGCCAGCTCGTGAACAAAGTAAGAACTAGGAGTTTCCCTATGTGATATCAATGCAATCGGGTGAGTGGTTTTGGAGAAGAATTTTTAAGATTTGTCCCCAAAAAACCCCCAAAAATTTCATAAAAAATTCCAAAAATCACTGGAGCATGACCATTTGAACCGACTCGGTAGAGGCCTACCCAAAGTCTTTCCTAGAGAAATGTTTAACTCAATTTGATTTGGGCAAGTGGAATGATGAGAAAAAAACTAAGAATTTTCAAGCTTGTAAGGACTGATATGGCAGAAATTTGGCACAGAAAATTAAATGAAGAAACAAGAAGTAACTGGAACAGGCTAGTTGCAGCCTTCAACAAAAATATACAAATGAAAATGATAAATGGATCCCAGAGGGGACTCCTCTCTAGAAATAACAACAACCAGGGGAAAGTGTGCAAAGTTATTCACTGTGTTGAGGAATAAATTTTGCAAATTTGAATGAAAGTGAATTTGAAAGATTAACTGTTTTTCTACATGGCCTCAGGCCAGAACTCAGATTCTTTGTGTTGGGAAAAGATCCCAAGATTGTAGATGAAGCAGACACTGCTGCCCATTTGTATGAATGTGTGGAAGGAGCAGGTCACCAGCAATCACATATAACCATGGATGCTCTAAAAAATGTGAAAGATGTCATTGAAAGATTAGAAAAAAAGGTTATGATCATAAGTATCTGACAAGAATAAAAACAAAAGTCTCTGGGACAGAAACAGCATCATGATAGGTCAACACAGGGCACAGTTATCTGCAACAGATGTGGTAAAAGTGGTCACCATGGCAAAGCTTGTTACAACAGTAAAAAAGATGTTGGTCCACAAAATTTCCCCCCCAAATTATGGTCCCATAACCAAATTTTACTCAACAAGGTTCTGCTTCACAAAATTTTGGGCCACAAAACCCAGCACAACAGCAGAGCTGGGTAGGGCCCATTTGATTGAGCATAAAATAGAGTTTGAGGAGGGAAACATGCCCTTTAGAGCAAGACCAAGAGCCAATCCTCACTGGAGGCAAGAAATTGCTAAGCAGATAAAAAACATGTTGGATGCTAAGATAATTAGGCCAAGCAATTCAAAGTATGCTTCATCAATAGTTTTAGTCACCAAACCTGATGGAAAAAAAAAGTTCTGTGTTGACTATAGAAAATTGACTAGCATTACCCAAATTGATGCTATTACTCTTCCTAGAATTGAGGACATCCTTGACAGCTTAGGGGTTAATCACCCTAACCTATTTTCTATCTGTGATGCCTGTGGCAGGTTCTTCTGGTGCGCTATGGAACTTCTAGCATTGAAAAGACAGCATTTGTAACCCATTCAGGTCTCTGGGAATTCGGAGTCATTCCTCAGGGTCTCACAAACTCTCCGAGTGTATTTCAGAGATTATTGGGCAGTGTGCTCTTAGAGGGTAAAACTACTGTATTGCCCTAGTTTACATGGACAATATGATAGTGTATTCTCGCGATTTTACAGGTCATTTGCATAATTTGTGACAGGTATTTGATTGCCTACGGTCGGCAGATATCAAACTCTAACCATTTAAGTGTTGCTTTCTGTAGAATAAAGTCAAGTATATTGGTCAAATCATCTGAAAAGATAAGTTAAAACCTGATTCTGGTAAGATCAAAATCATACAAAACTACCCTGTGCCACACAAGGTAAAATGTAAGACAAATTTTGGGGTCATTTGGGTATTACAGACGATTCTGCGCAGGATATGCAAAGATTGCAAGTCCCCTGTTTGCCCTTCTAAAAAAGCAAACACCTTTTTGAATGGACAGAGGAATGTCAAAAAGCATTTGACATTTTAAAATCACACCACCTCTCTTGGCATACCCTAATTTTAGCAAGGAATTCTTGATCTATACAGAGCAGTTAATACAACTGCACAATCATAGGCCCCAAACAGATGGTTTAGTTGAAAGGTTCAATGGAACTCTAATCCAAATGTTAAGTTTTTACCCTGCTACAAACCAAAAGGATTGGGTTATGTTCATCCCAGCTGTGACATTTGCATACAATGTTTCCCCAGCAACTGAGTTTACCTTGTATTCTCCATTCTTGTTATTATATGCGAGAAAGCCAAATTTGCCCACTGATATAATGTTGTGCCCCACACAGTTTGAGTTTGACAGTGTCTGCGACCACTTTAACTCACTTGCTACCAGAGAACATCTGTTTCACGAAGTAGCCAGAGAAGGTTTGCAGTCAGCACAGACCAGAATGAATGCTCACTATGAAAAGACGAGCACTGACCTAAACATAAAAGTAGGTGATTATGTTTTTGTTCATACACCTGCAACAAAAGTGTGTTTATCAAAGAAGCCTTTTCCACGAATGGCATGGACCATTTATTGTTAGTGAAAAGCCCTCACCAGTGCAGGTAAACCTCATCAGGGCAAGCAAAAATAAACATGTTCCAACCAGGGTTCAGGTAAATAAGGTAATATTAGGGTTTTACAGAGACATCAGACTACCAGGCACCTTGGAAATAGGAGAGATACCTGTTACTGAAACTGACAACCTTCTTGGTGGAGATGAATTTACTCAGGATAGTTTTGAAGTATCAGGTTCTGAAGAGTGAGGTAATGAGCCTCAGGACTCACAAAATGCTCAGGTTGATAATGATCAATCAACTGATTCACAAAGAGTTGAAGATAACACTTCTGAGTTTGAGTCTGAAACAGCTAGCAGCAAGGAAAGTGAAACAGAGAAATATTATGAAGTTAAGAAAATAGTGAAAGCTAGAAAAAAGGGGGAAACAAGAATATTTGATAAGGTGTAAAGAATACCTACAGAGTGAAAACACATGGGAACCTGCATCAAATTTGAAAATATATACCAAACGGTACTTGAAAGACAATCCAGGTAACGTTGAGGACGAAGTACAAACAAAGTAAAAATTTGCGAATTAAAGTTTACAAGACAGGGCTATACAGAAAAAGAGAGAGAAAAAAGTGACAAGCTTTAACTCATTGTTTCCAGCAGTGAAGATACTCATTGTGTTTACACTGCTTTGCACCATGAGTCCAGCTCAGGTGAACAGATATGACAGGTTGCAGCAGCAAGAACAGAGAGAGACTTTCCCACCCATAGTGATGCAAAATAATTATGGAATATGTTTGAAAAGTACAAGACAATTGAAAATTCTGCCACAACATGGTCAAATGCCATTTCCAAAGAAATAAATATAAATGAATCTGGTAGGTTATGTAGTGGTGATAAACAATCAGATGAAATCTTGCCAGAAAACCTAAGGTCAATGTGTACTATGTACAAACCATCTTTTCAAACTTACAATACTTACCTCAAGGAAATTTTGAGTAAACTTGTTGAGAACCATAAGAAAAGTAAGGCCTTGATGCCACTTTATTCCCAATCAGCTACTACAAGAACAAAATGAGGTGCAATAGATTTTATTGAGAGTTTATCTAAGTCACTCTTTGGAACTGCAACAATTACTGATACTGAAATGTTGCAAAGGCAAAATTGACGACATTGAAACAACAAAAAATGATGAAAAATATCTTTAAATCACCTTGGAGAAAATGCAATCATGTGAACAAACACTTAATTGGAGAATTACAAATTTAGGATGTGCAGCAGAACTCAATAGAAACCTGTTAAATGATACAATTGATACTTTAAGTCAATGGCAACAAATAGTGCAGCAGCTTTTTGTCACAGTTAGACATCAAGCACTTGTAATACAAATGACTAAAATAGCTATCAATCTTTTGAATTCCTATTGTGTACAAGAAGTTCATATGGGACAAGGTTGGGTGCTTGTAAACAGCAGAGATCCATTTTTTATAAAGCTGTGCATTAACACCTGTAGTAAAATTAACACCATGTCAATTTTGTATTTTCAAGTTGCCTTGTACTTGCAATGTTCCATCCTCAGTTTCATTTTATCCAGCAACTTTAAATGAATGTTGAAAGTCGGAACAAATAACTTTCCTGTACCCAGTGAACCTTATGTACACTCAACATGTGATTGATTACAAATGTAATTTATTTTTAAGTGGCAGTCTTGCTCTCCCAAAGCCTCTGGTACTTCACACAATTCAGTTTAATGCACACAAACACGATTGGCAACAAGTAGTTCAGAAGATAAAATTCTCCAAATTGATTTAAATAAAACTGTGCACTTGGCTAAAAAACATGGATGCTTATATGTCAGCCACAGATGAACTCTTCTTTAGGTTACATTATATCAGAGAGTCTTATTCAGCCCCTGTGTTGCTCAGTTTACCCAGTTTTAACATTATCTTTACAATAGCTCATTCGGCACTTGCAGTATTTAATTTCTATACATTGCAAATTGTACGGACACAGTTGGCCATGTTAAACGTGCAAGGTGCCTCTAAAAACCCTCTCATGGCGTTTGTTATGTCAGCATTGTCTAAAAACAGAAGAAATTGACACTAACATAGACACTGAAACAACATTCTGAGTTGAAGTTGTCTCCTGAAAACAAATCTTTCATGTATGGTCATGACATTTAACCTCAAGTTGTACCCTCAGCTGAGGCGGGAACAAAAACATCACTTGAAAAACTACTGGTGACCAGTGCCAACACAAACAATTTGACTTCAGATGAAACTAACACCAATGAAAGTCTGGTGTCTGGCCTGGTTTACTAGAAAAAAACACGTAACTATGCAGTGATTGTATCCCTGGTCATCCCAAGTTCATGATTTGGCCAAAGCACTAAAATCTATTCTCAACTGGAACCACGTGCAAAAAGTGAAAGGTTTACTGAGAGTTATATTTTTATTAGTACTTGGTCTTGTATAAACGCATATGATAGAATAAGTTAGCAATAATCTTTGTCAAATATTATTGACATAAAAGGCAAGGCTGTGAATGCCTCTGTCATTTTGCTTACTTTTCATGTTGATTAAATGTAATTAATCTTTAGCCATCATTGTCCCTCCTAAGAATATGATTATCTCTTATCATTTGGATATTATGAATAAGATTTTCATTTATTTAGGAAAGGATATGAAACATTTTAATGGCATGTTTATATTTCATATACCATATCTAAGATTCTGAAATTAAGAATTTGGGATTATTTCATTTCTTTACACATTTTACGATATGAAATCACTATTATTACTTATATATTCACAGGAGGCTGACAAACAGAAGAACTTCTGTGCAGCAAATTGTAATTTACATATATAAATATAGGTACTCTTTATGTCGCCAATATGAGGCGGATCTTTGTTGATTGAATATAGGTTATGCATGCACATATAATTTAAATGTACCCAGTTATAACAGATGAAGTGCATTGTGTCTATTAAATCTTATGTACGAGGTGGCAGAAGTGTAGGATCAAGATTTCCGATGTGTTTCATAACCCTTCTTACAAAAAATAAATGAACAAAGGGAGAGACACCTGCAGCGCCCTTTGTTTGTATCCTCATGTTGAACAGCCTTAAATAAATTTAAACAAATTTGTTCTGTTGCGTAACAGAAGAAAATTTTTGTCAGCACAGTTGTGTATTCTCCCCCCCCCCCCTCAAAAAAAAAAAAAAAAAAAAAGAGAGAGAGAAAACGAAAAGTCTGTCCACATGCATATTTGCCTGCTCATCTCTTCTGGCCAAACCGCGCATACATTATACTATTTGACTGCACACTGATAAGTCACAACTATCTTGACATTACCGGATGCACTTCCTGGCATTCACCATCCCCTTTCCATATTTAATTTCTTAAGATTAGTATAAAGGACACTAAACCTGTTGTTCTTGATACGCATGCCACGATTCACAATTGTTTAACCTAAATATGATACTCCTTGTGTTCGCAGAGTGCATGACCTGTCTTAATAATCTTACATGTATATTATAACCATATATATATTGGTGTATGTGTTGGATATCACATGGAAATTTAAAGCAATGAACGTGGTGATGTTGTGTCTTGTACCCCCCCCCCCCCAAGTAATTGCTGGTTATGGATTATTATTCATGTATACACGCCTGTCGGTGTAACTGCAGTGTGCGGGTTTATGTAAGATTTGAATGGATCATTTGAAGTAGAAGCAATTTTGTCTTAAATACATTTGACGATGTAAATGAACTTCAAATACCTGACTAGCGCGATTGAAAATCGGTCATGAGAAATGAATCTATGAGTCAAAACGAGTATGAGGATTTGACTCGTGATAGTTTTTTTTTGTTTCTTTTTGTTTGTTTGTATGTTTGTTTGTTTGTTTGTTTGTTTGTTTTTTTTTGAGTGTATAACGACTGGTAACCATTACTTACGAGGCGTCTTTAGATATGGTGCCGGGTGTGTTATATTCATAATATGGCATGTTATAACATTGACGTTTCATTTTTGAGACGCAATTACATCATGATATTCTGAGACTTTCGCAGATACGCCAAGTTGTTCAGCATATAATAAGAGTAAAGACTATGTTGTAAAAAAAAAAAAGGCTGAGTTTTATTTGTTTTTATATACTTGAAGAAATACCAGTCTTGTTTTATAACGGAAGATTCCCGTGATGTTGGTGACTTGGCATATCTGACACTAAACACAAGTTTGATTTATCAGTAACACTTTGTCACCGTGACCTACCTACTATGTAATCGCATATCATTCATATAATCAATAAAATATATACACAATCACAAATAGGCTTCACGATATGCAATTTGTATATGCTCAACCCCATTCGAGCGCCTCCAAGCATGTTTTTTATCGCCACTCTTTTTTTCTCTCAAAAAAGCCACACCTTTGGGTTATGTGGACATTGTTTATCTGCTTAATGAACCTTCAAAGTTCCGATTTTCGTCTGGAATATATTCAAAATCGTGAATCCAATTTGTGACATCCACAAAAACCTGTTCTGGTGTCATGGGTGTTGCATGGAAATGCGCAACTCAAAATTGCATGTGATGGTATAATAAGTTTATCTTGTTCCTTGTACTTGTTTCTACATAAATTTGCTTTATATTTGCAGGATTTCAGCCCTAGGAATTACAAAATCCTGTATGATATATCTTTTCATTGGCGAGCCAAATAATTCCGCAAACTTCATTGTCATCTGAATAGGGTTGAGACGATATATTGAAATACCAAAATACCGGGATACTTACCCTGGACCGAACCGTATCGTGATGTTTGTGTGTGTGTGTGTATCGAATCTTCAGGATACGTTGAAAACCTTCAATTTAACAGAGGCTGTGATACTGACTGTTGCATGTAAATTCAGAGTGTGATCACTTCATACACTCTTATGATATATCGTGATATATGATACATGGCTCTGTACCGAAAAGTATCATGATACAGAAATTAGTGACGATACCCAACCCTAACTGTGAACGGCAGTTGCTCTCACTGCAACAATGTGCGTGCACTCATCACATGCTACCAGTACTTACCATATGGCCGCCCCGCTCGGCCCAACCACGGGTATGAGGAACACATTTTGTTTTCCGTGTACTCCGACGTTTACTCATAGTTTTGTATCCATTTGAAGATTCTAACAAACTTTTCTTTTCGCAAGAACATTTACATTCTTGGTCCACACAGAATCATCGTTGCCAGCTTACCGCCGCTACCGAACTGCGTTCCGGACTTTGCTCAAGACCTGCCCAATTAGCATCTGGTAACTTTTACATTTAACTCTTCTTATCCCCCCCCACCCCCCACCCCCCACCCATACTGATGTGTGCGGCGTGCCTCAATATAGCGGACATTCGATACATAAACTCTTTGCCTACTGAATTAGAGTCAATTAAAGGACACTTTTCTATTGCGCTTCATTTTCAATGTGGTGAACATAAAATATTGACATTTTTCACAACCTTTGTTGTGTTCACACCGTTCAAAACCCTTGCCTATATAACCGAAATGGGATATTTCATCTTGACGGTGGGAGTAATGTCATGATTAAAATTATTAATAGGCTTACTCAAGGAATAGAGGATTAAATGCAGAACAAAACAGACTAAAATGTTCAATGTCACGATAAAAAATAATCAATAATTTTATTTCCAGAGATAGAAGATTAAATGGGAAATGAAAGGAAATAAAAATGTTCATTTAAAAACTTTGTAAACCAGTTGTACAACATGTATCCAGTTTACAGGACATCTGTCCTTTACAGTTAGAGGGCAAACTTTCCAAACCTGACACAAACCAAAAGAAAAGTTCATGTCTTAAGCTGACGTGTAAACCTTTTTGGCAAACACACGCATTAACTTCCTTTCATATGCACATCTGAAAAGTCAGAGTTCCGTCATTTAAATATTTTCATATCTATATAAAAAAAGTCAGAGTTCGGCCATTTAAATAGTTTCTTCTTTATTTCATAGCCTATTAGAGGAACTGGATGCAGGTGGTCAGAAGACCAAGTATGGCTGGTATAAATACGTGAAGGGGCTGGCTGTTCTTCAGCCAGCCTGGGGTTGTATAGCGGAGAAAAGATTGGATTGTAAGGCTCATCGATGCATGATTTTATTATGTTACCGTCTCATGTTTTCTCTTCTCTCTGATTGGTTTCGTTTTATTTGTTGTAGATTTTTTTTTTTTTTTGCTTGCAAAGTATTCATTTTTCATTTTCTAAATTAGCAACACCTTTTATATTCTGGGTTTTTTTTTGTTTTTTTGTTTTTTGCATTCTTAGATAAAAATTGATCCCACTCATAAGCTGAATTGCATTTATTTAATCAACTCACAAGTTTCAATTTTATGGTCTCTTTTAAATTCTTAATCAATGTTATGGGCTTTGATGGGTCCTCTCTTCAAACTCTACGCCATGCTACTGCTTAAGTGATAATTCAACTTGACATGTAGCCATAACAACGTTATACCGACTGCTTGATGTTGCATTTTTGTGTTGAATAAACAAATACAATCAGCCAGCCAAAACGAAGACTATGGATGGACACACTTTAAGTCTTTTAGTCACATACAGATTTACGGCCCGGAACATGATTTCCAAAAGTACTACACAGAGATGATCAAGCGCCAAGAATATATTATAAGTGGTTGACGCACCGCCAATCTCACAGGCCGGGACTATAGGCCTACGTGTGTTTTCACGTTATGACTTTATTCTGAATTTATGCGAAATTGTTTGCAGGTCTACACAATAATGTCCCGGCAGGTATCCTTGTCAAAGATTTTTATCTTCAGTAGGCCATAAGTATGAGTATAAATGATTGATGAATTGAAATAAAGCAGCGCATTTCAAACGCGCTTCGACCGCAACATTTATTCGCACTTTTCTGTGTTTGGCAGTGAAGCTACTTCTAATTGGGCCTACTTTAGAAATAAACTTTGTCACATTTTGAATTGTGTAGGCCTACTCTTGTACTTTGCTGAATCTCTTCCTGTTCCAGCTGATACGTAGGCCTACCAAAACCTTTTTATTTGCATGTGGGGCCTACGTGTCATTACTGACTCAAACTTAAAAATTGTCTGCACATATGAAGCAACGTGGTAGAATTGCATGTGGGCCTTCACCGATATATGAATGGGATGCGAAATAAATGTTCAACATCGAGCCAAAGCTTTAGATTAAGAAAAAGGCGTAAGGTTCCAACCAACATCTGATGCCACCTAAAAAGGGGGCAAATGTGCTTGGCTGGAAAAGTTGAGGCACAGAGGAATAAAAACAAGTGAGTATGTCTTATAAAGTATTAGTTGTCTCGGGGCGTTGGGTATTTTTTTAAGCTCCGCTGCACTTGGGTTGCACAGTTCATTTGATTACCCATGATCTATCAGCTGTCCATCAGTACATTCCTTACACTATTGGCAGGGCTGTCCAACTGGAGCATTGTAGCAAAACTTTGCTACAAAGCTCTTCAAAAATGCTGCCGGTTTTCTCAAAAATAAGTGTTCTTATGTAAAGAAGTAGCAAATATGCTACAAGGAAAGAAAATTTTGCTACAGATATTTTCAGCTGGACAGCACTGATTGGGAGTGATTTCAATAGCGTCTACAATTTATAAGCAAACCTGATGACATTTTGTGGACGTCTAAAGATTATTTGTAAATAACAATAGAACAGTCGATAAAATGTAAAGACAATAAAGCAAGACAGCTGCATTTTGCATCATCTCCACACCCCACATACAGCGGCTGTGAGGGTAGCTGGTGTTTGGACTTCCCTTGTATCGCTTTTTTCTTGTGACTTGCTTGTCTGCTTGCTGCTCAATGGTTAGTCACCTGTCCTAGTCCTTACGAAACTTTGACACAAATCATTTTGGTCATTTATATCAGAGTGCTATTTGCTTCTTCCCATGCCAACGTCTCATGTTACATCACAATAGGTATTATCCTGACCAATATCACAAGGCTTGGACCATCAACTCCAGGATATCCATCGTCATATCTGTGAAGCCCAGGCACTCTAAGAGATGGTTTGTTCCACAATGGAACTTCCATCTAACACCAAAACCACTGCTGGGTCTATTCTGGTTCGGCACATGTGGAACTGGTTACTGGGGTGGTCACGGTGACCAGACTGACCCAGAAACCATGGCATAGGATGCCATGGTTTACTGAAACCCGTTCACCAGCTCAATAAAAGTCTGTTGTACAGGCAATTGGCTTCCCTCAAGTGACTTATCCACAAGCATGATAGGGTCACTTTAATATGGATGATCCTATCGAGGAATTTACATTACTCTCGACAGCATGGTAGTATCACTTTAACACAGGTGATCCTGTTGGGAATTTATATTACTCTGGACATTGTGTATGCTCCTCTTCCAAAAACCAACCTTGATCTTTGGGGTCAGAAATTATCACACCTTGTGAAATTACCACATGCTTTTACGGTCGGGTTAAGGGCCTGATTGCACATCATATGGCCAGCAATGTTCTGCTTGTGGGAAGGGGTTATGCTTAGGCTTTCTCTGAGGTAGTGACCTAGTCAAATCCATGCTTAGGGCTGGGAAGTCCCATCTGGTACCTGTTGCTTTGCCCTCATCAGATACTGAAAGCATTCTCATCGGAGCCAAGCTTCACCACTTCGCACTGATATATATGTCAGCGAGGACTGGACTTCAACTTAGTAATAAATTATTTCTCTTGGTGAAAACATCGCATTTATGGTCAAAGAATAAACCGGATATATATCTACAGGCCCAGGAGGTAAGCTTTGGTGCAGTCAGGGATCAAAAAAAATTAAATAAATAAATAAATAAATAAATAAATGAATGAATGAATGAATGAATGAATGAATGAATGAATGAATGAATGAATGAATGAATGAATGAATGAATGAATGAATGAATGAATGAATGAATGAATGAATGAATGAATGAATGAATGAATAAATAAATAAATAAATAAATAAATAAATGTGTTAGGCAACTTTGCATTGTATTGCTCTATAGCCAGGATTTTATCAGATATACATGCACAACAGAGTGCAAAAATCCTAACAAATGGAAGTCACATTGCCACAGAACCAGAACACCTTACATGGGTAAATCCGGTCAACATTTGGAAAATTTCATCGTAGCTAACTTTTAAAGCACCAACAAACCCAGTGATCAAAACCAGTGAATCCAGCAGCCATCCGTTTAACCAGAGATGCAAGGGTTCATGGGGGCAAGAAGAAAGGTGCCAAGGAAGCTCCAAGTTGCATTAACTGTAGTGGGTATTATTTGTTTGCGGCGGGTGAAAGGGGAGGGGGAGGACAGTTTTTTTTTTTTTTTTTACAGGGAAAAGGATTAACAATTTGACTGTCATTGACAGCATAAGTAACAGTTTATGAGAAGGGTTTATACTAGGAACCGTTGGTGGATGAATACACAGCTACGACCAAACTTGCCAACTGGTGTACCTCATCAACTGTGTCTTTTAAAATATGCTTCTAAATATAATAATTTTATGAAAATTTGAAAGACAACCATCACTATGACCTTTATCATCCCCCAAATCCACCTCTCTCAAGGCCAGTCAAGCTGGTCAGTTTGCCATCTCAAAATGGCGGATTTAAATCTCGTAATTTCGGGATTATTCTCCAAATTTGCACTTTTATCTCAAAACTTCGACTTTAAAAAGTAAAAATTTCGACTTTTTTTCTTGAAATTTCGCATTTTTTTCTCGAAATTTCGACTATAAAAAGTCGAAATTTCAACTTTCTTCAAAAATATTTCGACTTCCAGAAAAACCTCGAAATTTCGAGGTTTAAAAGTCAAAATTTCGAGATCTAAAAGTCAATCTTTCGAGACAAACACTCGAAATTTCGAGTTTTATTTACTTATTTATTTATTTATTCAATTTTTTGTGGTACTTATGTAGAATCAGAGGTAAAGCTGCCATTGTGTGTTACCACTTTATTAGATCCTAAAAGAAAATAATGCAAAACATGGCATGAAAATTTAGTCCTAGCATCGTCACTGCATGTAAAAATCAATATGTGACATCGCATGAAATAAATTACCAGCTTACTCATGTCAGTATAGACTGGAGTATTTTAAACATGAGAAAATTGGCATGTCATAAGTGTTGTCACTTACAACTTACAAATTAGCATATTGCCTGCCTTTCCAAGAAACACAACAAATGAATTAATCACTGTGTACCTATGATGTAGTGGTAACATAGTTGACTACAAACACCGGTACAGGGGTAGTCACACATTATTAAGGGCAATCCATCCTGTAGTGAAGACACGCGTTTCCTTACTACAGCCGTGCGTAATGTCAAATATGATTTATAAATAGCATTGTATGGCAAATGAGTAGACAAATAACCAGCAAAGTAACAACAACAGATCAACAATATAGCAGTAACAATTTGCATAATTTCAGAAATGATAAACAAAACAAAAAATGTAACAGAAACATAAAGAATGAACTGCTCAAATTGTAAACAACCAGCAATATTATAACAGCTGAGTTCTTGTAAAACAAGAGCTGTGAGCTTACCCTGCTGAGAACACATCCAATATGGCTACGCAGGCAAGACCATACACACAGGCCCATGCAATTACACTTATGGCAGAATGGCAGAAGCAACCACTGCTTAACAGCCTGGAAATAATGGGTGCATGATAGTCATAAGTCTGGAATATTTTAACCATAATATCACTTATTATAATGTATCACCGCTCATTAGGACAAGTATAATTGCTTGAAAACACAATATGTACCTGGGGAAATGCTGTCTTTCCATTCACTGAGTAAGCAATGCATGAGCAGACAAATGTATGTTACATAAGCAACCCCACCTTGTGGGCTGCATCAGAACTAACTGGACAACCCAGTTTTCCGCATACTAAATAATTAGGTCCCATTGGTTTCCCATGTATATTCATGCCAATTAACAATTCAGCAAACAGAACACTGTATTTTTTGTTCGGAATGAGCGGGACTCGAACCTGCAATCAGTCGCCCAGCTGAAATGGGAAACAAACGTCACACTTTTGGCTAAATTCATTGATAAACATACTTGTTTTCATTACTCTCCAGCGAAACCACATTCCCATATCCTGCGCATTGATACACGACCTACAGGAATTCAGGAATTCAAATACTTTATTTGATCATAATAATACATAGTAATATATTCAATTGAAAAAAATGTAAATAATGATCGGGAGACTCGCATTAAGGTCATAGGTCGACCGCTATCATGCGAGCCACCTGAAGAAAAAGTATACGCTTATAAACTTAGATGACTAGCTGCAATTGTGATATAAACAAAAGATTTGAAGTAGTAATACTCATAGAAAAACGAAATTAAATTACACATCTTGTACAGATTGATTTGCGTGATCACCCCTGTGCCTTACAGACATAGCAATGAGGAATGTGACAAATAATATCATATGAATTTATAAAATATTGTTTAGTATACATAGAAAAACCTCTAGGACTATGAGTGTGTACCTTTTCCTTCATTATATCTGGCACTTCATTTAAATATCTTATTAATTCATGCCGTATGCATGATTTTGCAAAACTATGATCAACTCTATACACAAAAAAGTTATGCTTTCCTCTAGTATTATGGCTATGTAAATTTGCTACTGGAATTACTGGAATACTGTTAAAATACAATGGGAGTTTGTTATTTATTAGTTTGTAGTAGAATTTAAGTAATTATTGTTTGTACAGATCCTCTAATTTCAATAATTTATGATGTTTAAAAATTGGCTCAGTATGTGCATTATATGCACTGTGATTGACAATGCGAACTGCCTTTTTCTGTGATAAGTATAGTCTATCAACATGATGTCCCCATGTTAACAGACCATAATTCAAGCGAGGCAAAATCAGTGAGTTATATAAAGTGAGAAGCACATTAGTTGGTAGAAAAGATTTAATCCTATTCATTATACCAGTTATTTGTGAGACTTTGGATGAGACTATTTGGGAATGTTTTTTCCAGGTCAAGTGTTTGTCAAGAAAAAGTCCTAAGAAATTAAAGTCATCTACACAGTCTAAGCAGGTATCGTCTATTTTGAGAGGGGGTATAGTTATTTGTTTTAATGGTTTGTAGAAAAGCATAAATTTGGTCTTTTTTATATTTAATGATAACTTGTTCACTTTTAACCATGTGCACACCTTTTCTAGCTCAAAATTTATGACCACAGAAATGTTGTGATCACATGGCATTTTAAACAAACTAAGAGTACTAAATAAGGTTGTATCATCTGCATAAATAATGAATTTGAAAATTGATGAGGCAGATGGTATGTCATTTATATAAATAATGAACAGTAGAGGGCCAAGTATGGAGCCCTGAGGGACTCCTGTAGTTATGCAATTAAATTTAGACTCAACGTCATCAATAATGACATACTGTTTACGATTAGTTAGGTAGCTTGAGAAGAGATCCAAAGCAGATTCATTTATTCCGTAATAACTAAGTTTGTTTAAAAGAATGACTTGATCTAGGGTGTCAAATGCATTTGACAAGTCCATGAAAATGTTAATGGGTAGCCTGTCAATAAGTTCATAAGAAGCAAGCTCAGTTGAGTGACATTCTCTGAACCCATATTGACTATCAAAATATAAATTATTCATTATAAAGTACCGATGGACTTGATTAAAAATGACACGTTCAACCACTTTAGACACAGAAGGTAACAATGAAATTGGTGTATAATTGTCGAAGATTGTTGGGTCATCTTTTTTATAGATTGGAAGGACTTTTGCAATTTTCAAAATATCTGGGAATATTCCAGTTGTAAGCGTTTGATTTATTATCAGCATTAATGCCTTTGAAATGTCGTTTTTAATAAGTTTCAAAAGATTGGTAGACAGTTTATCATAACCATAACTACTTTTTGCCTTCAAAGAATCAATAATATTTATCACTGTTTCTTCAGTTATGAGCTTAAATTGAAATTTATTACGGGTAGGATTTTTCAGGTAGTCTCTGAAAGACTTGTTTCTAGGCGCAGGTATTGTTGATGCGAGTTTGGGACCTATACCAGTAAAATAGTCATTAAAACTATTTACTATTTTTGTTTTAATCACTTATAACATTTCCATTTATATTGAAAGAATCAGGGAACCCTCTTTTCTTTTTTAATCTGTTTAGTATATTGTTAATTGTCATCCATGTATTTTTAATATCATGTTTATATTTTTGAAAGCATTGTTTGAAATAATCTCGTTTGGCAATGTAAATTATACGCTTCAGGATATTATTATACGTGTGTAGGTTTAGATTCATTATCTTATATTCGGTACTTCCAGGATTCAGTTTCTTTGTTGCTTTATACAAATCATCTCTTTTCTTAATTGACTTTATAATGGCTTGGGTTATCCACGAGGATTTTTTATGTTTGTGTTTCTTGTAATTAACTGTTTTAATTGGTAAGTGTTTATCCAAAGCTGTGTCGATTCCAGCATGCATTATTTTGTACGATTCATTAGGATCGTAGTGTAGGTCTTTGTTTAGTTGGTCATAAATATTTGCATCTGTTATTTCTTGTTTAAAATTATTTAGGAAATATGTTTGTCTGGGGCGGATTTTGATAAATTTTGGTACTGTGTCATATGTAGGATGAAGAATATCTAAGCATGTGAAGTATGGAAGATGATCAGAAATACGTGATGTTAATATCCCAGAATTTGACAGATTTTGTCTTAAATCTGATATCTGAAATAAAAAATAATCAATGATGGTGCCTCGTCTCAGGGAGAGTCTTGTAGGTAATGTTATTTGTGGATAGAAGCCAAGAGATGTTACCGAGTCAAAAAATTTAGCAAAGATTGTTTTATCGTGCATTTTCAATATTATAATCACCAGCTATCAGAACTTCATATTTGGATCGATGGACCTTACGTAACACAGAAGAGAATTCATTGATAAACAATTCATAGTCTTCAAGCAAATTCCTAGGTGGTCTATATAAATAAGGCACGCAACCAGAACTGGTCTCATTTGCATAGGCTTGTACTAGCCAAAGTAATATTACAACATTTTGGCTCAAATTATGAATAATGGTGTAGTCACAATTAAGTGTACATTTGCATTGGCTTGTACTAGCCAAAGTAACATTACAACATTTTGGGAGAAATAATGAATCATGATATATCCAGCCACAAACATACAGTGACAGTTCTACACATGACTTCAAAATACCACTTTACCCACCTCTAGAAAACAGCTAGACAATGCACATATATGTACCACTGGCATACATGTCACTGCATGTTCACACCCAGCATAGGCACAGTGGACACAAGTTCTGCCTCCTATGAAGTGGCTTCCCTCCAAAATAGGAGCTCCACTCCAGAGCTATTGATCCCTCAAAAGCCTTGTGTGCAAGTGACAAGACAGGTGAGGTCTTGTCGAACAAGAGACCAGTCACATGTCTCACACCAGCACAACCACCTGGTGACAGTTTACAAAACCCCAAAACCTCTAAGTTTCCAAAACAGTCAAGCGGTGGCACTCACCCATCAAGTTTGTGTGAATGCAATGTCAACTGCACCTTGTCACACTCACAGGCTTCCATATATGCCTCCACATTCAACTGATTTTTTCATATAGTTTTAGGACCAGTCACATGATCAATAAACATTGCACTATCTGGTATGTGCAGGCTACATAATTATGGGATTAATACACATACACATATAGGCCCTCATTATCATGATCTGAACCTCATAGAGAGATGTGGATCAGTCCTTGCAATCATTAGATTGCTCCACATGTAGGTGTACATCTTTACAACCATCGATCAGTACCTTACACATGCAGAAGTAGGTCTCAACAATCAAGTAATGAATGAGATGTATGTATGTGTGGTTCTATGCAATCATTTCATACATACACACACATGCACGTGTGGCCCTACACAACCATTTGAGCCATGCAGATGCAACCACAATGCCCACACAGCTGATCCACTTTGTCATTTCATCAATACACAAACATGTGTACAGCTCCACACTGATCTTATCAATACACATGTGTGCAATGCACACTATCTTACCAAGTCAAAGCGTACACAGCTGCATGATCAATACACACAGGTACAACTTGATAAATTCATGAGTGTTTATTCATGAACTCACACTTATTTCAATCAGTTCAGATGGTTCATGTAATAGTAAATACCGAAATTGTATATCTGATGAGTTTAATGATGAAACCTACAGGACAGAGATCATACTATAAATATATATTTATACATGTAGATAGTTGCTATTTTCTGAAAAATCTAAGATGTCAGACTTATGTATTCAAAAAACTTTTTACATGAAGTAGAGTTACATCAGTGTTTACAGAGATCAACCCATATCAACATATCGCACAGTGGCATGCAGAGCCAACCCAGTGCTTCTTCTGTCTGCACAGGGTCAACCCCCCTTAAGATGTAGTTTTGTGGCAGTTGAACACTTTCATCGCCAATTGTTATTCCTGGTAAACCGACCTTTCATTCAAGTTCTTGTATGCCTATAGTTGCCGAGAACGTAAGAATGGTCCACGTCAACAGCTTTTCTCAGTGTGCTTTGGGTATAATGCACCCAAATCATGTCAAAGAAAGCTGCTGACTTTGTCCAAACTTGGCAATGAAAGAGTTAACATTCTTTCACTCTTTTGGTGTCCATCACTTTTTAATACATCTGGTCCTAAAAACCTTCCCTGACCCCCACCCCCACCAAAATATAGACACAAATACAGAATTCACATTGTATTTATACACAAACCATGAGTATTGGCTGCCTTCAGCATGCATCAGTTTTGCATGGTATTATGGGTGGGAATAATATTTACAGTATTTGGAATGCCCAATGCTGACTTGCACAAGACCTGTCAAGAAGTGGAATATGTTAACCAATAGCAATGGAATTATATCGAGTTTGAGTTAGTTTATACATGTATCGGTATTTATTCAATATACATATAGTACAGAAAAACATGATCCATATTCATAAATTCCAAACCCAACAATGACAGCAAAGAGATTCCAGATTTGCCAAATCATTAACATTTATCTTCCAATACCAATGCGAAGAAACAAATTTCACTCCTGACTTGAGACAGGCAGCTACCCATAAAAGGCAACTGGTGGTTTTAAACCGGTCCTCTCAACCTTTGAAATATTCTTCATTAACTATAAACACTATTTTTTTGCAAAATGTACAGGCCTAACCACCCAAAACACAAATATCATTACTTCTGCCAAAAATAAAAAAAGAGACCTGGTAGGCCTATCACATTTTAGTTGGTCAGCTAAATTTACAGCAAAAGAGTAAAGTAGGCCTACATCGTTTTTGTGATATTTATGAATCTGGAACATTATAAACACACTCTACCTCCACTATAACTATGAGTCGGAGAACAAAGACCACAGCACAACATAGCCAATGAACTATTTTTCAAATCGTACAGAAAAACATGATCCATATTCATAAATTCGAAACCCAACAATGACAACAAAGAGATTCCAGATTTGCCAAAATTTCAACATTTATCTCCCAATACCAATGTGAATAAACAAATTTCACTCCTGACTTACACTAGATTCTTTTTCAAGTAACAGTATGAACATACACGTTACATCGATCCAATTATGTGTTTACTTGTGATTCTGTATTTGGTTTAAAATGTTCTTCAACGATTGTCTTCACCAGTACCTAGTACATGTACTACAAGCATGGGGGTCTCATTAACATTTGCAAATTTTGTAATCTAAATCTTTTTGCCTGTCTGGACACATTCACCCTTCTCCAGTTATGTGCTGAAGATAAAAACATATTCAGTTAAGCCTACATAAGAGATCTTATTACTTTGACCGGAGGCTTTTTGTTTTTGTGCACATGTATACATCATCTGCCCAGTGCCTTCGTCATTTTGTGGGGGCAGAAATGATATCTTAGTTGGTCATGGCCACTTAGATGATTGTCAGTTGTTCTTGTTCTGCAGCTTTTCTGTACCTTGTTAATCATATCTATGTGGGTAATGAGTGGCAGTTCACAAGATATAGTATATGTTCACTATCTGCACTTTCAGATATTTTAGTTTGGGCATGTGTACTGAAGGAAATCACAGATACTCTTCCTTTTAACTTTTTGTTTGTCCCACAAAGGTGCTAATGTTGCTGCACTTTTGGTAATTTCACTTTGGTATTCTGTACTGCCAAAATACACGGTCAATCTTTTGTTTATGCCAGGCAGGTTGTTATATCTTACTTCATGATGAGGTAGTGAAAGGACAAATTAATATTCACTCAGATGTTAGTCACGTTAAACCACAAAATAAAAGAGTACAATATTTTTCGGTATACTCTGTCCCTGAAGATATGTGCTGATGCTGAACCACCTGGGTGTGTTTTAAGCACACAGGCCTTGTTATGTTTTATTTCATTTACTATTCAAGTATTTTACTGTAGAACATCTTGACGTGTAAGCTTTACATTTTTACTAGTGACAGAGTTTTTAATAGACCTAGTAATTTAGGTTATGTGACATGGGCAGAAATCCTGTCAAGCATTGGAGTCTGTCACTTCCAAAATCATTAGTGGATTTCTAGTTGGTAAAAGCAGTTCAGCAGCTGCCATACTGTATAGCATTCTCCTCCTGGCAAGACGTAGGATGAATAACCTGCACTGCCGTATGCATCTGCATGTATATATACAAGGTTGCATGTGCATTATGATTACCAGGACCAAAACGTTTTTTTCTTTTCACTTGTGAAGCACCATAACTTGTGATGCAGAAAGTGCATTCGTCTTAATTTTGTTGAAATGAAATCCAAGCCTGATATTAAAGATTCATCTTACCAGCCCCACGCCATATTTGGCTAAAATTTGATTATCAGTTAAATTGCCATTGAGCTTAAAATTTGAATCAATAACAAACTTCCTCCAGCTCTTGACATGATGGTCTTTTGTGGTTTAAGTTTGACTAAAAATTAGGCGTTTAGGTCCATTATTTTGATGTTTTAAGCCTTGAATTGTGGCATTTCAGTCATGGAAATATGGTTGAATTTAATCACATGGTATTTTTGTATCAACCCTGTTATTGTGGAGCTTCTTGCGTAGTTTGACATATAATCTTGACAAGGGAACATTTCATACAAAAGTATATAAGTGGATCTGTATAAATTAACTTTTTATGGTAAGACTCGCGTAGTCATTTGAACCTTTTTTGAAAATGGGGTGTTGATTGGCCCAAGCTGCTAGAGTTGCAAACTCAGCTTTGTATATTTAGTGCATTGAAAAGATGTTGACAAAGAAAAGAAAATCTGATACACTGGAATCTTGGTCTTCTGAATTTTATAATATGGTGTAGAGGCTGGGTATTAATTTATATCCAGGTTGAAAGACCAATAATGGTATATACCATTGCAAATATATGCCTTAGGCCCTTAGAAATTACATTGATGTTTATGTAAGCCGTGGATCATTTTTTAACTGAATGACATTAATATCTCAAAAATGATAACAAAATGTTGCATATTTACCATGATGTTTTTGTTTTGTACGGTGGTGATGGGTGGAAGCTAGAAATATACAATGCACAGTTAAGAACATGGAGTTGCTGTATGTAGACCTCTCCGTGAGAGGCTAAGTGCTTTGCTCTCTGTGGCTGCAGTTTTTTTGGATACATGTACATAATGATCAATGTTTTCACTGATTGCTCCTTCGTGATATATGTTTGCCATAGCAAATTCCATCAAAGTGCCTGTTAAAGAGTGTGGAACATCCAATCATGTTGGCTCTTGTGACAAAGTTATAAATGTCGTGAGAATGTTTGGTGAAGCACTGTAGGAGTCAGTTTCAAAATATTTTGCCGTTTTCTGTGAAAAAAAAACATTGTTGGTGGATGGGAGTGGACTGAAGGGTTGACGACATGCAGGATGTTCAGATTGCTGAGGATCTAGCACTGTAAAATACTTGTTTATTTGTTTGTTATGCCACCCTATATTTTATTTTTCTTTTCATTCCAGCCGGTTTGACACAAGCAACACAATTGAGTGCATGGCTGTTTTAGAGTCCCTTCTCTGCCGGAGCAGTTGTGTGCCAAAAGGATGCCCTTCCCTGTTTAGTAAGTCTTAATTGCATTATTTAAGTGCATACTGAGTTCCTTTGTCAGATGATTGCTTTCCTTTGATGTAGCTGTCATTGTACACACAGCAGTGTGAATCTAGAGCACTATCAAAGTGTTCACAGCTGAAAGGATGCACCAGATGAGCTGTTGGTATGAGCTGCTTGAACCCTCTCTGGGTTGACTAAGTTCCACAGAATCTGTCATGGATACATGTAGTTTTATGGGTTGTACATGTATAACCATATAGTCACTGGATCACACATTCAATTCAAGTGACTTAGTTGTATGTGTGTAGTTTATATCTGTTCTTGCAAGTGCTTAGCCAAAAGTTGACTGCATTGTTGGTATGCAGGATACATCATGTAGTCAGGCAGGTCAGAGGT
Source organism: Hermodice carunculata (assembly GCA_964020975.1). Taxonomy (NCBI): domain Eukaryota; kingdom Metazoa; phylum Annelida; class Polychaeta; order Eunicida; family Amphinomidae; genus Hermodice; species Hermodice carunculata. The sequence continues at coordinate 58,815,566 of OZ026626.1, read as the reverse complement.
CATGCCCCCAGCCTTGACCAGTGAAGAATGGTGAGATGAAATGGGGACGTCTCTGCAGGTTGAAGATCTGTTGACTGTTTTCAAAAAGAAGAAACATACAGTTCTCCACTTTAATTTGTTTCCCACATGTAATTTTTTCCATGTCAAAGTTTTATATGTGTATTGTTCAGTGGTGACGGGACATCTATATGCTTTTGCTTTTCAATTTGAGTGTTGACAGGAAATACATTTGTGTACCTCGTTCACAAAAAAGCAATATTTTTTATAATAGTGGTGTCCATTTGTCTAGTTGTATTCAAAAATGTTGAATAACATTGTCTTAAAGTTTTGAGTAGTAAGTTGTGATTTCAGTTGTTGCTTTAAGATGTGTGGTCATTGTAAATTTTATCATATGAGCATCACTTTGTGTGTGCCACATCACACATCATGTCAACCTGGCAGTCATCCATGTTTCCCCATGTACTGTAACAATGCACCGGTAATTGTTATAAAGGTCAGCTAATTCTGTGGAAGAGGAAATAAAAATTTACCTAGTCAAGTGGACACTCCTCTTTAATGAGGCCAACATAAGACTTGTCCCAGCAAGACCAGAGGTGGAATTGACTTTTTTTTTATTCATCTTGTACGCAACTAACAAATAATTCATATTACAGTGGAGCTCAAGAACTTGCCCAGTTTTTTTTAAGCTCAGGTAGGTGGTCAGTTCTTTTACCAGTTGTCCATTCACAATTCACATTTGTTGACTTCTCCAAAACTCTTAGCCAGATCCACTAGTATTTCAAACTTGGCAGAGATGTCCCTTGGGTCGGTCTCAGTTTCTTCAAATGGTCATTCCTCATTTTACCTCACCTGAAAAGGTTATAGAATGTGCATCATCTTTTGTCCATTCACAATTCACATTTTCGACTTACTCTCCAAAACTATCAACCAGTTTCACTGTAAACTTGGTGGGAATGTACCTTATGTGAGTCTCTACAAACTTTGATCAAGTGGTCATGGTCTAATGATTTTTTTTATTTTAAAGTTTTAATGAGTTTATCTTTTTCGTATTGGGCAAAATTATAAAAATCTTCTGCAATACAGCCCAGTCAATTGCTTTGAAATTGCAGAGGGAGACTTTTGGCGACCACTAAACCCTAATTTGTTCAACAGCTGGTGCTTCAATTTTTCCTATTGTTTTACACTTTTTTGGTGTTTCCCTATATTTTCAGCCTTTTTTCCGAAATTGTCTCTCAGATTGTTCTGAATCTTGGTGGAAGTGTAGCATGGGGAGGGTTAAACGTGGTTATAATATATATATCCCTGAATTTGATCGAATTCTCTCATTTGGGTGCCTGTCTGTTAATGCATGTATTCATATTGATCATGGTTTTGGACTTCTCCAAAACCACCCACCAGATTTACTTTAAATGTGGTGGAGATGTACCTTGAGTTTCTACCAAGTTTGTTCAAATTGTCACGCTCCATTTATTTTTAGATTTTGTACATTTTTTTTTCTGGTTCATTTTTTTTTCTTTTTTGCAAAAATTTGTTTGACAAAACTGGTCAGCCAATTGCTTTGAAACTACACAGAAACACTTTTTCTGGGGATCCCCAGACCCTGATTTGTTTAATAGGTGGTGCTTAATCTTAAGCATACGGATTTTTTTTTTTAATTTCGTTCTCTCTGAAATCATGTGGCCAATTGCTTTGAAATTGGATATTAGCACTTTTGGGTTTGTTGATGAGTCTTACACGGCATATGTACTCCCTTGACCATATTCCCAAGGTCACAGTATCACTTACTGAAGATGACTGTTCAATTGAACACCATTTAAGCTAGGGTTTTGATACTGGTGGTTCTCTATGAGGTTCAGATTTACTTAGTGCACAGTGATCTTGACTTCAGGTCATATGGTCACTTTCACAAATTTTATCATCACTCAGTTACTTAAAACTATTTGACCTAGGTCCTGTTGGAGGTAAGGCTTTGACCATAAAGAGAATACATTGATATTTGTGCATGGAAGTCTTTATTAGAAAATTGAATTTGACTTAAATTCCAAAGATCTTAGAAGCACTTCAATTTTGATCAGCTGAGCACAGGACTGTCTCACAGTGCTTTTTTCATGAAGAAGAATTGGATAGCATTGTTGTGCATATTAAATGTTGAAAGTCTCCCAGTGTTTTTGGAAGTTGGTTTTTATATATTAAGCATTCTGATACAATTGAATGTAAAAATTAAATGCATTCAGGGCTTTCCAATTTAGTTTTTCAGTAGCAGTTTTTAGGGCTTGTAACTCTGGCATTTAACTACCCCCTGTCCAGAAAAGATTTGTTCATTCATGCAAATATCATTTAGAAAAACAAAAAACCTTGGTTGCCCCTGGGGCTACTGTTTTGCAATTCTAACTTGCCCTGGTTGATACTTGACTTGTCCTGGGCTAGGGGACAAAATGCAAATCCATGAGCCCTGGCATTTTCTTTTTCACAGGTTAACAGAATAATAAGTAGAAAGTAACACTGTTCAACTGATGGCCTATTGCACAGCAGATTGTAAACATGATGCCATTGGCAATTTAATAATTAAAAATCAGAGTGTGCATGGGAAATGTGTACTGCACATGCCATTCAAGAAAACACAAAACAAAGAACTAAACATATGCATAAATTAGATCTATGCCCAAACTGCAAACCTGGTGGGAATGTACTTTGTATGGGTATCAAGTGGGATCATACAGTCATCTTCAACTGATTTTTGTATATTCATATTTTTTTTTTTTTTTTTTGGTTGGTTGTGGGGGAGAATTTTGAACAACCTCAGTCACTCATGCCCTAAACTATCTATCAGCTTGAAAAAAAAGCTTTACTCAGCTCCACTCATCTTACCTCTGTTCAAGTTGCAGCTGAAGTTCAACCCAGGCCAATCTTGCACAAACTTGGAGCTGTGCAGTGATTTCATTTAATCACTTTCTTTTCTCACATGGGGATTAATTAGTGGAATTGCTTAGCCTTTGCAGGACTTTGATTGAAGGATCATCATTATCACATGGCCATTTGTAGAAGCTGAATGGAGTAAGATGATAATTTTTTTTTTTTGAATCGATAGATATCTCGTGATATAGTCCATAGCACAGGGAAACCAATTGCATGGAAGGAAGTTGAGCAATGGGGTGAAGCTGTATGGGTCTATACTTCATTCTGGCATGCACGCACAGGGGTGCAGAGCACTTGTGCCAATTAAAGCGGGTTTTCTTCATATCACATTAATAGATACTGTGTACTGTGTCACATTCCTACAATAAATCCTGCAGCATATTTCAAGCAGTTGGCACTAACATCATGTTACCCTGAATCAATATATTTATCAAATTTATACATTGAAATATTCCAAGCAGTTTCATTTGTTGACACTTAAAGAAAAATGTTTTAAATTCTTAGCTCAGCTGCTTATTAGTCAGCTGAGCTTATGGTTTTTCCCTGTGTTTGTCCACATCCACTGGATTCACTTGAAACTTGGTGGGGATGTATCTACCTTGCGTGAGTCTTACCAAGCTTGCTCAAATAGTCATGTTCCATTTTTTGGGGGTGGAGGGTGGGGTGGGGGTGGGGGGGGGCATTATTTGGCAATTTGCATAGGTACACTCTCCGGGACCCCCAGACCTTAATTTGTTAAGTTGTTCACCAGGTGAAGTTGCATTTTTTAAAACAGATTTTTGTGTGTAAAAGCTATTTTTAAGGGTCCGCCCCATAGGGGGGACCCTTTCTGTTTTCGGGTTGTCTGTCCCTCCATCTGCATGTCCGCATTTTTGTAACCAGGATATCTACAGAATGCCTCAATGTATTTTGCTCAAATTTGGCGTTATGTTTATCTCACCTGAAAAGATGAACTGATTAGGTTTTCGTGTCATCATGACCCTATTTGAGCAAATGGCATCCTAATTACATGCTCATTAGAGCTCGTTACCGCAATTACTCCAGAATGCTCCAAAGTATTTTGTTAAAACTTGGCAGTTGGAATGTACATCTGCTTGATCTGCACCAATTTTCAGCTCAGCTGACTTCTGAGCTTTTGTGAGGGTCAGTTGTCCGTCGTCTGTTCTTATGTTGTCTGTCCGTCAGTCACCCATCCACAATTCATATTTTCGACTTCTTCTCCAAAACTGTCAGTCAGATTTACTTCAAACTTGGTGGGGATGTGCCTTGGGTAGGTCTCTGCCAAGATTGTTCAAATAGTCATGCTCCATTGATTTTTGGATTTTTTATGAATTTTTTTGTTCTTTTTGGAGGCAAATCTTAAAAAATCTTCTCTGAAACTGCTCACCCAGTTGCTTTGATATCGCACAGGGACACTCCCGGAGAATCTTAGTTCTGAATTTGTTCACCAGGTGGCCCTGCATATTTTTTTCTATTTTTTGTGTGATTTTGCTATTTATGACTTCTCCAGAACCGTCAGTCAGGTTAAGCTGAAACTTGGTGGATATGTTCCTGGTGGAAGGGTCAAACAAAGTTGTTCACTAGGTGGCAATGCTGTGGATTCCTGATTTTTATTATATATTTTTTTTAATTCAGGTACTTATCCGTCAATGCAGCTTTCCTATTGATTACTATGCAAGTCAATGGACATTCTGATGCTAATTCACATTTTGACTTCTTCTCCAAAACCGTCATCCAGATTGCCTCCATACTTGGTGGCAATGTACCTTGGGTGGGTTTCTATCAGGTTTGCTCAAATGGTCACGCTCCAGTGATTTTTGGATTTTTAATGGATTTTTTTATTATGTGTTTGTTTGGGTTTTTTTTTGACAAATCTTTAAAAAAAAATTTTGTTCCGCAACTGCTCACCCAATTGCTTTGATATGACATAGGAACACTCCTAGGGACTCCTAGTTCTTAATTTGTTCATCAGGTGGTGCTGCAATTTTTTCAATTTTTTTAAAACTGTTATGTGTTTTTGATACTTGTGACTTCTTCTCCAGATCCGTTACTCAGATTAAGTTGAAAGTTTGTGGATATGTTCCTTGTAAAAGGGTCAAGCATAGATGTTGACTAGGTAGCACTGCTGTGGATTCCTGATTTTTAACGATTTATTTCAATTTGGGTAGTTTTTGATAAATGCACCGCTTCTATTGCTTACTATGCACGTCAATGGGCATTCTAATGATAATTCACATTTTGGACTTCTCTGAAGAAACGTCTTCCAGATTAATCTTAAACTTGGTGGCAATGTACCTTGGGTGGGTTTTTACCATGTTTGTTCAAATGGTCATGATCCAGTTGTTTTTTTTTTTTTTTTTTTTTTACATTCTTCATGGTGATTTTAGAAAATCGTAAAAAAAGCTTTATTAGGAAAGTTTAACATGGGAATTTCTTGTAATGGTTATAACCTAAATAATTTTGGCCAGATTTGTGCCAAACTTGGCAGGGATGTGCCATTCATAAGTGTGTACCTATTTTGTGCAAATGGCCGTGCTCCAGTGATGTTTGGACCTTGACCTCATTCCCAAAGGTCACAGGACAACTGGCAAGAAAGTTACTGTTCACTTCATAAGTTGAGATCTGTTTTGAGTTAGGATCTTGATGTTGCACATGTTAATGTTTCTCTATGAAGGCAGTACATGAGTGATCGTGACCCCATTTCTGGGGTCACATGCAGTGCAACATACATGAATTTTACTCTTCACTATACCTTGAGAACTTCTAGAACTGGGACCTTGATGTTGCACATGTTAGTGTTCTACAAAGGTCAGACCTACTCAGAACATGGGTGACCTTGATCCTATCCCAAGTTCACAGAGCTACAAGTGTGCTGAATTTCTAGGTCAGCTGCGCATGGGCTCTTCACACAGCCCTCTTGTTTCACTACATGGTCGTGATATCATTTTTATATTTTCAACAAATTATCAAACAAATGGGGGGATACATGTTAGGATCATGTACAATTAAAACCATTTCAAAACTCCAATTATCCGTTGGAGCCCCCCCCCCCCCCCCCCGTCCAACATCACCCATTTCCTGGAATTAAGGTACCAAACCAGATTGTTACTGCTCGCCACTCTTATTGTCCTTTGAGAACTGCACTATGTGTACTTGTATCAGTGTGGACATTCACAAACAGGTTAAAACCCTGAAACCTTAAACTGCTATGATTGCGGCCATCACGTACCGCATTGATCATTAGGTCACCGAGCGCTGATCGCCGTTATATATGGACATGGTCCCGTACATCCCCAGAATGATGACACTTTATTTTGGGGAAATGAGTGTTGCTATATATGTTGGAGTTCCTGTGCTTCAAATTTCATTATCATGCATATTTAGCGAGTTATTTGCAATTAGCGGTCAGATTTGTCGGGTCAAAACTGGAATATTTGGGAAAGACAAATCTTCCACTGTGTCTATCTGTGCACGTCAACTGCATAAACTAATCCATATAAAATTGGTTTCTCGAGCGGACAAAGGCGGTGAGGTATTGAAGTTTTGTGTATTACAGTGTTTCCGTTAACCCCCAAATGGGAGTATTTATCTTTCAAAACCTTAAATACTCTCTGAAAAAATTCTAAAGGGTCACAAGTCTTGTTCATTTTATCGGTAAAAATCTGCAAAATGAAACTGTAAGTGAGAAAGAAATAAACACAAGGGCCTATCTCAAACGCCGTGAAACGTTGAAGGATTTTGTTTCAGAAACATTGTTTTCTGTTTATTTGCATATATGCCTGTATAATGCAGGCACAGAAAGTGTTTTTCATTTAATAACATAAACATTTTGAAAAGGCTTGGTTATGCAATTTGGTTCTCCAATCCGGCATTTTAGAGGCCATCCTGTACTGAAATTTTGTATATTACAGTGTTTCCATTAACCCCCAAATGAGGGTATTACTCATTCAAAACCTTAAATACCCGCAGAGAAAATTCTAAAGGGTCACAAGTCTTGTTCATTTACATTTAAAATCGGTGAAAATTTAGTCTGCTCCCCAGACTATCCTTTTTTGGGGGGATCCCTGAAAAAATTCCGAATACTTATCCGGTAAGTTAGATGCAATTCGATGAAATCCAGTACAATCCGGTAAAATCCTGTGCAATCCGGTGTTTAGTCCTACCCAATAGAAAGACCTGACAGCCTTGAAATATGACCTTTCTAGAATGAATTAACCGCAGTGAAGTAACTTCTATCCAATAGAAAATCACCTTACTGAATAGCGGAAATCAAGGGCTTCCAGATGGTGCCAGACATAGCACGTGTTCATTCCAAGACAGCAGGTAACTACGCAATCAAATGAGTGCATTTTTGCCCCATTTTGGGCATTGATCTGTCGATTTTCAGCCAGCAAAGTATTCAAAACATGCCATAAAAGTTACATTCTACATCTCAACAAGTTAAGTTGACATCTTTAAGAGGCATTATCTTCGTATGGACTGAAAAATGCAGCATTTGTCACCTCAAGGTACCAGGTCTCATCTGGACTGGAAAACATTGTTTATATAGGCCTAAGTAAAATGACGCAAGCAGGAAAATAGTTCAGCGCTGAGAGCTTTCCACAACAGGATTATTGTAGCTTTTTAATATCTTTCATAATGCGTTCTTGGGACCAAAGATGGCGAATTTACGACCCAACTGCTGAACAACGTTGGCTGCACAAACCTGTTCGCCATGTTTGCATTGACCGACCGGTGCACAGGCGAAATTTCCTCAAGAGCCGCGTTATTTTCACACTCGATTCTTGTGGCTTTTACCGCGCTGCACGCTCGAGACGGTGATTAATAGCGGGTTTCCAAAACTTTGGTGACACTGCGATAGGAGCTTGCACCCCCCTCCTTCCTGTCCGATGGTTTCTCGAAATTTTGGAATGGTTTTATTGGTACTACCAGTCAGCCGAGCTTATAGGATGGTCCTTCACCTGTCGTCCATCCGTCCGTTTGTCCGTCCGACCACCAATCACATTTCCGACTTCTTCGAAAACATCAGCCAGATTTCCTTCACATTTTTGGGGGATGTACCATGGGTGGGGCTCTACCAACTTTATCCAAATGGTCATGCTCTGGTGCTTTTTGGACTTTTTATGAATTTTGTACCTTCTTGGTGTAAATCTTAAAAAATCTTTTTCTCTGAAACTGCTCACCCGATTGCTTTGATATCACACAGGAACTTCAACTTCTCCAGAACGATTACTCAGGTTAAGCTGAAACATTGTGGATATGTTCCTTGTCGAAGGGTCAAACGAAGTTGTTCACTGGGTGGCACTGCTATATGGATTCCTGATTTTTAATGATTTTTTTCAATTCAGGTACTGATATGTATGTGTACCTTTCCTATTGATTATTATGTAAGTCCATGGGAATTCTAATGCAAATTAGCATTTTTGACTCTTTCTGCAAAACCATCAACCAGATTGACTTCAAACTTGGTGGCAGTGTACAGTGGGTGGGTCTCTGTCAGATTTGTTCAAATGGTCATGCTCCAGGGATTTTTTTTTATTTTTGATTATTTTTTTTAATCTTTTTTTTGGGGGGGGCAAACCTTAGAAAATCATTTTCTCCAAAATCACTCGCCCAATTGCTTTGATATTACGCAGGAACACTTCTAGGGACCCTTAGTTCTTGATTTGTTCACCAGGTGGCACCGCAACTTTTTTCTTCTTTTGTGATTTTTTATGTGTTTTTGCTATTTTTGACTTCTTCTCCAGAACTGTTTCTCAGATTAAGCTGAAGATTGGTAGATATATTTGTTGTGGAAGGGTCAAACAATGTTGTACACTAGGTGGCAATGCTGTGGATTTCTGATTTTTAACGATTTTTTGCAATTGGGGTACTTGTTTGTAAATGTACTTTTCCTATTGCTGCAAGTTAATGGGCATTCTAATGCTATTTCACATTTTTGACTTCTTCTCTGCAACCGTCATCCCAATTAAATTCAAACTTGGTGGCAATGTACCTTGGTAGAGTGTGTGTGTGTGTGTGTGTGTGTGTGTGTGTGTGTGTGTGTGTGTGTATGGGGGGGCTCTCTCTCAGATTTGTTCAAATGGTCATGCTACAGTGATTTTTGGCTTACTAATGATTTTTTCTGTGCTGGGGGGGGGGGGGGAATCTTAAACAAGTCTTCTCCGAAACTGCTCACCAAATTGCCTTGATATTACACAGGAACACTCCTAGGGACCCTTGAAATTCTTAATTTGTTCACCCAGGTGGCCCTGCAATTTTCCTAATTATTTATGAGTTTTTTTTGTATGTTTTTGCCATTTTTGACCTGTTCTCCAGAACCCTTTTGGAGATTAAGCTGAAACTTTGTAGATATGTACTTTATGGAAGGGCAAACAAAGTTGCAAACTAGGTGGTGATGCTGTGGATAACTGATTTTTAACGATTTTTTTTAATACTGGATATACATAGTTGCCATATTGAATTGATCAGCGTCAGTTTGCTGCAAAGCATGCCGGTCCCAGTAGTCCTCACACCCGTTACAGCTATAAAACACGGGTTAATGCAATCAAGAGAAAGATATCAAAATGCCTGGATTTACCGGCTGTGTACCTGGATGCTATAATAATTCATCTAGGAATAAGAATTACAGTTTCCACAACTTCCCTAAAAACAAAGAACTCAGAGACACATGGTTTGAGAAATATTTCTGGAGGTGGTAACAACGGCCATTTCAGTAAATTTTTAACACCGATGGGCCACCGTGTCTGCAGTGCACATTTTGCAGGTGGAACCAAAACTATTATTAGCACAACTCCAAAAATCTTCCCACAAGAAAAAAACTGAAAATTTCTAAGCCTAGAGTGCCAGTAAGACGCCATTTGGAACTTATTTGACAAAAAGTTTCCACAGAAACCAACAGGAAGAATTGATCTTCCGTAAATCATAGAATTTTGAAAGCTACTGAAATAAAAATTACTATCTTGATATTGCTCAGCAATAGACATTTCCATTGATATAGAATAATATATACTTTTCTTCAACACTTAAATCATTTTATCACTTGCATGTCTGCCAAAGCCTACGTGCATGTGTAGATAGGATGGCCAGAAGATTAATACTTCTCCCGTGAAGCATTCAACTAAATTTACTGTGTATAATTTCATTAGGTCATGGCATTTGAACGAGTTGGTCAATTTCTTTCTAATAAAGATCAGAATAAAACCTATATTACACACAATGCAAATATGTAAGTTTCAATTCATTGTACAAAATATTGACAATGATTTTTTTATGCAGGTTAAGCACAATCACATGCATGATTGCAGCAGTCAGTTAGGCTATTCATGAAAATGGCATTTTTGACAACAGTTTTGATGTTCTGTAAATCCTAAAATATGCAAGCTGCAATAATAAAGGTGCTGCCTTTATATTGGCCATTAGCAGACGTTTCCAATGATTTATGATACACGCATATGCCTAGCGAGGGACATGGACAGTGCGCTACAAATCGATTGGCGGTCAAATGTGGCTTCCTCCCATCAAGCATTCCAGTTTACCGTGTTATGTATAAACATTTTACTTGTTCATAACTTTTGAATGCGTTGTTTAATTTCTATCATGTAAAGAGCAACCTTGCATATAATGCAAATATTGAGTTCAAATACAGTGGTTAAAATAATATCAATGATGTTTCGCGCAAGTTGTGTATGATGATCTGCCATACGATGCATGAACTACACATGGGCACTGACTGGCAGCAGGCATTTTTGGCATCATGAACCTGATCTTGCGAAGATAAGAACTTCTCTACAGTTTGGTAGATTTTTTTAAAATAAAGAAGTCAATGTACTGTTGTAAAAGATTGACGCCGTTTCAATAAGATACAAAAGAGGTAAATACTGCATAGGTAATCTTACACAGATGATGAATAATCTGTGAATGATAATGTCTTATCAACAATGATAGGCCTACCTGTGAAGGAACAAGTGCTAATTTTTAGCAAATGAAATATACTTTTGTCAAGCAAACAGGACTCAATATTGTTTTTATTGCATGTTGGCCATACTGCCCTCGCCCTGAGTGAACTACTGGGACCAGAATGCTTTGGGCCACCAATATTAAGTTGACACATGCGCATTGGACTGTGCATGTCACGTATTCGGGCACTTGTCGGCAAATGCACCTTTCCTATTGATTTCTATGCAAGTCAATGTTCATTCTAACAATTATTCACATTTTTTACTTGTTCTCCAAAACTGTCAACCAGATTGACTTAAAACTTAGTGGCAATGTACCTTGGGTGGGTCTCAACCAGGTATGTTCAAATGGTCGTGCTCCAGTGATTTTTAGATTTCTAATGAATTTTTTTTGTTCTCTTTTGGGGCAAATTTTAAAATATCTTTTTCTCTAAAACCACTCACCCAGTTGCTTTGGTATTACACAGGAACACTCCTAGGGACCTTAGTTCTTAATTTCTTCACCAGGTGCTGCTGCATTTTTTTCTAATTTTTTCATGATTTTTTGCATAACTTTGCTATTTTTGGCCTCTTCTCTAGAGCCATCACTCAGATTAAGCTGAAACTTGGTGGATATGTTCCTTGTAGAAGGGTCAAACAAAATTGTTCAGTAGGTGGCAATACTGCATATTCCTGATTTTTAACGATTCTTTTAATTTGGGTACTTATTGGCAAATGCACCTTTCCTATTGTTTACTTATGTAAGCCAATGGGCATTCTAATGCTAATTCAGATTGCCGACTTCTCTGTAATCATGCTAATTAATATTTTCAACATCTTCTCCAAAACTGTCAGTTAGATTGACTTCAAATTTGGTGGCAATGTACCTTGGGTGGGTCTCTTCCAGATTTGTTCAAATGGTCATGCTGCATTGATTTTTGGATTTAAAAAAATCTGTGTTACTTTTTGGGGAGCAAATCATCAAAAAATTACAAGGGTATATGTACATATCAGTTGATCACATGACTATCACAGTCCTCTTGTATGGATTTTTTTGGGAAAATCTTTTAAAGAGTTTTAGTAGGAAAGTGTAACATGGGAATTTCTTGTAATAATTATAACTTAAATAATTTTGGCCAGATTTGTGTCAAACTTGGTAGGGATGTACATGTATGAGTGTGACCCTATTCTGTGTAAGTTGTCATGCTCCAGTGATTTTTGGACCTTGACCACATTCCCAAGGTCACAGGACAACTGACATGAAATTTACTGTTCACTTGAGAACTTGAGATCTGTTTCAAGTTATTAAGGACCTTGATGTTGCACATGTTAATGTTTCTCTATGAAGGTCACAGTGCAACATACATGAATTTTACTCTTCACTGTAACTTGAGAACTACTTGAACTGGGACCCTGATGTTTCACATGTCAGTGTTCTTCCATAAATGTCAGACATACATGGGTGACCTTGATCCTATCCCAAGTTCACAGAGCCACAAGTGTGATGAATCTCTAGGTCTGCTGAGCATGGGCTGTTCACACAGTCCTCTTGTTTGTATATAACCCCTTGCAACAGTAATCACTGGTAATGGTGGTTTAAACAAAGGTGACCTTGATATCTTGTTTGAAGTTCACAGGACCACTTCAGTCTTTGCCTGTCAGGTCAGCTGAGCACAGGACTGTAATAGACTCTTCTTTGTGTTATTGTATGAAAATCACAAAGCAACATATCAGGATAAATTGATATATTGATGAATCATCTCAGTCCATATAATTATATATATATATATATATATATATATATATATATATATATATATATATATATATATATATATATTTTTTTTTTGTTTCACCAAAGTGGGGGGAGGGGCTTAAGAAGAATACTATAGCAAGCCCCATTGTACATTATGAAGTGAAAAAAATGTTGAGCTGTTATGTATGCACCTTTTTGAAAGATGTTTTGACACATATGGAGTGGTGGGTAGTAACGCACATTGAGTTTAATTCATGTCACATTTTAAAATGTATAAAAAGTGTACAGTAAACATGTAATGTCCATGCATTGATAATTTTATCAAACTTCACCCTCAGCCTAAATTAAATATATCTACACATTTATTGCACTATTTATTGCATGGGAGAAAGCAGTTGCTCTTAATAGGGACAAGTAAACTTACCTGGGGACTAGTTTTTTGAAAAAAATCTTGCCCTGCACATGCAATCAGCTTTGCCATCCAGATCTCTGAAATAAATAACAAAACATAGGGTTAAAATATATATATTAATGCGCACAGGTACATCCACAAAGTGGTACATTGTTTTATATAATCTTGTAACTAAGATTACAGGCTTTCTCTCTCTGCTTTCATTAATTGATTAAGTGATTGATCAATTGTTCAAATGACATGAATACCAATACTTTAAAAGACCCTACTTGTAGGCATATATTAATTTATCTCATTTTGGTAACTAACAAGCAACTTCTTGGTTAAAATGTGCTGCACACACCAGATGTACCAGTCATTATCCCCGGCTTGATTCTGTATCTACATATAACCTGACTCTGGAACCATGACACCCTGCTCTACACTTTGCAGACAACAGGAATGCACACATATATAAATAAAATTTCCTCGTGAATGCGTATGAATATGGATTTAAATCGTACCTGTTTTGGTTTCATGTGATATAATGGTCAGTGCATTAAACACTTTTTCAAAAATGCCACTTTACCCTTTGTTTAGTGTGGTCATGGGTAGGAGGTGTGAAAACCAATGGATGTACTTTGATTCTATGGTCATCAGAACCTTGCAAATCATACAACTGAACTTGTAACTGCAATTGAGCTAAAAGTTGGCCTGTTATGCAAAGTATCATATTCTGATACCTGCATAAAAATATACAAGACAACAGTTCATGGCTGGGCATATGTTGTGAACAAAAAGTGTAAGCCAAGGTTTGGAGGAAACCAAAATAACACTGTTTTGCTTACTGACCATCTGTTTTCAGTATTTAACAAACTTTTTAAGTGACTAAGAGGAATCATTTGTGGGATATTTTCTGTCTTAATAGGGCTGCCACATACCCATACAATGAGTGCAGTGGATGACAGAGTGGGGGTGGTCAAAGAAGGCTGGGTATGGAAGCGAGGTGAGTTGACTTTATGTCTTACCTGTTACAGCAACTTAACAGATGAAAGGGAATAATTTTAGCTGTGCCCTAAAGCTAAGCAGATACCAACTCTTACCAGCATCATGAAAGTAAGGCATACTGTTTTGACTTTTTGGCTTTTTCCCTCAGGGTATATTTGCTCGACATGAAGATTTACTTTATCAAGATTTGCCTGTTGCATGACTTTTTTGCTTTGATCGTTTAATATATACACATGGTACAGTAATAGGGACCATGTAATCATCAAAAAAGAGGCATTATTAAGTGTTTACTTGCTAATCACTGCTAAAGTGAGGTGCATTTGTGTTATTATAATGTTTCCAGATTTAAATTCCTAGCAATTAGACCTTTCATTTAAGTGGCAGAATGTAAGTTGTTCCAGAGGGAAAAAATGATCTGGATCGACAGCTTGTGACAACATTGTTTGGGTATATTGAACCAAAATCATGAGGAAAGCTGTTGACTCAGTCAACAACAGACCACTTGAAAAGTTAAGATGGTAGTTTATCAAAATGATGTCCCCAGGTGTAGACAGATTGGAGTTGAGGGCATATGGTGCAGAAAAATATCAAGATTGCAGAGGCTTTGTTTAACAGATAAATCAACAAACTTGGTGACAGGAGGTGGAAGATCACAGGCTTCATTTTATATGGCAGGCACTGTTTTAATAATGGGAGATAGGAAATCCAAGCCCTTTTCTAGTTCATTGGGAAGGGACAAATGATAGCAGCTGGTAAAATTACTCTTAAGGTCAACCTTCAGTTTTTTTAAAGCAGGGCTTTTAGGCTGGTAGTTATCAGCGAAAAGGTTAACTCTTTACACCTTGAATTAAGACTGAGCCATGAACTTTCCTTGATGTTGGTTGGGCACTGCCCAATCATATGTCAAAAAAAAGCTGCAAACTTGCTTCATGCTATCTTTATAGGTGTCATGTACACTTCTCATTATGTCTCCCCGTGTAATGGGGGGACATTGTTTTTGCGCCGTTTCCTCGCCCTTCTTCTTCTTCTTCCTCTTGTTCTTCTTCAACACATTGTTACCTGCATTGCGTACGCGATAACTCACGAAAGATTTGACATGAACTAGGTTGGAATTGTAGATGGGTGACCTTGACCTATTTTCAAGGTCACATGGCCACTTTTTAAAAATCATTGCAGATGCACTGGAGAAAGATTTGTCTTAAAGAGGTTGACATTTTGTTTGATTATGTTTCTATGTAAGACTTTGTAAGACCTTGCTTGTAACTGCAGATGTATGACCTTGACCTATTTTTCAAGGTCAAGTGGGCATTTTGTCGAAAATTAATGTTGACGTGATAACCCAAGAAAGATTTGACTTGGGAAGTTGAAATTTTTTGTGAAGATGTTCCTATATATGATCTTGCTGGGTATTGCAGATGGGTGACCTTGACATATTTTTCAAGGTCACATGGGCATGTCATCTAAAATTGACACAGATGCAACAACTCTGCAAGGATTTGACTTAGGAGGTTGAAATTTTGCATGTTTATGTACCCTAATACTAACTAGATTGGGGTTGTAGATGGGTGACCTTGACCTATTTTCAAGGTCACATGGCCACTTTTTTAAGAATCATTGTTGATGTACTCAAGAAAGATTTGTCTTAAAGAGGTTGACATTTTGTGTGATTATGTTTCTATGTTACAAGACTTTTATAAGACCTTGCTTGTAACTGCAGATGTATGACCTTGATCAATTTTTCAAGGTCACGTGGTCATTTTGTCAAAAATCAATGTGGATGTGATAATTCAAGAAAGATTTGACTTGGAAAGTTGAAATTTATATAAGATCTTGCTTGGGATTGCAGATGGGTGACCTTGACATATTTTTCAAGGTCTGTAGATCATTGGAATTCGTATGCCTATTTATGAAAATAAGGGTGACAGTAGTAAGGGCGCATGGGGAAACATTTGATTTTCTGTGGGAAAATCGGCCTGTTCTGGTTCAAAATAGTTTTTCATTATTGTTGAAATTAGATAAGAACACAGAAGTGGATGGCATTTGACTAGCAGTCAGTTTTGGTGGGTTTATTGCGGAAAGAATAATCTTCCCAGAAGAGAACTTGTGTCAATGGGAAGTTTTGGCAGATGCCAGGGATCGCTGGTACTGTTAGCCAAGGAGCCAAGCACTACAGTTTCTTCACTTTGGCTAAAGACATTTGTAAAAGGCTCAATGTTTTTTAAATGAGTTAAAGGACCAGGGTAGGATGTTCCATGATTTGTGCTTTTATTTAAAATTTTGGCTAAAGATTTTTCAAGTCCAGTTCTGTCCCTGAGATACTCTAGAAATCATTTGAGGTGAGGCAGAAAGAGTGTAATCATGCTAATATTTACAGAAGTTTTGAGCCATGTAGCACCAAGGTCTGTTTTCTAAGTTGACATAACAGTGCATGAAGCAGTTTCAATTACTGATGCAAACAAACCCATTTCTGGTGGAAATAAGACTCACTGGACACATGAATTGCTTTTCTTGGCACCAAGGAAACTCATTGACCAGAACCATGCTCTGCTGATAAGCCTTGTCTACATGTGAAGCTGATATGATATTATATCATACGAACTTTCATTCACAGTATTTCTTTGAGTCATTGAAGCAAACAGTGTAAATAGCACCAAGATGTTTCTGGGTGGTTTGAGAATGACAGGGTTAAATGATGGATTTTCCTTCAAGATACACACATGGAGGGAACATGTACAATACTGTGTGGAGGACTGTTGAGGTACTGAGTTATTTGTCACATTCAGTTCTCTAGTCAATCTGGACTGGTCAGGGCTTAAATTTTTAAGAGAATATTTGTGCATTATAAGCTTCACAGCAAGGGATGAATGACTGTTCTTTTTTTCTTTTTTTCAAAATAGATGAGCTTTTTCGCTTTTACAACTTTGGTAAATTGAAAAGTGATGTATTGATATTTCCTCCAAACTGCTGATATAAAAATAACTTATTGACTGCAAATTTTTGTGCAAATTGTTTTTTCTGCTTGTAATCTGAAATGTTAAGGTCATAAGTTTTTTCTTAGTTCAGCTGACTGACAAGTATATTTTAGCTCAGCTGACTTGTCAGTCAGCTGAGCTTATAGGATGGTCCATCTTCCATCCGTCCACAGTTCACATTTTCGGCTTCTTCTCCAAAACCGTCAGCCAGATTTAATTAAAACTTGGTGGGGATGTACATTGGGTGGGGTCTCTACCAAGTTTTTTCAAATGGTTACACTCCCGTAATTTTTTTATTTTTTTATTTTTTTATGAACTTTTTGTCCTTTTTTGTGGCAAATCTTAAAAAATCTTATTCTACGAATCCGCTCACCCAATTGCTTTGATATCATACAGGAACACTCCTGGGAAACACCTAGCTCTTTAAAATTTGCTCACCAGGTGGTGCTGCAGTTTTTTTTTTAATTTTCTTGATTTTTAGTGTATTTTTGCAATTTACGACTTCTTCTTTAGAACTGTCACTCAGATTAAACTGAAACTTAGTGGATATGTTCCTTGTGAAAAGATCAAACAAAGCTGTTCACTAGATGGCACTGCTGTGGATTCCTGATTTTTAGCAATTTTTTCAATTCCGGTACATATCGCTACATGTGAATGCACCTTTCCTGCTGATTACTATTTAAGTCAATGGGCAATCTAATTCTGATTCACATTGTCAACTTCTTCTCTGTAACTATGTGCCAGATTGACTTCAAAATTGGTGGCCATTTACTTTGGGTGGGTCTCTCTCAGGTTTGTTCAAATGGTCATGCTCCAGTGTTTTTTTTTTTTTTAATTTTTAATAAATTGTTGTTTTTTGGGGGGGGGGGAAATGTTTTAAAATGTTCTTCAAAATAGCTCACCATGTTGCTTTCATATCACACAGGGACACTCCTAGAAACTCCTAGTTCTCAATTTACTGTTCACATGATAACTTGACATCTGTTTGGAGTTAGGACCTTGATGTTGCACATGTTAATGTTTCTCTGTGAAGGTCTCATTTGGGCAGTAGTGACCTCTTGACCTCATTTCTAAGGTCACAGTGCAAGATACATGAATTTTACTCATCACTGTAACTTGAGAACTACTTGAACTGGGACCTTCATGTTTGCACAAGTTAGTGTTCTTTCACAAAGGTCAGACTTACTCAGTACATGGGTGACCTTGATCCCATCCCAAGTTCACAGAGCCACAAGTGTGATGAATCTCTAGGTCAGCTGATCATGGACTGTTCACACAGCCCTTTTGTTATGATTTATTGTCTCATCATCCTTTCACAATTCATGTTTTTTCCTTTGACTGAAAATAGAATTGTGGATCATCATCAAATATGGTTGGAGTTTATCTTGGATGATTTTGTACAAAGTGTATTCAACAGCCCATAATTGGTTTAAAGGTAGGGAAGGAAGGTTGAAGTACGTCTTTATGTAACAGACATAATTATTGCTGGTCTATAAGCATTTTAACCCAGTAAGTCAACTGTACCCATTTGTCTGCTCCAAGTCTGCCTGTCTTTATATACTCATGTATGACATCAACTATTATTTCATTTTATCCTGTAGTACATGTATTGGAGCCAAAAAGCAGGGTTTGGGTGGTGAAGGGTACAAAAGGGGATGATTGTATCTTTTTTCTTTTATTCATATGAAAATCACGTTCATAAAAGTAGTGAAAAACATTTTCATTGCATTTACTGCAGGTACACTTGGGACAGTCTGTAAAACCCAATGT
This sequence comes from Hermodice carunculata, assembly GCA_964020975.1. Taxonomy (NCBI): domain Eukaryota; kingdom Metazoa; phylum Annelida; class Polychaeta; order Eunicida; family Amphinomidae; genus Hermodice; species Hermodice carunculata. Next base: position 58,796,816 of record OZ026626.1, on the reverse strand, counting down.
GCACTGAGAAAAGCTGTTGACCTGGGCTATTTTCTTTGAAACTGGAGGCATGCCAGTACTTGAATGAAAGGTCTTTTTATGAGGAATACAAATCTGAGATCCTAATGATCATTCAGACTAATTTGACTTTAGTAGATCGACTTTAGATGTGACTGGCACTGAAAGAGTTAATCTTACTTTTTGGTAGGTTAATGGTACAGTTACGCTTGCGTTCAAGTTGACAAACGCCAAACGCACCAACATTTCCCAAACACTTTCAGTGAAAGTCAAACGTTTTGCAAACGCATAGCAAACACTTTGCAAACACTTTCCAAACGCTTTACAAACACTTTGCCAAACGCTTTCAAACACTTTGCTGAACGCGTTTGGTGAAAGCCAAACGTTTTCAAACACTTTATTAAATCCTTTCAAAATATGTCCCGTAGGTCACAGGAAAGTGGCAAATGGGTCGGCAATTGATATTTTGGAACATACCACATATAGTATCACCTAAAAATGTTGCTCAATAACCAGTTTGTATTGTTTTTAAAATGTCTCAATTTCAGTCAATTCGATTTGAATTTAGGTATGAGATGCCCATAAGTTATTTGATTGTTTGGTGCGGACATAAAATTAACACTTTGCAGTCTGAGTCCACATATATGCGGACTGGCACAGATGATATACTATCAATAGATTTCATATTTGAATTCCTCATCAAAAGACATTTTCAACGAATACCAACATGTCATATCTGCCATTAGCGACTAGTCAACAGCTTTTATCGGCGCGCTCTGGGCGCCGGCGCCCAGAGCGGGCCGAGGAAAGCTGTTGACTCAGACTAGAAAGTGTTAAAGCCTCAGATATACTGGCTTCAAGGGTGGATCCAGAATTTTCTCAGTGGTGGTGGTGGTGGTGTCAGCGACTTGATGGCGAAGCCCAAATGCGAGTGCCAACAGCACAAAGTTTTTTTGTTTTTTTTGGGGGGGGGTCTGGGGGGCCTCCCCCAGAAAATTATCAAAAATAGATGCTCTCATATGCGTTTTCCTGGCATTTGCCACTGCATTTTCATACGGACTATTTGGATTTTTAGGGATGCAAACTTCACTAATCTGGGCTCCACAAATCAAATTCCGCTTTATATCTGATTCAAATTAACATGAAATGAAGAAAAGAAAAAATGGGTCAGTGACAAATAATTCCTGGAAATATGTATTTGTCACCTTTACCTGCTAATATTCATATTGTTACTGGTAATCAACAATATTATGACATGGTCATGCATAATTAAGGAAGAAAATAAGTATAGGTGGAAGAAAACAAATAATATGCCTACATTAACAGGTTTAACACTTCATTTATTATAAAGTTACAGATCTTTCGGTAGCAAGTATACCAAGTCACTATCATACTTTTTCTGAAAGTGAAGTTCTGGAAAAAAGGCTAACTTTTAAAATTTCGAATGGAAATACAGAAGCAGCTCAATTTAAGTATTGTTTGGCTTACTAAGCCAAGCAATAGAATTAGCTCCAGTGGAGTAAGCCAGGCGATACTCCATTGGTCCTTGGAGTAATTATATATATTTTAATTGAAAATTAGGAACTATTTAGGAGTAAACTTATAGGCAATGTCATGATCAGATCATGAATCATGATCTGATTATGATATTGCCTATGGATTTACTCCGAAACAGTTTTTGAAAGATGAAGTATTCATGACATCTTAAATGAAGAATTAAGTCTTTAATTAATTTTAGTTGAATTAGACACTTGGGTAAACGTATTTGGATAGCGTTTTATATAAATATGTACAACCAATAATGCTGGATAAGTGTACATTTACACGTAGGTACATCATATATTGCTGGACCTGTTGAAAATATGTTTGGAGATTCTTCATCATTTAAATGGAAGTGTTTGAAATGCATAGTGTTTGAATGCGTTTGTGAAAGTGTTTGAAATCATTCAGGTAATTGTTCACGCGTTTGGAGAAGTGTTCGGTAGCTTTGTGAAAGTGTTCGAACGTTTTGTAAAAGTGTTTGAGATTTTTCCCAAATGCTTTCCAAACGCTTTCGAAACACATTCCAAACACTTTCCAAACACATTCGAAACATTTTCAAACGTTTCCAAACACAAGCCAAACACCAGCAAAATGCGAAAAAAGCATTTGGCTGTTAACTTTTAGCCGGGCGTAACTGTATAAGCCACTGCCTTGACTAAGTTTCCACTTCATGTAGGTCATTGTTAAGCAGCAGGATTATCCACCCTAATGAAAAGAATTTTATCATCAGCATAAAGTTGTATAGATAATTGAATAATGTTTACAATGTCATTGATATATATTAAAAATACAAGTGGTCCTAGGACAGATCCCTGACAGACACTTGCTCTGACTCATTCCTATTGTGATGTTTAGTCAAATCTTGAATCTCTAGATCAGCTGAGCATGGGCTGTTCATACAGCCCTCTTGTATTATGTTTTTATTCCTTCATTTGTTTGTTCATTCATGTATGAGTTTTTGTTTTGTCTGGTTGTGAGAGATTGTGTGAGATATTGTTATCAGCGCTTTCTTTTACAGTAAAACCTCTTTAACCAAACACCTCCGTACACTGAACACCTCTCTATATGGAACACCATTTCTTGGTACCAAATATATACTTTCAATGTTATCAAACCTCCCTATACCAAACACTTCACTATACCCAACACTTTTTTCCGGTCCCAAGGGTGTTCGGTATAGGGAGGTTTTACTGTACTAGATGATCATTTATCAATATATTGTATAATAGGGTTTAACATTAAGACAGGTTTAATTGCATGGAATAATTTTTCACCAATCAGTACAAGTTAAAAATGCTGAGGTCCATTGAACACACAGAAAAAAAATAGCACATTCCAGAAAAAGCTGTTGTAGCCTGGAAACATCAATGTCAGGCCATGATAAAGATACAAAATGTAAATGTTTGTATGCTAGACTGATCCTGTGTGTTTTGTTTCTCAGGCGAACACATAAAAAATTGGCGAAGAAGATATTTTCTGCTATGGGAAGATGGATCCTTTCTCGGCTTCAAGATCAAACCTGAGCATGGATTCAGTCATCCTTTGAATAACTTCACAGTAAAAGGTGGGTATGTCTGTATGTTTTCTCCTGATGGCACTATCATTTCTCAGTCCTCACAAGCTTTTCATAGCACTGTATTCAGGGGTCACTGAGCACAGAAAATAACATTTTCTGTTGGTGAATAACACTGGAATGTGACTGCACATCATTGAAGTGTGATGTGTTTGAGGAAAAAAATAGCAAAAAAAAAAAAGTTTGGGACAAGGTTTGGTCCAGGTCATATTGCCATTGGTGGCTAAATGCGTGTAAAGCTGTATGTTTTTGGCCGATACCATTGTGCTACTTGACATTAAAAATTTCACTTCTTGTCCAGAAAAAGCGTCTGGCACAGTTTGTGGTAGGTAATAGGTTAAATCTCAATAGAGCTCAAAATAATTTCTTATCCAGGTGGAAAATTTACTTGTCCCAGACAATATAAGGCTTGCCTGAATGCCAAGCCCTGCATCAAACTTTCAATTGACAATTGGAAATATTTTTAAATCATTAATTTGTCATATATATATATATATATATATATATATATATATATATATATATATATACAGTAAAACCTCTCTAACCGAACACCTCTCTATAGTGAACACCATTTCTCTGTCCCCAATATATACTTCCAATGTTAGCAAACCTCCCTATACTGAACACCTCACTGCACCGAACATTTTTTTCTTGTCCCAGTGGAGTTTGGTATAGGGAGACTTTACTGTATATATATATATATATATATATATATATACATATATATATATATTACTTTTTTCACGAGGGGGACTTGGTTAGCAAATCCTCACTTATCTCCCCCAAGGCCCTCAAAAATACACCAAGATGCTTCTACACAATATATATACAATTACAAATAATAATTAAATGATACTGTGTGGTTACTGTAATAGACAATACTACACAGATATGATCATAATCTTTGCCTAATACAATGTACATGTACTGGATTTTAGATCATCTGGATGACATCAAATATGCGGTACATCTCTTTTTGAAAATCAAAATAGTTGGGGATTCTCGTACCTCAACTGGTATAGAGTTCAATAAAACTGCTGCAGGATAATTCATTGCTTCTTTCTTGAATTTGGTCCTTGGTTTAGTTACATACAAACTGTTTTGGACTGTAGACATGAAACGAAGATAATGTGTATCTTTCACATACATAGACATTTTTTGCACATATCATGTGCCAATTGGTTCAGAGATTTGTTTTCTAACAGAAACTTCCTGTATTCAATCCGCTTCTGTTGTGACAATCAGTTCAGCTTTTCAAGTGCTTGTCGGTAGCTTCTCCACTGAACTTGAATATTTAAGACTAATAATACTGCACTTTCATGAAACCTCTGAACTTTTGCAAGTAATAGTGACTCACAATTCCCCCAGTGCCATAGTGGGCAACAGTGATAAAAAAATGGCACTACATATGCAAAGTAATACATTTTTCTCAAATGAAAAGGTGAAATCCTTAATTCTTTTCAGTGATGACAAACTAGCAGCACTTTAGGATGATATAAACATTTTCTCCTGGTTCAGACAGGTGCTAAATGTATGTTGGAAAGGAGTGTTTCTGGAAAACATTTCAGTTTGAGTTTCAGTTTGTTTGTTATAAAGATGGACAAGTTTTCAAGTGGACAAAAAAATCTTGCCGTTTTAAAAGTAAGTTCATAACTACATGACTTTGTACCTGTGTAAGCTAAAGTACTTGTTACTGTGGGCTGTGATTTATATAATCACAGCATGGAAGTGCAGATAGTCCCTCACTTAAACTGACTTTCAAAGGTTTTAATTTTAGAAGAAATTTATTTCCATGCAGCCACAACTTCAACAAAAAGTGTTGATAGTGGAGGAGTTACATATGGGTAATACTGTCAATTACATGCCGCCACTCTAGAGGGCATTGGCCCTGTCCAGGTCAAACCACACCCAGTCAACAGCTATCCCTGATGCAAGCTGAGCACGCAAGCTCTGCCAAGGGAAGCCAATTGGACCTTGGGCATGCTACAATGATGCAACTGATCACAATTTTCATTTAAAATGTTTTTGAATAACAAAACTTTTAAACTGAAGCACTGTAGCCAGGCATTTCTCATCCAAGAGCTTTGAGGCAATTTGAAGAGGAACAGGTGGAATTTGCAAAGAACTTTCCCACAGCAAGTCTGCTCACTTTTGTCTATTTTTGAGGAAGAAAGATCCAGCACCATTGTTGCTGGTGAACTTGGTTGTAATCTCTCTATATAATAATATAATTAAGTCTGGCCACCCAACTGATGGTTCTTGAAACATTTTGATTCACATAGATCCTGATCAGGTATTACTATATCGCTGAAAAGTGACACAAATTTTAGCAAAACTCCAAAAATCATTGTACATATTGCAAGTTATCAGATTCCTGATATCAGAATCAGGAAGCTTCAGTAATTTGCATACACTGTTGTGTGAAAACTAATTTCCACAATAATTAGGATTTGATGCTAGTTTTTATTGGTTTATGAAACTCGTGTTTAGAGTCTCATGTGAAATCTTGGTAATTGTCATGTGTATTATGGTCCCTTTCTTGAAAGACCACCTTTATGAGAGACCATCTGTCTTGAAAGACTACATTTTCAGACACTCCGTAGTTCTTGTCATGTTATTTATTCCTTCAATGAAAGATCACCCATTTTGAAAGACCACAATTTCTTGATTGCTTTGGATATTCTTCAAAACAGGTTTCAATACACGTTTTACCAGAAGGTTAATGGAATCTCCATGAAAATACATGAATTCTTCTCAACAGAAACCACTTAAGATTGGATTCAAACATGGCCTTTCAAACAGGTGGTCTTAATTATGGTACAATAACATACACACACATATGTGTATATATACATATTATATGTACATGCTTGTATATATATGTTTGTATATATATGTATATATATACATACATACATATATACATATATATATATATATATATATATATATATATATATATATATATATATATATATATATATATATATATATATAAAACCAAAACTCTTGGGGCCTGAAAATGTGATGGTCTTTAGTTGTAAGTGGTTTGTAAAAGCTAGGATTGCTTGTCCAGAAAAATTCTGCATTGGTACATTTTACTGCTTTGAAAAGTCTTGGTTTGTAGCTGTTAAAACATGCGTGTCAGGAAAAGAGTAGAGCGTAATGATACTGGTTTATATATTATACATGGCAGCTGGGTATTTACAAGGTACAAATGGACAATAGTAACGAGAAGACTTTGTTTGATGATGCGTGGAATAGTTTGTTATTGTCTTTGTGGAAAAAAAAAAGCCATGATAAACAAACATAATTTTAGTGTTCGGATTGTCTGGGGAAAAGGCTAATTTAGAAGATTGCAGTGAATGAAAGGTCTATCCAAGAAGAGCACTTGAGTCGTTTACCAGAGCTGCTTGCTATTGAACGATGTGCAAGTGTCAGTGGCAGCAGGACTCAGCCCTGGGACCAGCAATGTAGAGCTCAATGAGATTAGGCATTTATTCTATGTTTGACAGTGAATTATCATTTTCTAAAGTGAAATTCAAAAGTAGTAACTCACTGCAAATCACATGACCTAAACATTGTTATAAGTAAATTGTGACATGCGTACATCAGTGACATGATGCATTGACATTTAAACAAAATTAAATGTGCACGAGCGACGTTTGATTAGAAGTCACGTGTGACGTGGAAAAACTGTGACAAACGTTAACAAACATGGCACACTAGGTCTGCATTAAAAGTAGGCCTAGAGCATTTTTTGCAATGAATACCCAATTGAACATAGAATAAACAAAATCTTGCATGGCTGGAGAATGAGTTACTATTTTTCTCTCACGAGGGATCGTTGGTAGGGAAAATCACGAATGATTCTCTATTTATTAAGGGAAGGCAGGCATGCAGGCAGGACATATTGATCTGTTTTTGCTGACTTTATGTGCAACCTCTTTGATGGATGGTCTCTAGTGGCCCAATTACAGCATATACAGAGGCCTTCCCTGGCTTCCAGACCACTGATGATGATGGCTATATAATGCTGACTATTTCCTTTTGATGCTGTCACTAAAAACCTGACAATCTTTTCCATTAGACATTAGATCTATTAGATTCCCTTTCTGTTGAAGAAAAAAGCAAAAAGTTACAGACAGAAATATTGCCAGAATTGTCTGTCTGACATTCAGATATGAAACTTTGCTTTTTGAGGATAATTAACTGCAATTATGCAAATACCTGCTCCAAACAAGAAATTACCCACTCCATACCAAATCAATTGCCCTCCTTGATCAGTGGCTTTTACTGTTCATTTTGAATTTGCACGTGTGTTAGCTTGAAAATTACGAAAATACAGACCCTGTGGTCTGTGTGACCAAATACGGTCAGTAGTTTCTGATTGAATGTTAAAAATCTGTACTTGGGTTGTACTACTTCACAAATTAAGGCTTCTCACATTCTGCTCCAGTAACATCTACAAACTCATGTTTGGCATTTGTTCCAGTGCAATTGTCACTGGTGATATCAATATAACTCTTGAAGGTGTCACTCAATCAATAGGAGATACAACTGTCAAGTAGCATGTAGCTATTATCACATGGATGGGCTTTGACTTCATGCTAGAATGCAAACTATTGTTCCTGTATTCCATGGCAACTCCATTTTGTTCCCACTTGTTTTGTTTGTATGACTGAGTATCTGGGCTGTTTTAAGTACCTGTATATGCCTAATGTAGGCCTGTATTTTGAGTTTCAGCAAAACTTACATTCACGAACAAAAGTTGGGTTTTTTGGTGAAGAAAATCGAATTTTCTTTCCGATTTTAAGGGTCTGCCCTATGGGGGAGACCCTTCCTGTTTTCGGGTTGTCCGTCCGTATGTCTGTCCAGATGTGCACATTCTCGTTACTACGATATCTACAGAATGGCTCCATGTATTTTGCTCAAATTTGGCTCTATTTTGGTGTCACGATGACCTAATTTGAGCAAATGGCAGCCTGTTTACATGCTTGTTAGGGCTCATTACCACAATATCTGCAGAATGCTCCAATGCATTTTGCTCAAATTTGGCAGCATGCTTATCTGGCATGCAAAGGTGAACTGATTAAATTTTAGTGTCACCATGACCTTACTTAAGCAAATGGCAGACCCTTCAGTCAATGCTTGCGTTGAACCTATGTCTAGTGTTTCTTTCAAAGTGTGGAGTATAAAACCATCCACACCACCAGTCTTGGTCATCATAGTACATGTACTTTCATCTGATGCACATTACTGGTGCCTCCAACTTCGGTGGTACAGTTGCAATTTGGATAGAATTGTGATTAGCAGGAACTGTTCTGACCATTGACCAATTAGGCAAGTGCTAACATTTCTTGAATTTGGCTAAAGAAATGTGAAAATGGCTAAAACATTTCAAAATCAATTATTAAAGGGACAAGGCCAAATTTTTGTAAATAATGCCTGTATTTCCAGTTGTGGTTAAAGATTTTTGAAGCTTAGGTCCCTAGAGTAATGTTAATGTTATTGTCTGTTCTCCAGCTCTGTACAGCAGCTGGGAGATGGCTTGTCATTAACCCATTCCTGGTCAGAGTACAACTGAGGCAAAAGCTCTCCTTGGAAAGGGTTGGGTGCACTGCACCCAAAGGGTGCCAAGGAAAACTGTTAATTGTCCTACCACATGCCATCATGAATGGTCTTACATGCAAATCATCAGCAAAAATGTTTTCTAGAAACAAGAAATGTAAATAAAAACTTTAGGGCAGGCAACCATTTACATCCAGGTGCTTTTGCGTGGTTAGAGTTGGAGAGGGTTAATACTTATCAATCAAGGGGAATGCTGGATATTAAAGTTGGCATGGTGAACACGTATGTTGAATGCTGCAGGCACTTCTCTTAAGAAAGATGCACACAGAATTATTATTTAACTCTTTTAGTGCCAATCATGTGTGAAGTCAATCTACTAAAGTGAAACTAGTCTGAATTATCATTAGGATCTCAGATTCGTATTCCTCTTAAAAACAATGTATATTCAAGTACCTGCAGGCCTCCAGTTCCAGAGAAAAGATCCCAGGTCAACAGCTTTTCTTAGCATGCATTGGCTGCATTGCAATGTGTGCCAAGAAAAACTGTTGCTTCAGTCCAAAATATGGCACTTAAAGAATTAATCCCAGTAAAATAAGTAAAATATATATGTTGTAGAAATTTATAAGTGTTGTTCTGTGAACAATATGAAAGGATTGATTCCCACTTTAAAGTGAACCTTTAGGCTTATGCTGCAGAATCTGAAGCATGCAGACAGGCCTCAGACAATTCCAGGGCATCCAGATTGTTTCGATTCTGTAACATAAACCTATAAAACCTAAAATAATCACTGTAAAACAGATTCTAAGATATTTAAAACAGTGGGACTATGTATCCAGTTAACCAAGGGTCCGTTCCATACATTTTCTGTGTCAGGACTATGATTGTTAAATGTGAGTAACTTGAAGTTAATTTTCAGAGTGTTAATGAAACCATTTATGTAGAGCCATACATGTACATGCCTTCCATTCCAGTGAACACTGTTGCACATTGAGCAGTGCAGCCATAGACCTCACAGATGTACAGGCTACCACACTGCTACACAGTGAGCAGTACAACCATGGACAAAGCTGTACAGGCCCCCATAATGCTACACAATGAGCAATACAGCCATGGACAAAGCTGTACAGGCCCCCATAATGCTACACAGTGAGCGGTACAGCCATGGACAAAGCTGTACAGGCCCCCATAATGCTACACAGTGAGCGGTACAGCCATAGACCTCATATCTGTACAGGCTGCCACACTGCTACACAGTGAGAAATACAGGCGTAGACATAGCTGTTCAGGTCCCCATACTGCTATGCAGTGAGCAGTACAACCATAGGCCTCATAGCTGTACAGGCTGCCGTAGTGCTACACAGTGAGCAGTGCAGCCATAAATCTCATCGCTGTACAAGCTGCAACACTGCTACACAGTGAGCAGTACAACCATTGACCTCATAGCTGTACAGGCTGCTACACAGTGAGCAGTAGGCCTACAGCCACAGACATAGCTGTACAGGTACCCATATAGGGACACAGTGAGCAGTGCAGCCATAGGCCTCATACCTGTACAGGCTCCCACACTGCTACACAGCGAGCAGTACAGCCATAGACCTCATAGCTGAACAGGTTTACATATTGCTAAACAGTGAGCAGTACAGCCATTGACCTTGTAGCTGTATTCAAGTTTTCATGGTTGATACAGCAGTCTTTTTGAGAGACCTGTCCCATTCTGTGCCACCTACCTTCAGGACCAGAATTATAATGTGCATAGTGTTTTGTTTGGACAATATTTGACCTCTTGTAAGAGACCTAGTGCTTTATATAACCCACATTTGGAGCCTACTATTTGGTTGGACTGTCAGAGATGGATAACTGTTTTATTGCCAAGAATTATGACCTTTTGGCTTTACAGTGGTCTCTGTCTTGAAAGATCATCATTTCAGGATACTTTGCTTTATACTTTTTATCTAATTTATACCACAGGACTACGAGACAACTACAACTGTCTTCAGAGACCACAGTTTGGTCATCCATAGGATTGTCTTTCAAGATAAGTTTCACTGTACATGTCTACTGTTGACGTTGCACTCATGGTGGATACTGTAGTAGTAGGTGCACATTTGTCATATTGACCTGTCTTTGTATGACAATAGTTTCGCTGCAGGTGACATGTGGGCAATATTATCGCTAGTGATATATACAGACTTGGGATTGCATGTATCCAAAGTGGAAATATTAAGTTTGCACATCCATTTGTATATATTATATATATATATATATATATATATATACATATATATATATATATATATATATATATATATATATATATTATATTTTTCAGGGAGCGCATCCATGTATGAGTGAAACCTCATTATGGGCATAAGCACTCTGCGCATCTGCGCTCATGACAGAATAAAGCACAGGCGTATATACGGCTTTATTCCCAAGTGCAGCTACCAGTGCTGTTATAGAGACAGCCTCCACTTCACCCCCGCTGATAAATCCAAATACCCACCATGCATCACTAGACAGGGTCCCAAGGCTTTGCCTCTAACATTAAACGGACCTTTCCAGGCCTGCCGTGGCACTGTGATCTTGATTACAAAAGTTTGTAACATTGCACAACCCTTACTTTTGTTGACAGACCTGTAGTCTATTGCACATGTTGTCTGCACTGTGCCTGCAGTAGCATTGGTGTGTCAAAATTGTGTTGTCCAGCAACTTTTGGCACCATGCAGTCACCTGTGCCTATGTGGTACTGGTATATAGTCTCAATTTCACAGGTGTTTATAATTGAGCCACACATGTATGTTTTGGTTTTCCCTATTTTCAATCATTGCTTGCATGTATGTCCCTATGTACTACTGGCAGTGTCAATTTCAAGTTTATGATGACCATGTATTGCATCTTCTGTAGTCTTGGCAATTGGTATTAAACTCAGAAGCAAGGTGATACTGTGGTCAAGATGCAAATCGCAGCATAATTTTGTGCAGTGTCAGCATGATCAGTTTTAATAGGAAAGATGACAAATGGACAAGAATATTGCAGGGTATTATTGCAAACCAGCGTTGGACAGACATTGCCCCTGCTGCCTGTTTGTTCATATTGGCAACTTATAATCCTTTTCATACATAGTAGAAGGTGATAATGATGGTGATGGTGGTGGTGGTGGTGGTGTTGGTGTTGGTGGTGGTGATGATGATGATGATGGGGGGGGGAGGGTGGAACAAAGCTGCACGTGGTTTGTTTCTTTGGGCATGGAATAGTAGGGATGCACATTTACAGTTGTTGGTGTACACCTTGTTGGCCTTGGGTACAGGAGTATTAAAACATGGTGCACATGCCAGTGGTGAGCAGGGAGTAAGCATCCCCACAGGCCTTGGGTAACCAGGCTATGACACAACTGTCTGCCTTCTCTGGCTGGCTTGAACACCAGTCTTCCTGTAAACATGTTATCACACTTGAAGCCGGCCAGCTAAGTCTATAAACTACACCCTTTGAACCTGTAAAATTGTAGTGTGTTAATTATTTGTTTTTACTCCTTTTATTATCATTTTTACTCTCAGCACATAAAGTGCCGAAGGTATTGTTCCCTGCGTTGTCCATCCATCCATCTGTCCTTCCGTCCGTCTTGTGGACGTTACTGCGATATCTCAAAAAATATTCACTGTAGCTGTATTCAATTTTTGTCACAGAAGGACCCTATGATGGAGCAGGTTCCTATCAAAAACCAGCTTCTTTTGATCAATTTTAAACTTTTTATGAAACTTTTAATGTATGCATGGCATCAACCCTGATGATGTCACCACAAAATCTCAAAAAATGTTGACCGCAGCTTTACCATATTTTTGTCAGAGACGTATCTTATCATGGACCAGGTTTCTATTAAAAAGTAGCTTCCCTTTCTTATTCATAAACTTTTTATTAAACTTTAAAGTATTTATCTTTTAGGCCATCTGAGTGGTGCACAAGGCAATGATGTTACCATAATATCTCAAGAAGGATCCAATGCAGCTTCCACATTTTTTTTTCAGAGATGCACATCATAGTGTACCACATTCCTATTGACAACCAGCTTCCTCTTATTTTTAAACTTGTTATGAAACTTTTGGAGTGTTTATTTGATGGCCGACTGAGTGACGCACAGTACAGTGGCCTTTGTCACCAGAACTTGCCCCAAGCACACATCCAAAAGTGCTCCTTCATTTTATAGACAACAATATGGAAATTGTATGTTAAGTATTCTACTGCGAAGTCTCAAAAAAAATACATAATTGAGGAAAAAAAGATTGTGGGCGCCGAGGGTAGTCCTTTCTTTGAAAAATATTTTTGTATTAAGTAAGTGATAAGTTACAATGTAAGAAGGACAAACAGGTCAGTATTGACCTTCAGAATCATCAATCAAATTTTCATTTTCTTTCTTGGTAATTTCTCTATAGAAATGCTCTAATAGGTTAAATTGAAGTTGATTGTATTGGTTAACTTTGTATTTTAAGACTGCCAGCTGATGAAACTAGAAAAGCCGAGGCCAAACACATTTATCATTCGGGGATTACAGTTGACCACAGTGGTGGAACGAATGTTCAGTGTAGACAGCAAAGAAGAAAGGTAAGCAAGTCAAGCAGGTGTGTCGGTGCAGTATGCATGTTTATGTGGCTTAGAAACATGCCTGGCCAGTACACACAGCTCCAGTTTGCCATTTGCCTGGGGACCAGCCAAATACTGGATTAGAAATGAGATGTGTGTTAACATTGTCTGGTTAGGATCCACCTTGACTGGTGATTATGTCAAAATTTCTAGCAAGTCAAACTTCAGGAGTGTCACTACAACAAAGCATAGCAGCTAATTTGGACGTCTGAGGAATTTTGGGGCAACTGCTTTGCCTAGCTATGGAAAATGCTGATGTTGAGGCCTGAGAACAATAGCCCTGTAGCCCCAGCAACCTTTGGGACTGGCTGGCTGTCTGGACAAGACCTGGAAATGATGGTGGAGGGAGTGGGTGTGGGGGGGGGGGGGGGGCAGAAAGGGTCTTCTATCTCTGCATCCAGTGTGTCAACTTGGCCTGCTGTACAGAGTGTTCTATATCACCATCGGTTTCCATATTTACATAGCCCTATAGCCCCAGCAACCTCTGGGACTGGCTTGCTGTCTGGACAAGACCTGGAAATGATGGCGGAGGGAGTGGGTGGGTCGGTGGGTGGGGGGGCAGAAGGGTCTTCTATCTCTGCATCCAGTGTGTCAACTTGGCCTGCTGTACAGAGTGATCTATATCACCATCAGTTTCCATATTTAAATAAGTAAATCTTTTTTAAAGTCAAATCTTTGTGTATCTGTGATATACATTAAATAAAATGCAAAATGGAATTTGTTACACTGAGTGGATAGTTTTTTTCTGATGTGTATCATGAAATTTTACTCTTTCATTTTTCTAATGTCAACAAAGACATGCTCAAAGTGTTCTGAATTGACATGGTAATATTAGAATCACATTCCTTGTAAAGTGGCCTTCCGTACAAGTATGGTAGGCCTACAGTTTCAGGCAGCATGACAGTGGTCCAGGTCAACTGCCTTCCTAAGTGTGCTTTGGATGAATCAATGTGGAGAAAATACGCACCAATAGCAGCATGCTTTCACCACAGGAGCTGATTCTGGTAGCACATTAAAAGCAATGACTGGCTAAGAACCTTGTAACTTCAACACCATTTTGCCATAACTTTAATCAAACAACATAACCAAAAAAAAAAAAAAAAAACCACCGCAAAACAATATAACTAAAAAAACCCCTGTAAACAATATAACCCCCCCCCCAAAAAAAAACACACACAAAAATAAACCTAAAAATAACTAGAAAAACCAGAAAATGTACTTGTATGTAAATTTTTCAGAAATGTGTACTGTAAACACAAAAAACAAGATACATAGACAAAATTACCTGAGTTGTTAATCTGTCAAACCAAATCCCCAGAGTTGTTCACCTGTTTGTATGCCTGATCACCCAAGCCCAAATTGTGCGGGTGATCAGGCGCACAGGCAGGCAAACCATGAGGGGGATTTGGTTTAGACAGATTAACAACAAGTGTTATTTTGTATTTATTTCAGACTGTTTATCCCCTATGGTCCATTAAGAAAGAAAAAAAGACAATTTATATGACTTGTACCATTTTATTTCACTACATTGTATCAGACTTTGCCACAGTCATGCTGCACATATAAATAAAATGCACAAAATTTAAACAACAAAGAAAAGTGGTCAACCATAGGCCTAATGGCAGAATTTTTTGAACGGCCATCGCTGCAGCCTGAAAAGTTTACGAAAAGTCACTTTTTGTTATTTCTACATGGAATTGTTTTGGTGGAAAGGAGAATTGGAAGGTAACATTGCCTTGGAATGTTGTGCCAGCAAACATTCCAAATTCTGCACCTGTGCAGCTCAACTGACTGAGAGCCGTCAGATTAGCCCCATCACTGACGGCAGCATTGGGAGCATTGCCCAAAGGTACGAGGCGATGCAGCTACCTGCTATGTTAAGATTAAGATTAAGATTAAGATTCTTTTATTGCAGACTCACGGTCCATATATACAATACAATATAAAAGAGCATATATTAAAGTGAAATATTCAATCACAATCAACTTGATTCAAGTGCTATTAATAAAATTAAGATGCAAATATATGTACAATTAAAAAAAAAAAAAAAAAAAAAAAAATTACAATAATGCAATCAACTAGGATACAGCGATGCAATCAACCTCCATTTCCAATTATCTGTACATATACAAGAGCCTATGCCATCTCTGGTATGTATATAACTCCACCACTTTATAGTGAGAACCAACCAGGCAAGAAATAATACTATTTTCACTTTCTCCAAGTCTTTGCCAAAAACTATATATGCTTTTTCTTATCAATTCATCAAAAGTAAGTAAACCTTTCTGTACAAACTGTTCTCTATGTCAGGTGGGATAAATGATGAAGACAGAGTCTGCATGGGGACTGTTTTGGACCAATGTTAGGGGTCTCAGAAAAGAAGAATAATTTCCCTGGAGAATGCTGCACATGGTGTGCTGTTGATTATGCTTGCTGTTGCATAATTGTTCACGGACTGCACATTTTGAGCCTGCTGAGCTGTAGCATGATGGTCAGCAGGACTCCCTTTGAGTCTTCAGTACTGATGGAAAAATTAGTTGACCTTTGACCCATAGTCATAGCAAATATGGAATTGATTCGTGCCATATTTGGAAAACCATATATCTGATTTTACAAATATGGTAAAAAGTGGTTGCACCCATGGGATATGGTCATCAATATCACATAGGCCATATCCCATGGGTTTTCAATGTAATGTGGCACAAAGTAGGGGATAAAGGTTTAATGTTGCTGATTATGTGGGTCTGTTTGTCAAGTGTAGTATTTACAACCTGTGGAATCATGTAAAGGTTATTACCATGAAATTGAAAACATTCTTGTCCATAGAATAAGTGAACGTTTGGCCTGTTGTGCAGAATGAGTATGGCATATTTATAAGTATTTTTTAGTGGCTCTTCCCTGTATAATGGACTTCACTCTTTCAAGGCCACATTTGGACTGAATCAACAGCTTTTCTTGGTACACTTTGGGTGCAGTGCATCCAAAGTGTGTCTAAGAAAGCTGTTGACCTCTACTCATATTCTGTGTAACTTCAGCCATGCTGGTACTTGAAGGAAAGGTCTTTTTGCAAGGAATATGACTTTAGCATCCTCATTATAATTTAAAGCAGTTGGTTTTAAGTAGTTCTACTGTAGTTGCAGTTGGCTCTGACAGTGTTGAACTCATGCCATACCAGTCCCTCCTTTTTCCATATACTTACCTAGATTTAAGACAACAATTATATATTTAAATTCTTCATGAAAAGAGCTTTCATTCAAGTACCAACATGCCTATAGTCTTAAGTCAGGGGTTCTGGCACTGCCTTGCAAGTCATGCTGCAACTGCCGCAAGGGCAGCTGCAGCATGACTTGGCAGTCAGTGCCAGAACCACTGACCAATGCCTGTTACCATAGTATGGAATGAGTTAAATAAGATATTACATACAGGTACTGCAAAAAAGAATGCAAATGGTGTATATGCATTTAGAAAATGCGTGAAGAAAAAAAAAGTATAGGGCTTTTATAATGCAGATTGATAGACACATCAGTACACTATGTATTTTTGCATATCACCCTCAAAAAAACACCCTTAACAATCAGATATGAGTACATTGTGTAGAATCAGCATCTAATATTTTGGAACCGTGAAATGTGAAACTTGCCTAAATCAATATCTGATACAAGTAGCGTGACCAAACATCAGAATTAATGGTCACAGTGTGAGGTATGTATTATCCTGTTTAACTCTCTGTGTTCCAGGTTTTTGACTGAGTCAACAGATTCTGTTAGCAATTTTGGCATAATGCTGCCAAAACACACTGAGGAAAGCTGTTGACCTGAGCTGTTCTTCTCTCTCTGGAAACAGGCATGCAGAGTGGCCTCTTTGTCTGAGAAGTATGATCTGTCATCATGCATGACATTTTGTTCTAATATAAGAGTCAATACTGTGTGGCCTATATATGATGGTGGTCTGTGTATGACAGGGACACTTGGATAGAGGCAATCAAGCAGGTGGCAGATAACCTCCGTGGGTTAAAACAATCTGACATCGCACCACAGGACCTGGGAGCAACTGGAAAGAAAAAAGTGAAAAAAGTGGTGAGTATTATGATCAAGATGACACAATTACAAATTTAACTCTTTTACTGCCACACTTAGCAGTGAGTCAACAGCTTCCCTTGGTGTACCTT
This sequence comes from Hermodice carunculata, assembly GCA_964020975.1. Classification (NCBI taxonomy): domain Eukaryota; kingdom Metazoa; phylum Annelida; class Polychaeta; order Eunicida; family Amphinomidae; genus Hermodice; species Hermodice carunculata. Next base: position 58,779,327 of record OZ026626.1, on the reverse strand, counting down.
GGGTGCCTTGTGGCCAAAGCACGTCAAGGAAAGCTATTTACCCGGCCCAGAATATTCTGTGTAACTATAGGCATACTAAAAGACTGGTTATTATAATTCAGAGCAGTTTTTTGAAAAGTAGTTTTGACTTCAGTTTCAGGTGGTACTGATAGAGTTAATTTAATTAATTTTTGAGAATAAGGATTTGTACCTTACAGAATATTCAGAATTTATATTGATGATTAGGTCAACTCAAAACAATTTCATGTTTCCTGTTAGAGGGTCATTTGTTCCAAATTGGCAGGTAGGAAAACAATTGCGAGAAATTAACAAGTATAATGGTACATGTCATAGCTAATGCAGTTATTTTGTCTCCAGAAATATATATTTTAACAACATTTCATCCTTACTTTTCTCTCTTAATTGTGGTAAAATTATATTAACTGTGGGGCTTTGGAGAATGGTTGGCATAGTACAGGAAACCGGAAATTATTTGTATGTGGCCTGAAGCATAGGAAATAAATGGACATTTCCATATAGCAGGTTGACCTGAGGGCTTCAGCACTGTGTGACCATCATATAAACATGCGTATAGGACAAGACTAGTGCCTTGATAACTGGAGGAAAGATTGTGACTGGTTTCGATCTCAATTGATCTCAACAGGCAATGGGGGAAACCGTTAAGAGGCCCTTTTTATATATGCATGCGTAACTTTGCCGTTGTCACGTAATACGTGTGGGTGTGATTATGTAAAAGAGCGACGTGCATCACTGTGGTATTGTTGCGACAGCGGAAAGGATTCAACAGAATTTTTTGAATCTGTGATCCATCCAAATATGGATAGGTGATCATATGACACCAGCCAGGGTTAGGCGGTGCAAGTTATGTTGGGCTAAAAGATTCAGGTGAATGATTTTTACCTGGATGCCCTGTGTGGGGTCAGGAGTAATGTAAAGTTACAGTTTCAGGGTAAAAATGTGACGGTCTCTCCAATATTAAAACAAATGTTTACCAGAAAAAAACAAAACATGTTTCACTGTCATACCATTAAGCTGGGCAAGACTATTTCAAGTAGATAATTCTAACAGGAAACATCTAATCAAGTAGAAATACAATGTTGAATCAAACATGACATAATTGATATTAATTTCAGTAAATTTTATTTTGTTTTTACAAAAGAAAAAAGTTTTTAAATGAACTTACATCTTGTATATTTAGTTCTTGATGTAAAATTTTGAAAAATTACCATTTAATGTGATGTTTAAAGCAATTCTTCTATGCTGAATTAGATTTAAAATAAAAATTCAGTCATGAAAAATGCAAAATATTTGGAAAATGTGAATTGGAAGCGAATCTACAATAAACCTTGAGCCCAACCTTCATTAAAAAATTGAAAAAGTTTCTGGTTTTAGAGTAAATATGAAAGTATCTGCCAGTACTAGGTTTTGTCAATGAGAAAATTGCACCAAAACATGTGTCCATGTGATGTTATGCTTTTGCATAAAATACAGCTAACTTTTCATTCTGAAAACCTGTTTCAGCTTATTTACCTTTAAGAATCCTAGATTAAAATAGTTTGCCATGTCAAATTTTCTTATTATAAAATAGCATTCAGAGAACAGATTATCCTCAGCACCCACAATTCTTTTCTCCTCAATTCTGCAATTTTTTAGCTCAGCTGACTTGTCAGTCAGCTGAGCTTTTGTGAGGGTCCGTTGTCCATCATCCGTCATCCGTCTGTCCACAATTCACATTTTCGACTTATTCTCAAAAACAGTGGGCCAGACCCACTTCAAACTTGGTGGGGATGTGCCTTGGGTGTGTCTCTACAAAGTTTGTACAAATGGTCAGGGTCCAGTGATTTTTGGATTTATAATGAATTTTTTTGTTCATTTGGGGGGGGGGATTATCTTAAAAAATCTTCTTCTCCAAAACTGCCTGGTCAATTGCTCTGAAATTGCAAAGGGACACTTCTGGGGACCCCTAGACCCTAGTTTGTACAGGATGTGGCGCTGCAAATTTTTTTCTATTTTTTTATGAATTTTTGTGTGTTTTTGCTATTTTCGACTTCTTCTCCAAAACCGTCAGTCAGATTTCGCTGAAACTTGGTTGTAATGTTCCTTGTAGAAAGCTTAAACAAAATTGGTCACTAGGTGTGGTTACTGTGGATTCCTGATTTTAAACAAATATTTCAATTCAGTTACTTGTCGGTTAATGCATACATTCCTATTGATTACAATGTGAGTCAATGGGGATTGCAATGGTAATTCACCTTTCCGACTTCTTCTCCAAACCCACTGGTCAGATTCACCTTAAACTTGGTAGGGATGTACCTTGGATAGGTATCTATCAAGTTTGTTCAAATAGTCATGGTCCAGTGAATTTTGGATTTTCAATGAATTTTTTTGTTAACTTTTTGACAAAATCTTCAAAAATCTTCTTCTCCGAAACCACTTGGCCAATTGATTTGAAATTGCATAGGGATACTTCTTGGGACCTGTAGACCTTAATTTGTTCAACAGGTGGCGCTGCAAGTTTTTTCTATTTTTTTTTTATGAATTTTTGTTATGTTTTTGCAATTGTGGACTTCTTCTCCAAAACCGTCACTCAGATTGCAATGAAACTTAGTGGTAACTTTCCTTGTGGAAGGGTCAAGCAAAGTTTTGCAGTAGGTGGTGTTTCTATGGATCATTGATTTTTAATGAATTTTTCAATTCAGATACTTAGTGGGCAATGCAGACGTTCCTACTGATAACTATGCAAGTCAATGGGAATCGCAATGGTTATTCACATTTTGGACTTCTTCTCCAAAACCATTGGTCAGATTCACTTCAACTTTCACACAGCCCGCTTGTTTTTTTTTTTTGGAGACTCCACAGGTTCCATAATATGGTGTGACTGCACCAAAAATTTGATGAAGCTGTGATGTATCCTTGAGATATTATGATAACATTGTTCACTTGTGTGCCATTCAGATGGCCTTCAAATAAGTAGTTCTATTAAAGTTTCATAACAAGTTTAAAAATAATAATAGGAAGCTGTTTTTCAGTAGGAACTTGGTCCATTATAATGTGCATGTCTGATCAAAATTTGTGGAAGCTGCAGTGGATCCTTCTTGAGATATTATGGTAACAGTGTCCCCTTGTGCCCCACTCAGACAACCTTGAAATAGAAAGTTTGATAAAAAGTTTACAAAAACAAAGTGGAAGCTGGTTTTAAGTAGGAACCTGGTGTATTATTAGATGCATCTCTGACAAAAATTTGGTAAAGCTGCTGTCAATATTTTTTGAGATACCATGGTAACATCATCAGATTGATGCCACTCAGACTGCTTTCAACTTAATACATTCAAAAGTTTAAAAATCAACAAATAAAGCTGGATTTCCTTAGAAACCTGGTCCATTATAAGGTCCTTCTTTGACAAAAATTTGGTAAAGCTACGGTAAATATTTTTTGAGATATTATGGTAACGTCATTATCCTGTGAGCCTCTCAGATGGCCTTGAAATAGATACTTTAAAGGTTTCATAAAAAGTTTGAAAGTAATAAGAGGAAGCTGGTTTTCATTAGAAACATGGTCCATTATAGGGTGCACATCTAGTGAAAAGTTGGTACAGCTGTGGTGAATATTTTTTTAGATATGGCAGTTACGTCGACAAGGCGGATGGATGGAGAGACATACAGATGATGCACGGGAACACAATATCCTTGGGCACTTTTTGTGCCAAGGGTAAAAATTATGTATTAATGTTTATAAATCTGTATGATTTAAAACATAGTGAATTATTTTTAAGGGTCCACCCCTCGGGGGGACCCTTTAAGTTTTCAGGTTGTCTGTGGGGATGTGCACATTCTGGTTACGGTGATATGTACAGAATACCTCCGCGTATTTTGCTCAAATTTTTCAATGTGCTTCTCTTACCTGGCTGAACTGATTAGATTTTGGTGTCACCATGACGTAGTTTGAGCTAATGGCAGCCTAATTACGTGCTCGTTAGGGCGGACCCTTCAGTCAATGCTTTGCGTTGAATTCTATCATGATGTTAACCTGTAACTAAGGAGTGACCAATAGGAAGCCTGAATAGCAGTTCTTTGTAGGGCCGCAACGCACTCCAGAAATGTACAAGGCACTGTTATCCTCCGTAACCAAGGAGTAGCCAATATGAGTTGGACTTCAAATAGTACAATGCACTGCCATTGTAGAACCACTCTGTCACTTGAAAAAAAAAAGAATTAATAAACATTGTGTAGTATTTCTGCCACTGAACTGTGTTTTTAAAATAAAATTTTAACAAATAGGAGGCTGCCATATCCGTCAAGTGCATCTGTACAATCAATTTTTAATACGGCAGCAGGTGGCGCATCAACGTATTATGGCCCATTTGGGTTCTTCATGGTAACCTTGGACTGTATTTTTGAAGTCTTACCCTACTGTAGCACTGAGAACACGACTGTGTGATAATTAACGTAACCACTGAACTTGGTTTCAACTAATATCATTTATTAGATTTGGACACAGGCAGTAATGTAGCTTTCATGCATAAACTAGACCAACAGGCTACTGATGCCCAGCTAGGCCTAACACTGTGTTCATATGGATGATGAAAAAGGTGCAACGGCGAATACTGTGTGTGCCAGTCGATGTTCCAAAACCCAATATACCTGACAGATTCACTTCATTGACAGATGAAGATCTCTATAATCTTGCTGCAAACAGAAATGAAAATCCACAGGCCACCAGACAATCTGGAGAGTCAAAGTGTTCTCAGCTAGGCCTACCTAAGCTTTTCACACACATCCAATATTTTTACATGCTTGCTGCGCCGTCTGGTAGCAATGTTGGAATTACAGCACACAACCTTGATATTCAAAAGTCATTTTTTATCAAAGCACGGCAGCTTAAATATCCACTAATGGCTTGAGTATGTTATGTCCTTCGAAATTATCTTGTTCTAGTCGATAGATGGTCATTAAAAGTAAAGTTATTGTCCTCTGAAATAGGTATGTCACCTGAATAATTTTGCTGCCTGTCGCTGTACGATGCGATGGCCTGGCGTCCATTCTCTTGACATATGAACGGTAATTGTAAAATGTGGAATCAGTTCCAAATTTGGAATTCAAAGTAAACAATTGACAAGTGGCACTGCAATAGATGATTGCCTTTTCATAGATAATCGTGATAATATCCAATGAATACATGTAGTTGCTTGCAAGTTGAAAAAATTCTTTTGTTGATGGTTGTCTCATGAGGTGCCGATATTATGTTAACATAATTTGCTGGCAATAAAAAAAAGCTTGAACGTAAGAAGCCAAGATCCTCAGTGCTTGGACTGAAATTTGTGAAGACCATATCTCATAACTCTTCATCGTGATAAATCTTGGTACCAAGATAAAGCAGAAATGCGAACTGTGATTCTAATTAAATTCATTGTGTTTCTTATAGGCCTATATATAATGTGGATAACTATGGGCATGTACATGTATGAAGGCCTAGATCCATACAGGTGATGTAGAAGGTATCCTGTTCCTTTATCCTAATCCTTTTTTTAATCACATTTGGCGAAATGATGCAGACGATGCACATAGATCAACCAGCAAATGCATGCAGCTCGGTCGGCACAGGGAATGATGAAAGCAGCATTTTTGAGCATGTAGGCCTATGGGTGTTTTTTTTTTTTATTTATTCATTTTCTGTTGTTTTATCATGATAGAGAAAGGATTAATACCTCAGGTTCGTGCGCTGGGCCCGTAACCTGCACTGGCAGCACAGGGTACGGTTGCAACACACTCACCTTTGGTATTAATCCTTCAAACAATGTCTAGTTTAATTCTACCTAAGCTTGCAGCAGATCTGTATCTTTAAGTAAAAATGAATGTGTGTGTGTGTGTGTGTGTGTGTGTGTGTGTGTGTGTGTGTGTGTGTGTGTGTGTGTGTGTGTGGGTGTGGATGTGTGTGTTACTTAACTCATCTCATGTCAGATAGGGACTTATTTTGGGATGAATGTATTTAGGCCAGATGAATATGGGCTGTTGTTTATCAAAATTAATCCACCATTCAGAAGTGTTGAGAAATAAAATTCACCACCATTTTCTACCCATTCAAGTTTCTATGTATTGGTGAGTCCTATCCATGTATTTAGCTGGTCTGGTGACAAGAATTTGTATTGTGAGAATAGTACATGTATGTGAAATCCCAAGTGAAATTGAATGGAATTTGCCATGATGGCATGGCTATCAAAATGAATTTCATGGCCTGGTATGGTAAGGTACATGTATATGTAACTTTCATTCAGGGTAAACAAAATATTATGATACATATAACTCTTTGTATTTAAAGGGGTTAGAAGACTTTGAACTCCTTAAGGTACTAGGGAAGGGTACCTTTGGCAAGGTGATTCTATGTCGAGAGAAGGCCACAACTCATCTATATGCCATAAAGATTGTGAAAAAATCTGTCATTATAGAACAGGTAAGTTCACACTCGTATATATTTGCACTTCAACGATGATTTTTCACAGGGTAAGACTGTGGTGTACTGTCATAATAAGAAGTGACTTGCATAATGTAATACCTATGTTAGAATGTTTTGTATGCAGCTCTTCAGAAGAGAGAAACTTAAAGGTGTTACTTTAATATGAGTAACATGATATTATTGATGTGATAAGATAGATTGAATTGACCAGGTCCTGAGATCAGGTAGGTCCTAAATCCTTGAAAATAACCTGTTTTTCTGACCTTTGACAGGAGTCTGTTATGAATTATGTCTCCCCATGCAACGGGGGGGAGGAGACATTGTTTTTGCATCCGTTTCTTCCGCTTCTTCTTGTTCTTCTTCAACACATTGCTGCGTGCGTTGTGGAAGCAATAACTAAAGAAATATTTGACTTAGGAAGTTGAACTTTTTTGTGAAGATGTTCCTATACAAAACCTTGCTTGGGATTGCAAGTGGGTGACCTTGACACATTTTTCAAGGTGACATGGGCATGTCACATAAAATTGATGCCGATGCAACAACTCAGCAAGGATTTGATGTAGGACATTGAAATTTTGCATGATTATGTACCATAATACTAACTATTTTGGGATTGTAGATGGGTAGCCTTGACCTATTTTCAAGGTCACATGGCCACTTTTTAAAAATCTTTGCAGATGCACTCGAGAAAGATTTGACTTCAAGAGGTTGACATTTTGTGTGATTATGTTTCTATGTAAGACTTTTGTAAGACCTTGCTTGTGACTGCAGATGTATGACCTTGACCTATTCTTCAAGGGCACGTGAGCATTTTGTCTAAAATCAATTTGGACATGATAACTCAAGAAAGATTTGACTTGGGAAGTTGAAGTTTTATGTGAAGATGTTCCTATATATGATCTTGCTTGGGCTTGCAGATGGGTGACTTTCACATATTGTCAAGGTCACTTGGCATGTCATCTAAAATTGACGCGGATGCAACAACTCTGCAAGGATTTGACTTAGGAGGTTGAAACTTAGCTTGTAACTGCAGATTTATGACCTTGACGTACTTTTCAAGGTCACATGAGCATTTTGTCAAAAATCAGCATTTTTAAATGTCGATAAAGGGTGTTCCTTTACCATATCTGCAGATCATTGGAATCAGTATGCCTATTTATGAAAATAAGGGTGAGAATAGTAAGGGCACACAGGGAGACATTGGATTTTCTGTCTGTTCTAGTTAATATTTTGAGGCTGCCGACTTATTCTTAAATGTTACTCTACAGGGAGTCTCATAAATTTCAATATTCAGGCTACCAACTTAATTTACAGCAATTACTGCATGCTTGTATGTTTGAAGGGCAGAATAATATCTTGAACCATATTAAGAAACAAATTTCAAATAACACATGTACACCCAGTAAAAGGTCATTCATTAACACTTTCCTGCGTAACATTCATTAACACTTTCCTGCGTAACATTCATTAACACTATCCTGTGTAACATAAGATTGAGTCAACAGATTTTCTGGGCACTGGTTGGGCATATTGTGCCTACCCTGTGGGAAAGAATTTAAAGCTGTTGACCTGGGTATGCCCTTATCATAGGCATCATCTACAATTCTCAGCAAAAGTGTTTTATGTAGACAAGAATATTTTTGTAAAAAGATGGAGGCAGATGACCATTTACATCACAATTTTGTGCTATTTGACCAGGAAAGTGTCCAAAAAAAGCCATACAGCTGAAGTAACAAGGTATATATGTACCAGGAGAAGTATCTGCACGTACATACAGTGGTTTTAGAGTAACTTAGTTGCAATTTGCAGCGGAATGTACCCGTGCTTCCCAAATAGTCCTTTTAATTCCATGTAGCTGTTATTTCCTGTTGACGGAACAAGAAAAACAAACTTTTTTTGGGGGGGGGGGGGGCACTACCCATATTTTAAGTTAGGTATGCTCCACTGAGGGTATGAAACCCAGACCCAATGGGAGCTAATCAATAAGAAAATAGGGGGGTCTTTGCGAGCTGATATTGACAAAGTCCCAGGGTAGAAGTCCACATCCCATGAGGGAAAAAGAGCCATAGTTGAGCTTGAGTACAATTTATGGGGGTCTTTGGAAGCAACAATTTTAAAAACATGGGGCCTTTAGGATCGATGGTTTGAAAAAGGGGCCGGGGTCTTTGAGAGTGACAAATGGTAAAAAATGGGGGGTCTTTCCTGCGGAGCCTTCCCGTAATGCTAAGTAATGGGAGTACCCCCCCACCCTCCGGGCACAAAACATCATTCCGACACTTTTGAAGTCAGGGTTGTGGTTAAATTGGAGAGCTAGATGTGACACTTTGTGGGAATTCCCCATAAAATCACCAATGCTGAATACTGAAGAGCAAAGCCCAGGTTCTGATGGCCATCCTGTGCAGGGCAGTAAGGCAGGAAGGCAAGGCTTGTGTATTCCCAGTACTGTCAATTGCTGTAATTTCACTATACTTTTATTTTTGCTTATTTGACTAATGGTACAAGACGGTGAAAATAAAAACACAGTGAAAATAGTATCTTAACATTGTTTGAATAGGAATTATCTTCAAGACAGTGAAATTAAAACTTTAGTGAAATGTCAAAAATACAAAAACCTTGAAAATTTATACACATGAAAATAAAGTAATTTACAGTACTTTCCACTGTGTAAATTGCAACTGAATGCCTCTAGAACCACTGTATGTAGCAGTGATGTGATTTACCCTCCAAAAGTCTGAAATCCTTCCCAATTGTCTTTCTGAGACCCTTCTTTTTGTGCAAAAAGCACTATATTTCCTTGTTATAAAGACAAATTTCAGTAATTTTGCACAATACCAGACCCTGTCTTGAAAGGGCAATCACATGCCTGATGTAGATACTTCTGATCCTAAATCTGTATATTTTGTTAGCTCAGCTGCAAAAATTACTAGTCTACTCATGGTTACTTGTACATACAATCCAATGGGAATGTACAACTCTAGCCTGCAATATTTATGCATATCTCATTGTGTACTCAATCAAACAGACATGCAGTTGTGAACCGTCACATTCCTTCTTGTGGCCTAGTGAGACTTGTATAGCCACAGAGTACCTGAGAGAAAAGTATGTTTATGTCATATAGAGACTTTCACTCAGCTTTGGATGAGTTCGACATGAACAGGATGTGCCAACAGGACCAAGCTGTTCTGTTCTGTATGATTATGAATCGTAATAAATGTGTTCAACCCACTGTAGTTTACAACAAGGGGATTTCAAAGATTGGTGTGGAAGCCCCGTTTATGTTTAGGTATGTGTACATGCACTGTGATCTACCTATATGACATGGTGTGGTCACCATTGCTGACTGAAGTCTTGCTCGTTCATAGTTGCTTGTTTACCTGTGTGCAAATAATTAACCCTTAAAGTGCTAATCACTGCTATAGTTGCTTTCTGGTTACTGTTAAACATATAATGTGTTAAACCAGTAGGACAACACATTGCCGTAAGAAAGTCTGGAGAAGCCTTGATGGATCTTGAAAAAGATGCAAGGTTCGTAACCGTTGGACTGATCTAAAAATAAAGTTAAATGGAGGGAACAACACCTAGGAGTCTAGAAAAAATAAAAAAACACAAGTCAAGAAGTGTGTCAAATATGTCTAAAAATAATCTGGGTTAGCCTCCCCCTGATGTGTTTTGGGCCCCAAGTGGCCGTTCTTCAGTGGATAGGAAGCTACTCTGCTTTATTAAGACTGGTGTTATAGGTATAATCGTTAAAAGATTTCAAATTCCTCATGAAGGTACCTTCCATTCAAATACCAGCAAGCATAGTCTAAAGCAAAAAGTGATCTTAGTCAACAGCTTTCCTCAAGACACTTTGCATGCAATGTGCACAAAGTGTCCCGAGGAGAGCTGTTGACTCAATCTTATATCAGCGCTTTAAGGGTTAACCTTCATTTATCCTTGCAGAATGAAGTAACACACACCTTGACTGAAAACAGAGTACTACAACATGCAAAGCACCCATTCTTAAGTGTGAGTACTCATAAAAAAATTGCTACAATTCATAAATGCTCATTGAAAAATACTATGTTATTTTCAGTCCAGATTCATTTCACATATGCATAACCCAAACTTTACTTTGTGAATGGTCAAAGTGCTTAAAGTTAATCTGATCACTGTATACTTTTCTCTTTTTTTGTACAGAAATGTATCAATCTGATGATGACAAAAAAGGGCAAAAGAATGATGAAAGTCTACAGAGACAGAGTCTGTTCCAAACTTGGTTTTAGAAAATCCCAACATCAATTATTTAAACATCTGAATGATTAAAATTATGGTAGAATGTGAATGAAGAAGTATTTATTGGTGTAAATTGAAATGTCACGTTCTTTTCTTAGTGAAACTATTCCAAGTCACGTCAGCAGAAATTGTACTCAGTGATTTTACTTTGCGTGACTAAATCGTGCACCAATCAACTTAACTCTGTCAGTGCCAAGTGTCAAACATGGCAACAGTTTTCTATGGCATGCTTTGGGTATGACGTACACAAGGCATGCGAAGGAAAGCTGTTGACCCGGACTGTTCTAAAGCCTCTGCAACTGTAGGTATGGTGTTACTTGCATGAGAGGTCTGGTCACAAGGGATGTGAACACAGTGAAATGTGTCCTGAAAGACCACCCCAAATTGTGACCAACTTGTGGTCTGCCGAGACAGGTGGTCTCTCCTTGGAACTTATGGAAGTATAAATAATATGTAAAGTACTGGGCAAAGTATCCAGAAAAGGTGGTCCTTCAGAGAAGGTGGTCTCTGAAGATGGATATATACTTGTTTGTGTCATTATGTCAAAGAGGAGCATTGTGACTTTTGGACGTCGACATTGAAAGAGGTTAAAATACATGGCTGGCCTGGCAATGAAACATGACTTCCAGGGCAATCAAACATTACTAGCCAGATAATGAAACATGACTGGCCTGGGAATGAAATATGACTTGGTAAGCAATGAAACATGACTGGCTAGGCAATGAAACTGACTTGCCAGGCAATGAAACATGACTTGCCAGGCAATGCAACATGACTGCCCTGGCAATGAAACATAACTTGCCAGGCAATGAAACATGACTGCCCTGGCAATGAAACATGACTTGCAAGGCAGTGAAACATGTCTGTCCTGGCAATGAAACATAAACAGCCTGACAATGAAACATGACTGGCCTGGCAATGAAACATAACTTGCCAGGCAATGAAACATGTCCGGCTTGGCAATGAAACATGGACAGCATGGGAATGAAACGAATTGCCAGGCAATGAAACATGAAGAGCCTGGCAATGAAACATGACTGGCCTGGCAATGAAACATAACTTGCCAGGCAATGAAACATGTCTGGCCTGGCAATGAAACATAACTTGCCAGGCAATGAAACATGATTTGCCTAGCAATGACACATGATTGGCCTGGCAATAAAAGATGACTTGGCATGCACTGATTTTATAGACTGGGTATATTTTAATTTGTGAAATATGGCTGGAAGAATAAAGTGGCTTTGAAAAGATATGCGTCTGCAGTAGACTTTGAAGAGTCACCATCAATGGTACCAAATCTATTACTGTTCTCCTTTCATAAAAAAAAACAAAAAAACAAAAACAAAAATGACCACCTGCTTTGCGGACGTGATAACTCGAGAAATATTTGACTTGGGAAGTTGAAATTTTTTGTGAAGTGTTCCTATATGAAACTTTGCTTGGAATTGCAGATTGGTAACCTTAACCTATTTTTCAAGGTCACATGGGCATGTTATGTAAAATTGACGCTGACGCAATAACTACGCAAGGATTTGATTTAAGAGGTTGAAATTTTGCATGATTATGTACCATAATATGAACTAGGTTGGGATTGTAGATGGGTGACCTTGACCTATTTTCAAGGTCACATGCCCACTTTTAAAAATCATTGCAGATGCATTGGAGAAAGATTTGACTTAAAGAGGTTGATATTTTGTGGGATTATGTTTCTCTGTAAGATTTTTGTAAGACTTTGCTTGTAACTGCAGATGTATGATCTTGACCTATTTTTTAAGGTCATGTGGGCATGTCATGAAAAATTGATGCGGACGCAATAACTCCGCAAAGATTTGATTTAAGAGGTTGAAATTTTGCATGATTATGTACCATGATATAAACTAGGTTGGGATTGTAGATGGGTGACCTTGACCTATTTTCAAATTTACGTGGCCTCTTTTAAAAATCATTGCAGATGCATTGGAGAAAGATTTGACTTAAAAAGGTTGATATTTTGTGGGATTATTTTTCTATGTAAGATTTTTGTAAGAGTTTGCTTGTAACTGCAGATGTATGACCTTGACCTATTTTTCAAGGTCATGTGGGCATGTCAGGAAAAACTGATGTGGACGCAATAACTTCGCAAAGATTTGACTTAAGAGGTTGAAATTTTGCATGATTATGTACCATAATATGAACTAGGTTGGGATTGCAGATGGGTGACCGTGACATACTTGTCAAGGTCACGTGGGCATGTCATCTAAAATTGACACGCATGCAACAACTCTGCAAGGATTTGACTTAGGAGGTTGGAATTTTGCATGTTTATGAACCATAATACCAAACAGGTTGGGCTTGAAGATGGGTGACCTTGACCTATTTTCAAGGTCAAGTGGTCACTTTTAAAAAATAATTTCAGATGCACTCGTGAAAGATTTGACTTAAAGAGGTTGACATTTTGTGTGATTATATTTCTATGTAAGACTTTTGTAAGACCTTGTTTGTAACTGCAAATGTATGACTTTGACCTATATTTCAAGGTCACGTGGGCATTTTGTCAAAAATCAGTGTTTTGAAATGTCAATAAAGAGTGTACCTTCACCATATATCTGTAGATCATTGGAATCGGTTTACCTATTTATAAAAAAATAAGGGTGACAATAGTAAGGGCTCATGGAGAGACATTTGATTTTCTGTTGGAAAATCAGCCTGTTCTAGTTTTCTTTGTAATACAACCATACCAAAAGCCCACCAACACACTCCTTTGAAATAAGGCTTATAGAAAATATACCATGTCATTCTCACTAAAGACAAATTGTAACTTAAACTAGTTTTGGGCTTTGCTGTGTAGACTTGAATACATGTTCTATCACACAACTGTCTTTGGCTGTATACAAGCATGATACAGCCTGTTGTTGAATATGGGTGTAAAGTTTTTGACAGCTTCACTGAGGGCATGTCTCAATCTCTTGAGGCTGTCCAATACCAAGCCACATGGATGTGTACTGGAGTACTTAATAACACACCCCATTTTTTTCTGCACAAACTAGGCTGGCAGACCCCTTCAACTTGACATAAATATTGTAAACGTGTTATACTTCACAAAATATTCTGCAAATTGACACCCAGGTCCCTACATGAATAAGTACCTACGTCTTCAGACACTGCATGTTTAACTGACAAAATCACCATAACATCTGACAATTAAAATTTTGAAGGAAGTGATTTGCAGATTCTCTCTTGCTGTTTATTGTTTTCTTGTGGATTAACCTGCCTCTTGATACCAGGCAGATGGCTTCTTTGCAAATTTTCAAATCAAAATTACAGCGTAGTTTATTGTTTGTTGAAGATAATCTATCTTATTTCTCATGATAATGTGGCAAACATTTCCTAATGTGTCACACACAACCTGGGTTGGGCTACTCATGCCTTAATTCTTATCTACATAGCATTCATATTTGATCCCTGAAATTTGGCTGTTCTTATACCAGTAAAGACATCACTTTTTTGGCTTGTCTGCTACTTGATATGCACAGAAATGTGTCACTGAACTCTGAATCACATTTCAGCAGAGAAGTAAATGCTAAATTGAGTACCCATATGGTCCACGCCTTTACTAGCAATCTGCTGTGACCTTCTAAATGAAACTAATGATATTTTTGAGGCTCCTGAGCTTTTTTTTTCAATTATTATTATTATCAAAACAAGGTGATGCAATTTTTGTCTAGCTGTTACTCCCAGTTCCATACCATTGTCAGGGATATACAATGTCTGTCTTTAACCCTTTCCCCCTTGAATTAAAACTGAGTCAGCATCTTTGCTTGATGTGGCTTAGACACTTAATGTCCAGTCCATGCCAAGGAGTGCTGTTGACCTGGGTCATATTATCTTGATAGGTCTCATCTACTAATCTTAACTAATTGTCAGTCAATTTGCTTTTCATTAGTGGTGAAATTAGTTGAAAACACTGAAGCACACAACATTTGACCACCAACAAGTTTTGGCTGGTTTAAGGGGACAAGGGTTAAACCATAGACACATTTATTAGTCCCCCGCCCACTTGGTGGGGGACTATAGGTTTGCACCTCGTCCGTCCGTCCTTCCGTCCGTCCGTCCTTCCATCCGTCCATCCGAAGCTTCTTCGGGCCATATTTCCAACACCATAACACCCACAGCTACAAAATTTAATGTGTTTGTACTTCCTAGGATAGAGGTGTATGGTGTGCCAAAACTAGGTCACTAGGTCAAATATCTGGGTCACAGAATACATATGTATGAAAAATCTTGTCTGGGCCATAACTTTTTTGTCCTTTTACTTAGAGTCATGAAATGTTACACAAATGTGAAGCTTAGTCTAAAAAAGTGTCATAAAGCAAAACTAGGTCACTAGGTCAAATATTTGGGTCACCACGATATGTAAATATACAGAAACAAATTTTGTCCGGCACATATCTTCCCTATATTAATGCTACCTCTTCAATTTTTTATGGTGGGTAGACCTTAGGTAGTAGCTGTGCATAGGCATTGTTTTGTGTGGCTAATTACTTGCATTAATTAATTATTTAACAAAGTTCGTTAAGCAAGACAAATTTTGTCCGGGCCATATCTTCTAAACTATTAATGCTAGCCCTTTGAATTTTTTGTGGTGGATAGACCATAGGTAGTAGGTGTGCATAGGCATTGTTTTGTGTGGCTTTTTACTTGCATTAATTAATTATTTAACAAAGTTCGTTAAGCAAGACAAATTTTGTCCGGGCCATATCTTCTAAACTATTAATGCTAGCCCTTTGAATTTTTTATGGTCTGTAGACCTTAGGTAGTAGGTGTGCATACGCATTGTTTTGTGTGGCTAATTACTTCCATTAATTAATTAATTAATGAAGTTCATTAAGCAAGCTCAAGATACAATACAAATTTTGTCCGGACCATATCTTTTACATTATTGATGCCAGCCCTTTGATTTTTTTTATGGTGGGTAGACCTTAGAGGGGATATGGTAATGGGCACCATCAGTGTGTCCGTCCGTCCGTCCGTCAAATATTTGGGTCACAGTAATACATAAATGTACAGTATTTTCATGTCCTTACTGTAATTCTTAAACAATTTTGACTTCTTGTTATAAAAGTTTACTGATAATGTATTGTGACCTAAAAGTGTGTCACAACGCAAAACTAGGTCACTAGGTCAAATATCTAGGTCACAGTGTAAACTCCATGTAAAACCTTGTCCATGCCATATTTCCCTTACTATAATACCTACAGCTACCAAATTTATTATTTTAATACTACCTGGGGAGTTGTTGTGTCACATGGCAAAAGTAGGTCACTAGGTCAAATATCTAGGTCACTGTGAAATCCATTCAAAATCTTGTCTGGGCCATAACTTTTTTGTCCTTTTACTTAGATTAATGAAATTTTACACAAATGTGAAGCTTAATCTAAGAATGTGCCATACTTTTAATTTTTTTTTTCATCTAGGTCACACCCGTATATAGTAGTCCATTCAACCTCGTGGGCGACGAGCGGGGGACTTTGTATTGCTCTGCAATACTCATTAACTTGTTTTCATTTTGACTGGTTACTGTTTTGAAGCTGTGCTAGTGTTATTCATCATTTTATGTACCTGATTGTGGCAATTCTGTTTTGCACTGCAGGTTGTGCACAGGTAATTAATTGTATGCATGTTCTTTAAATGTATGCTGGAAAACCTAGATTAGTAATTTTGACATACTTTTGAGGGGATCCAGTTTTAATAAATATGTTATCATTTCAAGATAATTTCCACGTAATTGTCACTAGATTTAAGGGAAATCTGTCACTGGTGTAGAGCAAGTTCAGTGATGGGGTTCTACTGCTCTTTTACTGAACAAAATTGATAGTTGGCAGTTACTGATTATATATTATGAAAATCTTGTATTCCACATGATTGCTTATCAAAATTGACAATTACCAGATACGCTGTGCTGATTGTATATATTTGGTGTTTTTTATTTGCAGCAACTGAAGTATTCATTCCAAACAGCAGATAGATTATGTTTTGTGATGGAGTACGTGAATGGGGGAGAACTTTTTTTCCACTTGTCAAAATGTCGAGTGTTCACAGAAGAACGGACACGGTTCTATGGTGCAGAAATCATATCAGCCTTGAGTTACCTTCACAGCCAAGACATAGTATATCGAGATCTTAAGGTGAGATATAAAGGCTATAAGTACACACATGTAGTTAAACAGTATTTACTGATAATATATTGCAATCTTCACAGGACAATTTTGTGATTGTAATGATGTTAATGTGGTCACACAAATGCGCCCCCTAATGCTGAATTGTTCGGTACTCTCTTGTGTTGGAGGTGCATGTTGGTATTTTCTTTAAATCTGTTTCTATCCTTGATATCTATAAATTTACAAATTATCAGTGATTTATTACATCTTTGGTGACAATACAAGTTAATTTTGATGTACATTGATGCACATTTACATGTGCAAACTTATTGTTCTTTGTTTCCGGAAGTGAATACTTTTGTGGTTTTCCTACCTCTAGCACTAGAGAGTTACTGGACAGTTTGGCACTTGGAGGCCCATATATGTAATGCTGAAGGAATTAATGCCAATGTATTGACTTGCAACTTTTTCCCATTTCAAATTGCCAGAATGGGCCGGCATCATAACTATTATATGCTTTTAAATTTAACTTCATTTTTGCATTTTTGCTTATCAGAAATGATATACCATTAGTCAGCAGTTTCAAATAGAATGATGCACGAGTAACTCTCTTATGACTGGCATTGACAATTGTTCTTGGTCACCTGCTTTGTGGAGTTCAGTTAGTTGAAACAAGTTTTTAAAAAAAAAACTTGAAAAGTCTGATTCAACCAATCTGTACTTGGATAGGCAATATTAGGCAAATCTCTTGTATTGTGTGGACCTTTGGATTATGTAATTGTACATCACTGTAATGGTGCCTGTTCTAACCATGCTTTGTTTTGATATTTCAGTTGGAGAATGTACTGCTAGACAAAGATGGGCACATAAAAATAGCAGATTTTGGACTTTGTAAAGAAAAAATGTATTATGGAGCCAGCACTAAAACATTTTGTGGCACACCGGAATATCTTGCACCCGAGGTAAGATGAGATGAAATTGAGTGTAAGAACAGACGTTCAAAAAGGTAATGGCGTTAAGTGCATGTAGTGATAGGAGATATTTTCTGCATATTTGTGAACAGTATTCAGGATTCAGGATTCAGGATATGTTTATTCAACCAAATTGTACAGAGTATGTTTCAAGCATATTTCATATTTGGTTAGGGAGACCCTCATTAAGACAAATATTTGTCGCTCTCATGAGGGCCACCCTTTTCTTGTCAATAATTACATTATACAGACGGCTTACATATATTCAAATTTTCAACAAAATTTTAATAGGCATAAATGAATACTATAATAAAAATGAGATGTTACCCCATTGAAGATAATATGGTAATATAAATTAAACAGACAATAAATTAAACTGACACTCTAGTGGCATGAACATATGGAACAGTTGGGTATGACAGTCTTCCTCGTAATCATTTATGAAGAGATTCTTCACATATCTAGTAAATCCCTGGTAGCTATGTGTATAAAATTTATCTTTTATTGGGGTGGGTGTTTTATTTATTGTGCCAGGTATGTCGAACCTTAAACTGTTCTTAATATAGCTATATTTACATCTATTGATGGATAAGTCTTGATTTTGTTTCGTATTACAGCTTCGTAATTCTTGATTGGTCCTGAAAGGTAATTGCTGAAGATTAATTGGGAGTTTATTATTAATATACATTGGTGATTAGAACTAACTTCCCTGCCAAACACAGAAAAAGGCGATTGAGTGTGCTTGAAACGCGCTTCAATTAAGAAATGAGGGTCGATTTTGTGTGTGTTATGGGATAATGATGCTCGTAATTGAAGCTGACATCGTGGGCGTGGAGCACGCCCAATACCAGCTTCAATCACCAGTGTCATTATGCCATAACACACACAAAAGCGACCCTCATTGCTTATATTTACATTTCCCTCTTAATTTTTCTGACCAATTACATGAAATTTAGAAATGTAATACACAGAATTGAAATAAACAACCAGAAGCTGATTTGCCCAGCTTGTTCAAGTGTTAAGTTCCGGAAACCCAGGTGGGTGTGGCTTATTGGAATGTAGGCGGGACACGTGTTATCATCCCATAACACACATGGCTCGTGTTATGGTCGCATAACACACCAGGCTCTCTCCTATACTTGCAATGTAAAAATTTTGATTGGCTGTAAATATGTGTAAATGGTTCTAAATTTCAAAGTGTCAATTTTCTGCAGTATTGTTCTATTTCTTTTCCAGTGCACTTATATGCATATCGATCAACTCATTGTGACGCTTGCTCCTGTTCTGTTCAGGGTTGCCCATTTCTCGCAAGTCCAAATGCTTTCAAGTCTAGTCCATGTTGGATCCTTTAAGTTTAAACGTGACAAAATGGACATGGCGCAAACAATCAACGGACACTGGAATTAGGCCTACCACAGACATCACTACTATTTAATTTGCCTATTTGCAGTAATAATTAATACCTTCTGGTCCACTCTACTCTTCGAATTAATTCTTCATGTTAAAAATGTGAAATGAACACACCAAAACAGTTGCTGTCTGTTCCCGCATTGCACAATTTGCAGCCTGCACGTGTGGTGTAGCAGTAGTATTTTGACTGATTCTGCATTGTAGTTTTCAGCAGTGACATTTCATTTATTTGTCCATGCAGTATAAATAATCATTAACAGTCGTTTAAGGCAAGTAAAAGTATTCAAATTCTCAGAACAAAATGCAAGTTTCCACAAGTTTGCATTCTCCGCAGGGCCACGTTTGTTTACAAATGTCTGGAATGTATGGTACCAGGGAAAGTCCAAAAGCCTGTTCTTTTTTGGGATACCCCCCTCTGATTGGCTTAATTTGATGTGTGTTGATATTTCCCGCCGTAAAAATCAGTGGAATTTGACAATAATATCCATATTGGGAAACTCATTTGAGGTTATAGATCCAAATATGTTTCCGGAGTACTTCGGAAAAGCACCACAGGCTGCCGATGATAGCGGAAAATTACTTCGTTTCTGATAATTGCCGAGCAATGCAATGACAAGAACAAACATGGATGCTGGTCTCCAGTGAACTCACGAAAACAGGCGCGATAAATCTGACACAAGAAGTTTTTTATTGCCGTCCATTTAAACTTTAACGGAAAACATACCACACAAACATTACAAAGGGAGAGAGGCGCATAGTGAACAAAACACGTGGACATAAGCCGCGGGAAGACTCAAATTCATTGAATGCGCTAAATGTGCATTGTAAACTGTACCCAGTCACAGCTTAATGTTGATTGGTGGTCTTCTTCGCACGATCAGTAATTTCAACGAATAAACGCTCCATCCTGCTTTTTAGTTATAATGTTCGTATGGCGATATGATGGGAATGATGCAACAATGTATACTTCAGCAGGTGGTTTTCATGATTTTTACTATAAATCTATTAAATGACTTGGAAAGATTAGTCACGTGGAAAAAGGCAATATGAGGCATTTTTACTGGACTTCCGCCCAGGTCTCAACTTGCCGTTGGTGAAAGCATGGATGCTGGCCTTTTGCCAAGCATGCATGTGAAAGGCAGAAAATCTGGCTGTTTTCATGCTGTTACAGTGTATAAAAAAATTTGATATATCCGTAGGATTAGGACACCGATAATTCTGAAGCTTTCTCTTTCGATTGCAAGACATCGGCCTACATAAGGATAGTCACTGTACTGTGTACATTTGCCAGGTTTGGTGCTGATGAGTGATGGCGATAAAGTAAAGGCAACGTGTTGTGACTCCATTTGCGCATCAGAAGCATTGTTTTTGCCAAACATGTCAGTTTTGCCTTCAATAAATCAAGCCGCTTATTGTAAATAACTTGTGAAATAAACAAGATAATAAGATTTGATAGCCTTACTTTGACTTCGAAACTTTCTCAGCCTGTTTCAACGGTAAATAATCTGTGGGCAGTGTTGCGTCTCAACCTTCGCTGCAGTTATTCTCGTTTAATTGCGACTGGTCGGCGATATCACACAGCGCATCTTTTGTTTTATGCGCAAATATGACACAGCTACATTTCTACATGTGCTCCATTCGTTCTGTTTAAATGGGAAAATTTGAGCAATGTGTTAATTGAGCTTCTTGCACTTACGCTTTGAACTTGCTTCAAGGGCAACTACAGCGCATCTGAAGTGCACTTCGAGTGAATTTAATCGCGCAATTGTGTGTTCAGGAGGGAAGTTACTTCCAAGCACCAATGTACTTATGATAAAATTTGCATTTGGAAATGGTGAAGATGTCTTTTATTTTGAGCGTTTGAAGAGTTTTAAATAATGATTGATTCTGTGTATGAATTATATTTGGAACATGTAATTATTCGGACTGCTTTCTTCTGCAGTATAAAATTTCACTATGTTTATAACCCCAAACTACAATTCCATAATTTATATATGAAAGTATTATTGCATTATATATTTTGACTTTGGCACTTAAGGGTAGAATATTTTTTATTTTATTCAAAATGCCTGACGACCTTGATATCTTGTTTGATATTTTGGCAATATGGCCTTTCCAGTTCAAATGTTGATCTATTGTAATTCCTAGAAAATTAAAGTTTTCTACCAATGCAATTTCAGTCTCATCTATTTTGATAGTTGGTTTTCTAAATCTTTTTCCAGGTTGATGAAATATCATTGACTTTGTTTTTTGGATGTTAATTGACAATTTATTTGTGTATAGCCATTAGTACTTTTCTTTAATTCAATACTGATTTTATCATCAGCTGATGTATCGGTGACATCAATATGAAACGAATTTAGAGTTGTTGTTAAGGTCGAGTCGTTGGCATACATAACTAAATCAAAAATGTTACTTGCCTGAGGTAAGTCATTTATATATATTATAAACAATAAGGGTCCCAATATAGAACCTTGTGGTACGCCTGTAGTCACTGGTAGTGTGTCTGAGATTATGTCATCATATGCAACGTATTGTCTGCGATTCTTTAGATAATTTTTGAATAGCCCAAGTTGAACGTCCATGATTCCATGGTGATTTAACTTACGCAATAAAATGTGATAATTGATTATGTCAAATGCCTTTGACAAGTCAAGAAATATGCATAGTGGTAATTTTCCTTGATCCATCTCCAACATTGCTTTGTCTATAAGCTCAACTGTGGCTAACTCTGTTGAGTGATCAGTTCAAAAACCGTATTGACTATTATAAAAAAGTTTGTGTCTCTGGAAATGGTCATATAGTTGATTGAAAATTATTTTCTCAAATACTTTAGAAATAGCAGGTAATATAGATATTGGCTGCTAATTTGTTAAAGAAGTATCGTAACCTTTTTTATATAAAGGGACAACTAAAGCAATTTTAAGTTTTTTAGGGAAAATTCCTGTTTTAAGACTCTGATTCACAATTATTACAAGCCCTTTAGCGAGAGTATTTTTAATGAACTATAATATTTTTGTTGATAACCCATCTATGCTACAGCTATTTTTGGATTTAAGGAGGTCAATAGTTTGACATATTATTTTCTCGTTGATTTCTCTAAATTTAAAGTGGGTGTCAATTATATCGTGCAAGTATTCTGTGTATTCAGTGGCTCAGGCTGTGTAATCTGAGAAGCCAGTTCTGAGCCAACAGAGATGAAATGATTACTGAGGAATAGTAACACGTGGCACACACATGCAGGGTATTATTATGAAATTGCAGGAGATGCAAATGCTATTTGGAATAAAACTGAACCTGTGGCAAATAATTGACAAAGCAATGTACACAGGTATTGAAGTAGTGGTTTCAGTAGTACATACAGCCTTGCCTTGGCACTGCTTGGCAAATGGTTATAGTTCCAGCACATGGCCTGCCTGCTTACATTTTATGTTTGGTCTTGATACTTAATTAGGGCTCTGCATCAGAGATGCAGGAGCACTATAGGCATGTCTTGTCTGTCTAGATTTCATTTCTGGATGATAACATCTGTAATATTTATTGTCCAGTTTCTTTTAGAATTTTGTCACCACTGCATCTTGATTGATTTTGGGTGACCTTTGTCTCAAAATGAAAGTCACACATTGATTTGAACAAAAATTGGCTACTGTCTAATAATTCCAGAACAATTTGATGAAAGTTCAAACTTTCTCAGGATATGCATCTAGGTAAGACTGCACTTGGGTTGAATTGGTTGTTCTTGACCTTAACGTAAAGATCACATACCTGTGAAAATTCATTGCTCAAAAATGTGATGCTTGTAGGGCCTTTGATGACCCAGTCATTGCTAAAGTTTGTTACTCTTCAGCAAAGAAGGCTTGAAAAAATCAGAAATGCTTTTGCAGGTTTTGGAGCACAATGATTACGGGAGAGCCGTGGACTGGTGGGGCACTGGGGTCATCATGTATGAAATGTTGTGTGGCCAGCTGCCGTTCTACAGTCAGGACCACGAGGTCCTGTTTGAGCTAATTCTTACAGAGGCCATCAGGTTCCCCAAGACAATATCAGAAAATGCCAAGTCACTGCTCGGAGGACTGTTGCACAAGGATCCCAAGAGAAGGTGATGGACAATATTTGCTTTCTTCTCGTAATTATTATTTTTTTTTGTACAGAAATTATTTGAAACAGTTAAGGTGACTGTAAATTGCTCTTGTTTTTGTTCATTTAAAGTGAATGTCCACCCTTTTTTTCACATGCCCTCAAGTGTATCAATATCTTGAGCTCCTAACCCTTTCCCACTTATTTTGCCCAAAAGTGCCTGGATGTAAAGTGCCATCTGCTTTCTTTTTACATAAATTTTATGTTAATAGAAAATATTTTTGTTGAGAATTGTAGATAAGACCTATGAAAATGGCATGCCCCAGGTCACTGGCATTCCTCAGTATTGTGTCTAACCTGTGCCAAGGAAATGAACTCTTTCAGTGCCACTCACATCTAAAGTTGATCTACTTAAGTCAGACAAGTCTGAATAATCATTAGGATCCCAGATTCATATCCCTTGTAAAAAAAAACATTCATTCAAGTACCAGTATGCCTATAGTTCCAGAGAGAATACCCCAAGTCAACAGCTTTTCTCGGCACGCATTGGGCATATTGCACCAATGTGCCAAGAAAAGCTGTTGACTCAGTCCAAAATTTGGCACTGAAAGAGTTAAAGCCAAATGACTGTGTCTTTCTGACTAGGAAGAGGGTGAATAACTTTTGGGAAAAAAAAACATTTTGAGTATTCATGAGGACATTATTTTTTATAACAAATTCTGTCATAGTTTATGTGGAAATGAAATTAATTTGTAGAAATTAGTAACTTAAAAGACAGTTGACATGATTAATGATGATAATGAAACATTCGACTGGTTTTGTTCTAACTCATCAAGAACTATTGGGAAAACTGTGAGAGACCCATAGCATGGGGTAACACATATGCTGTGTACTTGTGTGCATTATGTCTGTGTAGCAACTGACTGCCAGTGGTACAGTAGGATGCTGTCCTTGTAAAACATAATTCAGAAGGATTTGAGACTTGCAGAGGCCCTGAATATGGGCTGTGGAATGAGCAAGTCACATTTCCATGTATGAGTTTCAGTGTTTCCATATGGTTGCCACTACTGGAGCAATTTGAGTGTACTTTGAATATTGTAGGGAGATGAGCTCTGTCAACTTGTCAACTAACATTCAAAAAAAATTTACTTGACTGATAGGTGTAACTTGCTTGCAGATGAACCTGAACATGTTTATAGACCGAAAACTGCTTAAATTATCCTTGAAGAAAACATCTGTTGGACAGAAAGTCCTGCGTGCATTGTTGACATTTTTAAAAGTTTCATCTCCCCAGGGAAAAGGGAGATAAGTCAGTATTAATCTGTTGTAATAATCAAATTTTAGAGCAATTAAAAAAAATCTTGGCAGAGTAAACAATAACAAGCTTTCATTTCCAAATTGAAGTCGTGTGTGTATCTTTGGCCACCACAACTGTAGTCTTCAGCAGCTATGTACATATTTTGTGCAGTATTTCATATTTGTGGTCAAGCTATATGGTTTCATTATTGGAGCTGACTTGTTTACTTCTGTGTACAGGTTAGGAGGGGGTGAAGAAGACGCAAAGGAAATTATGAGCCACCCTTTCTTTGACAACTTTTCCTGGCAACAGTTATATGACAAAACGGTAAGACAAATCTCCGCAATGTTATGTG
Organism: Hermodice carunculata; assembly: GCA_964020975.1. Classification (NCBI taxonomy): domain Eukaryota; kingdom Metazoa; phylum Annelida; class Polychaeta; order Eunicida; family Amphinomidae; genus Hermodice; species Hermodice carunculata. The sequence continues at coordinate 58,754,354 of OZ026626.1, read as the reverse complement.
AATCCTTTCAATTATTTTCAAAGGAAAGAATACTCTAAAGGCATACATTTTCTGTAAATTGTTTACAAGTTAAAATGTGTGGATTTCATTTTATTATCTTTTTTTTTTTTTTTTTTTTTAAAAGCTTTAAAAATCGAAATTTTCCATGTGTTTTATCATGAAAATACTGCCCAGGAAAAGCTTAGAAAACTTGTGTTTTGATAGCATGTGGAGTTTGTGTGCAGTTCCAGGAATTTTCACATGTAGGATACAGATAGGATGTCTGCATAATGCCAGTTAACTTGTGGTGCACTAAGATGAGAGAACCTGTACATTTTTGTTGCAGTTGAAACCTCCATGGAAGCCAGATATTAAGTCAGAGGCAGATACTGAGTACATTCCAGAGGAGTTCTCCAATGAGCCAGTAGAGCTTACGCCACCTGGTAGTGTTGAATGTCAACCATCTTTGTCATCAACTGATGAAAATGATGAAATGTTGTACTTTGAGCAGTTCTCGTACCATGGCAGTCAGTGCAGTTTTGATAATTTCCTTGGCACATCAGAACAGTCAAATGCCTGGGTTTAGACAAATTTGAAGGATGGACGGGATATTCTTCATGTAAAACAAGCATTGCATTCAATAGGCACATAAACTCTATCTTTTTCAAGAAAAAAATGGACCCATATATGTGTCCCTTTTGTTTATTGATAGTCAGTTTCCTCTCTCCAGAATGCTTGCCTGGGCAAGTGTATTAAAACTATAATAATTTATGGTATACTTTTTGGATTTATTTTGTAGGAAAAAAACTAAAGTTTCTTTTTCATCATTTGTATTAGCTTTTCCCACTATAAGATGTGTAAAATATGAAAATACAATAAGAAAAGTAAACGAGTTAGTGATTGAAGTCTGGGGGTGGGGCTGTTAAAAGGGGAACATTTAAACATCACAAAACTGAGGGTAAAACCCATTCGATGGGGTAATGGCAGTGGTGCTAAAAGGTGAAGCTTGAGCAAAGCTGACTGCCTCATACCAATCCATCTTGCTAGTTTAATTGTTGACAGCAAAAACACCTTGGAGATGGGGTCTTGCCACTATAAAGTTGATTTTGTGGGGGAAAATGTCACAGAACTTTGTTTTTATGTATTTACATGTAGTAATGCCATTGTGGAACACCACATAAAGAAGACTTTGAACAAGGTTACTTCCATGCAAGTTTTGTGTAACTGTACATAAACCCAAAGGGCACAAGTTCCACATCAGGAAGTGCCCCTATTAATGAGTGTGTTAGTGTGAAACCTGTCTTGAACAGCTTTACATGATAGAGCCAAGGGCAGTAAAACTGTGGCTTGGTGATCACTTTTATGTTGGAGTGAAATGGTTAGTGCTGCTGTAACTACTAAAAAGATAAAAAATAAAGAAAGATATGTTTTAGTGTAAATCTAATAAGTAGCATTAAGTAAGCATGTTTTTGTCAGCCATGAAAGGGGAGTACAAATGGCTTTAGGTTGAATTGTTTTGTTGGTTTTTGTTTTCCCCAAATCATTCACGTTTGCTTTTACCTGCTCAGCAGACCCAGGTCAGTATTTTTACTATACAAAGTATAGGTGAAGAGTGAAGTTGAGCAAAATATAATTTCCCAAAGGGGAAAAACAGTTTGGTAAGTTGTGGAGGCAAATTTTAGTTTTAGTAAGAAGTGGATGTGCCAGATAAGCATTATTGAGAAATGAGACCGTCAACTTTCATGTTTCAGGTACAGAGGTGGAGCCAAACGGCAGAAGTATATGTAAAAGAGAGAGTACGACCACAGATCTACTAGATTACAGACTGATTGTAGTGAAAATCAATAAAATACATTTAGGTCAAAAGGTTGCATGGTATATAAGGTTAAATGAAAAACATGTTTTCCTAAAACCATTTCAAGTGGGTGTATGACCATAGCAAAGTTCTTAATTGAGGTTTGCACTATATTGTCAAATTTCTTGGACGAAAAAGAAGCAGAGGAAAAAGCACCAGTACAATGTTTGTTGGGGTGGGGGGTGGGGGTGGGGTGGGTGTTCAGGCTGGCGGTGATAGACTAGTTGCTGTGCATGGACCCATATATTTCCCTTTTGTTCATTGATGTTCAGTTTCCCCTATCCAGAATGTTTTCTGCAGCAAGCCTATTTAAACTATGATTTATGGTATACTTCTTGCATTTACTAAGTAGGAAAAAAGCTAAACCGTGTTATTCATCTTTTGTAATAGCTTTTGCCATGATAAGATGCATAAAATATGAAAATACAATAAAGAAAGTGGACGAATTAGGAATTTAAAGGGTGAGGGGTGTTAAAGGGCATCATTTAAACATCAGCAAACTGAGGGGGAAACCCATTAGATGGGATAATGGCAGTTGTACAAAAGGGTAAAGCTCGAAGAAAGCTGACCATCTTGCAAGTGTAATTGTGGACAGCAAAAGAACTTGCAGATGGACTCTTGCCACTATAAGTTTGATTTTGTGTGGAAAAAATGTCACAAAACTTTTATTTTCATCTAACCTCATCTGGTTAGTAATGCTATTGGGGGTCACTATGTAAAGAAGACTTCAAACAAGGTCACTTCCATGTCAGTTTTGTGTAACTGCACAAACCCAAAGGGCACAGGTTCCACAGTAGGAAGTGCCCCTAAGAGTGCGTTAGTGTGAAACCTCTGTCTTGAACAGCTATACATGATAGGGCCAAGGGCAGTAAAACTGTGGCTTGGTGATCATTTTTATGTTTTAGTGAAGTGGTTGGTTTTCTTGTTAACATTTAAAAAAATGAAAAATAAAGATATGTTTTAGTGTATATCTAATGAGTTACATTAAGTAAGCATGTTTTTGTCAGCCATGAAAGGGGAGTACAAATGACTTTTGAGATAAATACTGACTGAATGTTTTTTGTTTTGTTTTTGTTTTCCACGACTTAGTCACATGTTTGCTTTTGCCTGCTGAAGAGACCCAGGTCAATATTTATACTATACAAAGTATAAGTAAAGAGTAAAGTTGAGAGCAAAATATAATTCCCAAAGGGGAAAAATAGGTTGGTAAGTTGTGGAGGCAAATTTTAGTTTCAGTAAGAAGTGGATGTGCCAGATAAGCATTATTGAAAAATGAGACAGTAAAATTTCATGTTTCAGGTACAGAGGTGGAGCCAAACGGCAGAAGTATATGTAAAAGAGAGAGTACAACCACAGATCGATTAGATTAAAGGCTGATTGTAATGAAAATCAAAATAGTATGTTTAGGCTAAGCAGTTGCATGGTATATAAGGTTAAATGAAAAACATGTTTCTCTAAAAATCATTTTAAGCGGGTGTATTACCAAAACAAACTTCTTAATTGAGGTTTGCAATTTGGTTGGATTTCTTGGATGAAAAAGAAGCAGAGGAAAGATATTAGTACAAGGTTTTTTGTGTGTGGGGTTCAGGCTGCCATTTTAGGTTAGTTGCTGGGTATGGACCCATATATTTCCCTTTTGTTTATTGATGTTCAGTTTCCCCTATCCAGAATGTTTTCTGCAGCAAGCCTATTTAAAGTATGATTTATGGTGTACTTTTTGCATTTACTAAGTAGAAAAAAAGCTAAACAGTGTTATTCATCTTTTGTAATAGCTTTCTTGCATGATAAGATGCATAAAATATGAAAAAAAAAATAAAGAAAGTGGACTATTAGGAATTTAAAGGGTGAGGGGTGTTAAAGGGCATCATTTAAACATCAGAAAACTAAGGGTGAAACCGATTAGATGGGGTAATGGCAGTGGTACAAAAGGGTAAAGCTCGAAGAAAGCTGACCACCTTGCAAGTGTAATTGTTGAAGGCAAAAGACCTTGCAGATGGAGTCTTGCCTCGATAAGTTTGATTTTGTGTGGAAAAAATGTCACAGAACTTTGTTTTCATCTGGTTAGTAATGCTATTGGGGGTCACTATGTAAAGAAGACTTCAAACAAGGTCACTTCCATGTCAGTTTTGTGTAACTGCACAAACCCAAAGGGCACAGGTTCCACAGTAGGAAGTACCCCTAAGAGTGCGTTAGTGTGAAACCTCTGTCTTGAACAGCTATACATGATAGAGCCAAGGGCAGTAAAACTGTGGCTTGGTGATCATTTTGATGTTTTTTAGTGAAGTGGTTGGTTTTCTTGTTAGTATTAAAAAAATGAAAAATAAAGATATGTTTTAGTGTATATCTAATGAGTTACATAAAGTAAGCATGTATTTGTCAGCCATGAAAGGGGAGTACAAATGACTTTTGAGATAAATACTGACTGAATGTTTTTTTGTTTTTGTTTTTGTTTTCCACGACTTAGTCACATGTTTGCTTTTGCCTGCTGAAGAGACCCAAGTCAATATTTTTACTGTACAAAGTATAAGTAAAGAGTAAAGTTGAGAGCAAAATATAATTCCCAAAGGGGAAAAATAGGTTGGTAAGTTGTGGAGGCAAATTTTAGTTTCAGTAAGAAGTGGATGTGCCAGATAAGCATTATTGAAAAATGAGACAGTAAAATTTCATGTTTCAGGTACAGAGGTGGAGCCAAACGGCAGAAGTATATGTAAAAGAGAGAGTACAACCACAGGTCAATTAGATTAAAGGCTGATTGTAATGAAAATCAAAATAGTATGTTTAGGCTAAGCAGTTGCATGGTATATAAGGTTAAATGAAAAACATGTTTCTCTAAAAATCATTTCAAGTGGGTGTATTACCATAAACTTCTTAATTGTGGTTTGCAATTTGGTTGGATTTCTTGGATGAAAAAGAAGCAGAGGAAAGATATTAGTACAAGGTTTTTTGTGTGTGGGGTTCAGGCTGCCATTTTAGGTTAGTTGCTGGGTATGGACCCCTATATTTCCCTTTTGTTTATTGATGTTCAGTTTCCCCTATCCAGAATGTTTTCTGCAGCAAGCCTATTTAAAGTATGATTTATGGTGTACTTTTTGCATTTACTAAGTAGAAAAAAAGCTAAACAGTGTTATTCATCTTTTGCAATAGCTTTTCACATGATAAGATGCATAAAATACGAAAATACAATAAGGAAAGTGAACGATATAGAAATTTAGAGGCTGAGGGGGGTGTTAAAGGGCATCATTTGAACATCAGAAAACTAAGGGTGAAACCCATTAAACGGGAGTAATGGCAGTGGAGCAAAAGGGTGAAGCTCGATCAAAGCTTACCACCTTGCACCAAGTCCATCTTTCAAGTTTAATTGTTTACAGCAAAAAACCTTGCAGATGGGATCTTGCCACTGTAAGTTTCATTTTGTGGGGAAAAATGTCATAGAACTTTGTTTTCTTGTATTCAGTAATGCGATGGTGGAGCACCACATAAAGAAGACTTTGAACAAGGTTACTTCCATGTCAGTTTTGTGTAACTGTACATAAACCCAAAGGGCACAAGTTCCACAGTAGGAAGTGCCCCTAAGAGTGTGTTAGTGTGAAACCTCTGTCTTGCCCAGCTATACGTGATAGAGCCAAGGGCGGTAAAACTGTGGCTTTGTGATCGTTTTTATGTTTTAGTGAAGTGGTTGGTGCTGTTGTAAATAATGAAAAAATAAAATAAGAAAATATTTGTTTTATTGTATATCTAATGAGTTACATTAAGTTAGCATGTAATTGTGAGCCATGAAAGGAGAGTACAAATGGCATTTGAGAAAAATACTGATTGAATATTTTTTTTTTTGTTTTTTTGTTTTTTTTGTTTTCCTCCAGTCATTCACATGTTTGCTTTTGCCTGCTGAACAGACCCACATCAATATTTTAGTATACCAAAGGCAGAGGTACATGTAGAAGGGCGTCAGTACAACCTTAGATCAACTAGATTTAATGCAGATTGTAGTGAAAATTTATGTAGTACGTTTATGCCAAGCAGATGCATGGTATATAAGGTCAAATGAAAAACATGTTTCTCTAAAACTCATTTCAAGTGGGTGTATTACCATAACCAACTTCTTAATTGTGGTTTGCAATATTGTTGGATTTCTTGCGTGAAACAGAAGCGGCGGAAAGGATGCGAGTGCAAGCTTTGTTGAGGTGTGGGGTTCAGGCTGGCCATGCTAGGTTAGTTGCAGGAAATGGACCCATACATTTCCCTTCTGTTTATTGATGTTCAGTTTCCCTATCCAGAATGCTTTCCCCAGCAAGTCTATTAAAACTATGATTTATGGTATACATTTTGGATGAGCTATGACTTTAAAGGCTTGGGGGGGGGGTGTTAAAGGGCATCATTTAAAGATCACACAACTAAGGGTGCAACCCATTAGATGGGGCAATGGCAGTGGTACAGAAGGGTGAAGTTCGAGCAAAGCTGACTACCTCACACCAAATACATCTTGCAAGTTGAATTGTTGACAGCAAAAAATCTTGCAGACAGGGTCTTGCCACTATAGGTTTGATTTTATGGTGCAACAAGTAACAGAACTTTGTTTTCATGTATTTGGTAATGTGATTGTGGAGCACTACATTAAGAAGACTTTCAACAAGGTCACTTCCATATCAGTTTTGTTTTACTGTATACAAGCCAAAAAGGCACAAGTTCCACAGCAGGAAATGCCCCTTAGAGTGTATAAGTTATATTTTATGTTTGGAACGAGCGGGACTCGAACCTGCAACCTTGAGCACCAGTCGCCTAGCTGAAATGGGAAACGCACACATCCAGTCGACCAAATCCCCATTCTGAAAAAGAATGGTTCAATGGAAGTAGTTATGTGTAAGTGCCATATCAACATAGTTATGCATATAAGTACTGAGGTGGCATTTATTTCCAGAATCGGGGACTTAAATCCACCAGCATTAAGGAAATGCCGAAAATATATATATTTTATGTTAGGAACTAGCGGGACTCAAAACTGTAACCTTTGGCACCAGTCGCCTAGCTGAATGGGAAACGCACATATCCACACTACCAAATCCACATTCTAAAAAAAGAATGGTTCAATGGAGGTAGTTATGTGCGAGTGCCATATCAACATGGTTGTGCAGTATAAGTACTGAGGCGGCATTTATTTCCAGGATCGACATTTATTTCCAGAATTATGAAACATTACCTCTCGACCGTTATTGCCAAAACCTCTGTGTCTGGGCATGGCGCCCAAGAAATCAAGTTGAGAAGCTTGCTACTCACACTTGATCCTGAAACCTGATGGTCCTGTGGCACCATCTCTCCGTCCATGTGGAACTGATGGTGACATCATGTGCACATGGGCCCTGTATCCTTCCTTTTTTGGGTGCCATTACTGGCTTGCCTTGCGACTTGAAGGTCCATGCATGATCATTCACACTCACTGTTTTTTGTGCTTATGCACGCTCTATTCTGTACAAAATCTTGTCTCAGCATTCAGGGAATTTTTTGGATACCTAGATAGCTAATTTCTCTGATTCACCATTGAAATAGTAAGTGCAAAGTTGGTCTTTTGACTTGTACTTAGATTTTTCTAGATGGCATCCTAGCAAACAGAATGCAGAAAGAGGTAAAAGAGTACACACCAGGCTATTGCTTCCTTTCAGAGGCAGTCCATTGGTGTTGGACCAGATACCACTACGTCTGCCTCCTCATCCTTACTGGATTATGGACAAAAGTTGGATTCTCGGAACCACTAAATGGCAGCCTGGGACGACCATCCACACTGCTATGGTTGTACCCTACAGTTGAGCAAAGTTTGCTCTTGTGAGCGAACTTGCAAATGCCAGGCCAAGATGTCAGACTTCATCGAGTCCTCATCATTCACTCCCATAGGAAAAAGTGTAGACTTGCTTCAGCTTGTCGGTCTTCCCATGTGCCTCATGTGTCTAAGGGGAAAGAGCGTAGACCTGCTCCAGCTCGTCCGCCGTCCCCTAAGACAGACATTTTTTTCTCCTGATACCCCTTGAGAGAAGGTGAAGAGATGTCAGAGTCCAAGTCTAGTAGCAAGAGATCTCCTCTCAGAGGTCACAAGCTAATGACTTTGCCCTAAACAACACCCAAATCTACTCTTGACACTAATCCAAAGGTGGTCGCAGCCTTGGAGGAGATGGTACAGCAGACGTAGGTGTATTGTTTGCCCTCTATTGGCAGACTTTTTCTTCTTCGGAGTCCACTCAGAAGAAATCTGCCAAGCAATGGCTGCAGCTGTAGAGATCCCAGTCCTGTGGGTCCAAGTGCTTGGACAGACAGCAACTTCACAAAACAAGGTGTGTCCTGATGGGTGCCTGTACCAGTATTTCAGAACACTGGCCAGTTTGAGCACTCAGATCATAAATCCGGAGTGCCACCTAAGGCACGGGTGCCTGTGTAGGCTTCATGAGCTCCCATATCCAAGAGCTCAGGTGGTAAACGGAGGCATAGGAGACCAAGGAGGAAGATGCCCAGAAAGGGGAACCTTCCACTGCCACTGGACCTCTGGCCCGGGCGGAACCTCCCGTTCCCTTGACAGTATCACCAGCAGTTTTGCCCCAGAGTGTGCAGTTGGTGATCCCCCTGGTTTGAACCGGGGACCCTGCTTTACTCTCTCCAGTGGCAAGTGGTTCATGAGCTCCATGAGGCTCGGTCTTCTTCAGCATTGACCACCGCTACTGTACCCGAGTCTTAGCAGACTCAGTCTGTGGAGCAGCTCGCTGCTTCCACTTTGAGTCAACTCTCTCTCTGGGGCCTCTTGTTCAGGAGTTCTCTGAACTCCCTCCAGACCCCTCTTGCCAGCAGATTGCTCACTCGGCGGCAGATGAGGTCCCCGATAGCGGCATGGGGGAATCTCATCCAGATCCCTCTGGCCTGCAGCCTTGGCAATCATGGTGTATGAGTTTCCCTTGCCTTAAGTTTCTCTCCCCTTGTGGGAGGATTAAGTGGAGGCAGCGTCTGTGGCGGCTACTACTTCTGGGGACGTGCTTGCTACCCATAAACCTGGTGTGGTGACAGATCACCTGCTATTCCAGGCAGCTGCTCCATCGCCCTTGGACTATACATTGTTCCATGAGGCCTTGGGTGTCTGTGCTCCCCTCACAAGTCCACAGTCTATGGACCTGGACACCAAGGAGATTGATGAACTGCTGATGTCAGATTTGTCAGACACCATGTCTTGACCCAGGTCGCAAGTTCATCGATGACACCGTTCACGCTCTGACAGGAGCAGAGAGCTGGCGACCATGGGCCTGTACCACCATGGACATGGCACCTGCGTCTGCCAAAGGCTTTGACCATGTCAAAGCTCTTCTTCAGAGCCTGTTGGTGACCTAGCTGTGGTACTACCAGTGAGCAGAGGTCGGGCACTGTTGTGCTGTTGTGCCAGGGCTTGTCTCTGGAGGATACGCATGGCCATACCTTTTTTGCCCTTTGTAGCTGAGTTAACCACCAGCTCACAGCGAAGCCTCACAGCACACAAGTTCCGATTGAGCTGCCAACGTCTGGCTACTTGAGGCAGGGGCAACTCCTCCCTAAGCCGGATGTCCTGGGGAAGTGGTACTCTGTGCCGGAGCAGATCTTCCTGTCGGGTTGACTGCTGGTGGACTTAGAATGGGAAGAGGTCGATGCTAAGTAGCCAAGAACTATCACGGCGTCTGCAGAGGTCTTCAAACATTTGGAGGAAGATGCCTGAGGCTTCATCCTTGCAGGGTCTAAAACCAAGAGGTGTTCATCACATCTTCTGACAAAATGATCTTGCATCTCTTGTATCGATACAAGGCTAAATTTCACCAGTTTAAAATGGAGACTTATTTCTCCAAAAGTCCTTGTAGATGTTTTGGCAGCTTTTTACTCACCTCATATTTTATCTGTCTGACAGATGAATGGTCAGCTGAAATACTGGATTCAAGTTCAGATGGTAAACTGGAAGGTGTGATGTGACATATTTCTGCCATCCTACACTTGGACCAGGTCCCATCCATATCTCCTCCCTGGGAATCTTCAAAGACTGCAGATAGTGGGTCATAGGAGAACACAGCAAGAGATGGCACACTATTTCTAATAAAATGTCCTGCTTTTAGTTGAATGAATCTATCTGTAATATTCATGATAGTAATAACTATTTTTGGAAGTCCTTTCACAAGCATAGATGGAATCATAAGTCCTTGGTTTTAGTACAGCAGGTGTCATTACATAATATTGATGATTGCACACTCCATCTGCTTGATACTACTTGGAGGGATTACCACTTTATTTGCCAAAGTCACCCTTGATATGCTGGTGCATTGATCCCTGCTATACTTGAAAACAGCCAACCCAATTTAACCATTTATGTCTATAACACACTATTCTAAAATTATCTCGCATTTGTGAACCATCATAAAGTCCAAACCAAGTATGAATGCATCGGTAATAGTAACCACATATAAGTCCACTTGTAGGATCTTGAGCCTAAACTAAATGAAATTCACTCACCATTCTTGGCTAAGATTACTCCCTCTTTGGCTGCTCCTTTTAGCTTCACTTCCCCCTGAACACTAGCTTTTATGCCAAAATGTTTGTAGACATCTTGGCTAATAACGGTGACTTGTGCTTTAGAATCCACTATACCATTTACCTCCTTTCCTTAAAATAAACAGAAAGTGCCATACTTATTGCTGTTATCCCGAGTCTTAATTTTAACTGCTGGAAAATATGCATTCTCTAAGTTCAACTTTGATGGACTTTCCAAATTAATTTCATGGGAATAATTACCATAAGAGAAATCCTGAGACAGATATTCTGTCTCCCTAGATATCAAAGTAAGATGTCTTGTTAGCTGTTGGATCATTTACAGTTGATAAATTGCACAATAAATGTAAAGATCATGCAAATAAATAACATGAAACAGGCTGTAAAGTAGAACTTCCAGACACTTGAGTCAGACTCTTTCACTCATGGGTCAATATTGGAAAACTTTCAGTCATTGATGCTGAACAATGGCCTTCCCATCTTCTCATCATGGGTCAAAAATCAGCCATTTATTTCAGCTGTCACAGTTTGACAAATCTCTGTATGGTGACAGTGACCTTATTTCCTGAGGCAAAGTTTTCTGATGGCAATCCTTAATCATATGACCTAATTGGTTGCAACCATGATACTGATGAACTTTTGGTGGCTCTGAAATTCAACATTAACCTGACCACTTCTGAAATATTCCTCAAAGTCTGTCATTCTTTCTGTCAAATTCTGTGCTGAACTTGAAAGTTGACCAATAGTAGCAGTTGCCATTGTAGCATGTTGCCTGCAATGCTCCAAACTTTTATTCATATTCATATTCTGCAGAAGGGCCTACTGCATCATACTTTGTTGTTGTTTTTTTGTATCTCTTTCTCTCTCCCTCTCTCTCTCTCTTTCTCTCTCTCTCTCTCTCTCTCTCTCTCTCTCTCTCTCTCTCTCTCTCTCTCTCTCTCTCTCTCTCTCTCTCTCTCTCTCCAAAATCTATCTTACCATCCTGTATCTGCTTTGCAAAATTTTCACCAATTGTCAATTTTTAAATTCATGTCCGTGTTTCTGAAGTAGATTTTCCTCCCAGCTCCATTCTTGTGTTGATGAAACTTTTGCTCTGTCCTCCCCAATTCCTCCAAGTGCACAACATTCTTGGTGAGACATATCATTAATAAAGATAACATCACCTATGTTGAAAGCAAATGTGCAAAAGATTTAAAACACAATCAGAATACTAAAAAACCAGCAGAAATTTCTGCAAACAAACCATTACAATGTAAACAGGCAAGTACCAGAAATGTGTTGTATCAAATGAGAATAAACTCCAAAGTTTGATTATGTACAAAAGCAAGGTGTGATCAGAGATATAAAAGAGCAAAGTATGAGAAAGAGACAAAGAAAATAATATATACAAGTTCACAATTTAATGCCAAATAATGTGTCAAGATACAGAAATACTTGAACTATATCAGAAACAAACAAGCAGTCTCTTATTAGACTGCAAAAATTTTCACTCTCATATAGGATTCAGATTCTAAAATAAACTTTGAATCAAAGCCTAAAATAAGTAAAAGTGAAGTGCATACAGGGCAGATTACTTTCTCTTTTTTTACGGACACAATATTTTCCCAGCTCTGATATTTAATCTCAGAATGTATTGATATGGGAATAAATGTGCCTAAAATGTACATGTGAAGTATATATTTATCCTAAAAAATAAGTAAATGAAAATGTACAAGGTGAGAAAAAGGCAGAAGAAAAATTAAAAGTGAATGAATGAAATGTCATGCTGTGATCGGTTACCTTTGGCTGGCATTCATGGTGACAATCCATCTGATGTTGTACCATGAAAAATATGTCCAACTGTAAATGTACAGAAAGAAATTTTAAAAAATGGAAATTGCCAAAATTCCAGCAAGTACATATCACAGGTATCTCATCTGATAAAGCTCTGAAGAATGCCTTAATCATGCAGAAATTTCGCACTTTATACGGCTATTCTAAGCTTTTCCAGAGAAAAACCCTTGCACATTGATTTCAGTTGTCATTCTAATGTCCACCAATCAATGTTTTTTGACAAAAGTTGCCAAAATGTTATCCACAAATCCACTCCAGGCAATGAAAACCTTTTTCTCCTGACACCAATGTGATTGAACATATACCAAACACATACCTTGGTATCTTGGGTGATTGACGTGGCAGGCTGCAGATTGATTCTGAGGAATGCTGAAAGCACGTCAGGTCATCGCTAGAACCACTGGCAATCTGCGCTGGTCTGTGACGCCTGGGTCATGATGTCATGCAACTATGAACTGTAACATCGAACCAGGTCTCAAGGATTAACACTGTGATCCCCACAGGACTCCTTTGCACCACACAATAATCCTCTAAACAGTTGTGCTGGTTGCAGTGACCAAGTCTGCAACCAACCTAAAATTAAGTGCATAGTGTATGCATCGAACTTTCGTTGTTGGTAAATCAAGTGCAGCCTTTATCTATTCCCATGGACAAGGAGTTAAGAATTTACAAGTAAGTACCATCTTTCAGATCACCAGTTCAGGACTAACGCATGTCCCAGATCCCTATAAAAATTACCCTAACATATTGAAAAAAGCTATAAGAAAGTTAAAGAAAACACCAATGCTCAGACATCAGGGTGAACAAAACTCCGTTGTACTTTGCAGCACCAATTCCACCATGTTGAATCTAGCATGTAATTAGAACAACCAAAATTTTAACCAATGGATGAAAAGCCCACAGGCTTCCTACTAACTATAAATTTTCTTACATGATGAAGACAAAAATCCTTAAACCTAGCACTGAACCAATTGATATGAAATGTCCCTATCACCTGAAGTCCCTCTTTAGCAGCATAGTGAATTCATGCATTACCGCAGCATAATTGAGGTCCTGGGTGCTCTGACCCATCAGTCTCACCTTTATGTATCTAGAAAAGACATTGAAAAGCAAAGTGGCATGTGCCTGCAAAACCAATAGAGAACTCTCTGCCCCAGTAGCTCTGATGACTCTCGGACAGGGCATGCCAAGAGGACAACATAGGGAAAATGTTTAGTCTGCACAGCTTTACCCATACAATACCCCCCCCCCCTGAAATTTCCAATTTAATTTCACAATAGCAGGAGAGAAAACATTATGTATGTATGTATGTATGTATGTATGTATGTATGTATGTATGTATATATATATATATATATATATATATATATATATAAATTAGGAGTTTCATTATATATATATATATATGTATAATATATATATATATATATATATATATATATATATATATATATATATATATATATATATATATATATATATATATATATGCCAATACTTAATTTCTGCAGCTGCTACAAACAAAACTCCTGAACAAAGAAGTTCTAGCTCTAGAGCTTGCTGTTTCACAAGTCTATTATCTTGGAAAAGCCAGAAACCTACATTCTGACCAATTATAATCATTTACTTGTGACTGACATTGTAACCTTGTAATAAATCAATTACGTTATATTTGCTAGTATGTATTGGGTTGACCACTAGGGGTGGAACCACATCTGCCACCCTTCTGATAAATCTAATTCACATTTGAGACCATACTTTAACTAAAGCGGGTATTGGTGAAATGGCCTTTGTAAGTTTATTATGTTGGGTGTAAATGTATCCCGTTGGTAATAGAAATGAATTTTCTGACACTAGTCAGTTTTGACTATCCTCATGTTTTCACACTGATATAGATTATAAAGATGAATTTTTTCACACTGGTCAATTTCGATTTTCTTTGTGTTTTCACACTGACTGACCTTCATGCACTTAAACCTGTAAAAAATTAGGGGTTTCATTAGAATATTTTAAAGACATTATGAACTTTTTGCTGTACTAGTAACTTTGTTAGTTTGGGATAAAGAGGCGGCAACCTGAAAACTAACTTGCAAGTATTAATACTTATCAGCGTCCCTTTCAATGCAAGCCAATGTAACGCTTTATCTGACAGCTTTACAAACCAAGTAATTTGTCTATTCTTACACTGCCACCAGATGCATAGAAAAGCACACATCATTTCCCAACTTAACATACGGGGGAATTTTTCTGAAGCCACTCTAATTGCTAAGTGTACCAATAATCCATCTAGTTTGCCCAGTAGATAGAAAAAGTCATGCATTTTATTTACCCCTTTGTTGTCAGGAGGAACAGCACTGATGGAACAGCTCCTTGTGTTTAGGTTATTGATGTATTTCTACATTCTTAAGCTACTTTTAAAACAATTCTGTTGTAAGTAAACTGCTACAGCATCGCAAAGAGGGTAAATGAATAGATAATGAAGCACAAGCTTCATTTTAAACACTGACTCTCTAATGCATCTAGATACGTTTTCTTTATAACTTTGAATTGGTATTGATCAGAAAAGTGACTTTTCTCATAAGATATTAAAAACACATTGACCAGCTTTATAACAGTTCACATGTGCCAAAACGGTATTCCAATAGCTTTGTTTTGGGGAAACTTTTCATCTGGTTGGTATTTTGGTGGGGGAGGGACAGGTTGCGTTCTTTAAAATAGAGCGAAAGACGCTGGCCTGCTTTGTCAAGAGCCCGTGGCTCAAAAATGTGAAAATACACTGGATTGAGGTGAAAATATATTTGGTTCCTGATATGGGACTGCCACCAGTAAACCATCTCTTTGTACCTGAAGGTGTAGCACTTTGTCTGGTATTGTTTGCGTATGGTTATGGTGATAGTATTATGTTAGGTTGTCCACTTTTAATTAGTGTAGGCTCCTCATAATCTACTGCAACCAGCCGTCCTTCAAGAATGTTAGATATACAAGATTGTGACAGTTACTATCTAGTGGTTATTATGGTACAATCAAGGCAAAATGTGACAAATAAGATGGTAACTATGATGTATGTGACAGGGACCTCATCAGCTAAATGAAAAACGTTGCCATATATACACAGAGCTGTATACGTGATGCATCTGCAGGACCCTTGTCTCGCGATCACACACAACTTGGTAGGACTGCAGCCAGAACAGGTTCAGGATTTTAACATTAATGATAACTCTGTATATGCGAAATGAAAAAGCAAATTGCACAGATTCTCCATGCTGCATACATGCTCACTGTGTACGAGATCCAAGTATGTACACTTACACCTGTATCAAATGAGCATAATTGAAGTAAATACATATATAATTTTTTTTTATCCACCCCGAAAAGTAAGCTATTGATAATCGGAATTCTGGTTTGTCTGTGATATTTTTTCCATTCTTCTATGTCATAGAACACAAAGTCGAAATGTCCACAAATATATTTGCCTGTCGCCGAATTCGGCCAACGATGCAATGGGAGGTATACTACAAAACAGGTTGTTTGGGACATTGCATGTTGATCAATTTAATTTTGAGGTCAAAATATTTCCATGGTATTTTTTTTCCTAAGAAGTGTCTCACATTTGTGAGCGTATAAGATTATGTCCTGTGTGCATGATGATTTCCTTCTTACGTCCTTGATGGTTAAGTTAGGTGAATAAGACAGGCAGCTTGGTCATACGATGAAATTTAACGGGAAAACACCCTGATAACACAAATCTTGATTAACCAACATATCTGATGAGATCAATTGTGTACTTACTAAGATACAAGAGCCATATGAACTGTACGGTAAGAGATACACAACTGATAAAAAGTGCAGATAATCCCACATATTTGATCAGACCAATTGTGTGCATATTGAGATACTAAAACCATATGAACTGGAAGGTAAGAGTGACACAGCTGATGAAAGGGCAGAATTGAGCAAGATGTTACCTATTATGTGGAATTAGCTAGGAGTACACTGTCGTATAAGGACGGAAATCAGGTTGTCTAAATCTTCAATAGAAGATGTTGGCTGTGAAGATATCAGGAATTACAAGCTCTTGTTCGAGAGAAACAAATCATGTTTTCCTGGTTCCCGGTTTAAGACAGTTCACCTTCAAAATTGTTTTAGGCTCATTTTGATTCTTTCAATCATGATTGATCATACTGCATCCATGTTGCACAATAAGGGATATCTTGAAGGCAGCGTACATGCGACCTTGACACTTCACTGTTTTTTTGTTGTTGTTTTTTTTAGGGTTTTTTTTTTCGTGTTTTTTTTTCGTTTTTGTTTTTTTTGTTTTTCTTATTGTTTTTTGTTTTTGTTTTTTTGTTTTGTTTTCTTTTGTTTTTGTTTTTGCATTTTTGTTGTTGTAAATCTGGATAAATGCAAAGTCAAAGCTCGTGGTATTCAAGCCTATGGTTTTACAGAATGTGAAATATCTTTACATCTAGATTGATATGTTAGTGTAAATTACATTATCATTTTGAATAATATAATCAGCATATACCTGCACTTTTCATTTTAGTTTAAAATGTGATGAATCCCGAAATTAGTTTGAGTCACTCCTTGCGACCTTAAAAACTGCAAAAAATAAATTATATCTGTGTATAGAATGACTTGAAACACATCATGGAGCAAACAATTGATATTGTTAAACAGATGTTGTTTTAAGCATCATTGTTATATGCATGTTTATGTTCTCTATGGACATTTTCCTTCTGCCATACTGGGAATCTAATAACACACCAAAGTGGTATTCCATGCTGATGTGACTGTATTACAAAGAAGTTTTATTTTTCAGTTGTAAATAATAAGATTAGCATGGCTGTTAAAAAAGTATAACGTAAAGTGTGTGAGGGCCAACTG
Organism: Hermodice carunculata; assembly: GCA_964020975.1. Taxonomy (NCBI): domain Eukaryota; kingdom Metazoa; phylum Annelida; class Polychaeta; order Eunicida; family Amphinomidae; genus Hermodice; species Hermodice carunculata. The sequence goes on along the minus strand of OZ026626.1, from coordinate 58,737,271 downwards.
AACAGGTTTAACTGTTTGATAAGACCACATCAGCAAAGAGTGAAGCCCTATACATGCTTAATTGGAAACTGCAAGACTACACCAGCAAATAAAAAGCTAACTGTGTAATGTAATACCTTACTGTTTAACCTACTACTTTTACATATGCTGACAAAATGGCAGTTTTATATCAAAACAATTCTTCTTTAATGTGATGTTCTTCAATCGGTATGCATATCTGAATCTATCGAATTTGCACGAAAATTACATTGTATGCATTTTTTTGTAAAATGCCTATCCATGAAATATAGTGCATTTAACTTTTTTGAACTCTGGTAAAACGAACATACTCATGTTTAAAAAATCCGAAAATATTATATTTTAAATCATGTTTGTGACATATGTGGATACTAACTAGTATTTTAGCTGATAAGCCTGTACAAAGCCGATTTTTGATCAATATGTTGTCTTGTTTTCCTACATCAAATTCAGACAGATTTGTTGTTGAAATAAATTGAGACTTCCATTTGCCTCTCGGCAAACAGGTTTGTAAAAATTCTGTTTTTTCATACCTGGTGATCAGTTTATTAGTAATTACGCTTGTTATTAGGAGCATCTGTTTTCTATATGCACGAAAAAAGACAAAAAGAGGAAAAAAACAATATATCAGTGAATTAGCACGCAGATTTTTTCTTGCTGTTTGAAAAACGAACCCCTTTGAACAAGTTTCCTTGCACAATATGTGTGGGTATTTTCGTTTAACATCCATTGCTCCCCATTTGGTGCCAATATGATAAGCTAATTAAAAAGGGGGCAAGTGTCCAAATATGCCAACTGAGGACTTATTCTCCAGACTCAAAACCTTCATGATCATCATGTTTCATTCCTTGGCCTGCACATCACCACAACTGTGTCGTTACAGAAGGATGACTCATGTTTGTTATGACTGTATAGTTAAGAGTTACTCCCAGGAAGACATATTGCCATATGTTATGCATTGCAGTAGCATTTCATTCCGTTTTTCTCATATGGTAGCGCACCTTCCTGCCAGTGCTTCTTAATAATTGCGAAAAGTTGCCAAGGTACGGTTATTTTGGAGAAATATATATCTGGCGAAAATACCATTGTCTGCCATAATATCCAGCCGAGTTCGTATTTTAGTTCACATGACTTTTCAATCAACTGACCATTGAACGTGGTGAGGGTACGCCAAGTATATATATATATATATATATATATATATATATATATATGGGTAGATAGATAGATAGAGAGAGAGAGAGAGATAGACAGACAGACAGACAGACAGACAGATAGATAGATAGATAGATAGATAGATAGATAGATAGATAGATAGATAGATAGATAGATAGATAGATAGATAGATAGATAGATAGATAGATAGATGAGCTGACTAATTAGTTACCTAAGGTTATTGTTGGCCATACCCACATTAAACGTTCCCTTGATTGTTTGATTTTTCATGATAATGTCTATGCATGTTTTGCAAAATCGTTAAAAAGTCTGCTCCAGTCAGTTTGTGCTAAAATTTGGAGCATATCAAGCTCTGTGGAAAACCAGAAGAGTTCACCAAGTGATGGCATTTTTTTCCGGATTTTTAAGTACCTTCTTTTTAAATTGAGGTACTTGTCAGTGAATATAAACATTACTTTTTATGACTATAAAGGTCATTGGGGATTGCAATAGTAATTCACATTTAGACACATTCTCCAAAACTGTTCGCCAAATCCGTTGTAAACTTAGTAGGGATGCCCTTTCACTGCATCTCTACCAAGTTTATCCAAATAATTACATATCAGCTCATTTTTTATCCTAAAAGATTTCGCATTTTTGGGGGGGCAACATCCTTGATGTCGTCTCTCAAATAGCTTAGTCAATTGCTTTAAAATTGTATAGGGGTATATTTGGGGACCATAGACGATTATTTCTAGCACAGATAGCGTTGCATTTAATTCTATTTTCTATGATTATTTTATGTGTTTGCACCATTTCCGATTGCATCTTCGAAAGTATCACTCATGATGTGCTGAAACTTTGTGGAAAAGTACTTTGCGAAAAGTTTAAGAAAGGTGTGGACTACTTGGAACTAAAAATCTGTAAATTCGGGGAAGTCACGGAGATAACATTTTTACAGTTAAATTTATACAATGTGTTAACAAAAATATTGTTTTTGCTCTGCTGACTTGTCAGTCAGATACAGGAACTACTTATTCTGAAATATTCTGGTAAAATCAATGTCGTTACTATTACCAGTTTTGCACCTATTTGGACATACTATGCTGGATTAAGTGTATATGAATATGAAACGTATATGTATATATATATATATGTATGTATATATATATATTGTACATACATATATATAATTCTAATCATAAAAATATTCTCTGCAATTCTTGTTCATTTCAAAGGGTAAGCATAAACATTTCAGAAAATGAAAAATAATGCTGATATGATAGGACATATTTTTTACAATAAACAAACAGAAAGGGCATGGTAGAACGTTATTACTGAAACCGTGCAGGTTCTCTGTTGAGATCAATCAGATTCTTAGAGGGGCGCAGCAGCTGACTATGATATTGCTATCTAGGACAGTTATATGACGAACACTTCTATATATTTCCATATTTCTTCACCATTTACATTTATGTCTATGTATGCTTTACCTTTGCTTCATGTACTGGCAGACCAGTTTACTGTACTATTCGTGCACCTTTCGTCATATGGCCCTAGAGGGAGTGAATTTTATATATAAATATTTGAACTTTTGAATCTGTGTATGGTACCATGTGCTTGGAACCATAGCTCTCCCAACTGTTCACTCACCGAAAGGCAAAACCAACATATGTAATCATAAATTTTTGGCGCAACATTTCAAACAATTTGTTGTCAGAAGCCAATCACACAAGTCTATAAACAAAAAAAATATTTTTCTCGTGGAAAAGGTTTTAGTAATGCGTGAATTTATCATGGCATATATTCGGTAGTGTTTTATTATGGTGGCTTAAATACCCCCCCCCCCCCAAAAAAAAGGCGAGTATAAGTTCTTAAAAAACAGGTGAAGATATGGGCTCTTGTGAAATAATTTTGCGCATTTGTAGAATTTATCGTATGAAAAATGAATCACCTGCATCAACCGGTTTAGTATGCCATTGCTCATGGCATAAAATACCAATACAGGCTTTTGAAAGTGTAGGTCACCTCCATCACTCAAGGCAGTGAAAGCTAATTCCATAGTGGGACATTTTGTTACGAAACTTCAGTGGGTGAGGAAGAAGCAATCAAAATATCCATGCCTGGTCTTTATACACGTACTTTTGAAGTAAAAAAGCCTACAGATTTAATAGTTCTTCAACCAAGACCACAAGAGATATTACTGTACACAAGCACACAAGAATATATGCGACATCAACCTCACAGGCCGAAATACCATTTAAAATTTGGAAAGATCTATTTGCTGTATTAAAGTCCAAGGCCAAAAAAGCAATAAAAAATGCAATTTGCGACGATACAAAATACAGAATAAATGCGCACAATGTCGGAGACAGTAGTAAAAGTCAGTCGTTTTATTTGAAAAATCACAGTACATGTTTTGACAATTCTCCCTATCACAGACTTCTGTTTACATGATAAGTCTAATGGCGTGTAGGATGAACTGCAAGTCAAACTGTATCATCACGTGGAAGGAACTTATATGGTAAATGAGGCCGTAGTATTCTTCCGTACTATCTTTATCATGCCCGATAAGTCTGCAGATGTCAAAATTGAAATTGATTTTCTAAACGTCTTCAAATGCAATGTACCAAATGATAGAACATTGGTATGTTATGGATTATTAGAACAGGGATGCTGTGCTGTTTTGTGTTTATTTTCATGAGTAGTTGAATTTATAAGAGATGGAAAAAATGTCAGTTGTGGTGCTAAGAACATTTTTTATTTCATTTATTTTCTGAGCAGATGAGCATGAGCAAAAGGACTATCTATGTGCAGTGACACTTTAGTTTATGTATCAGGAAATGCCCTACCGTGTAAATGTCCGAGCCATATGCACCATTACCTCATCCTACATGCTCGGTCATCCATTCTGGGATTGTCCCGACGGCGCCGAGTTAAGGGTGTTGAACTTTGAATTTCCCTAGGATATGGTGTCAGAGGTCCAGGGTTCGAATTCAAAGGTAGGCTGATAAAAATTATGATGTTGTTCTTGTATCAGAATTTGCACATTCATCTCTCGTAAAACAAAGTAAACTTACAAACCATGAACAATGTTCAGTATCAAAGTTCTGAGCAATTTTGAGGCTGAGCACAGATAAACCTTGACGGGGGCCCATCGGTGTGGAAGTGATACTCTTTATTCTTCGAGTTATTTAATTTATTTCCTTATCATTTGAACCGTCTTGTCTAGTCAGGTAAATAGCTGTGTTTGTGCCGTCCCTACAATGTTACTGTTGCTTTATATTAGGTGTGGACTCAGTCCACAGAATGCTTACTTCCCAAACTACAATAATACTCCTTCCCAGGATTATTAGCCGGTACATGAAGATACGCACCTTTGGTTTTGCTGGTGCGTGCTCCCGTGTATATTCCTGAACACTACTGTTGACAATGAAAGTAAACAAGACGAACCATCCAACTTGTGTCTGGAAATAATTTCGGAAGTGTCTGACTTATGCTAATGAAGCTTTGCTAGATATTAACCAATATATGACAAAAACGTATTTCACATCGGATTATTAAACTGTATATGGTTAATAACCAGCATGTGGCAGAAGTACAGAGTATAAAAATGATGCCACGGATCTGTGGTCAACAACAAATTGCCTTAGTTTAGTAGCTAGGCATACCTCTATGGTGAATGAACTTAGATAGATTATATATTTTGATTTCCCTCTGATGATGTGGCCTCATTCGTCCAATGTATAATGTTTTGTAAATGTGTGGTAATTTTACGTCAAATTAATTTAAGCCATACCTCTCTCTAATAAATAGAATTTATTGAATAAGTACATACTTAAGATAGGCTGCCTTCCAATGGTAGGAGTCCGTATTTGCTCACCAAATTATTTTTGCTGTTTATAACATAATGGACAGATTTAACGAAACGCTTATGTAACTGGGCTTCAACAAAAGAAAATCATGACAAATATGTGGCAATAATTGATTACCTGTTCTGTGCGGCATTTTTCCATATAAATGTTATGGCTTTACATGCCTTATAAAAGTTTAAAACTTCCTTCTTGGAAAAATCCCAAAGTGGACACCCATAGAGCAGTATACAATGTGCTCTAAATAATTTGTATGTGTCGTCTTGCAAAACCATACCAAATTGGGTCATTAAGAAGTTCACTTCTGTAATGGAGCGTTGTATACTGGCAATACCATTGTTTTGAGCGTGCTGGCCTGTTGTAGAGCCTACATGCTGAAACTGATTTACTTTGTAGATATGAGTATCATTTAAGTGTATATCAGTATGATTATTATCGTTACTTCATAATTATCATATGTTTGGTCAAGCTTGGACCTAAATACCACATTATGTTCCTTTTAACATACAGAGCAAACAATTAGAAGTTATGCAGTGAAGTTCCTGACGGAGTAAGAAGATATGTTTTATGATTAATATTTGGTGGTTAACATCACCTTCGTGTGTGTAATCTGCAGTGATTTTGTTATAGAACAACGTACACTGCAAACAGTCCAAGGTAGTAAAATTTTTAAGCCGGCTGTTTTTGGACCCATGATATGAGACATTTGGTTTAAAATTGCTGCTGAATATGTCATAAGTTACAACTGATGCACGAAAATTACACAATACCTCGTTCAAGATGTCAGTCAATTCTAGAGAATAATTACCCTGCCTTTTGAGCCACACGACATATGTGCATTCCTTTAGTAATCGCATACACTTCAAGTTCAATGGTAATAGCACATGTTCATATTGATTCAAACAAGGCAGGCAAGACGTTACTCGTAATATCTCTTTTTTCACTTACATTTTTCACATAAATGCACATCCTTCATGTGGTCTACCGAAAATAACTCATCTCCAAACATAACTGAAATACTACGGACTCTGGGTTGTGGCTAATTCCTTCTTCAAGAAAACCCCCATTGTTTTGCGTATATCGAGCAACAGCCTCGCCGTTTCTAGGAGAAATATACTTTCTTATCTTTTTTAACCTTGCAGGCCACAGCGTTTCACAAAACATATTTATTTTAAGCCATGGGCACAGTTGGTTTGAATGATTTGGATTTGGCTTGCAGATTTGAAATGTATTGAGGTATGACTCGGGGTTTTGCTCGACCAGTCCAGATAAGTTTCTCAAGGTCCACCCAACAAATGTTGTCTAAAAAACGCCAAAGGAGTGGTTGTTGTCTCTTGGGTTCCCTTGTATAGCCTTAGACAAAGAGTTGAGGCTTGGACCTTGTCATGCCCCTACCGTGGTCACGCCCACAGGCCATGGGGCATCTATGCCCGGGTCTGTCAGAATTATTTGGCAGGTTAATTACCATATTTGATGGTAAACATTGATGTTGACGTTATTTAGTATTTCACTGCGAACCTGCATTATTGACAGTCAGGGAAGTTGGGTGTCAGCAGTTCTATTTCTTTTAAAAATGTAACTTCACTTTCAGTCACTGGATCTGTTGTCATCTTCATTAATGTCATTTACATGTATTTGTCGGACACACACAGGGCCTCATACTGATATGTTTGTCGTCACAACATTGGCATAAGAATGCGCTTTGTGAGCTTAAGGATTTTTTCTGTTAACTTTGTCTAACATTTCTTACATTATATTCAAACATTGCTCATAATGATTTAGTGTATGCAGCAGAGAAATATTATTTAAGTCTTCTGGATGTATCCACTGAATTATGCCAAAGCTCATACCATATATGCGAAATTTGGTGCCTTTTTATTTGCCTTGCCAAGTTAAACCACAGCACCTATATCATCTATGGACCACGCCTACAAGCCGTTGTGACGGATTTTTGCAGTTTTTTTATTTCATCCACCACATTGATATTTTGTTTGTTCAATAAATCATGTTACGCCATCACTATTTTCATTTCTAATACAAAAGTGCCCTAATACAGCATTTACGACATTATCTCTGATGCCACTTTCCAAACTTACAAGCATGTATACAGAGTATGGCCACATGAATGTAACGCTATCAATGTTTATTATCTCAATCTTTTCTCATTTATTTGTGCCCCTTGGCCATTGACATGGGTATCTTTGCATTCCACACTTCCATCATTAGGCAAGTCGGTATTAGATTCAACAAGCATATCTGAGTAAGTCAGAAAAATTACCTCCTCACATGTGGAACACAAGAGGGCTGTGTGAACAGCCCATGCTCAGCTGACTTAGTGATTCATCACACTTGTGGCTCTGTGAACTTGGGATACGATCAACATCACCCATCTACTGAGTAAGTCTGACATTTAGGGAAAAACACCAACATAAAGGTGCCAGTTCAAGTACTTCCTAAGATATAGCACTGAAAAGTAAAATTCATGTACTTGCATGTTGCACTGTGATCCCAGAAATGAGGTCAAAGTCACTCATGTACTGTCTTAGGGTGACCTTCATAGAGAAACAGTAACATGTGCAACATCTAGGTCCTCACTCGAAACAGATCTGTAGTTATTTAGTGAATGGTAAATTTCATGTCAGTTGTCCTGTGACCTTGGGAATGAGGCCAAGGTCCATAGATCCCTGAAGCAAGACCTCTTGCACAAAAATAGGTAGACACTTATAAAAGGTATATCCCTACCAAGTTTGACATAAATCTGGCCAAAATTGTTTAAGTTATAACCTTTGCAAGAAAAGCACATGGTAAACATTCCTATTAAAACTTTTTAAAAGATTCTCAAAAGAAAAAAAAACTTACTGGAGCGTGACCATTCAAACGAACTTGGTAGAAACTCACCCAAGGTACATTGCCACCAAGTTTGAGACCAATCTTGCTGACAGTTTCTTAAGAGAATTCCAAAATGTGAATTGGCATTAAAATGCCCATTAACTTGCATATTAATCAATAGAAAAGGTGCATTTCCGTTAAGTAACCAAATTAAAAAAAAAAAAAAAAAAAAAAAAATAGGAATTCACAGCAGTGCCACCTAGTGCCTATCTTTTTTGTCCCTTTTACAAGAAACACGTCGATTAAGTTTCAGCTTAATCTGAGTGACAGTTCTGGAGAAGAAGTCGATAATAACCAAACACACAAAAAATCATAAAAAAAGAAAAAAGTGCAGCGCCGTCTGTGAATTGAATTCAGAATAAAAAGTCCTCACGAGTGTTACTGTATAATGTCAAAGCGATTTGTTGAGTAGTTTTGGAGTAGAAGATTTTTTAAGATTTTCCCCCAAGAAGAACAAAAAAATAATATATGGAAATCTCATTGGAGCGTGACCATTTGAACAAATCTGGGAAAGACGCACGCGAGGTACATCCCTACCAAGTTTGAAGCAAATCAGGCTGAGGTATTTGGAGAAGTTGAAAATGCGTATAGCGGACGGACGGAGTGACAAAGAACACATGGACCATCCTATAAGCTCAGCTGACTGACAAGTCAGCTGACCTAACAACCATAATTTTCCTTTGCGAGCTACATTTCGTCCCGATTTCCTTTTAGGACAAATACCATCCACTTGTCCAGTGACACGTAGACCTTGTGGGTGTTTTTCACGGTTTGTGTCTTAGGTCATGCACAAAGTCTGAGTTGCTTACATGCCCCCCCCCCCAAGTGAATGGTCTGGCAGGTATCACAATGCAGGGCTTCAAAGGAAAAAATGTTCAAAATATCCCCAAATTATCAAATAATATAGTGCATATTATTCCCTATCATTGTTTTTAGTCATTCATCATGTTAATAGTAAGTCCAAATCCAACTGCTATGAAGAAATACTGCCCTAACTCCCAATATTGATTATCATTTTTGCTTCAAATAAGAAATCCCAGCGTATGGAATCAATTTGCATGTGCAATATGATAACGAGCATACTTAAATGTTCACTTAGGTTTTTAAATGTTTGTGTATCTGTGTGTGTGTTGGTCACCTTAATACTGTTGTTTGATCAAGTGAATCATGACTAACGTCAAACTTGTGGACATCTCTAACAGCAAATTTGAAGATTTGCTCATAGTTTTGTCCTTATGTCGGTTTGTACATCACTCTGACATAGTCGTTGTGGACAGATCAAGGGATTTATGCAGTTGTGGTCATCTGTGACCAATGGAAACATCAAAAGATTTTTTGTTTTTTATACCTTTACATTTAGTGGTAAGAGTTGTACCTAATGTGAACAAAATAATTGTAACATATCCACAGAGAGTTTGGATAAGTATTCATGAATTGAGAGATAATTTTACATAGGTGTTATGATTTACAATTGTAATATCTTCAAGCATCACACTCACAGGCATGCAAATGAAAAAAATATATATATTTGATGATACGGAAGTCATATCACAATTAATGGTATAGGCCTACAGCCTATATAAACAGCATAATGTAAGTGATTTCAATATAAGATTTTGTACCCACGTTGCATACGTCTTGTTGGTGGGTACTGTGCCTGCAAACAGGGTAACAGCAACGTATTCACTGTAGTCTTTGGTAAGTATTTGCGATGTTGCTTTCTCATTACTTCTAGCAACCCACTCACAAGAAGGCATCTTAAACTGTTAATCACTAATAGAAACAAAAGAACGTATGAGATTTTTTACTGTTGCTAATTGTGTTGAGTGACATTGAAAGGTCAAATTGACATATTTATTTACATCTTTATGTTAGTGGATTGTGTCATTTTTCATTTAAAATGATGATTGTAAACAACTATGACGAACGTAAAAAATAGTGTTCCTGATATCATTCCGAAGGGCACAGGCCTTATATATTCTAAGCATCAAAGCTCAGCTGAACACGCAACTGTCACAGTTTTCTTGCACAGTTTCTGCTGTGATGGAAACCAAATGTTATAAACTGCATTCAGTTTGCAAAGTATAAATATGGTTTGCCAAATAAAATAGAAAATCCGAATAGCAATTTTAAAAGAAATAGCAGTGTGCTGACACTGTACATCTACTACAACGCAGCATTCAGGCTTATTCTGAAAGGAGGGGAGGGGGGAGCTGGAAAGGACTAAATAATTACAATAAAAACATTGACAAACCTCTGTGTTGTTTTTCATTTGAAACAGTCTAGACCAACATTAAAATCAGCTGCAGGTTTGTTCAAGAAAAATATAAAAGTATTTGTCTTAATTTTCTTGTTCTATGAGCACTTCATGAACTCCTAGATAACACATGCTATCCCAAGGTAAAGACCCCTGCTAAAATATACAATTGAACCTGCCTGCAAAGCATGGATTTCGTGAGCAAGTAGCTAATATTTTAAATTCATATCATGCTCCTTGACCTTATGACTTGTTGCAAAGTACCCTATATTTAGAGACAAGCTACCCCTCACACTTGATCATTTCTGTGTGCAATAGTAGTCATTACAAGGCTTATGTAACGATAAATTCAATTCATTGAAGTAGCCAGGTGTTTTGATAGTTAGGCAGAGACCACTCATGCGTACTAATAAACTAGCTCTTAGTTTTGATATCATGGGTAATACCAAAGTCCTACCTTGATTATTTCTAATGATATCAAGTGAACAGTAAGGTGCATAATGTGGGTGGTTTCTGACATTGGAACTCTAATCAATGTGTAGATTCAAATTAGCTCCTTTGCTGTACCATCATCATCTGCAATACCAAACATTTCATATAGTTTTCAAACTATCACGGTAACATAAAACTTTCTAAAGTAATCCTGTATTCTTTAAAAAATAGACAAGTTCAGAAAATATAATAGTAGCCTAACCTTTCACTACAGTATATAATAATAACATTTTTAGTGTCCAGCTGAAAAAAATGTTGACCTTGATAGTTAACTGCAGCTGGCTAATGGGAATAAAATGAAGAATAGTTCCCCAAGATGTGTTTCTGCATAATTTCAAAGCATACGGCAATGCACTTTTAGAAAATAACCTCTCCCATCAATGAAAATTGATAATAAACATGAAGAATTCACAGAAGAGATTCCATTGAAACGCCACAAAGCTTCAGTTTACGGATTTTACATTTCAGGAAGAAAAGCTGACAAATCTGATTATTCTTAATATGTAAAAGCATATTTTAATATTGCATCTCACAGATGCAAGAAAGTTGCCAACAAATGAAAGAGAAAAATTACAAAATAGAAAATCTCCCTCTTGACTAACTTTTGGAGGTTAAATTTTCCCGTATTAAGCTGAAATTTATTTTTTTTGTGCATTTACATATACAGTATAACACTTGCACATCAAACGTCTGAAACTTAGGTGCATTTAAATTTTAAAACGTGGTAACACCAATTCAAGTCTCTGAGGAGCTACTTGTGGCAAATGGCGGAGGTGAATATAAATATTTAGTCACATTTCGTCAAATACTTGAACAGTTGAAAATAAGTTCTGTGCCGTACTTTTCTGGAGGCGTTGAGCTAGCTGGCTTTTACAAGGGATTCATATATTAGTCAGGGAAATATGTGACAAAAAAAGGCCAAGATGTTCAGTTCTGGCAGAGAGCATGAAAGTTTGCATACAGGGGTTTTAAGATATGCCAATTTCAAATCCAGGTGGAGGCAAGCGATACAAGGACTCCTTCACCCTCAAATTCAAGATGGCCGCCAAGATGGCACCCGAAAAACTAATTTTTCAATATCTTTGCTTGAGTTTGGCCTACCATATAAGATAAATCATCAAAATCTATGTTTTTCAGGGTAACGATTTCATATTTGTGCATTTCGAACACAGAAACAAAATCTGATGCTGTAATACAAGAAGGCCACCAAGATGGCCACCAAGATGTCGGCTGAAAACTGATTTTTCGATATCTTTGCTTCTGTTTGGCTTACCGTGTAAAATAAATCAAAACATATGTTTTTAGGGTACAGATTTCATATTTGTGCATTTTGAACACACAGGAACACAATTTGACAAATTTGATGCTGTAATTCAAAATGGCCGCCAAGATGGCAGCCGCAAACTGTTTCTCAATATCTTTGCTTGTGTTTGGCTTATGGCATAAAGTAAATTATCAAAACCTAAGCTTTTGAGGGAAACGATTTCATATTTGTGCATTTCGAACTCACAGGAACAAAATCTGATACTGATAGTCAAGATGGCCACCAATATGGCAGCCACAAACTGATTTCTCAATATTTTTGCTTGTGGTTGGCTTATCAAATGAACATCATTTTGCTATGTGCAGTTTTGAAAAGAAATTGATGACAACAAGGTCCCGACTTTGCATTGAGACAAACCAGTATATATTTTGTACATACATTGAGAATGACGAAGCATAGAGTAGAATAATTAGGAGGAGGATTGCTGACATAGATTCCATAATGGCCACTCATGTTTGAAATAATAGATACAGTTTTGTTTTTTTCATACATGGATATTATGAAATTGTCCCATGTCAAATACTGTTGCGAGATATCTAACCTTGAAATTGTTCTGTGACAGTTATGATCATGCAGAAACATAATCCTGCATTCAGGCACAAAAAAAGAACACTTCAATAGTTAGTAATGAGATACAGTCAAAACAAAAGAAAAATGGGTCAAAATTGTTCTGGTCTTGGATCTCATTAGGTGTACTAGTATAGTGCTTCATGTAGCAGTTTGATATGGTAACTGTTCATGAATTTGGTCATGCGGAAGACATGAGAACTTGTGTGTAGTTTTCTGTGTAACAAACTTTCCCATCAGGAACTCATTGTAGGTCCTCTCAGATGTCTCATGAGGCCACGGAGCATGGACAGTCAGCCACCTAAAGTAGTGGTAGTGGTTCATTGCAAACATCCAAGGAACAATGCGTCTGAGGCTTTCTATATATAGCAGAAAGTGTCTTTCTCTCTGGGACCTCAGAAACTGCAAAAACAGTAGCTCAAACTCAAGGGTCTTGTTCCAGTATAAGAACTGGGGATGCTTCTCTGTCATGTCATTGCACCAATCCAGAAAACGTCATGGGGCTCATCAAGGAATCTGAATGCTCGCATGTATATGCCTGGTATGCATTTTTTTTCAACTTGAATAGAGCAGCTGCTGTGACTTGGTGTGCCCATTGTGCTTGGCTGGTATGAGACTCCTTCAAAAGACCATAAGCGCTACCTGAAGTTGTTGCGTCAGCATTCACTATTGCAGCAGTCCAGCCACTACCATCAATCCACCCAAGACCTTAAGCATGCCATTTCTATGTGAAGCCCACCCATCAATACTACAAACTTTCCATCCCCATAAGTATCAGGCCATGTCCACTGGATATTTTTAGCAGTAGCATACAAGGGCTGGTCAACAGTCAGCACTGGCACCTGGCTTGTGTTCACACAGTCTGTTGCCATATCATATTCATACCATGTAGCACCATAGCTGCAAAGTGTGCACTATCCCTAAAAAGGGGAAGAAGGCCTGTGATGGTAGGAGGCTTGTGGCACTGCAGGAGCTACAAAACTATAGCTATCTGGTACTGCCTTGATGTTTTTCAACTTGGAAATATTCTCTGGCACTTGATGCCCCACAAGTTTTCGAGCAATGCCATGGTGGCCATGTTCAGGATGCTGTGTCAATGAAATTGCTGCACCATGAAATGCACCATGGGCAAATGTTGAGAATGGATCATGGTCAATATTGTCCAATTGTCCTGTGGTGAACAGATTCTTTCTCGGTGTTGTTGGGCACACCACTTGATCACATTCATAGTGATGTAGTACTTGATTGGCTTACTGTGTAGATATTTGCAACACTCTGCTGTAGGATACAGAGAGGCCTCTTTCAAAGAGTGTATCAAGTAAATAATGTTTTCTGGTCTTGTTGTGCACTTTAAGCCCAAGATAAAGAGGCAGAGAGGTTTCTCCCTCTGGATTATGATGCATTGTGTGACTATCAGATCTGCTACACTTCACACAATTGAATACAAGCAACTGTGTTATTGAGGAAACAGCTCTGCTAATAGCTTTGTCGTCTTCTGCCAGATCTCTGATATTTGTTCCAAAAAGAATCATCTGAACCAATACCATAAGAGATGTTGGATTATCTTTGTACTGATCATCACTTAGTGATCCTTTGAAATCTAGTTCCATTTGAAGCAACTCATTGCGCACAATATTGGCTGCGTGCATCAGTGTAACTGCATCTCCATCAGACCTTTGTTTGATGGCATCCAGCAGAACATTCCCAAGGTCTTTATTGAAAGAGGGTATTACCTCATAATTAAACCTGTGAGCTTCAAGACCAGGAAACTTGGAAAAATGTATCTTTCAGGCATGTTGAATTGAATGCTTTTACTGAGTTTGGTTCAAGTTGCCCCAGGCGTTTTCTATACAGTGTTGCAAGTTCTGACAACTTGAACACATGGACATCACCTGTCTCAGCATCAGATTATGCAATGTCTTCTACGTATGAAACTAATTGCGCAAAGGCCATTGAGTCAGAATTAACAGCAGGTGAGGAGTGTTTTTTCACCACACTGTGATTAAATGACTGATGCTTGGTGTAAAGGGCTGTTAAACAGTCTTTGTGATAGACTGCATCCAATGCAGTCATATCTCCAGCAGCAAGCTTTGTTAATAATCTTGTGTCTGGCAAATCTGTTGCAATTTTGCTCACTTTTTCATCCATGTTGAAAGTGGATACTTTATGGCAAAATTCTCCTGCTGGTTTTTCGCAGAAAAACCAGGGTTTTAAACTATCATACTTTACAGGTGTGAAGTTTGTTCTCAACTTTGATTTCATAGGTGATACATTAGTATCAATACTGTCACTGTTCAATTTCCCCTTGTCTGCTTGCTTGCTCTGAGCAGTTCTCTCTTGTTACAAGAGGCATAGCAGTACAAACATCAACACATTCCACCTCCATACTATATATATATATATATATATATATATATATATATATATATATATATATATATATATATATATATATATGGAGAAATTATGTCAAATAAATAATTGCAAGGTAAACATTACAAAGGCAAAAAATTTGACACCATCATATGAGTTTGAGTTTTGGCATTTTATATGATTGGCGGCCATATTGGTTCCCTATACGGTATCTTCGGTCCACAGATTTTGTATTTATGGGTATGAAATGTAAAAATATCTGATCCTTGTGTCCAAAAACATAGGTTTTGGTGATTTATTTAGGGTTGCATGAAATATATGAGTAGAGACATGGACAAACTACTGTTCGGCAGCCATCTTGACGGCCATCTTGAATTTGGAGGGGAAGGAGTGCTTTTATGGCTAGCCTCCACCTTGATTTGAAATCAGCACATCTTAAAACCCCCATATGCAAATTCCATGCTCTCTGCCAGAAGTGAACATCTTTTTCACATATATCCCTGACTATATCTATTTCAGAAACAAACTTCGTTTTCATTGCGTACATGTGCTTATACAATCACAGACGCAATGTAAAGAATTTTCATTGATGATATTTTTTATTTTTACCCCTTTGTTACAGGTTAACACGTGAAAGTTGGCTTTTTTCCTGTTCATTCTTCAGTGCTTAATACTAAAATTATCACTAGATAGCGAAAGTGGGCACACGCGAAAGGAATGAAAATAGTCCACAAATTGATTATAAGTTAGCATTAACTGCTTCGCAAATGTAATATATAAACAAATCTTTTACACTTTGGGTATTTAATGATTTGCAAAAACGGTTCCTGCTATCTTTAGCGTAAATCTCTACTATATACTAAATTTAATATGGTGTGCAGAAAATATAGTTGCATTGTAAATAGACCATTGTAACTAGGCAGATAGACTGCATATGTTATTTCGAGTTTCCTATTGCTAAAACCAAAACTGTTTTTAAATTTAAGATTTTACACTAAAAGATTTGTAAGTACATGTGCCAAACGGAAATCTTGTCATCGAGAAAGCAGGGCTAAAAACTAAGTGGGTGCATAGACAGACTATTATTGAATACAATACTTTTCACCCCTTCTTCTGTTGTGTCACTGGTAGATCGATGTAGGCTATGTGCTTAAAATGAATATAAAGGCACCCATTTGCTGCTACTGTACTTGCGTTAACTGTCAACTACCGCATAAGTGAGAGGAATAAACATTTTGTTAAGCCTAGCATCATTTGCATTTCAATTTATTATGATATTATTAATACATTTTATGTTACTTTAACCTGATTTCGTTCACGTGCCAAGTGAACTCAATGTATTCATACCTTGGTCTTTTTTTGCCACATTATGCTTCAACTACCACGTTAATCTTTATCTTTCAACAGAATAGCAATTGAAGAACGGTAAATTTTGCATGTTGCAAATATATGTAAAATACATACGTCACAGCATGTACATCTGCATTGACGATATATGTGTATTGTGTAGAAAATCAATGACGAAGGTCATGACTGTAACCGTTTCACCATTTACTTTCTCGTATGTAACATTGTGTATCTGTTATGAATCTGGCATTTACTAATGATTTGTTTCAGATTTGGTATTATCTTTTGAAGAACTTCAAACATTCCCATTATATTTACGGACTGAACCAGCAGGACAAACTCAAACAGGAACAACAGATACGACATATCCAATTCGGCGAATGTTTTCTAGGATAACACCAATATCAACATTAAAGAGAATCAAAATAACAGTCAACGGTCTGGTGGTAGAGAAAATTAGAGTCCATTTTCATTACTTACTCCACTATCCTTTGTTGAAATGGTGGTATGTTAAGGCCAATTATACCCTTGCAAAGATGCTCCTTGATGAAAGTGGTAATGAAACTGTTCAGTACTGTTTATTACTACCAGGAATCAAACAGGAAATCGATGGTGTTAAAAGAATGTCAAAAGATGTCTTGTGCAAACTGTACTCCCGTTCAGAGGTTCTTGAAATGCAGAAACGTGCAAAGCGTCAAAGATTTAGTATTCCTTCAAATAGAGTTATTGCATTTTCATTGACAATATGTTTCTGGATTGTTGTAACTATAATAGGAATTGTAGGTAAGCAGATTTCTTGTGTATATGCATAAAGTGTGGTTGACGTAGTAGAGATGGAAGCAAAAGCTTAATTATTTCAAATGTGTGAATGTCTTAAAAAAACAAAAAAATAAAAACAAATATGTCATGGTCTCAAATATCAAATGGACGTTCGTAACTTGGAGATAAAATGATATCTGGATGAGATTAAAAAGAATATGTATTTATCTTTTCTTTTTGCTAAGCTGACCGGCCAAAAAAATCAGAGTAGCGATAGTTCGATCACATGTGGCGACCATATATTCAAGTCTAGCTAAACACTCTAACACCTCTAAAACATGTGTTAATTTATGCTTACCAGAATGGCCATAATAACGCAATTGTATGTTGTCTGCTGGACATAAAGTGGGCGCAGAAAAGAGATAAATCTGGTCAAAAGTCATGATACCTGTATTTATCTTCCATGTTGGTGGTAAAACATTTTCTGGCACACAAATGAAATATAGCATTGTATACAAAAGGCACCCTGCCCCCCCCCCCCACTTGCCAATGTAGCATGAAAATCTAAAGTAAATTCAGGTAAAAACGAAACTCCAGATTTACCATCATTTGGAAATTTCAACAATGGGATATGTTACACGTGTCTACATTGCACTGTCTTTGCACACTTGCCAGAGAATATGCAAAATTAAGGTTGATACCTGGGAAAAGCATGTTGATGTGATATCCATGAAAAGTACTTCGCCACAACAAAGGCTGCTATGACACAGTGGCATGCACAGCTCATAAAACCATGTATTTGAATGTGAACAAAAGCATTGTACTATGGCCAACTGTCTCTAAACACTGAAGATAAATAAAATAAGATCTGCACTAGTCAATTCATCCTAACATAAGATCAAATTTCTCTATAAAATTGGTGATACGCTAAAAAAAAATCAATACTTTCTCATGAAAAAAGCACTGTTCAGTGTTGTGCACATAAAATACTCCTTTTTTTCTTTAAATCATGTGTCAGTGATTCGATCCATTCGGGAAATGTTACTTTCTGTCATTTGAAAACTATAATGACTGTATAAGATTGTCTGGCATTTGAGGATGGCAATGCATTACTTTTGTTCCCTTTTCTGCACGAAATATTTAAGCCCAGCTTTAAAGCTAATATATTCTCCCTTTTAGTCATCAGGTCCAACAATTTTTTGATTGAATAATTACATCATGTCTACCATGTAATGTTACTTATAAATATTGCGTAAATAAAGCTGGCCTAAAAACTGTACAGGTGTGCTGAAGATTATGTATGCTCAATTCTCTTATTGCAGGAAATACCTTGGTGATCTTGTCTGTAATAAACTTTAAGTTTATGAGGACACCAACGAACTTTCTCTTGCTGAATTTAGCAATCACTGATTATATTGTGCTTTGTATTACATTTCCATATAAGGTAATTACTTTCACTTTCAATGTTTGAATACCTTTACCTTTGGCTTTAAAAGATACATGTGTGTCTGTATATCATATGTTATTAAAATATGTGCTAGAGCACTGGTCTTCTCACCTTAAAATTGATCCTGTTCCTTAATAAGAAGGGGCTCGTCTGTATGATTACAGAAGTGGATTCGAAGAACAGACGAATATTTGCTTGGCACTATTATGGTGCTTTTACATATATTTAGGAAGACAATATTAAATAGTCCTTATTAAAACGCTAGTGCTGGATACAGAGAACAGAGAAAAGCTGAGTGGAGGTACCCCAAACTTAAAATAACTTATATGACAGATCCATTACTTCACACAGTGCCCTACTGATGCAGTTTTGCAAAACAAAAAGCCGTGTGAGTTAGTCTCATTCATGTGTTGCATGCAATTTCTTGAAACAGAAAGCACAAAGGTGGACACATCATACAGACACCGACGTTATGCAGACACATTGAATAGTAGCATAGAGATCAAGATTATTTTGTGTGACAGATAAATGCAACTCATATACTTGATTTAGTGGCCTGGTTTTATTTCATCACATGTACATAGTCATCATATGTGCCTCTGTAAGGGTCCATGAGGAAAAATGCAGGAAAAATAAGTTATTGCTTTTGTTCAGTATTTCAGGTAGTGACCTAATTTTCTTATAGGTTCTGATACATCTATGTTTCACATAACTATGTCAAGTTGTAAGAAGCTGAAGATGCATCATGTGTATCAACATTAATTTGCCAATAGGCATATTTAATGCTCAAGAGTTATTGGATGTGGAGGAAATAAAAAAATATATCCAAAAATCAAGAAAAAGCAGCAGTTACTTTTCAGTAATTACTACTGTAGGATAGGAGCTGGAGGCGGGGGGTGTTCTTGTTCATTTCTCTTACCACGCAGTACCCTATATTTTATTGTTCTATATGCCAAGACGTTTCGAAAAAAGGCAGAAAAGAAAATACCAGTGTTTATGAAATTGTTTGTCATTCAACGGTTACAAGTCACCAACTTTAATGAAATTCAATAGCCAGGGAATAACCAACATATTCTAAGCACAGGTTGCCACCATAAAATATGGTAACTAATTTCAAATGGCCAAATTTCGCAAGATTGTAGCTGAATGTTGCTTTAAATTTGCAACTGGTTTTGATATCTTAGTAATCTAGTAATTATGTGATAGAAGAGCAATTATATGATAGGAGAGACCAAAATCACCGACAATTTTCTGATTCAGTGCTTTTAGATGGTTCCCAATATTGTGGTTACGTGGCCCACACATGTCCCGAGTCAACCTTATCCCCCAAAAATTCCATTTCAGGACGTTTGTCAAATGACTGCATAACCAGGAGTAAATTATCACAGGAACTAATATCTGGTTTTAGATACTTGTTTCTCACCCAAAGGAGTTAAGCGACTGTAATTGTGAGTCTGCACATTGATTGATGTTGTTGGTTCACAAGCATTATTTACCCAAAACCTAAATTTTCCCATGTGACAAACATGCTGGCTTGAAACGAGTGTGGGGTAACTACCAAGCTTTTATGTTCTTGTTTGTGTACCTGTTGACCCATGGTCCTGGCCAGGCCACTGTTATGCAACTACCAGTAGTTATATTTGGACATAGGCTAGTGTTTTAAAAAAGCTTCCTTAGCGTTGTCATGTTCAGACTGCTCTTTCCTCTGTCCAATGCTAGGGACAGGTTACTTGGCACTCCGTGATAGTAGTAGTATTATGTACTGTTTTCAGCGATTTTCAGCTTTATCTGGAGCAGATTTATTGTAGTCTTCTCCTTGTAGCGCTAAAAGTTGTTTCCTGGGCCTTGGATTATTGTAGTCACTTGTTTCAGTGAATTTTTTAGGCGCCATGTTAGTGTACATACTCTTTGCTGAGATTAAGAGTGTTTCTTGATTGTAGTGTGTTATTACCGATGTTGACAATAATTTCATGGTCACTCTGATTGCAGCTCACTATTTCCAGTGCTGTAGATAGTTTTTTTTATCACTTTTGATTGTATTCTATTGATTTTGGTGCCACTGAGAGATTTCCCTGCACAATGTCTCTTTGCAGTATTTCTATGTTGAATTATAAGAAGTTTTGGGGGGCACCGTCTGATTGTAGTCTACTATTTGCAGTCCTAAAGGTAGTTACCTGGAGGCTATTTGACAGTAGTAATAGCATTTTTCCTAGTAAGAAAACTTTTCTGGTGGCTTTCTGATTCTCGTTGCTTATTTATTACTGCTAGGAAGTGATTTCCTGATGATATCTAGTAGTAGTTGAGTGTGAGAGTTTTCAGTGCTCCTAAGAGGATCCCTGGATGCTTTCCTATATTTGTGTGTGGTGCTTAGTTAGTGGTAGTTAGTGTCCTGGGTGTGGTTTGATAGTGGTTGAAAGGTTAGAAACTGCAAATGGAGTCTGTAAAACTAGAACAGGCATCCCAATACATTACCTTTGATGTGACTAAGTGTAACATATGCCAAGAGGCTACTGATGTCACAACTGTTAGCACAAACAATGGCCACAAAAAGATGCGAAAATCCAGTCAGGTATAATATATATATATATATATATATATATATATATATATATATATATATATATATATATATATATATATATATATATATATATATATATACACGAGTCATGCTCTGAGAATGTTCCTCCAACTTTGTCAGCCGAACCACATGCATGGTGTCAGGTTGTACCGGTGTTGGAAGAAGGTCTCATAATGGACAAGGGCTATAAGTTTATCTCAATCCGAGATCACTTAAGTGATAAACAAACGATAAATATATGTCGACCTGTATGGGATTCGAACCCACTACCTTCAGCACACTCGCCTAGCTTAAAAACGTTAGATCCGGAATGTAACTTTAAAAATAGGGATGTAAAGATTCAATTGGTCAACCAACTGGCTAGTGAGTTTGATTTTGCATATACTGATGAAAAGTGGAAACCATTGATGGTGGCTAGTCCATCAGAGCATGGTGCAAGTGTGCTAGCTGAGAGCATTCACTCCATGGACCCTTTGCACACGTGTGATAGTGTGATTAGTAAACCTCCAGACCAGTTTGACTTTGGTCTGCATGATAGCTTTCGTGATGCTTATGATCTTAAAGATGCATGTGATAACATGGAGATCCCTGACACTATCATTAGGCTTTTGGACTTTCTATAGAATTTCAAACATGACAGCTACCCACAGGCTGCAAAAGCAATTATGACAGACAAGAATCCTTCAGATGAAATCTGATTCTGGAGTTGATGCGAGTGATGATGAAAATCTGGGCAGACTTGTTTCTGAGAAACGTTTCAAACAACGTTGCAGAAAGGTTCAGTGCCTTTCCTAAATCATGGTCTACATACATCATTGTGGCCTAAAAAAACCGCCCATGCAAATAATGAATGCAGATTCTGCTCATGGGCTGGGACGTGAAGGCAAAATTGTCACCATTTCCAACCATGAAGGACTAGCACTCAGCTACACAAAAATACATAAATGCCAACATGACCTTGCATCTTGCTCGTCACAGCATTATCAAAACCATGTCCCCCTCTGCTTTATAATTACAACCCTGGGGAGTTGTGTACCAAGATAATCCATCAACTTCAATCTGTAAACCCAACATATTTTATCTATACACAAGTCAGACATGGGCCACAGCTTTTTAATGATACACTTCCCTGTAAAGATTTTCACACATCAGCCCCTTGGCCAGACGTTCCTGTATCTTATAAAGTAGATGATCACACCTGCAAATCTGCAACAGCTGAAGCAGCACGTCTGAAAAGTATCGCCTGGTCCCTTGCCCATCTGGATATCATGGAAAACAAGATCGCCACCTATCCCATGTCACAAACAATTCCGGTGTCACTGAAAATATGTTGAATGCATAAAATCAGTGTGACTTTGGTCACATATGTGATAGCTTGGTTTGTCAGGGGTACCCATATGTACATGACTTGCGTAAAATATCACTTTTTATGTAGTTCAAAAAGTATGTCTAGTTTTTTTTAATATTTGGTCGGCATTTTAAAATGATGCATACAGGGTGGATATTAAAGTCATTGGAATCTCCTTCTTTTATGTTTGAAATGTATATAAAGATAAAATAATTACCTGTTTATGGCAGTTAGTTGATGAAGTACAGTCATCCAAAATGTCAAATTGATAAATTAGGGGTAGGGTTTATTTCAACTACAGTTACCGCAATTAAAATCAAACTAAGCACGCATTTGTCAATATGAAAAACAAATTAGTTACAATGCTTAATGAAAATATTGATCATGTGATTTTTGTTGCCTTTGTATGTGATATTGGGTTTGTGGTCATTCGTGAAGTTAAGGGTCATTTGTAATTTCGAAGCAATTTGTGGCTAAAATCGAACATAATTGTACCATTTTAGGCATGTGGTGAGCTTCATGTCAATCTTTTGTACTGGAAACATTTAAAATTTTATAAGCGAAACTTCACGTATTTAGCTAATTCAGCATTTGCCTCGTTCATATTTATTCATTATTATGTGGGTTGTCTTTGCTGAATATTTAGCTTAGACAAGGAGCCACTACTCAGAGAGACATGTGGGGGCAATGAGCTCCGAAACCGGTTGAGTAGTTACCCCCTGAAGACCCTTTAATTTATTTGGGCTGATACAGTCTCTGAAAACTTTTACAGAGGAACGTGTGTAATATGGACAATAGCTATTCCATATGTATATAGGTTAGACATGGACAGGTTAGCTTATGGAGAGTCAAGAGTTCGGACTGCAGAATAGGGTAAGGGCTACTAGGAAGTGGTTCTGGGCAAAAAGACACAAATACAATAAGGTGAAATCCTGCACTATCTAACCAAACCTAATGTGATGATTTATGATAAACTAATAATGATTCAATTCATAACATTCCATTATCGACATTTTGGCTTTTGGAAGCACAACCAACACTGTGCGGAGAATTTGGCATGATCTAAAATGTTACCCAATTTTTTGGAAGCTGTTGGTTTATAGAACAAGAAATATATGGTAATTTTATTGGTAAGAGAAATGCATAGAAACTTCTCCCCAGCACCTGGACTACTGGTAAAAAGATAACCTGTAGATATTTCCATCTGTAGTGAGATAGAACAAGTCAACAGTTTTGTAATATTAATTCAGGATGACATAAACAAATAAAACCATCTGTTAATCAGACATAAAATCTGCAAAGAAATTGGCTAATATGTTTCAGATATGAAATCCGCCAAGTACTAGAAATACAAATTAAAAACAACAAATAGACATAAAAGAAATCGCCCCCCCCCCAAAAAAAAAAAACAAAAATAATAATAAACCCCCCCTCCCAACCTCCAAGACAAAATCAAGTAATCACCAAGATATGATGTTTTGAACACATGTATAAAGAGCCAATCAAAGTATACCCCTATTTCCAGGATGGCTCTCTCTCTCTATTCTTGTACTAGTCAACACGAAATGTCTATGTTTCAGATCCTGCACTACTTTTTCCCTAATGATGTCATTCGGTCTTCCCTGGAATGTAAATTAATACACTTTATTGGATATTTTGCTATGGGGGCTTCAATGTCTGGAATGGTTGTCGTTAGTATTGAAAGGTGATATATCGAAATTTGCTTTGGTGACATCAAAGACTACATTCTCTTTATTTCTATTTTTCTGGTACAAATAAAGAGAATGAGTTCTAATAGTTATCATTGCCATTCAGAGAAATGTGCATGGACTATTCCTGAGAATTAATAAATTGTATGTGAAAAAATTTTGTGAGAAGTCACAGTATGTCTGGTGATGTACATTTACCTTGTAATTCACAATGTTTTAAGGAATTTAACATTCATCCTAGTTGAAAACACCTTCATGGGTATATCATGCAGACTGATAAGTATAATGTTGTTTTTCTTTTCTTTTTCGAGGGGGGCGGGTGGATGCACCAATGTAATTGTATGTAATGGGTTCAGGGAAAACAAATTCAAGGTTCAGCAAGTGTACAACAAATGGTTGTCTTGGCGATATGATAAATTTCCGAATTTAGTGAAAATTGTGTCTTCCCCCGAGGCTCACAGGGAATTTAAAATGCGCTGATTGGAAGCATGTTGATGATGGATATGGAAACCAGCATGCATATCATTAAAAGCGGACTTCATGCCTTCAGGATCACCACAGTGTCCCCAACAATTGTTAAATTGAATGGTGATACAGACTAAATGCTATTCCTACACTAACCGCCTACTTTACGCCAAAATGCTTAGTAAATAGTCGGTTCATTTTTAGCAGCTGGGACCTATATTACAAGAGAGATGGAAGAATATATACACAGTACCCAAATATGCTAGCGAAAAATTTCATACATAATCTTAGTTTGCATAGGATGTCATGTTAAAAAACATGCAAAACGTTTCGAATATGAAATAATTACCAAAGGAAACAAATTGAACACTGCCCAAAGGAATGCAAGCTTCCAGGTTTGTGTTGGAGACATAAATGTCTTCTATCCCTAAAACTTATAAATACTATCCTTTTAAGCATGTTGAACGTAAGTGGTAGTGAATTCATGGTGTTCCCAATACATATATATACGATATGGTAGCAATGTAGTGGAGTGCGATACAAGTAATGTGAATGTTAAGCAAATTACAATTTAATTTAAAGGTTATTCAGTAATGCCTATATTTTCTGTCTTTTGCATAGTTGAAGCAATGGGAGTTTTGTTGTGTTTATGCCCATGAGTATCTCCTTTCCTCCATGAAAACCTACCATGTTTCAATCCTGTTTTACATTTAACTTAATTTTCTACCATTATGTCTGAGCTTTTTTGTTTTTATAGCTTCATTAGACAGTCGATCAGTGTTTATGGCGTAAAACTTTTAATGTTTATATATATTTAAATGTCATTTTGAAATATATTTTAATTTCAAAGTTATGAGGCTACAACAGAAAAATGTTTGACGACTACGTTGATAGTTTTTGATAACTGGCGTAATGATATCTGCGTGTCAAGACAAAGATGGTAAATTTCACATTGTCCATTTACAATTGTAGATACCTTGTCATTTGTCATCCTGTTACCTCCCTAAAAGTGAGTACTTCACGTCGGATATTTGCATTGAGCATCATTATGTGGGTATCTGGCATAATTATAGCCTTACCACAAACATATTTTTGGGTATGTATTACATCACACACAACGGCCATACAACTTTACAATACAACGTTGCCATACGCACCACGTTTATGATTTTAAATGACTTTAATGATATCTACATATGTAAAGACATGGACGGAATCTAAATCACAACAAGGTAGCCATAGCACAGACAATCATTCCACAGACATCTGACAACGTTTGTCTTTTCTTAAAGGACCAGTTAGTGGGGACACAAGATTCAATCAGGGCCTATATGAAAATTACATAAGTTTTACAGCATTTATCAGATGGAATGAAAAACAGAGCAAATGTGATACTTAAAAAGAAATAAAACTTGGCAACGGTATATCCGGTGGTGAAATTTATATAGAAGGTTATAAGCTTGTCAGGATCAAAATAGGAATAGAGGAGGGGTTTGCTGCTTTATAGCAGATCATATTGACGCTAAACCAAGGATTTCTTTAGCTCATCTTGATCTCCAGATGCTATGTTAGACAACCACAAGGAAAAGGACATTGTGGGTGGAAACAAAATCTTAGATCATTTTAATATTGACATGTGAAAATCAAACAGTGGCTCACCTGCCGACCTTCTGCGTATGGTACCAATGCATGAGCTGGAGCACATGATACAGGCAAAGAACATCAGAACATTCTAACTAATGCATGGACATACCTACCTCTGGACAAGATTTGGGTGCTCCAGCCAGGGTCAAACATTATAATATCTGATCATGATTTACTTTTTTTAAGCCAGAGTCTAATGCTGAAGCACAAATATCGGGCTGTTTAGGAATGTTGATCCTTGTAAATTTGCAAATGAATTTTGTCAAATACCATTGTGGGTTATGAATATATTCGACGACAGTGACAAGAGCTGTTTCGGTTTAGTATGTTTAACCGAATCTGTGATACTCTTGCACCCAGAAAAGCGATAAGGGTACACAGGAAATCTACCCTATGGATTTTGCGAAAATACCAGAGTCCTCATGTACTAAAGGGACTGTTATCGCAAGAAGTCCAAAATGGGAGAAGGCATGATCACAATATGTACACAGCCCTTAGAAACGAAGTAGCTGTCACAATACAAGAGGTAACAGGGTATGTTTTATGATAAAATGGTTTTTGACACACTGCTCTCCTAACAATGTATGGTACACCTTAAAATGTTTTTACCAAACAAAATGGGTAAAACACAAGTAGAAGGTGACATTTTGGAACTTCCAACTGTGCTTGCAATTTGTCAATAATTCTTTTACAGCAATTGGGTGAAGATTAGCAGAAAACTTCACTACGATGTTTAACATTAGATTATAGACATATATGTACATATACCTTTTGTCGGTACTGCCTGTCTGAAGTCAGGAGTAAAATCTATTTCTTTACATTGGTACTGGAATATAAGTGTTGATGTTTAAATCTCTTAGTGGTCATTTTTGGCTCGAAATTTATTAATGTATTTTTCTGAACTGTTTGATTAATACTTCATTGGCCACGTTGTGCTGTGAGCTGTCTTCTGCAACTTACAGTTATAATGGAAGAGTGTCTTGATAATGTTCCAGAATTATAAATATCACAAAATCGATGCAGGCCTATTTTCTGCTTTTGCTGTAAACTAAGCTGACTGACAAGTCAGGGGAACCAAAAAGTGACAGGCTTGCCATGTCTCTTTTTGTCTTTGGCAAAAGAGATAAAATTTGGGTCTTAAGTGGTTAGGCCTATCTTTTTTGTAAAAATCTAAAGTCTGTAGTTAATGAAGAATATTTAAACGGTTGAGGGGACTGGTTTAAAACTACCAGTTGCCTTTTATAGGTGACTGCTTATCTCAAGTAGGAGTAAAATATGTTCCTTCACATTGATATTGGAAGATGAGTGTTGATGTTTTGGTAACTCTTGAATCTCTTTGTTGTCATTGTTGGCTTGAAATTTATGAATACGGGTAATGATATTCCAAACTATTATGTCTATACAACAGAGAATAACCTTCTTAAAATAGACCACTCCTGTGTAAGGCCCTTGCTGTGTATAACAGCCACAATAGTTGAGGTCAATAACTTATGGCAAGCATGTGTTGTTTAGACCCGAAGGAAGTCTTTGATGCTGTTTCTGGTGGCATTTTAATAGGAAAGCTGAAACGTATATGTATACATCGTATCGAAGTAAGTTGGTTTTTATTAACTTATCTCTCTGAATGAACACAATACGTACGTTTCAAGGAAGGATTTTCCGACCAAAAGGAAAAAGGTTATGGTGCCACACTGGGCTAAATATTAAGCCTGTTAGTTTACATTTTATTTATACATGACCTTCGTTTCTCCAATATAGTAAAGTAGTCTTGTATGCATATGCTACAGTACAGTTAGGACTATGTGATATATATATATATATATATATATATATATATATATAGAGAGAGAGAGAGAGAGAGAGAGAGAGAGAGAGAGAGAGAGAGAGAGAGTCAAACGTTGAAATGCGTAATACTGCCAGATGGATGATAACCATATGACTTTGAACATTCAGAAAACAAAATAGGTGTTTCTTGGGACCAGTCTCAGACTAAGAAATGGCGCAAACTGAAGATTATAGTAGACGGCGAACAAATTGAACAGGTTTATAATTTTAAATACCAAGGACTATGGTTTGTCAACAACTTTCCAGGGACAAACGTGTTAAGAATATATTCTCCAAGATTTCTCAACATTTTGGAATACTCAAAGTCTCTCCATTTGTTTCAGAAAGCTCAGTTCTACTTCTTTAAAGATCTTTCATTTTAACATCATTTGCCCATCGTGATATTGTGTGGTTAAACTGGTGCACCAAAAAGTTAGACATGATGCAAAAGTTCCTAAACCAGGCAGCTAAGATAATGCCATGCTAAGGTTATAGAACGAGCATCACAGATACGGCGAAAGAACTCATAATCAAAAGGGTTTACTCAAGAAATGGCACTATTATCTTAGATACAGTTTCATTTGTACAGGAACCTGAAAACATTGCCCTTAGATACCTAACTGATATCCTCATGGCAGTATAAAATCTGCATGAACTTTTCACAAGTCAAAATAACATGGACATTGTAGTCTTCCTGACGCTTACTCACAGCTAATTAGGTCAACGGATGTTCACTTACCTGGTTGCCAAATGACTGAAAAGCTTAAACTTATAACTAAATCAATCACCATATTTGAATGTTTTGAAATCAAAATATTCTAGTACCTACCATGTATAATAATCATCACTTTCATCATCAGGTCTTTATCTTTGCGTCATGACATTTTCACCACGAACATCGTGTCGTGTTCATGTCATGTTTCTCACCTGACATCGATACATTTTTTCATCAGCTAATGTTTTAGTCATAATTTATTAGCCACGTGTTGTATGTCCTTTTTTTACTTTCTAGAATGGTTGTTATATGATACATTTATACAATATTTATATGACAGTATGAGTGAAGGCGTGTAATTGGGGCCGTATGGAAAGCACTCTGCTTGCTGATCAAGACTATCCTGTATAAACATATTGGATAAATAAAAGTATGAATGAATGAATAAATAAATAAATAAATAAATAAACAAACAAACAAACAAACAAATAAATCAATGGAAAATTGTGCAACTAGAAAGTGTCAATTTAACTGCCTTCCATTAGTATGTGGCGTCTATCATGGCTTTATACTGAGACTACTTTAATTGTTATAAAATATGGAAGACCCTACCTGCATTGTATTGGCTTATACTGGCGCGTTTTTATTTGCTGATGACTCACAAGGGCGATAAGTTCTCCCAATGTTACCATAATTCAGCAGAAACAAATTCACGACCTGCACTCGTGGATCAGTACATGGCGAATGAACCTCAGTGTTTCTATGTGTAATGTTTTCATTGTATATGGACTAGGAAACATCGCTTTATTTTATTATAGAAAGGGAAATACTTTATTATTTCGATGTGTCATTTGAAAATGATTTGAATAGAAGTGATCTTTACTTTGCATTGGATGCCCCACATTGGTAACGTTTAACATGGGCGTCGGTGTATAAAGATGACATGTAATCATGGGGCTCCTAATGTACTAAGCAACTTCATTACATTACTTAGCAAGAAACCACATTTAAACTGGCTTAATTATATGCAGTGTTACATCTAAAACTAACTCCAAAGAGAGGAGACTTTAGTCCTGCTATATATTGATTGTAGTGTGCCATACAAAACTGAACCTCAAAGATGCAAGCTTTTCCATTATCAAACAGCTGTAAAATATTGGCAGCTGTGTCATTTATTTTTGACAGCTTTAACGGCCATTTACGATGTACACACTCCAAGCTTTCTTCCATGCGCACTAACAAACCAGAAACATTAGGTGAACTAGATAATACTACATGATTTAAACCTCTTTGTAAAGCGCTTTCAGTAAAACAAAAACGCAAAGATGAAGAGAATAATTAGATTACGAAATAATACGTACTATGTTAACATTAAAGAGTATTTATCACAATTCGCAATTGAAAAATTTGGCAAGAATCGTAAAATAGCGGAAGCGGCACAGGCGAAAAATTAAGTACAAAGGAAATGAAGTAACATTACTACCAAATTTTAATACAATCCGGTAAATGCATTGTAAAAAGAGGTCAACATACTATAGGGACACACGGAATTATATGTTCTATCTTCAATGAACTTGCTGGATACATTATGGTGTTTGGGGCATTCAAACGTGTGCCTGTACAAAGACAGACACTTTTAGACAAGTGCATTTATAAAAATCTATAAAAAAGGAAAATCGTACATTTAAAAGAAAATATCAAGGTGATCTCATGAAGGTTTGAAGGAAACGGCATTGTCGTACATATACAGGAGTGCTTTTACGTCAACTTATACCTTCTGCTCCTGCTGGTCAATGCATATTTTAAAACAAATGCTATATACTCAGGCAATAATAGCAGCAACACCCAGTGAAGACGGATGAGCGTCAATGAAGCTACATTACAGTGTTCAAGACAATCCTTTCCACAATTGAGGAAGAGAAGTCGATATTACTCTGTTACGCAAATTCATAACAAGAAAGGATAAATCACAACCCACCCCATTGGACATATTAGAATGTGAAGGTGCTCCAGGTGTTCTTTGGCAACTTAAAAGCAATTGACAATCGGCTTCAGAGAAATGTGTTAGTACCTAAAATGAAAATAGAAATCATTAAAAAAGTGAGTGGTGCATGACCTCTTTAATATAGTCCATGTGTTTACACCCATGGCACACCACTACAAAATATTGAAATGTACCTGGCCAACAGTTTTTTAGAAGTCAATGATATTAATTGTCTCACAAGTATTGGTAGCTGATAGATAGCTACGGTGGAAGACTATGGACTATAACAGAATCCCAGTGCATTGACAAGTCAGCTGATTGACAGGTTCAAATGTGCAAAAAGCGTGGTGAATCGGCTGTTTATATTCATTTTCAAGATTTTTGTGATTTAGAGGACAATCAACATACGCATTATTTTACTTATGGGTCCAATTTGTGGGCTGAAATAAGCAGTTGCTTTGTTGTCAACCTGCAGCATTACAGTAACTCCTGTCCTGTGGAACGTCTTAATAGAATAAACCTATTCTTTTCTCTCTATTTTCAGAAATTTGTTAATTTTTCCATAGCGTTTGATGCAGGGGATCCAACACATCATTGTATCGAACACATGGTCAATACGCCACCACTGGAAAAGCTGGTAAAAACTCTTTATCCTATTATTGTGCAAGTAGCCATACCAGTTCTGGCGATGACATACACATACACCAGATCTTGCCTCGTGATTTTGAAAAGTTTGAAACAATGCATTGCCCTGTCAAGTAATGGTCAAAGGTATAGTATTAGCGTTTACTGTGGGTAGGTTAGCGTTTTACGGATTATATGGCAGAGTAGTAGTGACGTCCGCTATTTGAACCATAAAACCATGGTTTTATACGCGATATGATTAAGCATACTTGTTAAGGTATTTAGCAATTCTAAAATTTCCTCTGTGGTAATGTCAGTGTCTATTTCATGCAAAACAACCTCACAACCATTATACCAGTGAAACAGTTTCAATTTACACATGGCGTGAATAAAATAAGTCAGGTTTATGCAAGACCACTTGAATTATACAGCATCATGAAGGGGGCAAAAATAAATAAATACGTTTCAGATTTTGAAACTTTATCTTCAATCATGACGTATATGTAGCTTGCTTTTATATACATCTATTTCAATGGTATTTTTAAACGTATTCAATTGCTTGAAAGTGGTTTCTGGTGCGAGCCCATGGGTGTTTCTTAATCCGGTTCTATGGTGACCAGATAACTTATTATATATAACGTTTTATAATTTCTCTACTAGTAATCGCATGGAAAATTATTTCAAACGTGCAATGTATTAGAAATTTTGATTTTAAAATTACATTGAGGTCACTAGGATACCGCCCGACCTTAATTCTCACCCTGATACACTTTCCTAGAGAGTTTCGTCTGGTTGTGTTTAGTTCTGCAGTTGTTAGTGCATAGAAACCAATTCCACACATGTGGCCTCGTTTGATAAACATTTGGAAGGCTACATGGTGTTTAGTGCAACACGCAGGGCTTTTATTACAGTATGCGAGGTGCAAACTCTGTCTTTTACTGAATGTAGGGTGCAACCTGTGTTTATTACAG
Source organism: Hermodice carunculata (assembly GCA_964020975.1). Classification (NCBI taxonomy): domain Eukaryota; kingdom Metazoa; phylum Annelida; class Polychaeta; order Eunicida; family Amphinomidae; genus Hermodice; species Hermodice carunculata. The sequence continues at coordinate 58,704,906 of OZ026626.1, read as the reverse complement.
CATTCAAGGTACAAGCTGTGGACTACAGACTTCGATAACACAAAATGTGGTAATACGGGGTAGAATAAAGGTAAGCTGTATTTACAAGGTTTATATGCGTTAATTACACAAACGCAGACATATTTCGATTTTTATTTGCCTCTCCAATTTGACATACACGCTTACTGCAAATATGTAACTCCCCCTTCGTATCACATCTTAATTACTCCATTCTCTCTTGGGGCTAATCTCGAGATTGGATTCTTTCATTGCCAAAAAAGTAACCCACCTTATGTATAATACCAAATACAATGCTCTCACTGATCCACTTTTCACGCCAATAAATCTTTTCAAAGTTCAAGACATGCTAAAATTGAAAGCTGCACAATTTTATTATAGATACTGCAAAACTTAAGTCCCTCACTACCTTCAAGGTATGTTTGACCATTCTCCAACCACACATCCCCACTTTACGCGTAACAGAGATCTTGTCCACCTCCAAACACCAACCTGGTTACGTTTAAAGCATTGTATATCGTATAACGTCCCCCATCTCCTTAAAAACTACCCCCCATGTATCAAGGAAAAATTACATGCACAGTTTTATTCAGGCTTTTCCAATTATGTAAAAATATATTTTGTCAACGGGTACCAAGACGTTTGCGCTATCTAGAACTGCTATGTATGTAACAACTTAATTTGTATTCTATAATAATATGATGTACAAAAATGTAAATGTACCCATTCTGTTCATTGTGTTCAATGGTCCTATTTTTTCAGCCACTTTGCTAATTGTAATCCTATACATAAACTGCATCATTAGGTAGACCTAGTGACAGCAGGTTTTGTAATTCTTAGGCAGAGTCAACCTGGCTTTTTTGTGTAACAATTGCATGTTAAATATCTATTTTTCATTGCTCATGTAACCTTCTGATGCTACTTATATTCCGAATTGTACCATAGTTTTGATATAAAAATAACTTTTGTTACATGCTGATGTACCAAACCTACGATATTTTTGTCAAATAAAGCTGTTCTGAGTTCTGAATGTAGTCAATACCAAATGCCCTAAAACGAGACAATTTCCTTAAAACACTTGCCATAAAAATAGGTATGATTTAAATGCCTTTTGTGCATCAAAAAAACACTATACCGATTCATTGTGCATGCCAGTTACTCTGAGGAACCATTAACACAACAAACTACTTTACTCCAAGCAATCGTTGGCGCATCCAATGGTACCCAATGGTCAAATGACAGACACAATAAATACATGCAGGTGCGGTTGTCACACTTGAAATTTGTCCCTCATAATCTCTGTCCTCACTTTTGAATGTTTAGTATCGACTTTCGCATTTAGTTCCATGTATGATTTCAAAGTGTGTCTGCATGTCTGGTATAGTTAATAGACGTTTGAATAGAATTGAGCGGGTATGGTTACCACCTACAACGAAAAATTGCCCTAGATCAGAACGAATTCTACTGTTTGAGCAACACCTGTATCTATGATGTCGTCATTGCTTTGATTATGATTCCAAATATGATTTCTATTTATTCTTGCAGGTCATTAAGATGATGCTTCTGGTAGTTTTGTGTTTTTTCCTTTGTTGGACACCTGCAATAATTTTCAATTTCCTTATAGATCTGTGGATTCTCCCAAAGAGCATAAGAATCACTGCTACAGAATCTGGTATACGGTTTGACTTATATATTCTGGGGCTGGCAAATAGCTCCATTAATCCTTACATTTATCCTCTCTGCTCAAGGTAAGGGACATTAGCAGAGTCCAAAAAAAAAAAAAAAAAAAAAAAAAAAAAAAAAAAAAAAAATCCGTTTTGAAAATATGTGCCACTTAGTATATATCTGCTGTCATCCTATCTATCTGCATCTTTCGTTAATGTATATTTGCAGACAAATGTACGTCTGCCATCAGGATTGTCTGTGTAAATCTATTCGCATATTTTCTTTGTTCACATATATATGTTTGTAAGTATATGTTACATTATGTATGTATATATATATATATATATATATATATATATATAAATATTTACATGTATAAATGAGTATGTGTGCACATATGTATGTAGGTATCACGTAATGTTCGCTCAGCTGAGGTGAATAGTGGGTATTAATTCCATGCTTTTTCACTTTGTGCGATTAATACATGTTATATATATACAATTACCGACAAAATCAACACAACTATATTGGCCATCACAAAATTTTGTCAGGGCACCAACGCCCCACAGTTGCATATAAACAGATGACATATTTTAACGTTTCTGTTTAAAAAAAATCATTGTTGGGAACGAGCTCGAGGGAGGTGGAGACTAATCATCATGAACCACAATACATTAAACAATATGTGGTAATATGGAGAAAGGTGTATTCATCATTTAGTTCCCTGTCTTAGGACTAAATACCATGGCATTGAACCGGTTTGCCATTTTGCTTAGTCTTAGATCGGTGCACTAAGAAAGGGAATCATTTTCTCCATGTGATCTTTATTTACCAGGCACCAGCCTGTATTGAAACGGGCACCCAGAGAAACAACACCTACACAGGAACCCTTTACTTATGAGCTCACGCACATGTACAGAATACTTGTCACTCATTAGTAAACAAAAGAAGAACTGGGGGGTCGTTGAAAATGTGAATAAGGCAGAACAGCTGTCTGAAACATCATATCCGTAAGTTCACCAAAGCAACAGGACGTCAGTACAACAACCATTGTATAGTTTATTAATACAGTACGTCTGTATTAAAACCCAGTAGAACCGATCATATGTCCACCAAGGTAAGATCACTAGGCTTCATCCCCATGAACATATATACCCCCGACACAATTGATACAATCACAAAACATTAAGAAATGATATGTTCCGGCTCAGCTGACTTTATAGTCAGCTTAATTGATGCCGTGGGTCACAGGCGTATGAAAATATTCTGAGTGCGACAGCACCGATGATGCTTGTCTAGTAATACCACAAGGCCAGTATCCAACGACCCACGTTACTCATACCACTCCGTATACATGTGAATAAAGTACATATTCCTTGCTTGAATATGGTAAAAATCATACATGTGTGTGTTCCTTATCTTTATTCTCCATGTTGAATAAAGTTTCAGTGCTTTTGCAAGCATACGGTGCACAACACAATTACATTACTGTCACTGACGCCTGTTTTGTACAGCTACTCGGTTTACTTATCTTCCGTTTTCATGACCGGAAAAGGTAAAATGAAAACATAATAGCTCTTGTGCCGATGCAACCTCAACAAAGCCGTTGCCCCCTCATAACCAACCTGGACAATTTTGTGAAGCCACCACTGGGTGCCCATGAAGAGCAAAGTGAAGGTCGTTCATCAGATTCTGTGACGCAAGATGTCTGAAAAGGAAAATACCGTCATCTGGTAAGACCTCTACCAGTTGTTTATTGATATATAATATAATTACGCACATATGATACAAATTTTATGAAAGGTCATAAAAAATAGCGTGCATGTTTTTATAGTTATCCTAATTAAGAAATTGCTATCCACGTCAATCACTATGAAATTCACCATAACTGAGCTACATGCTAAACCCATATATATATAACATTTTATATATAAGTGAAGCATTACTGCACTTTGGTTGAACACTTATTTTGCACTATTCAGTCTAAATATCCGGTATTAAATACAGCAGGTTCTCCCTGCCGGCTTGCACACATTTCACCATGCATATTGACTTATCTTTCTAATTTATTTACCCATACCTCATCAGACATACATTTGAGGGTCACTGGTGAAAACAAGTTATCACAGTATTGTGGAAAACTAAAAATACAATTTGGTACAATACAGAATGGTACAGGACTCAAGGTGAAAATAATAACTAGAAAAGAAGATTTGCTTTAAACCATATCTGTGTGTGTGTTTTCAAAGCTTGACTACTTTAAAATGCTATTTGCACTGTTCACTGATCAGTGGATGTGCGTGTAGCAAATTTAAGATACAGGAGCATCACTTTCTGTAATAACATTGAACATGTGCAATTATCTAAGATTTTATAATTTTACATAAAAGCATAAATAAGACCTTCATGTCAACATTTGACCTTGGCATTGACCTCAAATCTTGGTATTGACTCACCCTGAACTGTTTTGAGTTTTCAAGCTTGACAGATACCTGTGGCCTTAGTAATGACCTCTGACCTTGACAGTGACTTCTGGCCTTTCTGCTGACCTCTGACCTTGAATGTGTATTGTGAACTTGTACTGATGTTTGTATTGACGTCACATCACGCCAGTTAACCTCTGACCTTGATATTGACATATGCCCTTTTCACTGACCTCTTACATTGAAAATTACCAATGCCTTTTCGATTGACCTTTCACCTTGTCACTGACCTCGGAATTTGTTGTTGACTTCTGGCCTTAGCAGTGACCTCTGGCCTCACCAGTTACCTATGACCTTATGAGCAACCTGTTACCTTTTTCTTGACCTCTGTCCATGCTGACCTTTTAACTTTTGGGTGATATGTGACCTCCATGGTGACGTCTAATCTATTTTTTGACATTTGACCTTCATACTGACGTCTAACCGTTATGCTGAGCTCTGACCCCAGCAGTGACCTCTGACCCTGCCAGTGACCTATGATCGTTATGTTTTTCTCTGACTTTCTCAGCCTGTCACCTTCATGGTGACCTCTCTCGTCCTCATTGGTCTCTTACACTGCCATTGACCACTGACTTTTATGGTGAGCTCTGACCTCACCAGTGGCCTCTAACCTATATAGTGATCTGTTACCTTAATATTGACCTCTGACCTTGATACTGACATGTGACTGTGATATTAACCTCATATCTTTATATATACCACTGCCCTTATCCCCAATATAATTCCCTTCAGGTTTCCTTATAGTAATCAAAGCATATAAAACAGCGGTTTTAGTTTTCTCTAATTTGCATAATTTTCTACCTGCCACTTTGTTGGAGGAATATGCAAAGATTCAGCGCAGGTGCTGCACATGTGTAAAGTTTCAAGTTCATGAGTCATGTGGTGTCCGAGGTTAAGCCGCCTCAAAATCGAGTGGACAAAAGAAAAAAAGAAAGGAAGGAAGAAAGAAAGAAAGAAAGCAAGCAAACAGACAAATAAACATACATACATACATACATACATACATACATACATACATACATAATAAAAATGTGGAGGAAACAATATCTGTGCGAGACAAACACACAATGACTATGACAAGAATGATAATACACGTAATGTTGACAAATATACACACGTGTATAGGTGTGTATATGTTGAGAGAGAGAGAGAGAGAGAGAGAGAGAGAGAGCCTTTAATTTGCCCTTTTCATTAATTGATTGATTGATAGATTCATCAATTGATCCATTGATTGATTCAGTGATTAATTCACTTGTTAGTACAAGATGGGACACAAAGTCGAGCAATTCATATATTGAAGACTATTAAATTTTATTTTTACTTATCATCATTTTCATCCCTTTAGATTTTAGAGAGTTGTATGATGAGCAAAAATTAAAAAGATAGAAAAAAGATGATGAGGCGGAAATATGAAAAAAAGAAACTGTGCCATGAGCATACAATAATTCATGTTAATATATTTGAATGTTTTCATTTATTTGATTTGAATGGAGCCAGAAGTATTGACATGTTTTATCCATATTATATGCCATTTGAATTGGCATTTGTATGGGTTAATTGCAGGCTACCGCACGTTCAATGCCTACGTCAACGGGAAAAGAATTAAGGGATATAAGGGCCTCACATAGAGAGCTAAAAATACAGGCGAAAGAGACAGTGAGTGTCTGGTGAACTTTGAAAAATTTAGTGCAGATAGTGTGGATCCTTAGCATATAGTAGAGAAAGACGCAAACACCATGACCACTGAAAATCACACACGGGTGTGTGTAAATGGATTTCCTGTGATTAAAAGTGTGAGGCTGTCAAAGATCGGGAAAATAGCTGTAAATGTTGGTTGCCGTGTAGTTCAACCATCGGACCTGGGCCTGCCTGACTCCATTCTACACACTTTCTTAGCACTAAAGTTAATACTCTATGTTTTCAAAGACTCCCGACGTCCCCATTTGTGAGGGAAAGGAAGTTAACAGAAGCACACCACGATATGAAAGATGGACAATGGCAGATAGCCAGGATGCAAAAATCAGAAAGCGATCGCCCAAATGTCGGGCACTTCTGCCTATGTTTTCAAAACTGTTAGTATGTAACTGTTACCATCGCATCATCAGTAAAGTGAGTTATAATAATGAGGATGAGGACTTACTATTTGAAGATGACACACCTTGTGAGGAAACAATGTTAAATATTTTGTTTCCCAGTGCTAGTGTGGAAATGTTTCATTTCATCAGATCACAATCTAGGTGCCGTAAAAAGAAAGTCGCAGGTACACACTCAAGGGGACGGCGATGGACAAAATCTGTTCTGTCACTGGCTCTCAGTGTGTGGATTGCAAGCCCCACTGCGTACCGAATACTGAAGCCCAAGCTGCACTTGCCCTGTGAGAGCTGGCTATAAAAATAGAAAAGTTTGCTTGACAAAGAACCTGGCACAAATTACAAAATGATAACTTGAATGCTGAAAGAATGTGAAAGACATGGTGGGATTAAGGAGGGTGGCATCATATTTGATGAAATGCCAATTGAAACCGGACTGCAGTTGCATCCAAATGGCAAAGGGTTAGACTTTTTCGGACTGGTCGATGAAGCAGCAGCCATGTCTAGACTTTTGAAGCAGAAAGACCAATTAATCTGGCTAAAGTGTCCTGCAATTTGTATATGTAGGAATGGACGGCTTTCGCTTAACTTTTTTTTACTTTCTAATAGAATCGATGATGTGCAGTCAGCTGGTCACCAGTGTTTAGAATATCATAAATGTTTTGAAAACATATGGATTTGCAGTAACATACATTAGTGTAGCTGCTACAAATAAACGGGGCTGCTACGAATAGATCTTTGTTTAGTAGCATTTGCACAGACATACCTCGTAATATAGTCCAAAATATTTGTTTTGTTGAAGACGTATACATATGCCTCATCATGGACTTTTTGCACGTAATGAAACGCATACAGAATTGTATGTTCACCTCGGGCGTGCCGCCCCACCATAATAGGCATCTTCAAACGCCGTCTGGAAAAATTGTTTGGAGAATGCTGTATGATTCATATTTGTGGGACAAGCAGAGTAATACACTGAGGGCACACCGTGCACATACCAATGAACATTTTCATTTAAATTCTGCACTCAAAATGAGGAATCATCGTGCTCAAAATGTTCTCAACTCAAAAATGCTTAATCTGATACCACAGTACCAGGGTTCTCTTAAAAGCAAGGATGTCCTCTCTGCTCTGTTAGAATTTCTTCATGTAACGTACACCATCATAGACATCTTCAGGAGCCCCATTCCCATAGAGACACGATGACAGATTAAACGAGTTACACAATGCCTACAAATATTTCATTGACTGGAAACAATACGTTATATCAAATCAATTAGATGAGAAATGTTTCATAACAAATGAAACTATGATGGACATCAGATATATGGTCAATGGCTTTATTAGCTTGTGTGAGTGCCATTCGAACAACCTTGATGTTGTGCCTGCCTCTTTCAACTCGGCTGTGGTAGAAAATATTTTCTGCCAGCAGCGGCCCTTTGTTAATGGGGCAAACACCAATCCAGATGCATCCCAATACAGGTAAAATGGACTATTAAGACTTCTGCCGGTTGATTTTATGATAGTATACAGGTTACATACAGTGATAAATATGTAACATAGTGCGTACATTGCGTCAAAAAATTATTTGTAACAACATGTTTTATCTAAGTTTATGTTTTCTAAATCATTTAACAGAACACAATAAACAATAAGGTATAATGTAATTAATAATGCGTGCATATAATGACAGTAACGATTGTCAATTTAAAGAAAAGAAAACTACATTGCATTTTTTCGTCCTTCCAGAGACGGTCTCATGTCCACAATTTTGTGAGAAAGTATAATATCAAAGAAAGTAAATGCAGCTAAATCAACAGGAGCTGTACCATTCTCCATCCATATGAAGACATCTGTGTGTGAAAAAGTAAGTAAATCATAACACGTGATACATTCCAAGTATTATGGGTAAGGGAAAGATTATTATTATTATTATTATTATTATCATTATTATTATTATTATTATTATTATTATTATTATTATTATTATTATTATTATTATTATTATTATTATTATTATATAACCATGCATGTAACCCCTGTGAGGGTTAGAGAGATGTACGCACCAATTGCTTTTTTCTTTAAGTATGTGCTGCACAAACTTGTTCAGGGTAGTTTCTTTTCTGCAATTTTCCACTCAATATGAAAAAATGCAATGTATTACATACTTGTTATCATTCATCTTGTGCAGGCATTTTGTGTACATAACATATGTTGATAAAGATGGGGTTGTTATATTGCTTTTATATATTGTGCAAATAGGTGTTACTTCATGATGAAGATGCAGGTGTTGTGATTATTGTTACGTTTTGCTGTTTTGTTAAGTGATTTTGTCCTTTATTTTTAAGTTTACCTTCTTAGCTTTGAGTACATGTAGGACATCCATATTCAGCTTCCCCATCACAATATTGCCGCCACAGACGATGGCTGCGTAAACGAGGATAGCACTTTCTATGCAACCATTTTTTTTACTGCTGTTGATATCACACTGTGTCCACAGTAGTCTGTCTTTGTATGCTACACCATATATTGCACACACCTGGTCATCTGATTCTTGATACATGTCACTTTCTTCCTTTTTCTGTTGCTATTTGACCCATACTGCCACAACTCTGCTCAGTCCCTTTTTGACATTTTTTCACTCACGTTTTCACTCATATCAGCTATTTCCTTTTGAATTGTTTCATTCATGTTTGGATTTTTTTCTATCAGGTGTGTTCAATTTCCTTTTCTGTCAGTTGCTCATAAGGATTTGTTTCCGATGAGCCGTTTTCTTGGTCTCTCTTAGGTCAAAGTTCTTTTTTTGCACAACTCGTTGATGGAAACACGTGTATATTTCTTGAGAATGAGCATAATGTAATCTTGACTAATATCAGGTGGGGTAAACTTTTTAACATTGGGCAGAAGGTCGATCATGATGCGCAGAAAAAGATATTTCCTGTATTGCTAGAGACCACTTGCATTCAAATATGGGAAAAGACGCCTGTCAACCTCCAGGAAGAATAAATACATGTCATCAGTTACCGTGGTGAGGTGGCCAAATTTATTTTTTCCCTTGTTACTATTTCACACATGCTGTCTGGGTAGGCTGTTTCATTAGTGGTTATTAAAGTAGAGTTATACACATGACGTACTGGATGACCATAGATTTCATACGTCTGGTTTCTGCACTTTCGTCTTTGTGCAGTCATCTACAAACTTATTTGGTGATTTCATTAATAACCTTACCTACACACCAATTGCCAACATAACTTATTTTTCCACGACCTCCAGGTGAAAGGTCAAAGTAACCTTGGTTTGTGGCCGTTGTTTCAATTTCAACTAACAGTGATTTTTCTGAAAAATATATGTTGAAAATACACAGGAGGAATTTGATGCCAATTAAGAGTATAGATTGAGAAAGTGACTCTACTTGAAACAGTGTAGTAAAGGATAGCATGAAATACCTGCTGCCACCATAACGTGTTGCAAAGAGTTTTGTTATTGTATTAACATCTTGAGCCCTTGTCATTTCGTTTCCATTTTCACGTACAAGTTGATGTAGCTTCTCATGTTGTTGGCCTATCCAGATTGCCTGATTTCCCTTCTCTAAGGTATCAAGCAATGTATTCATTTCCTTGTGTATTGGAGTGACTGGTGTTTTCATTCTTGTTTTTTTTGTATCAGTTTATCTGCAGTGACATAATGTGGATTTGTTGACGCTGTTACGGTGTTCACAATGAAGTCATCAACTTCATTGTCACGGCTCTCCTCTCCCTCTCTTTTCTTTCCCTCTGGCTCATGTGCTGTCATATGCTCATAATAACCATCATCATGCTCATCGTTACCATGATCATCATGATCATGATCATCATGATCATCATCATCATCATCATCATCATCATCATCATCATCATCATCATCATCATCATCATCACTAAGCACGTCATCATCAATATCATCTTCATCACCACCTGCAAGCTCATCCAAAACGGGACACATCTATCTCTCGCAGCACGAAGGGTCACCCAAGGGTAGCTGGTATATTTCTGCTATATAGTATGCCAAAAGTACATTGGGGTGGGGTAAGCAAAAAGAAGCTTTGAAGTTGTGGACAATAATGTCTTCCTTTCTTTAACTCTCCCCAGGACCACTGACAACTACCCATACTCAAAGATGTTGCTGCAGTCTACCACTACGCTATTCAATGTCATACCTTGGCTTTCGTGAATTGTCATTGCATATTTTAGCATTATGGGGATCTGCTCACATATCATAACGTCTTGCTTGGTCCTTTGGTTGTACTTACTGAATACATATGGGTGAATAAGATTCTTGTTATTAATGTGGGGAAAGAAAACTTCCACACTATTGTCATACATATCACAAATGACTCCTTCAACACCGATGACCAGGTTGTCGCTGGGGTTAGCAAGCAACATAACTGGTGTATTTACCTTCAGACACAGATAATGAGGAACTTGGACTGATTGTTTCATTATATTTGGAATATGAACGCCTTCCTCCGCCGTGTACACTTTCGCGCAACCTTCTTCCACAGCAAGTCTTTCTTCGTTGTAAACATTTACATCATAAGATAAATGAAATAGTGGGACTGCATTTTTGTCTACTTGTGAAGAAAATTGTTTGTGTTGTAATTTACGTATGAAGGTATTGGTCTCACGTGACACCTCTCCCCGTGCAGTCTCATTGATAGCTTTCCCAAAACCGCCCTTTTCCTGTCTCAGCAATTCACTAAGTATTACTCTGTGAGGACAAATGGACTTCCACACATCTGATTGCAAGGCATACGCCCCTACGTCGTTGTTCACCTTGAACTTCACTGGCCGGGCTTGGTAGAAATCACCCACTCCTATCACTTGAATTCCACCCATTGGAAGTGTGTTCTGCTTCACCAGTTGACATAGAAAATTAACCTGAAATGATTGTGTATGGTTACATGGCAAAATAGCACCTTACGTTCGATACCATGCTTACCATAGGTGCTTTTTCTATTTGAAGATCGATTTAACCCTTACTTGACTGTCATAGCATAGAATATCTCGCATGCCTGCTACATTGTGTGCACAAAAGCCGCATAATATTTAAGAACATTTGGTGAAACTGTCAGTGCAATATTACACACATAAGGCCATACTGAACAAGTTATAACTAAAAAACACACACATAAATAAACAAACTAAAAGAAGTATATCTCTATAAAAAATTTAACTTGTAATATATATATATATATATATATATATATATATATATACATATATTATGAGAAGTGCAATCCTTATAACACATTATTATATATGATTGTATCAAATTTCATGGCTCTCAAATTAGGGAGAGGCATAGTGTTATTGTTTGTCGCAAAAATGGATGCGATCTACTCCATGGAAAGAAAGGAATGTGACTACCTGTTCTAAAATCTTCGCCGATACCATATATATCTCGTCCACAATAAGCAAATCTGTCTTAGTTGTGATGTCCTTGCATTCAAAAGTAGTGTTCTTATATACCATTTTTCTCAGACCTTAATTATCGAACCGTCTGTCTTTTACGCCTCCCCACCTGTATGGACACATAAAATAATGCTATGGGAACTGTTTTCTTTTTTTTGGGGGGGGGGGCTGCAAAACAAAAAAAAAAAAGCAAAAAAACCAAAACAAAATAAAACAAAAAAAAAAAAAAAAAAAACCCAAAAGACAAAAAAAACATTGACCTTTGCAATTCCGTCCGCCAGTTGATGTTATGAAAGCAAATTACTATGCTGAACACACCAGTTGTGACAAGGCATGACAACATACATTATGAACAAAATTTAAGACCAAAAATGTCTCAATAAGCATAATAAGACATCATATCAAATAGCTAACAACTAAAATATTTCTTTACCTCAAACCATTTTCTTTCTTTCTTTTTATTTATTGTTTCTTTCTTACTTGCTACCTTTCTTCCTCCCTCCCTGTTTGCCTTCTCTTTCTCTCTTTGTTTTAGTTTCTTTCTTTCTTTCTGGTGTTGAATTATTGGGTGTTTACTTTGGTGATATTTTATTTGGTGTTAAATATATAAATATATATATATATATATATATATATATGTGTGTGTGTGTGTGTGTGTGTGTGTGTGTAATTACCTGTGTAAAGTGGTGCTCTTAAAGCTATATTGCTTGCCAGCAATTGCTGTTGAAGTAGTAACACACACCTGGTTTCCCAGTTGATTGCATATTTTATTGCATTTCTTTTGCCTGGAATATTCGGCCAGTTCCAGCCTGTTGTAATTAAAAATTACTAAATATAAAGAAATTGATAAGGAAGGACGTATGTGTATGTCAAAGACCTCCACCCCACCATGGGGGTGGGGGTGGGCACTACCCATCGTTTAGGGTAGGTAGGCTCCACTCAGGGTATGCAACCCGACCCAATAGCAGCTGAATCAATAAGAAAATAGTGGTGTCACTGGGTGCTGAAAAGTTACTAACCACCACAGGGAAAACCTTGGCGTAATTGAGCTCCAGTATAATTTATTTGGGTCTTCGGGAGAGACAATTAAAAACATGGGGCCTGTGCTGACTTTTGGATCGATGGTTGTAAAGTTGGGGGTGTTTGAGAGCAACAAATGGTGAAAAATGAAGGTCTTTCTTGCGGAACCTACTAGTAATGCTGATTAATGGGGCTCACCCCCCCCCCTTGTGCACAACTAAAAAGGTTGCAAAACGTATTCAAAATTAAATGAGTATAGCAAGCTGACATTTACACTGCTATGGAAATATATGCAAGTGAAATGTCACTATGCTAGTTTTAAGGCTACATACGTGTAAGTCATTATAATCATGGTTCTTTTGTAGGGGTCAAATTCCATGCAACATTGAATGGCTACTCAACACGTGAAGTTTGGAACATTAAGGACAGGTAAGACACCAAACATAATTCCCACTTTAGTCAATCCTAGCTCAAACTGTATTTGCGTTAGGATAACATATCATATATGTGTGTAATCGTCATACTCCAAAGAATTTATATGGCCTGTATTTGGGTGTCTGTGATGTTAATTGTTGAATAAACAATTGAAAGTTGACCGCAATGCATCCACCCCATAAATGTCGATATAAGTTACTAATTATTCGTGATAAAATCATGATTAGACTTGCATCTTAATCCTGACATATTGGCAACAAAAAACGATCCTACGATTTTTTTATGTTTGGTTTCGTTTTTACTGTTATCCATCCTCAAAGTTTGACGTTTCAATTTTCCCTTTGATTTTCAGGATGTTCATTTTCTTCATTTTATAGAAAAAGAACGAAGCAAAGTTTTGAAAATCGCTGAATCCTTTTAGCAGTTCAGACATTACAGAATCAAAAACCGTTAGCCGGATTAAATTTTGCCCAGCCGTTTTCTGAGAATAACCATTCTTAGGTGGGGTTCTTGTCCTATTATCCTTTCTGAGAACACAAGCTTCAAAGGCCTTTGATGTTGATCATTTGCCTCTGAAACAATACCATTTGCTCCAGTTTAGCTGATATTTGTACAAAACGTAGTAAACACCGTCCCTTAACATATGGGGAGGTTGTCAATCAATTTTTGGCCAATCACATGAATAAAAGAGCCTTTGAAGTACAGAAAGCATTACTCAACGATCTGTCAAACGGCGACATCGACAGTCTGGTTTCAAAGTGTGACGTCATGGAGGCGGCCCTTCGGGCCCGTGACCTCAAGCCTGGCAACGAAAGTTGTGCTGCCTTGCTTCGGTGGGCGGCCTACGGCCGCTGGTAGTCTGTGCACGGGTGACGGGTTTGGTCTTCCGCCCCCTACCTCTTCATCCCGTTTTTAGGGATAGTATTTTATTGTATTTACTCTTATCTGTATACTTTATGTAGTTAGCTTGTTAGACTTGTCTGTACACTTTACTTAGTTAGCTTGCAATTATTTTGTAGTTATTTTCTCAATGAGTTTCATTTCTCTTTTCAACCTGAATTTTGTAACGTTATTTTGTGTGTTTTCTCTGCTGTTCACGTTTATGCTTATTTCGATGTGTTTATTTTGTACTTTTATTTCCTCATCCCTGGGTTTCGATAAAATATTATTATGTAGGCCTACGTGGGTATTGTTGATTAAACTGTCAGTTTTTCCCCTCCTGTCTTTGGTGTGCAGAACCACTGGGGTAATCCACCCCGGCACGGCCTTTGAAGGGACCTCGTCAGACGATTGCCGCTCCTCTTGAACATTTAAAGTCTCCCTTCATTAGAACACAAAACAAGCAAGATAACTATAAAGTAAAGCACTAATGCTATGATGTGTTGGCATGTTTGCATCTTTTTCCCTGCCCACAAACATTCTTTCGGCATGTCGCCTTTTTTCGCATTGCCGCCCTGATACCACTCTCCTTTTGCCATGGGCCGTTGCTACCTGCAGCCACGTGACAGGCTGTTAAGTATGATTGACGGGTGGCATTGTTCCATTTGGCGGCTGAAAACCAAAATAATGACACAAAGACGTTCGGATGTTCACATGCTTGTGTGGTTTTTGGCGTTTTTCTAGTATTTGTACTGTAGTTACAAGCTTGAAATTTTGACAACTTATAGAAGGACATTCATCTTGTAAAAACCGTTAAAATCTCAAAATCAGCCTTGCAAAGGTTTTTGGTGTCTTACCAGTCCTTAACAAAATGATTATTGAACCTTTTATCCTACTGCCAAAAAAGAACACCACTTGCTTGTCCATTTATGATCAAAGTTGTGCCCTTCTTTAGCTAATTGCATGCAACGTTCCTGCACTAAATTCAACATTCTGCGCACTTGTGCTGTCTGCAGATAGAATGAAAGAGCGAACGTGATGTACAACATCGCTTTGTTGCTGTCAACGTTCATGCAGCCAGTGGCTTCAGTCTTCAGAAGTTGTCCAGGTTGGTTATTTGGTGCGACGACTTTAATGCGGTTGCATCAGTACACCAGCTATTACGTTTCCATCTTCACCTTTTCTGGTCATGAAAACGGAAGATAAATAAACCGAGTAGCTGTACAAAACAGGGGTTGGCGACAGTAATGTAAGTGTGCTGCGCACCGAATGCTTGAAAACATACTGAAACTTTATTCAATATGGAGAATAACAGATAAGAAACTCATACATGTATGATTTTACTATATTCAAGCAAGGAATATGTAGTTTATTAACGTGTATAAGGAGTGGTATGAGTAACGTGGGTCGTTGGATAGTGGCCTTGTGGTATTACTTGACAAGCATCATCGGTGCTGTCGCACTCAGAATATTTTCATATGCCTGTGCCATGGGCCATCCATCATCTGGTGTCTGCCTGTCTTCTGTCAGTTGGCGCCTATCGTCCACATGTGGCATATTCAGTTTCACCCCTTAATCTGTTAGCCAGACCCAGGCTTCAAATCGTCAAATAAGCACAATTGTCCTGACTTTGCATGTAATTTATAATGATAAAACTGTGGGATAAATCAATAATAGTTATGTTTTTTAATATGTTAATCTCAATAAGTAATTCCTATACATGAGGGGATATTTTTCTTTACTGCCTACATTCATATTGATTACTGTGTTAGTCTGCGCAGATTCCTATTGAAATGAAGCTTTGTGACTTCTGCAAAACTGTCAGCCAAATTAATTTCAAACGTATTGGGGATATAGCTTTGGTGAGTCTTCAGGAACGTTTTTTTTTAAATGCTTGCACTGCATTGGTATTTCGGATGGCGAGCTAATCTGAGAATGGGTTGTTTATAACCCCATGTTTGTATGCATACATGTAGGCGTTAAACACCTGCTTGGTAAATGCCTCATGCATCAAATCACGAATACACCCATTTAAGTAGACAAATTCTTTTATTATTACTGTCATCTATATTTGAAATTTCAGAAAGTTCCGAGGGACATTTTCAGCCATTTTGTTTTGTAAGTGGCAGAAAATGACAACCACAAAATCAGACGCTTTTGGTGGAAACTCTGACTCTGCATTGTCAACGAGGATAACGAGGACAATACTTTCAGAGAATGAAAAAAACTGAAGATAAATGGGAATGAGAACCACCTACACTTGTACTGAGGAAAGGAACTCTGCAGCAAATTGCTTTGAAACTAACGCGAAAACAGTAAAAACATGTTAACATTTGAGTTCAGACCTCCTTCCCATACTTGTGAGCAGTTAACCCCCATGAATGCAAATGATGGCCAAAGAAAGCTGTGAAGTACCCGTCCAATATTCTCCTGGACAACCCGTATTTAGGCCAGAGATAAAAACTGATAGGTTTTAGGTACTATATACTTGTCACAAAAGAAAAATACTGCATAAATAAAGTATTTAATACTATAGTGTTCTATAGGGAATATTGGTAACAATTTAATTTTAATGCAAACTGTAAGGTTCATAATTTTTACAGTAACACCTGTAGTGTTCATATTGTGTTTTGACCAAAAATATGTCAGTTTTCCGATACTATGGGTTACTGCAAAACGAAAAGGACTTTTGACAAGACCAAAGTATGGGTGGGCAATTTCCAAGACTAACGGTTTATATGATCTTTTCTCTTATCTTCTCCTCCTGTTCGTTTATTTTTTAATGTTAAGTCAACAGTATATATGCAGAACAATGAAAGAAAGTAATAGACTAAAAAGTATAATAAAAATTAAAAATAAAAGAAAGATTTCCCACTGTAATAATAGGTCTTATTGTTTATAAAATGCATATTCCTGAATTTCAAACGCTGCTCTGATTTTAAGATTTGAAACAATGGACTCATATCTCAATTCATTTAAGTTTAGGTTTTGCTGGTTTTTTTTAATATGGTAGGGCCTGCATGAACAGTGCCTTCATGAAGCCCATGTTCAGTTTCCTTTTACGAAATTGATGTGCTACTGCATTATATGCGGCACAAATATGTATAATATTATTTTTGGTAATTTCTGTTTGCATGGATATATAAAGTAGATTTCCCTTTTTCTCTTTTTTTTTTTCATTTCAATATCATCTCACAGTGATCATACATGTTGGTATTTTATTTTTATATTTCGTGCTTCTGCCTGTATTACCTTGCACATTGCCCTGATACACGCAAAGTTGTCTGGTGTTAAATGCTACGATGCTACAACCCTGGCTCTTCATGATTAGTTGTGGAAAACCATTCTACTGGGCTTCGGGATTTTTTTCGACATTACCAAGCAACATAAAATACTACGCTATCATTTGGCTATCTTCAACAACGTAAAATCAAGATTGTGTTCTTTATGGAAGTTGAATTAAAAATTTACTAAACAGTAATTAGCCCAATATAATACGTTGTCGCCAAGCCTGTGCTTAGGGCAATCAGGAGACTGAAACCTAGTCCTCAGGCAAATGATTTGTCTTGTTGACGGATGAGGATCTTGAAAGGCTAGCAGCACAACGGGTTATTCACTGCTGCCTTGTTCTTTCACAATTCCGTGATTACAATTCTGTTGCGACATCTGGTAATCAAGTTTGAATTAACTGGCAACCTTGACCTTTAAAGATCACCTTTTCTCCACGCTGAAAGATTGGAATAGTATTTCAAGGTAAAATGGCCCTTGTTGTTTGAAGTGTGAATATTCCAATCCACTTCTGCTCGATAATGACAATCCCACAGTGCATACAAACACACATGTTTTATCCAAAATCTCAATTCAGTGTCGGAGGCGCCCCTGCTTCCGGCGTCCATTCTATGTTGGGACTGATGCTTATAAAATATGAACTCGAATTAGTAACAGGAATGGCAAATTTACCCAACAGATGGCACTACATGTACATGTACATGTACGTAAATGTAAATTCTGATCAGTTCCTAACTCCAATTTTAATTTTATAGCTAAGTTTCATTTTGGCGACAACCCGGTCAGTAGTGATCATGGCTATTTGGCTGGTCATTGATAACTGCCTCCAATAGCTTACACCTGGGCAATGTAGCATTATCATGATAGAAAAATGATTAACACCTTAATTCCGTGCTTTGTTCTCATACATGGCTTCGCCTCACGTCTTGTACCTGCCTGGCCAGTGCCGGGTACGAGAACAAAGCCCTCAATTTCCGTATTAATCCTTCCAGCAGTGACTGGCTTTCGCACACAAAAAAAAATGGCAGAAAAGTTGGTGTTACATTTCCGCAAAAGATATCTCCTTCCACCACAAGACCTACAACAAATGTTCCTTTTTTGCTCCTCCAAATCAATGAAAACACGTGATCTTACAGGAAAGATGCATCATCTAGATAGGTAGAAATCAGCATGTGAAGTAACCAAATCAGACCCCATGCGCAAGTATGTGTACCAATTAAACAGTCAACTCTCATTACTGTGAATGTCCAGTTTTTTACTTACTTATCAATGTGTTTGTCCAGTAATTTAAGCTGCATCACCCACAAAGCTAGCAAATACAGACTTCATAATAAGGTTGGCTGGTT
Source organism: Hermodice carunculata (assembly GCA_964020975.1). Lineage (NCBI taxonomy): Eukaryota > Metazoa > Annelida > Polychaeta > Eunicida > Amphinomidae > Hermodice > Hermodice carunculata. The sequence goes on along the minus strand of OZ026626.1, from coordinate 58,686,253 downwards.
TCTGCACAAGGAAGCGATGCATTATATTTCTAATGCAGGTTTTAAAATCAGTTTCCATATAAATGTATTTAGATAACTAGAATTTGGTATAGTTACACACATGTTTTGTGTGTCTTCTTATATTTGTAGCTACACTCTCAGGATACCAATAAACCTGGCTACTTTGAAGATATTATTCACCTCACTGGCCACATTCCCATTCCAAATGCTTCTCACTTGGAGTCTCCTGCCAAGGAAACTCTGTCAGTCAGTTTAAGTCTGTTCTGTTTACATTTTTATTTCATGTTAGCTTTTTAAATCAAGACCCATTAACTAAGAGCCATCACAAATGACTATTATACATAATATAGATTCATGCCTACATTGAATTAATACGCCATGTTGAACCCTGCCGCAGGTCTTGAACATACTCAATATCCAAATATGAACAATCAGTTGAAGAAAGTATATTGCTGCCACTGGTACCTTCAGTATCCACCATTTTCAAAATAGGACCGTCCGTCTCAGGGTATGATCGGAAAAGCAGAGCCAGCTGCCTCCTCAAAATATATTATTTTGATCCAGGCCCCACCTCACTGCCAGTCCACAATATGCACAAAATGAGGATGTTGGTACCTTGTGTCTGTGGGATTTGAATGCAGAACCTGTAACATGATCTCCATTGGAGTCGCAGGATAGTGTTCCCGCTTGATTTAAACATACAAGCTGTGATAAAACAAACCCCAGTCGTACACAAATATTATTTCGAGGCCCCATGCATAGAAAATATGCCAGTACAAGCACGTGACAAGTGCAATTAGAGCATGATGGGCCAAACTGGAATTTGAAAAGAAAAAAATTAATTGATTCGCTAGAATAAAATGATGCATGCAGAACCTAGAAACAAGTTTATCGCTTTTTTCATTTGGTATAACTACTATCAGTTGTTAATACTAATTATGATTCAGAATAGTTCGATATTGATTACGCATGCCCTGTTGCTCCTAACGCTGATCATATGTATGGCTGCTATATCATTAAATGTCACCACAAACTTTCCAGAAAAAAATCTTGAATTGCAAAGTGACCTTGAACAATTACTACAAAATCGGAGAATTGTGTCATAATATGTACGCTCATATTTCTGATTCCATGGCTTGCTACTATGTCAGTCGCAAGTATTTACGATTTATTATCCCTACATTACCTAATTTTTGGACATTACTATCACTGAAATAATATACAATGAAGAAATTGTTTCCAACTCCCTATTAATTTTAACAAGTAGTATCTGTAGGAGAACAGAAAAAAAAATATAAACACACGAAATAAATTCAGAAAGATTGACAGTTAACAAACTGAAACTGCCTTAGACAAACTATGTCAATTTATTGGTATGAAGGAACAAAGGTGATGCACTTCTCACACATGTAACTCTAAGCACAAAATTTCGCACCACTGCGATTCCACACGTTGTGCACTTTTGTTTGTATGCTTCTGTAATGGTATATTGACACATGTACACGCGTTGGAATGTAATTACTATGAGAAAAACGGATTTCCTGAAATGGTTTCCACTATGCAAAGTAGGTCAAAGGTCACGCATATTATGAAACATATAACTGCTGCAATTTGATAAACATGTTGTGAACAATTGATCTCATAACCCTTATTCTCTCTCAACATATTGAATTTAATTTCTTTTCCACCTTTCGTGCACATATTTTATAATATTGTAGGTGGTTTCATAGGTTTTGATCCGTTTTTATCTTTTTGCCCTATTGACCTTCCCATCATGTTTTCTGACGACTCATGAAAAACTCTTGATAAAACAGTATCATAGCCTAAATAGTATACAATATTATAAGAAGCGCCACCAACATCGAGCTAATCCAGGATTATTTATAGGTTGAGAGGTCCGGAAATTTGCATGAATCTTTCTTCAAAATTGTCGACTGTCGCGCTCACAAGCAAAATTTTAAGGGTGGATAGCCAGATGTACGGAAGGACGGGCAGACGTGAGTGATCAGATAAATATGTATTATTATTTATTCATATATATATATATATATATATATATATATATATATTTAATGAGCATTAGCTGAGCTTATTCATAATTGGTGTCTTTAATGGGTCGCAAAAGGCCGTGTCTGAACATTTTGTGCTACGGATCTCTGGTTGCCAGTTATAGAATACAGCCTACAAGGCAACAGAAACAAAAGCTTAATGAATTGTTTATTTTTTGTGGTGAATGTAGCTCCAACACCAGTACCTATAAATGCCCTATTTTGCATGTGTTTCTGTGTATTTTTTTCAGTCGGGTGTTGATCATTTTTATGTTTCACTCTTGTTTACTCGGTTATTTTAAAAGGCAAGGTTGCAAAGTACAATTCCTCTGTAGGTATTTTTTAATAATCTATTATTATTTTTATTATTTCTGCAATGTTGATAGGTGGACATGATAGAAAATAAAAAAAAAATTACACTATTTTGGGGTCCCGGGAAGCAAGCTGATAATGTTTCAATAGTAGAGTGCAGTACCTTACCTGGACGTTGCAATATAGACCACCCTGTTACAATGAAAATATGCTAAAGAATGCCATAAATAATACCAAACGTCCCACAATATCCCGTCCTAACCAAAACTGTAAAGAAAGGCACCTTGTAATCAGTTTTAGATGTGTAGCTTCTGATCTGAACTATCCTGTGAGTCCACATAGAGGTCAGAACAATACTCCTTCCCATCCAACAATGTGTGGCAATTTTGATACTGACGTAGATGGTGAGTGTAATAGCAGTGAGGAGCAGGTTGATGAGAATCACTGAAAAATGCATCTTTTTATAATGAATGCGCAACTTAAGTAGACAGCATTCAATCGCACAATGTAGAGTAGGTTCGGATGGCTTGATAATAAGTATCGACATTACAAATATTTCCCTCAGCTGTGAAACTGGTAGTCAAGAATATATATTTCAGAAACTCTAAAATGGGATTCTGCACGAAATAGCATTCAAAAGAGAATATGGGGACAATTTGTTTCCGGCTTTTTTATAACCGAATCTTCGCCAACCCTACATCTTATAGATTTGAAATGTTTACTCATGAAGTTCCTAGCCATTTTGTAACGTTTGTTCCGAAACAAAAAAGAAAACTTACCGATGCAATATAAAAGATTCACCTACCAACTATTGCATAAAGGGACTTCCCAAAGCATAATTCCCATATTCATCAAAAACTGCGAAAATTCAAGAAAAGTATTGAAAAATTGATTACCTGATATTTCCCAATATAATCCTGATTTTATGAACTGATGGAGACAGATGACAAGAACCATTTCATTGAATTTTGTTGGGAAAACAAGAATATGATAATTAATCTTCAATAAACAAAGCGAAATTCAGAACAAGTCCGATAAAAGGCCTGTTTTACATTAATATTTGTCTTGATGTCTTTTAATATGAGACTGGTGGCCAAATGCCAGAGCTCAATAAATTTCTCCAAAACTACTGCTTCTGTCTTTTTTTTCAAATTGTATGTACACTGTACTTTAAACGAATTACAATCGATGTACTACATTCTACATTTAAGGGTGGGGTGTGGTATACTTTATAATTCTCACGTATAAAAGTAAAGGTTTTGTCGATGGTTACCAGTAATACCTTCAAAAAATATATTTTCTGAAAGAAAGCATCACATTAAGAAAAATATATTTTCAGAAAGAAAACATCACATTAAGAATTATTCTGGTTGTGAATACAAAATTTTAGTGTTGCTTTGATGTAATTAAATGTTCTGGAAGAAAACATAACATCAAGTTTGATTCTGTTACTGAATATAAAATTTTAGTTTTACTATTATGTGATTACATTTAATTAAAATTCCTAATTTGTACCTAAAGTTTAAAATAGCTTGTATAAAAAAAGAAAATCAGATTTCAGTTACAGTGTCAAAGGAAAGAACATATTATGACTTCCAAAACAGTACTTTAAATCTTTGAAAAAAGGGTTTAGTTCTATTTTTAATTTTTGTTTAAAATTAATAAAAAATGAAACTTTAGCTTTAATCTAAGTATAATGTAAATATTGAAGTAAAACCAATAGCCAAAATTTAAATATGTTTACGCTGCTAGAATTGTACTGTTTCCTTTCCCATAAGAAGACAATCTTTCCCATTTACGGTGTTTTTGCCTATTTTTTATTTTCTGTAAAAAATGGAAAAAAATATATCTTTTTAAATCAAGCAATAAAAATTCAATTTTCTTAACACGCACAGAGATTTCATTACTTTTAATAGCATAATCCAAATGTATACTTTTAGAAAATATATAGTGTATATGATCTCAAATACGTCTAGTGTATATGAACATATGTTTAGAGCAAAGTCATACTTTCTGGTAAGAGTGCTGTAAAAGTGTACCATGCCTAAAATACAACGCCACATCGGTATAAAATTCCCATCTCATGAACATGATGTTGTTACATACAAACTCACACTGTAATGCTGCCCCTTTCCAGCTGATGATTTCGCTATGACAATTTCAGGGCAAAAATATATGGAGTGAAGAGCTGTTTTTTTACGTGGATGTACTTGATGTTAGGGCATACAAGTAGTAGAATGGGACTGTTAAGTGTCAATATCGTAGTTGAAGGGCTAAGTTGAAATTCGTCCAAACCATGACAAGCCCGTGAACAAGAAAATCACCAGATATGAAAGCAGAACTTGAATATCCAGTTCTCTCTGCTGACTTTAGAAAGGCAACAAGAAAAGTTAGTTGTAGTTTAAATCGATTTTTAATGCTAGCAACCCCCAATATTCAGATATTTCCTGCATCATATAAGCATTGAATGCATCATATAAGCATTGAATATAATATCAGCTACAAGCGTTTGGTTTATATATTTATATCATTTTTATGAATGCCTAAAATCCACCTGATTTCTATATCATATTTTTTAAATTTTTCATCCAGAAACGTAAAAAATGATTGCTTTAAGGTGGAAGCTGTGAAACTAGTGCACCTTGAGACTGGCAACTTTGGATCGATATGACCCATTTAATTTTTTTCACAAGTACATTAAACCTATATATTTTCTGATCACTACATATCAATAGATTTGTATCATAGGGTTCTTTTGCCGGATTGGATTTTTTTGCAATTCTAATGCATTCTTCCTGACTGATTTTCACATTTTTCGCGTACAAGTCGCCCAATTTTTTTGGGTTTTTTTCTTTTGTTTGTTTTTGTTTTCAAGTTGAAATCAAAACAATTTAAAATGTATATCCATGTCCAAGATTGAATCCAATGGTGAATCCTGAAATAGCATAAAATAAAAAGTTATACAATTTTTAATCTTAATCCTGACAGGTTGCTCATCCTCTTTCCAAAAGTGGCTCCAGAAGTCACGGAAGGGGTCGTCAGAGAAAAAAATCCTGGAACCTGGATATGATATGTCTCTTATGATGTCCTTTGATTTCACTGTGATAGGGTAATTCGTACGTTGGTAAGGCGAGATAGAAATTGCAGAGATTGAGCAAAAACAGTTCCAAGAAAATCGCATTGAAAGAAAGTTTCCAATTCTTACACATTTATAGCTGTGATATTACACATACTCATTTCTTCTGTCCAGTGTTTTAATTATTGTGTTAAATAAACTTGTAGATTTACCTTTGTGATGTTGTCAGGTAAAAAAAAGTATATTTTGTGGCTTAAATCTAGACTTTTTTACGTTAGGAACATCATACTTGGTTTATTTGGGTGTGGGTTCACATGCGGCTTTCCATATTTGGGGCTCAGTAAGTAGGTTGTACTAATTTGTTTTTACATCAATAGAGAATTTCAAAGTAATATGAACAATGGTAGTGATTAGTCTAAACTGGCCCATTTTTTTCTCCACGGCAAAAGGTTTCCTGTTCTCTATGAGTGACCCTTGTTAATTGGGTTCCAGGGGTCATGGACTAATGACTGCGCAACAATGACATGCTTCATTATCATACCCATGCAAACATACCCCATGTACTCGGCACTGCTTTAACTTTTCAGTATAAACAAAAGTTTTGAGATCAATTTTCTCATATACATTTTATGTTCACACGTCTGAGTTTTTGGGAGCATGTAGTTTAAGTATCAAACTGTCCAAAAATATAAAAAAGTGATTACAGGTTACCCAAAGGTGCTGACTTCAGATCTTCTACCTTAATTTCATTTTCTGATATCTTTGTGTCACAGGTTTTAACATGAAGTAAATGATAAGGGTCTTAGTCACAGCATACTCTAGCAAAGGGCATCTACCTTAACATGATAAGGGCACCATAAGCTGGCCAACATGGAATATTACTATCCCTGTGAGCGTAATTTATTATATTAAATTCAAACTCGTCCTCTTTGTCATATAGTTTAAACTTTGATTCACTAATATCACTATACACCATGATATCTAGAAATAAGCATTCTGTGTTGTTCTCTCTAGTTTTCTTTCATTTAAATCATCAGTGTATATTTGTGAAATATTTATCCTCAAAGGTGTTTATTGTGAACTCCTAATATGTTATCAATATATTTTGATGTGACCCTAAAACATTCAATCCTAATTTCCGTCCTTTGACAGGTTTACCCGAACATTATACTCATAGTAGAATAAACATAAATTGGCCAAGGTGCACAATTAGTGTTAATTCGAAATGTCTTCCAGAAGATAAAATCTTCAAAGTGACACATATGTTTTTGAATCGGTTCTTCCTCAATTATTATATGTTAGATGATTGTAGTTTGAGAAATAAGATCATATTAAAATCTCACACACACAAAGTGAATGAGCTGTATCAGTGTATTTAGAAGCCTTTGTGAAATTCGAGTATCTCTTCTGTTATAAACAGGGCTCTCTTGAGCATCAATTGGTCCGCAAATGTGCCTTTCGACTTATTTCCTTTATAACATATATTATCATACTATTTTCACTGAAAAGTCCATTGAAGGTGCTGTGTCGAAAGTGTGAGGTAATTTGATTTCCATATCATTTCTCCTATCCCTCAAATCGAAGGACATAATAGAGCTGTCCCTCCAGGGCAATAAAAAAAATATTTCATGTGGTAACCGGTTGACGCATGAGCCTATAAATAGTTATGGTTTGGAGAATGGCCACAAGGTCTCAAGTGTGGGTCCATACCACCAAGGACGTAGCACAAAGCATTCATAGTAAATAGAGGTACATACAGAATGGCTCACATATTGACCGTTTGGCTGGTGTAACACATGAGATCTGTATGAAATGTACAAATGTGGATTTACTTCAGAGATATGCTCATTCATTTTATGATCCTTTCATGTAAGATATCCCAAGAAACACAATACAAAAAGTTCAGGTCACTGAATATCAACCTGCCAATAGTATTGAGTATATGTGGATGTACGTTTGGACACACAGGTAGACTTGGTTAGATTCCAATATTTTTAGGCGTTACTTCGCAACTGTTTTACTTGGATCACTTTCATTTCATGTGATATTTACTTTCACCCACTGCAAGTAAGAGAGATGGACTTGCAGAGTGTGAATGTTTGGTTTGTTGAGCGAAATCTTGAAACGTGTCCAGGCAAGTGTGGACAAAGGGCATAAACCCATTTTGGTGGAATCATCACTAGAATCCCCTAAGGGACACTTTTAGTTGAATCATGTAGTAATCGCATGAAGTAGCATGCTGCGATTGGGTTCAATGGCTGACACAATGCACTGTTACAAAGCATGCAAACAGGAATTGCAAGTTTCAACAAATTGATATTTAGGGTTGGTAGTATACTCCAATGGTTACACTCCCTCCTCCCTCAAAAAGTTATGCTAGGTGGGGGTACAGTCCCGTTAAGCGATTTTCTTCATCTTATTCTCTTCAATTATAACCAAACGGTTCACTAATCAGAAGAATCAGGAACTTGCTTTAATGAATCAACTTTGTCCAATGTTTCACTCACATGGTGTACTTTTGCGAACATACTCCTCTTCTACGTTGTCTTCCTTAATATTAGGAGGGCCAGCTGGAACTCCAGTTTCCATTTTTACCACGAGAGGGCAGCAACGATGGAACAGATATGTGGTCGCAGTGTATCACACTCGGGTGTCCACTGATCCAAAGCACAGATTGTGGTACATATTGGTAAAGTGGCTAGGCTCTATCGTTTTTTCTTCAATACACACACTCTACCAGGTTCTAGCACCTGCATCCACACCTCCATGGAAAAAGAATAGATATATAAACACATAGATAAACACAACTATGCAGTTGATAACAGGTTAAAAGAATGGCCCAGTGGTTAAAATTATAGCTACTTATTAAATCTGAGTAATTTCATTACAAGACACACAGCTCTTCCAGGGGGTGTGGAGAAAGAAGCAATGTTATTAATGAATATGTTCCACATCATAGACTCGGGACAGGTGTCACACTTCATGAGAAAAGAGATAAAGAAGAAGAATCTCACACGGGCAATATCAGAAAAGGCTATAGAACAACTTTTTTTGGAACCTTTACATCTATTATTTACATTCAGCACTGTGCAGGACACCATTCTCATATAAAAGAAAACTCCACACCAAAGAGGAACGATGTTTCATGATAATGTAATTCAGTCAAACTCCGACATTTAGGAGAAAATTTTCTTCTCTGTGATGTGATACACGATTTGGTTTACAATTGTAAGGGTATGCTTGTGTGAAAGATTTGGCTTGTTAATATTTATAATTTTCAAGTAATTATTCTGAAAAACATTCTTTTTCACATGCAGCAAGAGATATAATGGTAGCACTAGCAGCCTATTGCTTATCCCTAGTCTGACATGGCCATTCACTGGTTCGTCATGGTGTTCGTGCCCTGCTTGGTACGGCCACTTGTGCAGGGTATGTGGGCCACTGTGTGCTCAGGTGTGGTTGGCTCATAATTCAGCTGCAAAGTGTGAGACTTCGGTTCCTACATGATGGACCTAAAAACTAAAGCCCTGAACATCTATGCATACGACCTGCCGTCTTCACCAACAAGGCAGGATTTACGAAAGTCAAGTCAGAATGGCAGCGAGGGGGGCATTTCCCTTTCTGTTCCACAACAACAAATTGGTAACAGTGTTTTCGGGCAATATTTGACTTGTTTATATAATACTCCGAATAAAAGTATTGATACTTTGGCAAATTTAAGATGCCGAGTCGTCAGACTCTAGTAGTTTATCTGATGATTTCTTTTTTACTCGTGAGTTATTGAAAAGTAGAAAGAAAAAAGAAAGGAAAAAGAAGAGGCTAGCAGAAAAAAGGAACATTTTTGACACAAGTTTGTTTCAGGTATTCCATACATTTGGAGGCCAGTATACATGTGCTGGACTCCCACGATGTGTGAGCAAAACAACCATTTCTTTATTGATACTGAAAAGGGTGTTCTAGCTGCTATACTTATGACTGCGCCAAAGCTGCTAAAATATGCTACAATAAATGACCTCACATGTAACAGTCATCAACTGCATCAAGGTGTTTTCTTCCAATTTTTTTCTCATGGTATTGCGCTGAACCTCTTCTTATGCATAACAAAGAATTTCTTTTCCAAGCAACCACGGATATTAATTCTAATGTATAGGCAAGTTGCTGTTGTGGTCCATATTATGTACCGCCTTTGGTACCTTCACTGCATAGTTTACATCATTTACGCAATTATAGGTTTTGTCATGTACAGTGCGAATCAATATGAAGCAGACAGTTTTGAAGTACTGCACGAAATATAGAAATGCTAATTTTTTTCATCTCTAAGAGACAGAGAACACACACACGTGTATTACTACCGGACAAGAATTATTGTAATCTAAGTGGTACGGCATACAAGTATTATCACAATGTTCTTTAGATCTGTTATCAGTAGCGTTTCGTCGATCTTAAGTACGCTTTGTGACCAGTTATTCAAACCTGGTAATGAGCTAAACCTATTTGTGTCACCTGAGGTGTTTGAATCACCACTGGCGTGCTTATTTTGTACCCACACTTTACAGTATACACGCTGTGATGCTTAGTACATTTGCTATTCTGTTTGTTTTTGGAGAGATGCTAGGTAATACAGAATAGTACCATCGGTTGTTAAAAAACTGTATGAATGGCATTTCTTGCATTTTTCATTGTTCCTATTGTCAGGGGATGTACATCCAAAACTAGGCCCCAGAGAACCACTAGTAGACTTGAATATATATCACGCGAATACCTGTAGCCTTTAGCATGATAAACTCCTCATTAGCACTGTCACACGAGTTAATCGCCCTTGCAGAATCCTTCTGTACGTCACTTAAGAACAGAGCTGATTTCAAAATACCAGGTTTTCATCATAAGCTGCGACCCAGCTAGTGGCTACAGTGGAGGGGTTGTGCTTTACGTATTCCGAGACTTGGTTGTAAAAAGGCATACCTATCTGGAGAAATCAACTCAAGAAATTTTGTAGATGGAAGTTCGGTTTCTATATTACAACTTATTATTAGCAGCCGTCTATAGGTCCCCAGACTTAGGTGTGTCATTTTGGAACAATCTTCAGGCGCACGTAGACTAAGCCAGTGGTTCTAGACCCGGTAACGTTGTAGTAATGGGCTATCTTAAACGAAACCCTACAACCAACGATGGGAGGACTTTGGTGAACTTAAGTCTTCAGAACAATTTTACAATCCATATTAACGAGGCTACAAAGCAAACTTGATATTCATTAACATGTTTGGATGAGATTAAGTAATGGACCTCAATTTGTGCTAGGTATTTTTATCAGCCCCCAGTTGCACAAATGGACTGTAAGTGAACTTTTCCGGGTCAAAACGTATAGGTCATAGGTATGATTTATTTGCTAGTATTCTAATGTCAACTTTGACTACTTTAGGGGAAAATTGAATGAGGGCAATTGGAATGCCTGCTTTGATTCTTCCGATGTCCACTCATCCTATCTAGCTTGGACCACTAACTTTTTGAATGTCCCTCGGCTCTGCATACCTAATAAAAATGTTATAATAAGACCCAATGATTCCGCATGGTATAACTCAATATTGCTGACACAAAAGCGGAGAGTTTAGAGACTTCACGAAAAGCAAAGGCCTCGAACCAAAATTCGAATGTTTGGAGATACTTCTGGGAACTGAGGAGTTAATATATTAGTGACTTTAGGGAAGTGGATGACGATTACCATAACAAACACTATAGTATTGTAAACAACAGGGAGTTTAAAGTTAGAAAGTGGGGAAAAATGGTCAAATACTTTATATCTGGTATATAAAATGCGTCCATATAGGGGGGGGGGGCATCAAGGCAAGCATCCCTTTGGGCTCTGTTCTGAGACCACTTTTGATCCTTGTATATAGTTAAACGGTATTGTTTAGATCATCGAATCTGAAAAATGGCCTTTTGCTGACGGTACAACTATACAGCCGACAGCCGTACCGAGAGAGTCGAGAATATAAACCATATCTGGAATCACTAACACAATGGTCGAACCAGTGGCTTGTTTCATTCAATCAACACAAAACCAAATCAATCATTAATCCTGAAGACCATCCCAACTTGATATTAAATAGCACTACTCTTAAAAGTGTAGATGTACACAATCATCATGGTCTCTGGTTCGCTGCTGATTTCCCCTGACAACTCATATTAGTCATATCGTCACAAAATCTAAACTAGAGGGCTGCGAGGACAGCCCATGCTCAGCTGACCTAAGCTTGTCCCACAAAAGCAAGATTGCAACTGAATAGACCTGTGTTGAGGTCTAGCGTAGTGCATATGACATTTGGAAGTATTTCCAAGATGGACAACTCAGCCTCCTAAAAGTGCATCCTGACTAGCAAGTCGGCTGAGCTAAATATTGAAGTAGTGCATTAATGACAAACCAGGAGAATTTAGGAGTGTTCCTGTGTGATATCAGAGCTAATTTGGTGAGCTGCTTCGGAGAAGAAGATTTTTTTTTAATTTACCAGAAAAAAAAGGCAAAAACAAAATTCACAAAAAATCCAAAAAATCAATGGATCGTGACCATTTGAACATCCTTGGCAGGGTACATTGCTACCAAGTTTGAAGTTAATCTTGCTGACGGTTTCGGAGAAGAAGTCAGAAATGAGAATTAGCATTAGAATGCCCATTGACTTACATAGTAGTCAATGCCGATAAGTACCTGAATTGAACAATCGTTCGAAATCAGGAACCCACAGCAGTGGACAACTTGGTTTTGATCGGTTCGCAAAGAACATATCCCCAAAGTTTCAGCTTAATCTGAGTGACGGTTGTTGAGAAGTCGAAAATAGCGATGGTTCTGAAAAAGTCAAAAATAGAGAAAACAGAAAAAATCACTAAAAATTCGAGGAAACATGCAGCATCACCTGGTGAACAAATTAAAAACTAGGGGTCCCTAGGAGTGTTCCTGACTGATATCAAAGCACAAAAAGAAAAAAAAAATCATAACAAATAAAAAATCACTGGAGCGTGACTATTTGAACAAACTTGGTAGAGACGCACCCAAAGTACATTGCCATCAATCTTGAAGTGAATCTGGCTGACGGTTTTGGAGAAAAGGTCGAAATTGTAATTATGAACGAAAGCAAGACAAACCACTCGGCGTCCTAAAAGATCAGCCTGACTAGTACGCCAGTTGAGCTAAAAATGGTAGGTGTTCTACAACGTTTACAGTTTAAGCTGACCAGGAAATCTCTTGAAAGGCCTTAGTTTTCATATGTGCTTCCCTGGCCAGAATACACCAGTGTGGTCTGGGATGGACTCACACAAGCTGACAAAGATCGTCTTTAGCTGTTCAATTGGCTGCAGCTCGGGTACTGACAGGGGCATTTGACCACACAAGCCACCGAAAACTCTACAGTTAGATAAGCTGGACAACTCGTAGAACACAGCAGGAAACACAAATAGGTACTTATGTTTAAAACCGTTTATGGAATAGCTCCAGCATACATTTTTAAGCTAGAAGCGGCTAGAGTCTTAGGGCGGACCAAACAAATAATAACTTTTGATGCCAAGAAAAATAGCTTTTACATTTCTCTCTTCCCATCAGCTATTCGTGAATGGAATCTATTACCTCGATCAGTTAGGAATCTTGACCATATAGATGATTTTAAACGGGAAAATGAATCAAGCGAGACCAAAACGCAATGAGTTGTCAAAAGGAGGGCGTGTTTTGAGGCTATTCATAAATATATCAAATTATCTGGAAGATTTCAATTATGACGTGTGCTGGAAATCGGTAATGCGGTTACCCAAGCTCACACACAGTTCCGTTGTCCCTTTCTGCTCTAACTGTGTCATGCTAAGCAGGTAGGTATGCAGGGCTCAGCTGCATCATACAATATTATCAGAGAGCGATGCCTTCGTTTCAATTTTTTTGAAATCATGAATTTGTGCATAAGGATCTAAGTACATTAATAGAGCCCTGACGCATTGTTATAACAAAGCACTTGATGCCATATTTGGAAAATATGTAGAAGGTAACTACCCTTTATGAAGGCTGAAGCTACACCGCAGTATTGACCTGTGCGCACTGCCATTGGAAAGCAAATCAAAATACACCACCCAAGTCAAAACACACATTCAGGCAATTTGACTTGGGTTCTCGTCTGGACAAAAACGCTGGATTGTTGCATATGCCTTCAAACAGGAAGGGGTATGCAACAAGAGAATATTTTAAATGGAAAATTTCCTTCTTACTGTCAAAGATCGGTCCATAAAGAAAAATATAACAAGATTTAAAATCAGTGCACATTACCTAAAAATTGAAACGGGTAGACATAGGAGACCACAAAAAACACCTTTGGAAAAAAGAGTTTGTGAAATTTGTAATAAAGTTGAAGATGAAATACATGTAATGTTATACTGCAAAACATATAATACTGAAAGAACTGTTTTATTTAATGAGATAACCAATATTTTCCCTACATTAACTACACTTGACGAGCAAGAAAAATTTATATTTCCCATGGATTTGGACGATACAGAAAAAAAAGAAATAATAGAAACATATTTTGTGAATATTCTTCAGAAAAGAGGATCCCTTTAACTTATTTTTAAGATTTAAAATGCAATAGTGACAATGTCATATAACATAGTTACATATATAGAGATATAGGTTTTTAGTATTGGTTTATTGTATAGGTTTTTCCTTTTTTATGATTTTGTAAGTGTGTGTTTGATATATGTGATATGTACGCTTTTGTACTATATGGTCCGGTTTTGTACCTTTGTACGTATGTCTTGTGTATTAACAAATTACTACAGTTGTATTTGTGTAGTGTGTGTTAATAAAGCTTCATTCATTCAGGAAAATGACTGATTAATTGATACACAGCCCCTGGTCCCAAGTCAAACTAAACATTGTTACGTGTGAATATATATATATATATATATATATATATATATATATATATATATATATATATATATATATATATATATATATATATATATATATATATATATATATATATATATATATATGAATGAGCTGCTTATGCATGTTATATATTTTTGTATTGCCTGGAAGAGTCATATCGGCCGGATAGGGTGCAGCGACGTCAACAGCATCATACATGAGGTAAAATTGACAAGGAGCAACCCTTGATGTGATGGCAGGCACGCGCCACACGTGCCCTGTGTCCAGTTTTGGTTTAAACATAGTTTATTTCGTACGAAATCGGACTGGAGAGCAAGTGTACAACACTTGTATGGGACTCCTCTCCTAGTTACAAAGTAAGATTCAATGTAATACAAGATGACACTCGAAACAATACAAACCAATTGATTAATGAAAGAACAAACAGGTGAAAGTGGTCGGTCATAAGCATGTAATACAAATCAAAATCTCTTAGTTTGAATGATGTAATTATGAACGATCGTAAATATTTTGCAGTTGGTAGATTCAGAGAGGTTTAGGGTCGCCAAGCAGAAGGGTATCAGTCGATATGGAGGTAGATTCTGGTAAGCCAGTAAATAGCTGTGCTCTTCGAAAGGCTTAAAAGGACGGTCAAGAAGGAAATGCTTCGTTGTTTCAATTTTACCACAGAAACATTTAAGATTGTCAGCTAGGTTGTGCCTATACAAATGCTCGTTTAAGGGGCTAGACTGCGTATGCAAACGAGCATGAAGATTTTTCCGCGCCTCGCACTGTCGGAGTAGTATCCAAAACATTTTACTAATGTACTTTGAGTTTTTTCTTGAAAGATGCTACTGTTGGTTTTGATTCTGTGTCAGTATCCAAAGAGTTCCAAAGTTGAATGGTAGAGGGAAACAAAGAGTCATGCCACAATTTTGTTCTACATGGGAGAAGAGGAATGTCATTTTCGTTCCGAAGATTATGCCCAGATGGAATAACCTGGGGGATGCGGGAATTTAGGTTGGCTGGCGCTATCCCATGAACTATTTCGTACTTGTACTCAAGCTTGTGTTCTTTCTTTGCGACAATACAGAGGCTCCCATTGTTTTTTTTTATATAGAGAAGTGTTTTTTGGGCATGACGGCTCACTCCGGACACTACTCTCGCGCCTGCACGCTGAACTCGCTCTAAGCGGGCTCATGCTCCTCGGTGCAGTTGTGCCATAGGGCATCTGCATATTCTATTAGAGGTCTTACATATACAAAATACAATTTTTCAAGTTCCCTTCTATTTAAGATGTACATCAGTTTTGTCAAGCAGTCTACACGCTTCATTGCAGAGAAATAAATGGAATATATGTGATCATGCCAAGTACCTTTACTATTTAATGTGACTCCAATATGTCTGTGGCTATGTAGCTCTTCGACTTTTTTACCTTTCAGATAAACAGGGAAATTGTGTTGAGTCTACTAATGTGCAGAAGTTCAGTTTTCTTCTCGTTTGATTGAATAAAACATTGATTTGCCCAACATGAATATGCCCCTAAGTCACCGTTTAGTGTCGTAGAAACAACATATGCGTCATCTGTATCACTGATTAGGAATAAGGACGTGTCATCTGCAAGCATGCGGATATTGGATTCGACTATTGAAGCAAGGTCATGTACGTAAATTAAAAATAAGAGTAGGCCTAATATTGAGCCTTGTGGGACTCCTGCACCTAGATTTGCCCAACCTAAAGATTTACCATTTATAACAACCCTCTATTTTCTATTTGTCAAATAGCTATTAAACCAGTCATGTCGATTTCCACTGATACCAATTTGTTTCAACTTGTAAAACAGACCACTATGCCATACTCTGTCGAATGCCATGCTCAAGTCTACAAATACGAATTTTACCTCTTTACCCCCATCCATAGCTTCACAAATAATATCGTAAACTTCCAGCAGGTGACATACGGATGAATTCCCGGGGAGATAAGTTGATTGCCAGCGGTACGGTATGTCATTAGAAATGAGATAATTATAAGTAGCATTGAAAACACACATTCCAAACACTTTTCCGACACAGTTTAACAGTGTAATTGGTTTGCAGTTCTCTTTCAGTTGTTTTGAGTTCTTTTTGAAGATAGGTATAACGTTGGCATATTTTCATTTGTCAGGAAACAGTGAGTCGTTTAAAGATTGGTTACAAGTCATACACAGAGGTAAGTCAATTGATTTTGCAGTTTTTTTCCAACAATTTGCAACTGATTTCATCATAACCACTCGCCGTACCGGTGTCAAGAGACATTTAGATGTCATGAACATAAAGTCTACTTACAAAGATTTCAGATATGCGAGACTCTGTCGAGTACTCTAGTACTGGTGAAGACGCAGTGGAGTCGCCAACTTGACATAAACTTGAAAAGTACTAGTTAAACAGTAAGCTTGTCTGTCTGTCTATCTATCTATCTATCTATCTATCTATCTATCTATCTATCTATCTATCTATCTATCTATCTATCTATCTATCTATCTATCTATCTATCTATCTATCTATCTATCTATCTATCTATCTATCTATCTATCTATCTATCTATCTATCTATCTATCTATCTATCTATCTATCTATCTATCTCTCTCTCTCTCTCTCTCTCTATCTATCTATCTATCTATCTATCTATCTATCTATGTATCTATCTATCTATACATATCCATCCCTCCATATATATATGTATATATATATGTATATAAATATATGTATATATATATATATATGTATGTAAATATATGTATATATATATATATATATATATATATATATATATACATATATATATATAAACTACTCTCCACTTATTTACTTGTATATAATTGAATAATGAACAAATATTTTGGAATTCCAGTATCATATATTTTATCTTCATACTTTTGGTACAGCGTTAACAGCAAAATGACCATCTTAAGGAGTCCATGCTTCACTGCACATGACTGGTTTTAAGTGAAAGTCAAAATTTGAAGTTCGCAACAAGTCAAGATCATTTTTAATAGAATTACAAAACCTTACGTAGCAGTGGGAATCTGGTAATGTAGAGACCTTATAAACCAAGTTCAAACTTACACTAACGCCTACATATTTTCCTGGCGAATAAAATCTGTCTGTTTTTGTAATTAGTTTGTTCAAGGTACTCGGACATTTAATACCTACTCCTGGCCTAGGTTTACAAAGTAATAACTTACGACGCTTAGAAGGTACATGATTAACCAACTAAATTTTTTTAGTTTTTTGTTATTTCAAGCAGTGAAGCAAACCAATATATTTTATATGAAGATGATAAGTTTGATATATTACTGTTGTTATATTAGTTTAGGCATTCCAAAAATGAAATCAGTTCAGTTTTTTTTTCACAAGTAAAGACAGAAAGGCTCATATTTTCACTTCGATTATATATATATATATATATATATATATATATATATATATATATATATATATATATGTATATGTATATATATATATATATGTATATATATATATATATATATATATATATATATATATATATATATATATATATATATATATATATATATATATATATATGCAAGAATAGATTGTCTTAAAAATTAAATAGAACTTGTTTTACCTAAAACATGATGGACTTTATTACTATCTTAATATAAAAAATGCCCATATTCATATCCATTTACTTGCCTTCTAGCAATCGTGGGTTGGTGGGATCTCATTCTAGCAGGCATATTGAGTTTCCCAAACTTCTCACTAGTGTCAAAGTGGCGCCTGCGGTACTCTCACCGTGTAGACCCCTTAGTACATTTAAAATCCACCAGACGAATTTGAACACAACCAGGTTGTTGGTAAAGCCCTAAACATAAAGTGTCCCATAAGGACTGAATTTTATAGAGGGCACGGATACTGTAGCTGCGAAAAGTGTTTTGCGGCAAATGTGGGAGGATTGTGTAGTTTAACCCATCATACGAGACGCACGGCCTAACATTGCGCCATTACAAATAAATATTTTAGTATAAAATGGCAATGTCGTGAAACAGACGATTGTTAAATAAAAATTCGTTCACCGACACTGGTCACTAAATTGCTACCTGGAGAACAACGTCCCACGTCGCCACGCTTGATTATATTGGCTCTAAATAATGCCACAAAGGGCTCCCTCTTAAGGCATCACCAGCAAGTTTGCTAGTCTTATTGTACACATTCGAACTTTACCCAGTGTTTCTCAGACCACATGTGCAATGTGTGAATTTAGCGCGGAGTTTAATAGACATAAACCATAGATAAATACAGATAGAGAGATATTGATGCCTTGATTCACAGTGATCCAAAAAGTGAGGAAAACACGGTAGAGGATGGACAGAAAAAAGCCAACAACCTATTACCTTGATATAGAAGCAGCTGGCCTGAATACTGACGCCGAGTTTCAAATGGCCAATACCTTGCCAGCGCGTTATCAAAAAAGTTGCTGATACCAAAGCTGGTTACCATATAATATTTTATTTGCCCCGGATAAACACAGTGACCACATACGCTTGTTCGCAACGTAGCTCAGCACTGCAAATGATACGCGAGGAAGTAGGAACACGAAAAGATGAATGCTAAAGATGAATAACACGTCATTTGTAATCACACATGAAAGTCACGTGCGGGAAAAGTCCATGGTTAGCATCATGTTCAAAGGTCCACCTGTTAAGCACTTCTGTCACAAAGGAACAAAACTGACACCATTGACAAAACGAAAAAAATGATTAAAAGTGACTATAAAAGCATATATCATGCCATGCTCGATATTTTAATATATTTTAAAAATATAATTTTTACAGTTTCATATTTATTATACTTCGAGAAAATGAAATAATAATAAATAAATAAATAAATAAATACATAAATAAATACAATAAACAAATAAATAAACAAACAAACAAATAAATAAAATAAATAAATAAATAAATAAATAAATACAATAAACAAATAAATAAATTAATAACTAAATAGGGTACAGATGAAGCTGCACTTCCTGTCCATAAAGCGTTTGGTACATAATTCACCATAATTAAAACGGTAGCCATCTCAATATGCAGTTGTCTCGATTGGATACTTTAAAGAAGTAGTATGAACATTTTTTGCATGTCAAATATCTATCTATCTATCTATCTATCTATCTATCTATCTATCTATCTATCTATCTATCTATCTATCTATCTATCTATCTATCTATCTATCTATCTATCTATCTATCTATCTATCTATCTATCTATCTATCTATCTATCTATCTATCTATCTATCTAGTATAACATGCATAATATGTCACTGCACAATCTGCAATTTCTCCCTTTGTTGTGAGCATAACCTAATAATGTCATATACCGGCTTGTAGTATGTGTTCCAGGCAGTTCTGTGGCCCACGATCTGGATTTTGTATTCACATGAAGCCACATTGGGGCATAAATTAATTGCCTATGAAGGTGGAGTGAAAAAATAAGTCTCCCAGCGCTACAGTCTTTTGTAATATGTTTAATCAAAACCTACCAATATGTTCATAAACGGTCCAAGCCCCCCCCCCCTCTCCCAGCGCTACAGTCTTTTGTAATATGTTTAATCAAAACCTACCAATATGTTCATAAACGGTCCAAGCCCCCCCCCCCAAAAAAAAAGCTAAGAAACGTTTATTATGAAGAAGTTAACAATTTGTGATTCAATTTCATTGATTTTCACTTTCAGAGATGGAAAATTAGGTTGTTGCCAACTGGGTTTGACTAAATTATAATTTATTTATTTTTTTGATAGTAAAGACCCAAATAGACTAAATAAAAAACCTGTCGTAATCTGCAGTCAATGTCCAAATCACGATAGGCAGAAATTGATCAAATGTCAGAGCAGTATCCAATTGTTACAAGCATTGTGCTTTTGATTAAAATGTATGCAGGTCCACACAGACCGCAGACTTTTAAACAGAAATAGTTTTTGGTCCGCGAGAACCATATCAATTTAGATTCTCATGTTGCTGTGTTACCATGACGCGTATCATTGTAAACCTGTTTTGATAGTAAATGGCAAAAAAAAAAAAAAAAGGAAAAAAAGAAAAACAAAAGTAAACAAAGTGAAATGCCATGACCACTAACTCACCTTTTCTTTACCTCGCGTTAGTTCTATTTATAATGTGTGGATGTACATTGTAGCCATAGAAGCTCACATTGCAAGCAGTATTGGTTTATATTCATTCATTACAGCCCAGTCGCCAGGTCAATATACAATATTGGCCATTTTGCGAAATTCGGATAAAATGGAACCAAATGCTGAAAAGTCTGGAGAGAGAATACAGGCACCAAGAAATGTCGATACCGCCAACACTGCGGTTGAGTCTTTTTTCATGCCCTCACCAAAGGAGGGGGGGGGGGGCATAAAGATGGGTCCTTCCATCCATCCACCCGTTCGTCTGTCCGACATTAAAATTGTCACATTTGTGTCCGCCTATCTCTAAAAGCATTTGAGGTACAGCCATGGAACTTTGTGGAAACATCTATCAATATATCAAGGCGTGCACGTGGGGGTTTGTTTGTCTCTTGAGTTGATTATACAGTCTTAATTGATAATTCATTAACTTAGGGAAAATGTTGATTCGACGTAAAACTTATTATATTTGTGCCGCATGCATCTCAAAAGGTATTTGAGCTTTAACCATGAAACTTTGTGTAAACATCTATCAATATATGAAGGTGTGCACCTGTGGTTTTGTTTGTCTCTTGGATTAATTATCTTGTGTTAATAAATCATTAATTAACTTGGGGAAAATGTTGATTCGACATTAGACTTGTCATATATGTGTCACATGTATCTCAAAAAGTATTTAAGGTTCAACCATGAAACTTTGTAGAAGCATCAATCAACATAGGAAAGTGTGCACTTGGGGTTTTGTTTCTCTCTTGGATTAATTATATTGTATTTATTAATCATTAATTAACTTAGGGAAATGTTGATTCGACGTTAGACTTTTTGACATTTTCGTTGCATGTATCCCAAAAAAATTTTGAGGTCTTACACCAGTTACATGCCATATTCTTTCAAATTCCGATTGGAGCAATGACAGGTGGGAGCATCCGTGTCCCTTGGACATTTTTTACTTTAACTTGTCTCTTCTGCACAAAGATCACCCTGTACCTAATCAAATCAACCATCCAAGTTGGATGAAAGAGCTTTCCTTTACACAAAGCTCCGTATCAGCATCTCATGTCACTGCACAATCTGCAATTTCTCCCTCCCCATAAATAAATAAATAAATAAATAAATAAATAAATAAATAAATAAATAAATAAATAAATAGAATAAATAAATAAATAAAGAAATAAAGAAATAAATAAATAGATAAATAAATAAATAAATAAATAAATAAATAAATGAAAATGAAAACAATAAACAAATAAATTAATAATCTTTTTTATAATGTATACTAATGTTGAATGTTAATTTGTATGCGTTTAATATAAAGACACACCGTTTGGAAACGAAATAAAGTAAACTTACAGTCTTCAAATATTTGTTCAGGTGTCACAGTTCAATTAACAGACAGCACGGGTAAATCGGATGATTTTTTCACCTTAACAGGGGGCAAACTATACTTGGGTTTTTCTGTTGATTTTACTTCTTGGCTAGAATTCAGTTTGTCTTTCATCTCGGGCGATGTGCCAGACAAATGTTTTCCTGGATGTTTGACAGGTGGAAGCGGTGTCCTCTTGAAATGAGGCTTTGTTACAAGTCCAGGCTTATTTGAAAACTTAGGGTTCCCTAGCCCCATCGGTGCGTTGGCAAAGTTGGACGGCCGCAAAGTGGAGGGAGCTTCTGTGTATTCCGCATTAGCCGGAGAAGGACTTCTGCTGCTTGGTATCCCTCCCTCCAAATGATCAACTGCAAATTGCGCATGGAACGCGGCACGTCTTCGCGCGCTGGGAGACTCAATTGTCCGAAGATTTCTTTCAATCAATGCATCACGATGTTTTATAGATTTATTGATATGAAATTTTGCTCTTTCTTCTCGGATATACGTGGGCTCGAGTCTCCAAAGGGCCTCTTTTATCTGTGGTTTCATTGCCTTATATGTGTAATTTGTATCCAGTGCCTGCTGGAAATTTTCTAGTCTGAGTTTGCTGAACAGCCGTTGGTTTGCTGCAGCTTTGTATGCCATGGTACGTTTCAAGACGTCTCTCATCCGACTGCGTAATTTCTCATGTCGATATTGTTGGTAGGAAGCGTTTCTTTCAATAATTTTAAGTTTTGCCTTTGTAAATTTGCTGTCTTGTTGATAGAGAACCTAAAAATAAAAACAGGCTTGCTAAATACTTCATCCATGTGTCCTATAAAGGATTTATATTCATAACAAGAACAATTACAATAACAGTAACAAAGAGTTTGAATTGTGAATTTTGGAAGCAAACTATCAGTGTATCTGCTGACATTTTTAGGGGTTAGGGTAAAGAAACCACTACAGTGAACAGATGAAGGAACAAGCTTGGCTTAATGCTAAGATATGCCATCTGGTCGCACCCAATAAGTTGCATATGCCACTGTAATATTTACCATATGTACTACAGGATAGGGAAATTATCAAATTGCAATGGTAAAAACTGGTTACATTATTTGCAATACAGTTCATTGATATTACCTATGGCGTTATGTCAATTGGTTTATGTTGTTCAAACAAAGAAGTATCAAAAAGTACTGGCATATTCGAAAAGTTCTAAGTCTAAGTGGGATATCTCAATCGGATTGAAACACTTTTGTCACCAACAAGTAAAACCATTTCTTGAATGATAGACATAAGAACTGCAACTGTAGTGTGATTAGTATCTTTGTACCAGACCATCTTGTGAAACTACCCATTGAAATCACCAGAAATGAACAAAACTGTCTATAGGACAGTCTTCAAGTACCCTCAACTGAAAAGGCTAACTCCAACACAGATACATGCAGACATGGTCTACACTTTAAGGAATGATGCCCCTTCTTTTTCACAAATCGGTGGGTGCCATGTCAGCGATCCATGATTTTGATATAGAACTTATTGACCATCTCCCTTATTCACCCGATTTAGCCCCGTCAGACTTCCACCTGTTTCCCAAAATAAAGCAGGAACTAGCCGGTCGCCATTTCCTAGTAATGATGACGTCATTTTCACTGTGAATGACTTTTTTTTAAGGGTGGCTGAAGAATTTTTTCTTGACCGGCATCCAGGCATCATTGTTGACAAAAGTGTGTAAACACAGAAGGGGACTATGTAGAGAAATAAGTGAAAACCATCGACTTTGCACGGGTCTTTCACGGCTAGGCTTAGAACTTTTCAGCCAGGCCTCGTATCAGCGACAAACGTGGCAAATATATCTGGCTCTTGCCAAAATATCGACTTTGGCAACATTAACTGTTTAAAAATCATAATCGCGCTTTCCGAACTCACACAATGCCAGTGACACTTTTGGTTTTCTGTCAGTGCTACACTGCATAACGACGGCTGATTTGCAACGGTGTCAAGAGAAATAATAGACATTTTGGCGGATGATTAACATATATGTGATGTATTGAAAATACTTATGTATTCCCCCTGGCTCTCTCCCTCGCTCGCTGTCAAACTCACTCAGTTGCTGTGTGTGTGTGTGTGTGTGTGTGTGTGTGTGTGTGTGTGTGTGTGTGTTTTGTGTCCCCTCTTTGTTACACATGGAGAGTTTGTTTCCTGAAATGCAGTATACGCTAGTTTTAAGTGTCGATACGATGACACATTTAAGTAAGAATTCAACTCCAGACAGCATAAGCAGAAACCAAGTATAAAGTACTCAAGATTACAATCTTTATAGTGAACAGCAATTTGTCTTTTTTTTTCTTTGTCAAATGGTGATCTTATCAATCATTTCAGGTTGAGAGGAATAAATCAATTTTATTCTATTGAATGTTCAGGTTCCTGTTTAAATTGATAATCAATCGAAATTTGACAGAGGATATACACATAAGCCCTTTATTGTCCACTCTTTCTCGCTTGCATTATAAATGTTTCTTGTATTATGGTATTGAAAGAAAACGACGTTTTTTGTGGTACACGCATTGGGTCTTACCTTTTTTTTTTGAGAAACTAGAATATGCGCGGCTTGGTGATCAGGTAAGGGTCGTATAGATGCATAAGTATAAGTTTTTGCCACAAAACATAGCTGTGATCGTAACAGTCCAGTAACACACTACTCTAGACACAGGTGCATGTTTCACATTCTGCGCAATGGCAATAGGCTGCACTGTCTTTAATACCTCCATATCGAGGCCTCCTTTACCGCTACGTCGGTAATCGTAACACAATTTTGCAAAAGTAATGCACCTTGTCGTAAAATTAATGTCACAATACAATTCATTTCTTCTTTCAATTCTATTTATTTGACATTATCAAACATATCTTTTTTTTGCAATTTTTCTCGTAAACAACACAATTTATACGCTTTCAACCGAATTCACCATGTTTTACATCGTATGAACTGTTACAGTGCCACATTTTGGACGAAGTCAGCAGTTTCATCAACTTTTTCAGTGCCAACTGGGACTTATGTAGAATTACTTTAAACGAACTGTTCTGAATTATAATACGGGTGCTAGATTGAGGCCCTTGCAACAAGATCTTTGCTTCAAGTACCAGCATGTCTCTAGTTACATAGAATATTATAGTCAATGTCAGCAGCTTTCCTCGGCGTGCTGTTTGCGCGCGGAGGAAAACTGCTGACTTAGTCCAAAATGCTTTGCTCGAGAATAGCACTTTGATATATTAAATATTCCGAAGCGGACAAAAGTCTGTTCATAAAAATAATCTGAACACGAACAAAGAGAAACGGAGCGGGTAAAATGCACAGAATTAGCTCAGCGTGTGCGATATGACATCGATGTGTGCCAACGGTTGCCCTGATGCTTCAAACCATAGACTTCCAACAATCTTTAAGCGATCTTTTGAAGTCTTCCATATGAGCAGTTCTTTTATCATTAGAAAAATGAGCGTGTCTAGATAAGCAAACAGGATTTACTGGAATCTAATTACTGCCTATCAACTCGCAAAAAGAATAAAACATAAACAGACTGGTTGCGAAAGGAACATCAAGATAGGGAGTACCGATAAGGATAGAGTGAGGGTAGAGGGGTCCATGGGGGCAATGAGCCGGCACAAGCTAACCGGGCGCGCAGTAACGAACACAAGCCCCCATGGTAATGGACGCCCTAATCATTAGAGACAAAGACAAAAAAAAAGAAAAAAGGAAAAAAAAACAGAAAAAAATCAAAACACCCCCCGAAAAAAAACCAACCAACCAAACAAACAAACAAACAAAAAATACAAACGAAAAACAAACAAACAAACAAAAAACAGACAAACAGACAAAACAAAACAAAACAAAACAAATACAACCCCCACCCCGGTAGAATAGAGGGAAAATTTAGTGTATGTAGCGTTTTGCAATGACAAACCTTACATCCACCAGAAACGTGCTACTCAGACTCTGAATGTATCGACTATGCAATGTGTGTGTGTGTGTGTGTGTGTGTGTGTGTGTGTGTGTGTCTGTGTCTGTGTTTGTATTAAAGCATGAATATGAGGAGAGTGGCGATAAGTGTTGCAAAAACAAAAAAAATCGCTTTCAATATATATATATATATATATGTGTGTGTGTGTGTGTGTGTGTGTGTGTGTGTGTGTGTGTGTTAAAATAGGGGTAGGATACCCCATGTATCGTTACAACAGTATGTATTCATTTATGACGTGGGTTTAGCCTTGGAAGATATCGGTACCATTCCATGTTCAAAATGAAGGGCTGTTCTTACCAAGCAGTGAATTTGGTAACAAATAAGGGGGGGGGCATATTCCAAATGGGCAGTTTAAAGCAAAACTGATATTTGAACGTCCACTAAACTGGTAAACCTCTTCACGGATTGATTTAAAATAATATATATATATATATATATATATACATATATATATATATATATATATATATATATATATATATACGTGCATTCAAAATGGCATGTCACTGTTGACCTTGAACATGACATTTTATCTTGTTATGGCATGGCAGTAGGTCTGTCCGTTCAGGCTTGACCTTTGAGATTAAATTTGTCGACAAGGATTATGGGCCCCCGTGGTTAACAATTGTTGCTGTGCCATCCGGATGACAACTTTTTTAAGTGATGGATAACTTGGAATATCAATTCGGTATCTTGTTTCCGTAATTTGTGTCCAAACATAATGAATTGCATCGGTACTTCGCTTACCTGCAGGCGTCGTCTGGTCGTGTCAGTGAAGCGATTCGCCGCCATATATCGTGAATTTTTTCCAAAGGCAGAACTGTCTTGGTCCCGGAGAATGTTTTTGTTGTGTACTTGAGGCATGGTGGAAAATGTTTTACCCTTTAAGTACAACAACACTTGTTACCGCTGAATAACCAACAAAATTGAATTTGAAAATGATAAAATGCTATAATTGATTAACTGATTTTATTGCATAGGCACGAATTTATGGTGATGTGTTTTTCGTCACGAATTTTGCGAAGCAATTTTCTAAGGAAGGTGATTAGGAAAAATAAAATGTATAAAATAGTTGCTGTCAGTGATTTTGGAAATCAACTGCCAGGAAAAATCACAAAAAACCACCAACAGCATGTACATACTATATTTTTTATAAATGTATATATATATATATATATATATATATATATATGTATGTATATATATGTATGTATATTGTGTATATGCTATTGTTAACAATGTTCTTTGTGGATCCATCTGCCTGTACAAACATTATTGGTCATATTTCTAAATATATCAATCGTCAAGTCAAATCTTGTTTCAATTTGAGTCTCATTCACACTTTTTTTCAATGTCGTAATAGGCTTAGGAACGTGTTAAGAGCTTTAACGCTGTTTCAAATACTAGTTAAACGTCAATGACTGAGACAAGGTCTTTGTACTTATTTTGCATATTTTATCAATAATGATCGTTCAATGATTCCTACTTATCAATATTTTTGAAAGAAGGACGTGCTCTGGCAAAACCAAACGCTATCAAAAAGCTTACTTTTCATGCTTACAAGCTCAAGCCCAAAATGAAGTGAAATGATATGTCATGGTGGCAGGGTGGAAGAATGACAACGATTAGAAAAAATGCCCTATTTATAAAAAACGACAAAATATCTGAACAACAGATCGGATCATTAATGCAAACATAACATTTCTATTTTTGTGGTGCCGAGGGTTTATTTTCCATTCAAACCCCTGGGCACATTGCAGATTTTCAAAGTTTTTCATAAATAAATCACGGCTACCAAAATACACAAATTCTCCGTTAAAATTTCTGTCGCATATATATATATATATATATATATATATATATATATATATATATATATATATATATATATATATATATATTGTGGTATCTTGGCCAGTGATCTTTAACGTTAAGCTCCTCAGTATGATTGATGACGCCCAAAACCATTCATATTGCTTGGCTAAAAATTCGGCTTTTCATTTCCGTAAAAAACACTCTAAATTTCTCGTATCTTTTTTTACTTACATGCAGATATATAAGTATCTTTGGATCACTCCTATGAAATATTGAAACTTACCTTGTTTTTGTTTTCTTTTCCGACAGAAAGGATATTTCAAGTGATACTGAAGCACATTTCAAACACACGCCCTGTTGTCAAGATTGCCAAGGCTTTAGTGCAGGCAATACTTTGAATAGGATGGTTCGCAGTGAGTGCACTGTCTGTGACGTCGTTGACCTGGCGTGTAAGTTAAGCATTTGAATCGTATTGCTTGAGGTTTTTCTAATTTGTGGAAAGTAAAAAAATTCCGTAACTTCTTTAAGTATCACATTCCCAGTCCGTCGTATTTCAAGCGTAGGACTTCGACACTTTGAATCCAACATCAATGAGGTATTTGATTTTTTCTGCAATCTTTAATTTCACTACCACCCGCAGACACCTGAGCATGTAGTATATAGTTTCGTATACTAGACACCACAACAATTAATAATCCGCATTCAAGACGGATATTTACGAATACATTGCAACACGAGGTTCAGTTTCTAAGAAATACGGCCACTGCCAAGACTCACTATCGGGAAAATGGAGGATTGGTCTCGCTTGGCCAGACTCCTCAAATAGTAATTCTCTTAATCTGCCCACACGCTTCGTTTTAGTCTGACACAGGGGTTTGGACGTTTGATCTCCCTTTTTTGGCCTCACTTTCCTTGTTAGCTTATAAAGTTTAAAAAGGCCCATTCTATTTACATTTGGAGTTAAATCGATCTGGCTACACTGAGGTTGCATAAGCTAAAATAGTTTTCATTTGTAATCTTTGCGCATTAGGAATACTGAGGGTCTAGAAATGTTTCCGTTGGCTTTAAAAACAATCTTCCGCCATAGAAGCAACATTAAAGTAATGTATCCTCTATTTTTGTTGATAAGTACGCTAATTTGAACTGACGTGGGTGCGGACCTGCACCTTTTGCAGTATATAGCCGTGAGCAACAAGCATAATTATACTTGGAATAGAATACACTCAACCGAGATAGAAAGCACAGATAGGTCACTTTTAGTTCATACCTGTATGTATGAAAAGGACATTTCAGTGCAACGTGCTCATTTGAACTCTTGACGTCATTTATGACTTTTGCATTATTTTTACCTTGTCTGACAATTACCAAAAGCTATGAAAATCTAAGTGCACAGTTTCTTCTACCCGTGTTTTGATAATAGTTTTGGGATATAAATGAGGTGCTTGAAGTGACGGAAAAGCGACAAAACCCTTGAGTATTGTAACGGGAATATTTGACTCACCATACGCACTTTGCAAACTGCATTATATCAATGCATTTTGGTGTGTACAGTTGAAAGGCCTTAACCTTATCCGACTTTCACTAGCTTTCCGTACATACAAATTTATGATTCGAGCCAGATGAATGCATATTCACCGTGAAACTCGGCATATGCAGTACGGACTATTGTAGAGTGTTGTAATTCTTCATTGGGACACCACGTGCAGCGATACGTCGGCGTGTTTTGATCTGCTGTGTTAAGAACAAAATAATGGAAACCAAAAGACTAAATTCACTGTATCTAGGTCCGCGTTATGGATTTCCATGTTACCAATGTAACGAGGAAACGCGTCGTATGAAGAAATTTCTTGCCCGAGCACAGAAAATTGCAATTTTGATTTTTAGTTATTCTATTTCAGTTTGTTTTGCTTCTATTTCATTTTCATTTTTTACCCTTTGTTTGTTTTTTGCTCGTTTTTTCACTGCTTTTCTGTTTTTTTTCTTTCTTTATTCTTTGCCTGTTTTCCTGTTGCTTTTGTTATGGATCTGGTTACTTTTGTTTCCGTTTTCGGTTTTCATTTTGAGGGTATTTTTTGCCTGATTTTCTTCCCTTTAAATTTGTGTGTTTAATGTTCTTGTTTTGGTGTTGCTTTTAATTTTTGCCATGTGTTATGCTACGCTCAATAAGTAACGCTACTCAACGCAGCACATCAAATGAGTTCCCACAATAAGGACGGGATTTCATGTGCTTGATGGAGTTGGTGTACCGCCTCAGAGAAGGTCTTTTCATTGAAATTAATTATACGGTCATGCACTGTCAACCTAATATGTGCACCGCTAGGAGGACACCAAGAATCTGACCTCCTTTGGCACACTTACAGTGCACTTGTCAGAAAGAAACATCCTACATAAACTGGATAATTCGAAGGATCGATGCCCTCCGCCACCCCATGTGCTGTCAAGATACAGCAATTAAAAACGACACAAGTCATAACAAGAAGCAAATGGCTGTTCATATTAAAGTTATATGGTCAAAATTGGTTAGCATCATCCAACTTCAATCACTTATAGGGGCTTTGACAGGTGCCATGATACTAATTGCCCCAAATGAATATGTTTTGGGTCACCATGACCCTGAGAGTATATCAAGGTTATCCAAAATAAGCAATATATGAAACCTTCATGAAATGATCCTTTGGTACAAAAATGTAAGGCCTAGCTTGAATAAAACTTGAAATATGGAACAAAGCATGTTGCAAATTACATATTTAGGAGTCCTATGATCTTGAAAGGAAGTCAAAGCCAACAACAAGGCACGGACCACATGCCTTTCGATAAATCTGTGGTGTCTATTTCATAATTCTATCTGAAACGGTTTATGGGGCACAGGCTGTGACGGACTCCATGGAGGGACAGACAGACAACCCCATTTCTTACTATTTCTGTATCCCTTATACCACCCTCAGTGGTGTGGGGGGGGGGGGGACAAAAAAAACCCACCTTAAAGGGGTGGGAGGCTGGGTGGGGTGGGCGGTAGATGGTACTTTCACGTCTACCAGGATCGAGCTTTGGTCCACTTATCCAAACTAACTGTACCTCATGAGTGTGGGACGTGCAGTTGCTCAAACCTGATTGACATTAACATATACACAAATATACAAATGTAATTTCGGTAAAGTATTCTGTGAGGACTTTGTTTATGCAGGGTAACCGAAACACATCATCAGATAATTTAAATTTGAACGACGCTTGTGCTCAAATATTTACCTTAAGTTGTTCGCCAAAACATTTTTAGCCGTATTCTTCAATTGAATCATTAATTCTGGCCAAAAAATATTACTATAGGGTGTATTATGGTCTTGTTCACTTTAAAGGAGGCCACATGTGACAAGAGTATGTAGCTACATAGGCACATAATTGAGATAATGGACACATTAAAGAGCAGAAACAGCTGAGAAGCTTTTATAGAAAGGAACTGAGAAAAAATTGGGGGTATTCCTCGTGTTTCTACAATAATCAGATGAGCGCATAATCATGATTTCATTTTTGTTTTCTTCTCTTTTATTATATATATATATATATATATATATATATATATATATATATATATGCTAGTTAAATAAATCTATACAATGTTCCATTTGTTGGTACCTCCTGACATGTATGCATCTATCCGATGATCACCAATCCAGCCATTTTTGTTTTAGTGTATATAGTCACACCTGTATTTGAAATCTTGCAAAACGCAAACAATAGTTCTTGGTGCATAGTGTACCTAATTTCTTCACCGACTGGTCTAAAATATCATTGCAATTGGGTGTATTCTGTTATTACTGTATGCACATTTCTACTTCCCCTGCTTGATATGAAGCGTAGCGGTAATTAGTCAACGGCCACGTGTGCCAACGAACCCTGCTGACCTATAATGCAGGCTTGTAATCAAAGGTCAGTCTTTGTCAATCAAATAGTTTTTACAAAGGTTGGAATAAGCGTCATATAAACACCCATCCTAAGCCCAACACCAAGTAATCTTCGGAAGTTTGAAGGGAAAAAAATATTAATTACTATGTTGGTACGATTTAATGCAAAAGCCTAATTTTTATGCTACTGGCGCATCAGAGGTCAGGACATAACTGGTCTTCAGTGGGAAACTATCAGAACACATCTTGTTGCCCGGAATACCCAGATGCCTAACGTCTGATAGTGGAATCTTGTTCACACTTAATATTTAAGCCAAGGCAATCCACATGGAATTCTAAGAACATGAAATGGTATTGATATCATGAGCATAAAAGATTCAGTGTCCTCTTTCAAAATAACAAACTGCTCTTTCTTTCTGATATATATATATTCAACAAACAAACGTGTGCCATTGCTCTAAAGCTATGGGACTGGCAATTTGTGTGTCATCTTGTTCGCAGGATCGGTACGTGTCACGTGCAGAGCACTGAGCAGACGTAAGCCTAGACAAGCATCATCCCATGATGCAGCCAACTGCTGCATGATTGCACAGGGTAAGTGTTGGTATCACTGAAAAAACAGCTGTCCTCCCTGGATCTATGTCAGCCATGTCGTAGCTCATCCACACTACATGCTACATATAGCCTCTTGTTGGTAAGAAAGGGCACGCACCGCAGTCCATTATTTGAACAATAACAACATATATAACAAGAAGAAGTGTGATCATAAGTATTCATTGATATGTCTCTTTCAGGCTTGTCTGCTTAACTGGCAAATTTCCGTTTTCTCCGCTCCACTCAAGTGCAGCAGATATAATATCCACGGAGCTAAGTCTGCTCAGGAAGCAAACCATGGGCTTCACGATTCTCACTGAGTAGGTCGCAAAACCTGGTAAAATATCAGGTAGTAAAAACGAACTTCACTGCAGGTGTTTTATGATGTGGGAGCACGTTTAAGGCAAAGCTGTTTTTGACCAGCTAGACCTTACAACCCGACACATGCCCATCACTAAACAAGTCACAATAATGAAAAACACAAGAGGATAATGTGTTCTGCGAACTGCAGCTTGCTGCTTCTGTATGTACAGACTTTTCTCCTCTATTACACGAACTGTATTTGCGCTAACCAATGAGTGACCACAGTTGAATTTCCCCAAGATATAAGCCAACATGTCAGTTTGACCTTTCAAGGTCATTGGAAGTCAAAAATTAGCCGCTGCATTGTTATCTGTGTGAACGAAAGCATTAAGGGACATGTACCCGAACTGAAAGGAAGGTCGTTGGACGTCAGGGATCATCAGGATCACCACCTAGTGTCTTCGATCCTCCCACAGGATACATATCCTTCACGTTTCAGCACAACTGGTCCACCAGTTTGTACTACACAAGCCATGGTAAAAGGTACTGCCTGTCCTTAGAAGGAACGTCTTCGAAACATTATACAAACACGTAATTTGCAGGCTACTGGCCGGGATTATCAACAAGGACTGGTAAATGGAATAGCAATGAAGCAAATAGCATAGATGCAACATGCCCTCATTACAAAGTCGAAGTTGAATTGTCATGCATGTCCCGAGAAAAGGCCATGAGAATGTGTTTTTTTTTATATGTATACAAGTATTCATTTGTCTCTTCTTTCCTTTGTTTTTCATACTCTAAATTACTATTCAAAGAACGTTGTGATGTTTCATGTTTCTACAAAATGATACAACCTTCCGTGTTCTTTAAGTTTCTGTCAAAGACAAACGTATAAAGTTTGCATATATATATATATATATATATTACTACATGCAGGCTTTCAATAGTTATAGCGGTAACGTTGCTTAGCACATATGATCATTGGGTGACCTTGAGAATTACGTCAAGGTCAACTATGCTGGCACACAAAGTAGGCCACATAAAAGTGTAATATCATGTGCAATTTAAAAATCCTGTCTCAAAAATTTGTGAAGTTATGGTGCTAAAACCATGGGACGGAATGACAGACGGACGGACAGACGGACGGCGCCGGGTACAATACCCGTTGGCCTCATAAGGCCGAAGGGTAAAAAGCACGGCCTTTTAGGTCGTGCGTGTAGGAAGCCACCAAGTGTATGTCCTCAGCATTTTTAGCAGAATCCGCCCAACAATTTTTGGGAAGCTGTACCTGCCAATTGTTGGTACATGAACGAATGGTCTGACGCAAATCTAAACGATAGCAGGGCTAAAAATACTAATGTTGACTCTGTGAACATAATTTTGTTCAACCCTTGCCTATAGACACACATACTAACAATAATGAACATTTAAATGAAGTTTCAAGAATGTTTTATTAATTCAATGTCAGCTTTTACAAACGAACAGCACGTCAATCCATATACATGTCCACTTATCCTCCCCCCCCCCCCACAAAGCGACAAATCGAAGGACGTGCCGTTTAATCGAAAAGAATATCCCGCTGTATTCGCCCTGCCTATGAGGATTAATAGCTAATGAAAGTTCAAGCAAATACGTACAAACCCTATTCTGGGTTTTGTTCGATATTATTACGGGTACAATACGCGTTATTTGCATTAACATGCGAGTCCCGGCTTCATTCATACCCGTTACAGTATCGTCTCTCCATTCGCGATACACAGGTATGCTAATTTTGTAAAGCACCAAGGCATATTATCCCATCTGACATGACTGTCCAACATTGATCTTAGGGAACTGTATTTTCAAGACCTGAAATAATTGTCTGAATACAACAGACGAAACAGATCAGAATGTTCATCACGCAAGACAACATTATCTTACCGAAAACATACCAAACAAGCCTCTTGTGGTAACAAGCTGTGTTGCAAAGTTTACAGTATATTGTATCATTTTGAAAGAATCCATTTCAATTCATCTCAGAAGCGGTTAACATGAGAAACTATCAGGTCAATTTCTATCAAGAAGAACATTTTAATCACAAACAAGATTACATTAAGCGGTGCAGCATTCGAGAGTGATAATAGCAGAGTGCATGCGTTGCTCACTTTTTAAAATGCGAAAAACCTTGGACCAGGCACAGCACTCGTTCACCATCGTAAACATGCTTGTTCAAAATTGCCCTTTACACAACCTAAATTCAAACCCTTTTCCCATTACGTTTTACAACACAACTTTATACAGAAGACATTCACTGCCTTTAATTTGTAATCCAATGTTTTGTTTTAAACGTATTTTATTTCATAAACAAAAGGGATTACCATAGAACAACACAATAAGATTGAACTATACGTTTCAGTTGTTTTTCCGTCTAGAGAAAGTACACAATGAAGATTTCACTATAAGTGAGAAATCAAAATCGTTTCGAATCTATAATAAAACTATGGACCGACTCGAATAATTTTTTGTTCCAATTAAGACCCTTAGCTTCATCACCTAAAAGCAATACATTAACACAAGGAATTTGATGAGATAGTGCATCACCAAAATATCTGTGTCGTATCTCTTCATAATTTGGACATTCAAGGAGATAATGCTGAACTGTTTCGTTTGGTGCTCCACAGGAGCAATGAGGTTGAAACCAAATTTAGCCTAAACATGTAACCATTTAATGTGCAACAGTTCATTCTCATTCGACTATGATGTATCTGTGCCTTCCGGCTACTACCTGAAAAGAATACTGGAACGCGAGCAGTATTTTTCTTTAAGTTTTTCTTAAAGCTTGCCAAAGACATTGAGTTTTTTTTGTATCTGCATCTAAATTTGACCATTCCCTTAATCGAGATGGAAAGAAAGACTGTCTACGTTGTATTCCACAGGAGATTGGCGGAAGATCTTGAGCATGTCTGGTATTAATTCCAGAATGATGATTTGAAGGTAGCCTTTTTCGTAAGTAAGTTGGGCCTAAGCCATTTTGAATTTTGTACATGGGAATGAGTTTATGGTTTTTTTCTTCTTTCACTGAGTGGCTCCAATGTAACACACCAAGTTTTCAAAATCAGCAATAATAAACTAGGACTTTACAGGACCATGTCAAAAAATGTTGAGAAATACAATTTATCACGGATATATGCACAAGATAGAATTGACTGACGACTATATCTCCTACTTTTCCTTCCTTTATATGTACAGTACAATTTCTTTGTATATGTTTTAATCTACTAGTATTTACCACATGTGGTTTCGCCAAGCCTCATTTGATTTGTTGGGTTCAGTGAACAGTCGAAAGCACCACTACAGGGTGACAAGTTGCAAATCATTTATTTACAACGATAAATTCCGTCGCACCACAACTTGCTTATAATATTTTCAAAGAAAAATTTATTATGGCCTTTTGAAGCCATCCCCAACGGTGAAAATCTATAAGCTTCCCACCTATTTCAACCAAAAAATTTTCCAACTTCAAGCATGGGTGGTTTGATGCAGTATTGCCCCAGTCACTGTCACAGGCTTTACAGAAAATCTTCTCCTTTCCCATCATTTTCTTTTCTTCATCATGGTGTTCTCTGAAGACGACCATATGTCTGAACTTTGGATTTGGGTTTACGCGGTCGGTCTTATCGACAAGGCAAATGTCTCTCAGATTGCAAACAACAATCTTGCAACCTTTGCAGCACATGGCTCCATCTGCACTTTTTAGGTAAAACCTGCGCGGGTTTTCATAGTGGTTGTAATCGACTAAGGGCAAGTCTTCAAGGGTAGACGTCTCAGCTGTGACTGCTTCAGCGCCACCTGCTTGTGCAGCATTCTTTCTCAGAATTCCTGGTTGCGTCCTATTGCCATAATGATGAATATATAAATCACGATTAAATCATGCAGCAATACCCAGGTCATGGAGATCACATACAACAAAGTATTGAAAGAGCAGCGGCAGATATTTCAATGTATGAAATAAAGCATATTAAAATTTAGTCATTCTGTTTCAGAAATGAAAGTGTAACTTGACTTGCTTACAACTTGCCTTAATTAAATAAACAATGTATTTCATACTTCCGGCAGATTGAAGCGGCATAATGAAAGAAAGAACTCTCGCTATATTTATATTTAATGAGACAGGGAGTATCTTCAAGGATCCTGGGCATAAAAATATATTGGGACTTTGAGCAAAACAACCTTGACTGTCTCTCCATCACGGAATATTGTATCTAAATTTGAATAATGTAATTTCTCACTTGGGATTCCGTGCTGGCGTGGTACCTGCTGACCTCAATACTCTGCCATAACCTTTTCCGTTGGTTTTCTCCAAATCTGCTGCTGATCTGATGGATAAGTTTTTCAGTTTTGAATGTACCTCAGCTACAAGTTCCTGTAAAGTGTTTAAGCTCGGTGTTATCAGTTATTCAGCTTGTTATGTTCGGTATTCAAACGGCATTAAATGACAATGATATTACCAACATAGAGATGAAGCAATAAATTCCACATGGTTCATATATAGGGAGTGGACTTCACATAAGCTTTGGCTTGTTTTCATATCCCATTCTTTGTTCATGATGAATAAAATATGTTTAAATAAATAAAAAAAGTGGTACATAGTGGTGAACATCGAAGCAGATACGCGATACAAGGCACCAGTATCTGTATTCGAGTTGTCCTGTGGAGTTGAAAAATTATGGCAAGGTCACCATTATTAAATTATCAAGGGATCATGATAAGTTTGTGCATCATGTCTAATGGTGTCTATATGTGGGGATAAACATAATAATATAATTACGACTTGCCCCGTTTCATAGACAGGTAATTGCTTTTTTCGGGGGGGGGGGGGCTTTTTTCGGTAGCGATATGCACTCCTACAAATCAGATTACCGTATCTTTAGTGAACATATGTTGCTTCATCAGTATGTCAATATTTTGTTGCAACACAACCCCCAGACGCGCTTTAACGCGAAGATCAACATGCATTGCGCCGTTTATTCGCCACGAGAATGTAAGAAATGTGTCTCCAAATTTAGGATGGAAATTGCACCCATTCATGAAAGGTAACTCTCGACAAAGGTTTGAACTGCTTATCCACAATTGGTGGACAATTAGCAACCCTGTCCCCAGCTGATTTTGGTTACTGAGACACAAGTGATCCTGTGGCGTTCGTTTTGCTGAAGACGATTTTGTAAAGACAAATGAACAAAAATCCTTTAAAAAATCTAGAAATCGTTGGTACATGACCAATTAACAAATTTCATATAGACCCACCCAATGTTCATGCCTAACAAATTTGAAATGAATTTGATTCACGATTAGGAGAACGACTTCCACAGTAACCAACAGGAATACATGCAGTAACCGACATGTGCCTGTATCGAAAACAAATCGTTCAAAATTAAAGATCCTTATTTTAACCACTTAGAGTACACCTTAGTTTAACCCTCGCACAAGCTACATTTGTACCAAGTTTCAGAACATTCTGGGCCACACGTTTGGAGTGGTCGAAAATATCATTAACAGACAAAAAATAGATTAAAATAGAGAGAAATAAAGCGAAGAAATTTCATCGACACAGTTTGAACAAATTCAGTTTCAGGAGTTCCCAGACGTGTCCCTACGCAATTTCAAGGCAATTGGCATTTTGGTTTAGGAGCTTTTTTGTCAAGATTTTGCCCAAAAAGAACAAGCTGTTTATACATCTAAAATATCCCTGCGGTATGACCATTGTCCCAACTTGATATAGACCCACCCCAGGTACATTGCTACCAATCTTGAAGTGGATCTGGGTGACGGTTTTGAAGAAAAGGTCGCAAGTGTGACTTACCACTGCAACCCCCATAAACTTGCATTGTAATCAGTAGGAATGTATGCATTAACCGATAAGTACCTAAAATTAGTTAAAAATCAGGGATTCGAAATATCATCAACTTTCTTTACCTTCCAAAAACTACATTTCCGCCCCGTTTCAGAGCAATCTAAGTTACGTTTATGGAGAAGTAAAAAAATAGCTTTCACACATCAAAAACGAAAAAAATCGCAACGACGCCTGTTGCACCAATCAACGTCATTCCCCAAAAATATTCCCATGCAATTTTCAAGATTATTTTTTTAAAAGGTTTTGCCCCAGTAATGAACAAACAAATGGGAATACAAATATGTTTAAACCAAGCAAATTGTTAAAAAAAATCGAAAAAAAATCACCGCAGCATGACAATTGAACAAATTTGATTGATCCCCTACCAAGGCGGATCCCCACGAAGTTGGACGAGGATCTGGCCTGCAGGTTTAGGAGATGATGTTGAAAATATGACTTGTGAATGGACGACGATAACGCACAACTGACCATCCTATAAGCTTAGCGGACAAGTCATGGGAGCTAAAAGCAAACAATTAAGTAAATAAACAATGCAACCCTCTACACTCCATATGCAATCGAGTCACTGTTTGTGTCTACCCTGTACTTCATTAAATCGCTATTATTACGTTTAATGTGCATTTTTTGAAATTTCACTGCTTTAACAGCCAAATGTAATTTTAACTGGCTCATCAACGGGAAATCCTCAAGCATTTTTCGCAGCCTGAAGCTTGTGTGTGTGTGTGTGTGTGTGTGTGTGTGTGTGTGTGTGTGTGTGTGTGTGAAAGAGGCTGCTCATCTTTCACTTAAAGTTTGTAAAGACGACCCACTTGAACGTAAGAGCGTTAATAATTGGCAATGAATGATACAATAGCAAAATTTACTGGAAGGTAAATGATTTATTGTATTATTAATTTGTAATATTAAGGAAAATGAAAATTCAGACTTACCACTTGAAACGGATTATATATATATATATATATATATATATATATATATATATATATATATATATATATATATTCATGATAGTTCATGACAAGAAACTCCAAATAAATAACAAATATGGAGATGAAGTTTGCAACAGTCATGTGCTCACTTGAACCTGCTTGCATAGGCTGGCAAATCAAACCATAGATAATGATGATATGCACTTAGTTATGCTGATATTATACCTCCCTTTTGGCCTTTACCATTTTTAGGGTTAAATTTCCTTCGCACTCATGCACCTCCAACCTAAATCCTGCATACGGCAGTCATCATCCCTAATTTCAAAGTCGTACCATATATAATGTTAATCAGTTATCACCCTGAAAAAAAACCCACGACGGATGCCCTATGAGCTTGAGAACATGGTGAAGATCCTTCATATGAATACAATCAGAACTAAATATTCCAGGATGGGACCGAGTATCGTTTCAAATAAATAGATGCAGCGGGTTAACAGAAGGACCCGAACAAGACGGTTATGTGGCTGCCCATACTCAGCCGACAAAAACTAGCAGAGCCACACGATATACAGCTTACATTTCGCGTTAACACCAAATATAAGAAAACGCAAAACGTGGTCTCATGCCACAAAATGAAAAGTCAACGCAAAATGTAAGGATGTTACGTATTATCACCTCAGATCCCTTTCATATTTGAAACAGGATTTTTTCATAACAAGTCGTAACTTGTATTACTCTCACATCTGAAACGGGATTTTTAAAAATATGTCGACTTCATATTTAAATCAAGACCAACAGATCACTTTAAGCCTGCTGGGATTGGAAAAATTGTATATCAGCTGCAATATCTACTTATAGTCTGTTCACACTTTTGTCCACACATACTGGTTGCTTTGAAATTTGTATCTTATCTTAAAAGCCCCACTTTTTGTCTTGCTCACGTCTTTGTCTTCTCTACTTGTTTCAGTATGTCTGGTATATCTTGTGCACCTTGTCCGTTTCTTGCAATAGGGATTCAAATAGGACAGTCGCCTCTTTCCCAACTACTTACTGGTATTTTCGATCCATGTGTAATTTATTGAATGAAATGTGTTTAAACCAATCGAAACCTCCTTGCCTCTGAGTCACCAAAAATGACAGATTGCCAAAAAAATGCGAGCAACTTGATACCCAGCTGGAAATAGATATAAGAAAACCTATAAAAAATTACAATCAAACTTGAAAACAAAAGCCATTTATTTTGAATTTCTAAACTTATTTTGTGTGAATTTAGAAAAAAATATAATCAGGAAAAATTAAAAACCTTTATTGTTTTATAACCGTAGCCCGGAATTCCTTACTGGATCAATGCCAACTCGCCTCTTTACATTGTGTATTCACTTAACATTTTGTGGTTTTAAGGCTGGTAGGTTGTTTCCATTTTGTGGTTCCTTACGTTTTGCGTCACAAATAAATCACGCAAAATGTAAAAAAATTGGGGTCGACTTTACATTATGTGGCTCTACACTAGTCCCAGCCTGAGCTGAGCTGATTCCATGTTTAGATGCAGCTTATACTGAGACATGAGAAGCAGCGCTAAGCCCAGCTTAACTTTGACTTGATAGCACATGAGTGAGAGTAACCCACTCACTTAATTTATTGACGTAACTTTACCACTATCCCGCTATGGTGCATCTTGCTTGTAATTTACACACATTTATTTTCAGTCATCTTTCACTAACATCCGATATACAAATTACATAACACATACATACAAACATACATACATCCACACACATGCATATATACAGACAGACAGACAGAAAAACATAATAAATACCTGTACATATGCACCGATATAAACATATACACAGGGTTTTTGTATGGGACGTCTTCCTAGTTGTCAGTACATTTCACCATAGGATTTTATATGGTATCATAAGCATTTTTACATCCCTAGATTAAAATAGTAATACGATCTAGGGCTCTATACCCAAGAATTAGAAGTAAAAAAGCATAGCAGAAAAAATGTGTAGGTTTATTTGACCATAAATGAAACGCCTCTGCCAAATTGATGGGAAAGTATGTCTCAAAAACGTGCATGGTTGATAATTGAATTTAAATTACACTAAAAATCTGATTGAGGGGTTCCCATACTTTACCTCTTCTACATACCGTCCTTCATACCTCACCCTTACACGGACTTCGTTCGCACCTTCATCAGACGAAATGGGTATCTTGTGATATTCTCTCATTGTGATGTTTGCAGCGTCTATGGGAAGACAGAATATCAAGTATGAGACACTGAAAACAACCATCGCAACGGCATCATCAAAATAAAGCTCTGCTATCGGAGGTCCACGAAAGGCGTGTTTGTTTGGCAGATAGATCTCGCTAATGCACATTTCAGCTTGCCTTTGTGTGCAGTGGAGGTCAAGGGTGTAGACACCATTAGATGGTCTATGACCTTGACATAGAAGAGGCCTGTAGCAAATAGTAACTTGGACGGCGGGATCACCTGTCCTTTCAAAAGGATTTAATTCATTTAGAAAGAGCCATTGTGGACAAACTATGCTTTTATAACTTGTAAGTCCAACAATGGTTTTGTTCCAGTTTGCTCATTTAGGGTCGAATATACCCATATTACTGCGCATTCATTGACTTTACTATGGTATTTCACTGTATCGAGAATGAAGATTTTCGCACTAAGTACTGGCAGTGTGCATGGAAGGCCACTAAAACCTCTTAAATTAATGTACACTAAACGCAGATCATGTGTAACTACAACGGAAAGACCAGCAGAATTTTTAAATTGCCATACTGAGAAGAGAAAAGGTTTTATGATTATAGTTTCGTTGTATAGCTTTTATACAAATAAAGTAACAAATGAATGCAAGAAAGTTGAACGTTAGTGAAGTGAAACTGCCCAAAAATAAACTTGCTACATCAT
The DNA here is from genome assembly GCA_964020975.1 of Hermodice carunculata. Lineage (NCBI taxonomy): Eukaryota > Metazoa > Annelida > Polychaeta > Eunicida > Amphinomidae > Hermodice > Hermodice carunculata. The sequence goes on along the minus strand of OZ026626.1, from coordinate 58,644,012 downwards.
TTTATTATATGCAGATGACTTATCATTGCTACATGACACTGTATAGGCAACAAAAATCACAGAAGTGTCTTGCAGTATTTTGCAGTAGCTAAGGTTGCACTTAAACTAAATATCTGATATTATGTTGTTTGTACACGAAAGACTCTTACATAAAGATAAAAAGTGACAAATACAGTGAGACAGGTTGTTGTTTGTTTCTTCTTACTGTTAATTCTTGGGAAAATGCTCTAGGATGAAGTGGCTAAAAACAATACATACTACTGCTTTACAGGTAACGCTGATGGTTTTACTAAAACTTTCCCTCATAAACTTGGCAGTTTACCTGCAGGTTTAGCTTACAAATTGTTTGATAAAATAACCATGCATATTTTGGTTTAAGCGTGTTTTGTTTTGGCAAACAAACTCGTACATCAAACAAAGTGCAGTAATTGAATTAAAGGGGCAATGCTCTATTATATATTACTCCTTCTTACAAAAAGGAGGACGACATATAAACATAGCGTTTCGTTACACACATATAGTACCTGAACGGTCAGTAATTAAAGTTGAGCGGCCATCCAAGAAAAACTAGGCAAGCAAGACTTTTGTAGCAGACAGAAGACACACAGTGAGGCATACTTCCAAATAAGTTAATCCAGTAATTTGTATCCATTAAAATTGCAGGTTATATCCATAGATATGCTAGAAAGCTCACTCAAACTTTACTAATATTTTTTACGAAAAACGAAAAGGGATCTACAGGATAATGTTATCTTGAATGGCCGAAAGAAGGACATTTTCTGAAAGTGTACAGACTAGAAAGCCATACGAAACCGTTTGAAAAGAAATAGGAACATATTTTGAGACAACCCTATGTTAATTCTGAACGTGCCACCGTATATTTTGGCCACCAGGTAAAAATAGCGCCATATATCTTCGTAAGCTCACTGAACTTGCACTTAGGACTCACTTTAACACCAATTTTAGCAAGATTAAAGTTCAGCTAACCGCTGCCAAAGCGTACGCAGGTATGTAAAATAGCAGGATCTTTGCCTCCACTGTTATATAATTTCGACAGCGAATTTGACCGAGTAAGGATTTTAAACAATTTAGATTTGAATATTTACAACGTGGGTGGATTGCAAATATAAAGAGGCACTTTATTCCAAAGGAAAACTATTGAAAGAAGGAGTGAATAATATAACAAATTAGTGCTAGCTCGAAAACGGGTAAGGCATAATTTTGAAGAGTATTGTGAGAAGACGTTTCAAGATTGAAAATATTTGGAATTATAAATTGCATGTAATTATACGGAGCCCGAGAGCGGACATCAGATTTTTTTCGGCGTTCCCTCGCAAAAGTTTTGCGCTCCCACGCAAAAGAAAACTTTTCGCAGCAAAAATCTTTATCTGGACCCCTGAAGGTTTGCACGGAAACCCAAAACTTTTGCGACGGAACGCAGAAGTTTTGCGAGAGAATGCAAAAACAGTGCGAAGCAATACATTTTTGGAAACGCAGTAAAGTATTTTTTCCCTAATATTTCCTCTAGGCTTCATCTGTTTGTCCAAACGAAGAAACGCAATGGTTTTGAGAGAGAAAGCGGAAGTTTTGTAAAGGAACGCAAAATCTTTTTGAGAGAACGCAAAAAACATTTTTCTCTCATGTCCCCTCTGGGGCTCAGTGTAATTACGAGCTACTTCGTTGACAATCTTGCACATCAGAACTCATCTAGCATGTTCCCTACGATACGCTTATGTCTGTCATCCATGGTTTTTATATAGTTAGGCATTTAATGTACAAAGAATTGCACCATTTACTATTATGGCTGCACTCAGCGGAAGCCCTTTGAGCTTTTCGCCGTCTGTAACCGAGCCGCCATCCCAGAGAGAACTATCATACTCCAAAACAAGTCTAAGAAAAGAGACATATATGGTTTCTAGAGTATGGTGGTCAAGACAGTATTGCAACCTCTTCATTACATTCAGTAATTTCCCCTTTAATGAAAATAATATCCCTTATAATGATAGGCCCAACGCAAATCTGTCACTATTGTGACGACAAGGTGTTTGTGGCTATTAACGTCCTGCAAAGTTTGACCTTGGAATTTAAGCGGAGTCAACTGCAGGAAAAACCTTTCGCGCATTTCTCGTACTTTACGTTTTCAACACATTAAAGATAATTAATGAGACAGTTATTTGCCCATTATTCAAATAAGGAAATATCATAATTTGAGATTTAACAAGCAGTCACAGAGTCACAGGATTTTCAACTGTTACGTAAAGAGATGCATCACCAGCAAATAATTCGATTTTACATCAAACAAGGTCCACAATATGTCACTAAGGTGTATCTAAAACACGAGTGGTCCTAGAACGGACCTCTGAGGGACATCAGTTTTGGACTGCCCCACAACTTGAACCCTGACCATTTATCAAAACTTGCTGTTGACGGCGAGGCAAACAATCATGGATGCAGAGACGACAACCACTGATATATTTAAACGGCTAGTACATTTACACGCTTACATACAAAGATTGCCTGAACACATTTATTTGCGTATACGAAATATACAAGTGTTCCAAGGACATGTTTTAGCTCATGAGAAACCTGACATAATTACATATGTTTGAAATGTTATTTTTAAATTAACATAGGTGTCCCCAGTAGTGATATTTAAGACAATCGATACCCTGAGTACACAAGCAGGTTGATTAAACTGCAGATACTTGAACCACGATTTATCTTATGGGTCGCACAACTTATGCGATCACTTATGTCTGTACTTCGGTCTGTAAACTGTTGCTTGTGAACTGTATTCAGTTAACAGTGTTCATGCAAGCGCAATATAACTTACATGACTGATCAAGTGTATGAAAATCATGGTCAAGTTCAATATTTTATAGTATTTTGTAATATTTGGACCAAAATAACAAAATTTGAGAATGCTCTTTTGCAAAAGTCTCTTCATGAATCATTCCCAAACTTGGTGGCAATGCCGGTAGGCAAAAAAATGAAAAAGCGGCGAAATGTGGTGGCGCCATCTACAGTATTACGGAAGAAATGAACCAAGAGGCGTTCAAAAAAACATAAAACTATGTTGACAAAAATAAAGCTAGCGATATGAAATCTTAATGTACCACAAATGTGTTTCATATGTGGAAGTTTTATATTACACAACATCGATGTCCTTGACCTACTTTCTCAAAGTCATGGAAGAAGTACATTTCATTTTTTTTTTTCGCTTTGTTTTTTGGTTATTGGCATTGTATATGAATATGTGCACATGTATCAATATACCATAGCGCAACCATTATAGAGACAACAGTCTAGGATGTTTGGGGTCATGGTGGCGCCAACGGTGGTATGTAATGGAACTTACTACTTACCAAATACGCCTTGGGTCAATGTTCAAATTTTGAATGACCTTGACCAAATTTTAAAGGTCAACAAGGTCGTACAAAAGGATGCTAAATTCTCTATTTCGAAATATGAGAAGGTTTGTAATGTATATCATATATAGACGTTTCATATTCCATAATATAGCTGACATTGACCTACTTTCGAAACGGCATTGAGGTAATACCTATCACAAATTGACTTTTTTTGTTATGGTCATTAAATCTGAATGTGTGCACATGTGGCAATATACCAGTACAGGAATGCTAAACAGAAAAAATTCTTTCTTTCTTTCTTTCTTTCTTTCTTTCTTTCTTTCTTTCTTTCTTTCTCTCTCTTCTTTCTTTCTTTCTTTCTTTCCTTCCTTCCTTCTTTCTTTCTTTTTATTTTTTCCTTCTGTCTCTCTCTCTCTCCCTCTCTCTCTCTCTCTCTCTCTCTCTCTCTCTCTCTCTCTCTCTCTCTCTCTCTCTCTCTGTGTTTTGTTTCCGCCAAATTTGTCCGGAGCTTTTCTTTGACACCGTGCAACCTACACTGTTTCAACTTGGCATGGTAATAAACCTTATAGGGAAGTTGTCTTTTTGATTTGGAATAGTCATAATGTTCAAAATTATGCTAATTAGTGACAATTAAAAATTTAAAAGTTCTGTATCTTCAAAACTATTATAGATAGATACAAAAAAAGTTCATCATTTAGGTTTGTGACATCTGCCAATCTAATGGACAGTAAAGAAAAGTTGTAAAATTTTAAATTATGCTTATTAAGGCATTTTGAAAATTTAAATCTTGAACATCTTCAAAACTATAATAGATAGAGATGCCATTCCAAAATTTAATAAGAGGTTTGTGACATAGGTGCATCCATTGAACCATGAACCAAAATTGTAGGATTTGAATTTATGCAAATTAGATGATTACCTAAAATTTAAATCTTCAATATCTTCAAAAATATCATAGATAGAGATGCGATTTTAACTTCCGCATATAGGTTTCTGCTAAAGGCGCATCCTGTGAGCCATGACCCAAAATTGTAGGATTTGGATTTATGCAAATTAGGTGAATGCACAAAATTTAAATATCTTGAATATCTTCAAAATTATTAAAGATAGAGATGCCATTCCAACTTCAATACGGAGGTTTGTGCTATAGGCGCATCCAATGAACCATGAGTCAAAGTTGTAACATTTAAATTTATGCAAAGTAGGTTAATACCCAAAACTTAAATCTTGAATATATTAAAAACTATAATAGACAGTGACATGTTTTAAACTGGCAATATATGTTTCTTAGGATGGTCTATCACATAGACATATTGTTGAGCCCGTTACTATAAACATTATGCAAATTTGAGACACTGGACAATTCAAATCTGTCATATTTTCTGGCTATGAGTGAGAGCATGTATAAGTGATATAAGTTTGTATCTCAAAAACTGTGCATTTTTGGGCCACAGTTATAAACATGAATAGGAAATGACATATGGGCTTTTACCTGGTGCAGTCATTTTTGACCTTGAGTGACCTTGAAAGGTCAATTCAAGGTCACACACCATGAAAATCTTTGTATATGGAAAACGGTTCACTTTAGGGCCATAGTTACAATTAAACATGAATAGGAAATGATATATAGGCTTTAATGTGGTGCTGGCTTTTTTGACTTTGAGTGACCTTGACAGGTCAAAGCAAGGCCACACAGCATTAGAGTCTCTGTATATGGAAAACGGTGCACTTTGGGGCAATAGTTACTTTTCAACATGAGTAGGAAAAGACATATAGAGCATTCAGCTGGTGTTATCTTTTTTGATCTAGAGTGACCTTGAAAGGTCAAAGCTAAAAATGTCTACCTATATCGTTCTGCAATACTTTTTACCAACTTGGCCATAGTGTTAACATGCCATTACACACTTGGAGCTTATGTCATAGCTGCATACATTGCATTGCAGTTTCTCCAGGCACCCAGACTGATTTGCTCACAAGCAAATCAAATTTTCTAGTTGGTATTAAAAGTGCATTAAAATTTAGATATGGAACTTCCAAATTTACATCAAATATGCGTTAGACCAATGACCAAATTTTGCTAAATTTTGTTTAACCTTGACCTTTTATCAAGGCCATTAGCGACGCAGTAAAGGACACTGAATTTTACATGTTGAGAAATAAGAAGGCTAATAATGCCAAATTTGCCACAAATCTGTATTATGTATAGAAGTTGGAAATTACATAATATGGGTGACCATGACTTACTTTCTCAAGGTCATTGAGAAATAAATATTAGGGAATTTGCTTGTTAAGATCATGACATAAAATTAGAGACCCAGCCATTTCGTCTTCACAAAACCAAAATTACAAAAAAAAGGGGGGGGGGGGTCTGCAAAACATAGCAATTTGGCACTTAAGAAAAGGGTCCTTTATTCACTATTTTGATGACAAATAACGGAAATGATACCAGATGAACCAAAAAAGTGTGTGTGGAAGTTTGAGTTGCATCATATGAATGACCGTGACTAATATGTCAGCGTCACGGGGGGGGGGGGGTGCCATTTCAGGAAATTAATTTGTGGTTATGATCTAGAGTGTTTGTAAGCAGCGCATTATATTTGTAATAAATTTTAGTGCAACTACTTCAAATGCAGACACCAATACCCAATAGGATGTTATAATATTTTGTACAGATTTAATAACAATGGAAAAACAAATTGGGTAACGGGTTACTTTTATGCTCTTCATATTTTAAACATGCATGGTGAAATCAATGTGACAGAGAGGAATCAAGTTGTATATGTATATTAACCCAGCAACGACTACAAGACGTTACAATGCAGGAATGGTGCACAGCTATAAACATTGATGAAAAACTAAGAGTACATGTCAGTTTGGATTCTTGATTAGAAAAAGGAAAGTATTTTGATTGCGTATAGAGTCTGAGGCATTGCACTGGGAAAGTAAGATTTACAAGTTTAGATCTTTAAGTCATGGCTCTCATATTGAAACCAGTTGCTCAAACAACAGCCTGGTGAACAACCAAGCTATGTTTTGAACATTTTCCCCCATTGAGTATCCAAGATGGCGAACATCATATTTTTCGCGTGTAACATATACGCAGATCTTGAAATAATTACTTACATAAATACGTACGATTTAGTATTCATTCTACAGACATACAATAGTTTAAGGAGAACTCGAAGTGTCGCAGCTATATATGAGCTTACTATGTTTATTTATCGCTGTTTTCAAATCCGAAAGAAGTAACAAAAACTGCTAGTTGGCGTCCCTGTCACCTCTCCTAGAATGTATACATGTTCTATTGATTTGTATGTTGTACCGCGAGTCGGAGGTTTATATGATGCAAGATAGTTATAAATCATGAGGTGTCGTGTCAGAACATTTCCCGTTGGTTTTCCAAGGCCAAAATAGACACTGCAGGAACCTACCGCAGTGAAATTAAAGCTTTAATTTGTAATGCGACAGTGTAACTGTATAGAGGGTGCATAAATGTTTAATTCCTGTCAGTGATTACTTTCTTATACCGTAAGAAGTATGTATTTTCTGAAAGGAAACTTGACATCCAGTTTGATTCTGGCGCTGAATATTAAATTTTAATATTTGTATTTATGTAGTTAAATTGTAGTCAAAATTCTGACATTTTGCACGAAATTTAAAATAGGGTTTTAAAACATAAAATTCAGACTTAGTTTATATACATAACGCTTTCCAAAACAGTATTTTACTTTTTGGACATAGGGCTTAATTCCAATTTTATGGCTATTTATCTTTTCAATATTTTTTATCTAAAAGTCTTATAATTTTTTGATTAAATCTTGATCCGAAATTTACAACAAGCCTTTACTGATAGAAGTGCGTTCTTTAATTTCCCACAAAAATACAGTTTCCCATTTTTGTGTTTGTGTTATTTTTTTCTTGTAAAAACAGGTAAAATTAGTTTGTTTTTAAACTGATTAATCGAAGTTTAATTTCATTGTTTAATAGCTTTATCCAAATGTTTACTTTTGAAACTTGTATTGTTCATATGGTCTCAAATCAGAAGTACCACAACTTGAATTTTTTCCATGATGCCTTTAATATGCTTCGGTTATGCTCGTATCTCAAATAAACATGCAATTTTATGATCTTAAAGACGTTCGGTACACTGGACAAAAGAATTTAGAAATTTCTGGTTTTTGGTGTGAACCATGATATTGGCATTTGAAACAAAATGCAAGCAAAAAATTGGCATGTCACTGTGCTACTTTTGTCGCTAGTTGGCACTACATGTAAGGACTACAGAAATTTGATAGCAAACATTATATATGTGGGTAAAAGCAAAAATAAAATTAAGAATGCAAAAATATGCATAAAATAACTCAGTATGCGTGTATGCAATGTATATCAAGCCTTTTAATAACAAATATGTAGACAAAACATGCTGGAATGTGACTTTAAATTCATCTCGTCTTGCAAAAATGTAAAAGTGATCACATTATTTTTTAAGTTTGAAATAGAAAAAATTTTTGCAAATCCCTGAAAAATTGTAGGGAGTTTCCAAAATATGCACTGATTTCGTTCATTAACAAAAAAAGATATCATACGGTGCTATTTTTTCCGCAATTGTACAAAGAATTCATGCATGTTGACTTAATTTGTTTTAAGTCCATAGGTACAAGTTATCCATTCATTGTCTAACTTCGATACCATATCAACATACATGTATGTAGATTAAGTAAACGGCAGCACGTCGTTAATTTTATATTCCAGTCATAATATATACTTTCATAGTTTTACTGAGAAGAGGCAAACATTTTAAGATTCTCTCCATAGTGCAATGCAGCAATGTGGAAAAAGAGGTAAAAATAAGAATATCAAAATTATAGTTGCCTTAATACATTGTCGAATAGTAACACAGGCAGCACATTATCAAATATGCCTGTGCCACCTTTTGACGCTGGGGTATTACTGTGCCCCCCCCCCCCCCAGTTGGGACAGGGTTTATCGCATCACCTTCACAAGAAATGTAAACTACACTGGCCAAGCCATTTCGTTTTTAGGATTCTATATTTTTTAGGGACAATGTTTTTTGTTTTGTTTTTTTACATTTCTCGCATGCACGATTATCGGCTAGTTCACTTAGTTCCACTATTCTACGACCTTCGTCCCAGTTATAACTGTCAGTGTTTGCATGTGCATGTGGCATCTGTTGGGTGGGCGTGGCACTTTAGACGGTGGCTTGGTCAGCGTTCGCTGATTGTGTACATGCGTTTTGGTCTACTACTGCCGTGTTTCGACGCATTCTGCCTTGTTTTAAAGCATTTAGTCCTTTGTTTTGGCAATGTTAACAAACCGCCCATTCTTTTTCCTTTTCACTCTTCGTAAACAATCCATTTTTCTCAAACGGAACTGTGCAAAATAGGAAATGCGAACATCAGCTACTGCAGGTATCGACAAATACCAGCTCTAACTGTACAGAGGCATTGGACCACAAATGGGTGCGCATATCGCGGTGTACCGAACGTCTTAAAGTCGGCCTATATTTGCGATATTTGAAAGAAGTGTCCCAAACCCTTATGCTATCCCCCCCCCGCCATAGGGGAACGTGATGCAAGCTGTTGCATTAGTATGAGGCCGCCAGGGGCCTTGAAACATTTTCTCGCAGTGTATGAAATATTTTTGCGAAAATTATGGATGTATGCATTGGAGATTTTTTGACAGCAACAACATGACCTTATGGTAATGTCACGCCCCTTTCCCCAGCCCATGAACCAATATGGTCACATGCACAGGGGTAGTAAAATCATGTCCATGACCCATGCTATTTGGCTCAATGCAGCTTTTAGCTCCTCTTTTCCAGCTTTTTTATCTCTCTCTCTCTCTCTCTCTCTCTCTCTCTCTCTCTTTCACACACACACACACACACACACACACACACACACACAGACACACACACACACACACACACACACACACACACACTGCAGTTTGTTGCAGGGCCTACAACTGCAGTGGGAGTCCCGAATGCACCTAATAGAAAACGTTGGTGGAGGTCCATAACATCCCCAATATACCAGCAAATTTACAAGTAGCAGTGGCAGGAGTTCGATACAGAATCTCGTGGCAAAAGCCTTTTTCACAAGGCAAAGACATCAGCATGTTCAACAATCTGCAAAGTGGAGTGTTCGGTGGCAGGTATGCAGTGAAAATATCTCCAACCCTAAATATATATTGCGAAACGTGAAGGCAACATCATCGAAAGTGAATGTACAGACAGAAGCTTAACATGTTATGAAAAACTTGAGTCTCAACTGTTGTATATTTAAGGTCACTGTCGACGCGTGTTTGCAGGTGAGTAAGTAGGCAAGTCGGTCTGTAGGTAGGTACGTAAGTTGGTAGGTAGAAAGGTTGGGCATATATATATATATATATATATATATATATATATATATATATATATATATATATATAAACATATGATCTATACACATATGTACGTGCACGTGCATTCACGAGTGTTTGTATGTATGCTCATGCATATATATATATATATATATATAATGTAGATATTATAATACAACAGGAATAACATACATATTATAACCAACGTAACAAAACACACACATAACATTACATAACGTATGACGTGGCACAAATTACACAATGAATTATGATGTACGTTGCATACATGTGACATAGCATACATAAAGTAACATATCTAGCATAAGGAAATTTATGCAGCCAAATTTACATACATCACAACACTAATATAACTTTCAGTAACACTACAAAATACAATATATAAAACAATTTCTGGATATGAATTATAACACAACATAACATCACATACATATTTTGTATCAACTTTCCCGATAGTAAAACATAAGGGTAATATAAATAGGTAATTTCGCGTGTAAGAGGGCCCTGGGGGAGATAAGCGTCAGCTTACCAGGTTTAACCCTGTGTAAATATGGTTTACTACAACATGTATGCCATGTCATGTCATATGTATGTTATAATGTCATGTATGTCATTTCATGTCATTTTTGCCTTGCCATGTACGTCATGTTATGTCATGTCATGTTGAACTCTAGACGTAATGGACTGTATGAACAATGGGCGAGCCCCATCAAAACATGTAACATTACAGAAATTTCATGATCATAGTTAAATGTCCGGAATTGCCTACCTGTCACAAGAGGGAGCCCTCGCTCCAGCACTCTCAAAATTCGTGGGGCGGTGTTGCAACACGAGACTCTTCAATCTCAGAAATTAAAGGCTTTGCTATCGAAGCATGAAATATAAAACTTTGGGATTCATACGGTCACGTGAGTCATTTTAAATATTTAAAATTGTTTGGAATGTCGAAGACTACCGGGCAACCAAGATTTAACCAACCTGTAGTCTTTTGATACGCCAACGTCACTGAACGATAGCCCTCCTCATTTTCTTGGGTCCATTTTGCACTTCCTTTCACAAGCTTGCATCCTTCGCTCAACTTGCTGTCAAAATAAACCAAACATTGTTCATTGCTGATTGACCTGGGTATCAGTGAAACGTGAACCTTAAACTGTTCAGTCTCGCCCATATTAAGACAGTCGAGTTAATTCTTTCCCTTGTTTTGGATGAATGTCCTGTCGCACCGAACAGTTGATAATATAATTTTACCGTAAATGCTGAAACTCAAAGGAAGGATCGGTCGATTGACTGAAGAGCAATCGAGAAATTACCACACTCATCCGGGAAAGGGTTTTGGCTGCCTGCATGGATGCTTTCGGTTTCGAATGTTAGTCCATACACATTATAGCCCTGCCAAAAGGTGATTGGATACAGCACTTGTAATTTGGAACGTCACGCAATTATTGCGTGGCGTTGTGTTACAAGTGGCAGTTGCGTATCTTGAGGTGTGCCCACGACAGCCAACTTCAGACTTTTTCATCTGCGCCGATGGCAGTGGCTGTGGAGATGTTTGCTTTTACTCGGCTAGGCACCAAGTGATGTATGTCGAGCACCGTCTTTGCGACCTCGAAATTATCAATATATTAAGATAAAGGTTAAAAGTCCCAGTTAAGCCCCTCGATGTTACAATGACAAAATAGGGCATAATTTTATTTCCTATGACCTTGCCCAATCCTGGTCCAATTTGAATAGCGGAACAGTTCACTTTATCAGAAGAAATGGGGGGTTAGCTCAACCGATAAAATAAAACCCCTTTCTGCTACAACATAGATTGTGCCAAGTGTCAAACTTATTGATATTTTGAGTTGTAAAAACATATTTTTGAGCATTCTAAGACAATTTGTACAGTTTTGATCAAAATTAAAAGGGCCCTACCCCCTAAATATGGACGCAACACAACTTACCTCAAGCAGTTGAAATGGTAATCCAAATGAAACTTCAATGCCTGAATACGGCAGAGTAGTCCACTTGGTTCAAATATCTGTCAATGCCGGATACTGACTTGTTTCCGAAGACTTGAAGTGCTGTGTATCAATTTTTTGTCAAATAAGTGTATATATATATGAATAATAATATTTGGTATTGAAATTGGAAAGCCTTATAATTAAACCCATAGATCACTAGAAAATAAAGCAACTTTCCCACTTTTTCTGTAACATAAACCCTCTACCTCGTTTTCGTTTAATGATGTAAAAGAAACGATTTAATATGTGTGATACTTGGAGACAACACAATATTCATTTCACAATTAGCGGCGAATAGTCCCGAGCTTATATGATATGTGCCCCCTCCCCATTAGAGATTCTTTCCAGACAATGTTTTTTCACCCCCAGTTGGCAAGGGCATGAATTCAAAATGGTTCCAGTCCCCGTTAAGGAGGCCTAGAGTTAGTGTTATGAAGTTGAAAGAACCACTTCAGTCTGTGTGCATCCCATGTCAACTAAGCAAAAGACTGGCCAGCCCTCTTGTTTTCACTCTGTAGAGGTTGGAAGATGGTGATCACTTTTGGTCAGAATTGTCGGTTGTCTGATAGAAATTTTCTATTCAAAAGGTTTTCAGCGTCAAAAATGATATTATATTTATAATGCTAGTTTAAATGTGACCGCAAGGAGCAAAACGAGGTATTCAGTCCCATGTAGGTTTAATCCTTCCATGAGCTGAGCTCAGTTGCATGTCGTTGTCAGTCTCCCTAAAGGCAACATTCGAAGCAAATGCTTTGACAAAAAAGCATGTTCCAATGGGAAAACTTACATTCCCTTAACGGAATATACATTGTTTAGTTTTATCATTGCTCTACGTTCCTGAATTATGATGGAAGTACCAAATATAACATATCAATCCAGCGATTTTCAAACAATTATAAGATAGCTGATCTATTCTAATTGACATAGAGATAATTAAAAGCTACAGACTGCTATAGTTGAACGTAGCTTTGCTTAATTTAGAAAATAATGTCATTACGTTTACACGCAATTAAATACTTTATAACTTCATAACTCAGAGCATATCGCTTAAAAATTAAGACAGAGAGCTCAACAAGGAACATGTAACTAACTAAAGGACCCAGTGAACATCCAGTGCTCCACCAATCTTGGTGTGTTGAATTGAATATGTCCTACCTGAGCCGACCTCAGTTGAGCTTCACCTACAGCATGAACTAAGCTAAAATGAGCAAAGTTGAACCTTGCTGAACCTTAAGATGATAGTATCACGATTTACCCAGATATTTTACCTGCTTGGCATAGTTTAACCAAGATACATCCCCGAAAAGCTTGACGTGCATGTGGAATAGTGTTTGTGAGAAAACTATTTAGGTAAACATGTTAAACTTCATTTACATATGGACCATGCTAACATATATTCTTAGTGATTATTACATAACTTAAAAATAAATAAAACACAGTGGGAAAAAAATCTGGTGCAAAGTTGAGAATTAAAGTACCCAAAACGTGCATGTATTTCTACAGAAGTCATGTTAACTCGTGCTCAAACTGACCAATTGGTATTTTTTGTAAGTTTGCAAAAGGCCATTATCTACTTGGGACATGAGGTAGAAAAAGTAAAACGTAACAGATTCATGGAAAACAAAAAAAAAACAAACAAAAAAAACAAAAAAAACATAAAAAAAAAAACAAAACAAAACAAAAAAAAAAAAAAAAAAAAAAAACCTAACAAACAAACAAACAAACACACCCCCAAAGTTGCACTACCACCATTTCAGCAAATTTTTATTAAAAATATAAATAGAATCTGGTCTGTTGAACAAAACTGTTAGAGGCCTAGCCATGTTACAGTGTGATGTTCTCAATAGGCCGATAAGGCACGTTAGAGGGTCTTATCAGTACTACAGTTGAGTGGTATGCTCTTTGATATTTGCTAGTGCAATATGGTAAACCAAAATGAAATATTTACACTGCCTGCAATTCCCAATTATGAAATAGTTGATAAGCTTTGCTTTTGACACATCTTGATCATACTGACTAAGTAGCAGACATTTCGAATGACTACATTCGTTATGTCATCTGAGGTAAAAATGGAAAATGTACATACATTCAAACCACAATGACATATTTTAAATTTTCAATGTAGTGCAACCTTTGTGGTCAATTTCACGCCTAGCACTTAGTAACACTTACTCTTCCGTTCAAAGAAAAAAATTGGGTGACCATGTGCTGTGGATATCGTTTGCCTACTGAACCTCAGAAAATTACAAACAAACTGCAAATACCGCAGAAAAAGTAAATTAGACAGTGACTTCAAATGTATGAAATGTGCTAAGTTTTTCATCACAACCAAGGGGCTGGTGATCCCCTCTGTTCACACTGGAGTGTTTTGGAAAACGCCTCATGTCTTCACAAGGTTTCTGCTTAGAGGAGGTGACAAGACAGAATACCTGGCTAAAATACTGAGGGACTGCAAATTTATTTACCATACTTTTATGTTTCCATATTTGGGATATTAAAGATAGTCGCAAGTATGGACTTTGCCACTACAGGGATTCTTGTTGCCAGTTGTCTTGGAGGAACTGTACCAGTTCCACCTCAATGTAGTATATGGACAGTCAGACAGAGACACAGACAGACACACACACACAAAGTGGGTACCATAAGGGGCATACTTACACACGCTCACGTTTACATGTAGAATTGTTGCTTCTTGTTATTCTTGCTGCATTTTGTCCTCTTAATTTTCTCATTGTTGTTTTGTCAATTTTTAAATCGACTGACTTGTCAGTCAGCAGGTTTCATGCCATCACTCTTTGTCCATAGTCTGTACGTTCACAATTCACGTTTTCGACTTCTTCTTTGAAACCGTCAGCCAGATTCACTCCAAGCTTTGTGGCAATGTACCTTTAGCTGGTGACTACCACGTTTGTTAAAATGGTCACGTTCCAATGATTTTTGGATTTTTTTAATGTTCTTTTTGGCCAATTCTTAAATAAAGCTTTTCCAAAACCGTTCATTCAATTGCTTTGATTGAGATCTCCCAGGAACACTCCTGAAGCCTTTCAGTTCTTAATTTGTTCAATCAGGTGGCACTGCAGTTTTCTATTTTGCTTATGATTTTTGTGCGTTTTTGCTATTTTCAACTTCTCCACAAATGTCCCTCAGATTAAGATGAAACTTGGTGGAAATGTTCCTTGTGAAAGGGTCATACAGAGCTGTGCAGTCTGCGGTACTGCCGCGTATTTCTGATTTTTAACATTTTTTTATAAATATTGGTACTTATTAGTAAACGCACCTTTCCAATTAATTACTATGAACGTCAATGAGCATTCGAATGATAATTCGCATTTATGACTTCGTCTCCCAAACTGTTTGCCAGATCCACTTCAAACTTGGTGGTAGTGTACTTTAGATGTGTCTCTCCCATGTCTGTTCAATTTTTCATGCTTCGGTGATTTGGGATAAAACAGAGCCATTAAAGGGGAATTTGCTCTCGGCAAATTATTGCAAGAACTTTTTGAGTTAGGGCATTTATGTAACACAGGATTGTAGTCCTCAAAAAGCGCAAGGGTATGTTTGGAGATGGTAACCCTGAACTATTTTCCAAAGTCACAGGACCATTGTTGTGGCAGTTGCTTTCTGGATGATATGTCAAGACGTTTGTGAGCTATGACTTTCATATTTTACAGAATTGAAGTCTTCTATAAGGGCACGTTTACATTTAAAGATGGGTAACTTTGGCCTAATTCCCAAGGTCACAGAACTTTAATTTTGTGAACAAGCTAAGGCCAACTAAGTTAAGGCTGTTCATATGTTCATAAAGCCCTGTAGTTGTAACAACGTTTTCACAAGGGTCAATAAATTTAGAAATAATGATACTCGCTTTCTACCTCTTCTGACCATAGGTGACATAGCTCATGGGATCACTTACGTCTGTCTTTACCTCTGTAAATTTTTGCTTCTGCGCGCAATACAGTCCACAGCTTGTAAGATAACCCCATGCAACTTTCAGGATTTACCAAGTGTATGAAAATTTGGGTTTTGTTCCATATTGGTGGCTCCATCTACAATATTATGTAATATAGGGGTCAATGTGTGAAACTCTAGTGACCACTCAATTTTGTGGGATTGTTGAGGAGGTCAAAGTCTCAGTTGAGCATAATACTAGTGGTGTCACATATATCTTGACGGAAATTGTCAATATTGAAATAAATGAAATTCCACATCCCAACAATA
Source organism: Hermodice carunculata (assembly GCA_964020975.1). Taxonomy (NCBI): domain Eukaryota; kingdom Metazoa; phylum Annelida; class Polychaeta; order Eunicida; family Amphinomidae; genus Hermodice; species Hermodice carunculata. The sequence continues at coordinate 58,628,018 of OZ026626.1, read as the reverse complement.
ACTGAATTAGACAAGCCAACTTTATAGGATACATAGACTACATCCCATGCTAATATTCACACACTATCAGTGACGTTGACCTTCTTTGGTTAGGTCACCAGGATGGTAAAGTTGAAAGAGGTGAGTTTGCTGTCAGAGTGTAGCTTTGGACATAAGTGGTAAAGAGAAATCAGTCTCCAGATCAAAATTTCACTTCGGTACATTATACATAATGAAACTCCACATGGTGACCCGGCTATTATGGAGGTTTGTACTTTTCTAAGTTTATAGTGTTCCTTGAACATCTCGAAAAGTTATTCACCGATTTGACCGCACGTACCATGTATGGAACGCTGGGTACAGGGCGCAAATTTTGAATTGAATTTGAATTTTTAATCCGAGTTGAAGGTGAAGGTTCTATGGCTACTTGGAATAAAGGGGTCACAATGTGACATTCTTGTGAATGCTCTGCACTCCAGTTTTTGCGCTTGGTCCTTACTACATTTAGGGCTTATAAAGTGTTTGGAATTCTATATCATTTTCGATATTGGTGACATTACCTATGGTATAATGTAATATATAATTCAAAATGTGAAAATCAAGTCTAGCATTTTTTCTTTTTATGGATCGTCCTGAGTTTTAGTGGGATTAGGAAGGACGCCAAAATCTCGGTTGCACATCATCATCGTGTCACCACCTGTACTGTGGGAAAATCATAAGCTAAAGTGTTTTGAATTCTATAAAATTCCATATGTCGAAAAGTAATTGCATTACACATGCCAAATTCATGGGATCGATAATGTCCCGTGATAATATGCTGCGTAACGTTAAGGACCTTGACCTATTTTCTTAGATCACCAAGTCTCTATAGTTGGAACAGATGCTTTTGCAATGACAGAGTGTGCCTTGGACATCAATAACAAAGAGAATTGAGCCTCAAGATCAAAATTGTACGTAGTACATAAAACTCTACACGGTGATCTATTTTGGGGGTTACCGTCATCCAATCATTGTGTGACCTTGACCTATTTTTCAAGGCCATTATGCACTTAAGAAAAGGATACTTAATTTAATTTGTTGTTAAAGAATAACCAAATGATAGCAAATGTAACACAAATATGTATCATGTGGAAGTCTGATATTGCTTAATATGGATGACTTTGATTCATTTCTCAAGGTCATGGATTAAATGTTTTCAGAAAATGTTGTTTGGTGATGGTCATCCAATCATATGTCAGCAAGGCATTAAGCCCATATGCCTCTTTTTCAACACCACAATCATTGCAAATTAAAATGTTTTCGTATGTCAGGTTGTCGTTTGTGGCACCTAAATTTTACAAATCGTAAAGGTCACTGCACTGATGCTATAAAACTAAGTTATTTACCGAAAAAAAAAAAAAAAATAAAGAAACCACCGCTATAGTTTTATAGCAGTGAGACATTGTTGTAGTCATATAAAAGTTGAAAATAAAAAGAATCGACTATTTTTAATTGCAGACCTGAGAATATTTTGATAGCTTCAAATACTAAAGCAAAACAAGCAATAAATGTAATTAAAAATACAAAAGCTCCCATCAATCACTCAAACATTCAACAATGTCTATACATATGGTGATATATTTATGAGCCTAAAAACACAAACTCAGAAGTTTCAATGCAACCGTGACTCATGGGACATTTGATCAATATTTTCCAATTTTGATCCAAGTTTCCACAAATGTAAACAAGAATGTAATGTCATGGTACGTTACATCATATACGGGGATTCACTTTAGCTACTAAAATGATTATCAGGTTTCAGTAAATTTGACGCATGGTTGAGAGAGAGCATTTAAAATCCTATCGTGACTTATGGGACAGTTTTGGACACCCTTTGTCTATTTACTGGCTATCGGGTTTAACTGTGCATCACTACAGTTTTGGGATAATTGCATCCTTCCACCTCTAATTCTATCAATTTTCCATTGCGACTAATGGGACAAAATTGTATGACTGAGGGGACGCTATCCCTTGAAAACTATTTAAAGTCTTTCTGTTCCAAATTATTGTAATTTACTTCAACAAATGGTACTAGAAATGAAATAGACACTTTTCTGGAGCACTTGCTATTAAATTTTGCATAATTCATTTTCAATCCATTCTAAAATAGTTGCATATTGATCGAACATACTAAGAGTAAAGTAATATGAATAACCAGACACTCCCATGCCACGTACATTTGCTTTTGACCTAGGTTTTTATGCCAAGATCAACTTTTATCTTCAAACATGTGTGCCACTTAAAAGGCAGATTTGCATTGAGCACTTATGAGCAATGTGATATAATGAGTCAAGTTGAACAGACAAAGTTCTTTGAGCAGATACAACTTGATTTTTGTCCCATCAGTCACAGTGACGGTCACAGCTTGGTGGTACTAAGGAAGGAGACATGCGTCTGAAATCTGAAATGATGGCAGACCTCAGCTGAGAAGCAAGTAATTGGACAGTAACCCCAAGGTGTATCAGTGAAAGTAAGTGATATAAGCAAAACAAATCATCATGTGACTTCTGGGATATTTGCTAAATTCCCATAAATCACATTAAGAAAAATTTAATTCCCTCCCCCTACCTATATAATAATTTTTTTTGGTTGTTTGGGGCTTTTTGCATACTATACCTTTCATACTTTCCTTCACCTTGCCATCGGCCACAGGTACTTTGTTCTTTGTTGCTCAATTCAAATTTTGGATGACCTACAGTCTTATATTTGTGACTTAAGGGACAGTAAGGCAAGATAGTCCAAGAGAATAAATAAGGGTACAAAACACTATTGTGGTACCAAGTAAAGTTGAGCAAAGTAGCAGATAACGAGAAGGGACTCTCCTTCCAGAAACATGTCATTAGCACACAATCAAATCAACTTGTAAAACACTTGACATATGGGACATTACAGCAGTAGGGAATGAAAGTCAGGCATGTACAGGTCTTACCTCTAAATTAGCAAATTGTCACAATATAATTTCTCTAGAGAGGTGCGCAGGGGTCATGAATAAGTTAAACATCTTTCGTTTCTCTTTAAAAGTATCATATCGTTGAAGGAAAACGTTAAATAAGATCATTTTTTTTTTTTTTGAAGTTATAAGGTAGCCCTAAAATGAAAATACAATATCTCTGGACTGGAAAGTGCTATCACAAAAATTTCCTTTTTTTTCAGACAGAAGAAGTTTATGTATTATATATTTCATTCATGTGTATGAGTTTTTAGTCAATTTAATAAAAAAACCCAAAATGATGAAAATGCAAGTTTCCCGTGAAATTGACCAAAAACGTAATGTGTGTTTAAGTTTTCCGACCTGTCGTTCAGCTTTTTCACATTGTCTTCAGATAGGTTATTTGTGTGAATTTAGTTGTGCTGACTCATCAGTCAGCAGAACCATACAATTCGTTTGCCTCCCGCCATTCGTCTATCAGCTGTTCTTTTGTTTGTTTGTTTTTTTGTTCAGAAAAATCAATCCACTTAGTAGACAGAAATGGTACATTGGCATGAAACCATGATAGAATCCCTGTACGAGCTGTGCTCGGTGTTGCGGTCCAGATGTTCAGTTTCAAGCTTAAGGTAGCATTAGCATCAGCTAAGTTACTGCATTGGTTTATATTCGCGATCTGATATGCAACTGTGTAGTTATAGCTCTGTGGGAGTTAACTAATGATTGACATGCAGAGCAGGGAATGTCAACTCTGCATTGTGGCGGAACGTGTTGTTTCTTGTTCCATGTGACATCTCCAGCTGATGAATAAAACAGTTTTTGTTTCTCACCAGGTGCCTCTATCTGCAACATGCAGATACCAGGGAGAGGTTGCCACAACGCCACCGGCAGGCGACATGCTCTATTAAAGAGAGAAGCGCCACTCAGATGGACATTACGGGCATGGTGCACGTAATATCTATCTTTCCAGCGTGGAAGTTTAGATCAAAAGCTGCAAAATTGTACAATAGCAGCCAAAGATGAACAGAACGGTTCAATAACCACATCGCATGTTTTACATGTATTTCATGATAATGCAGCGCGTTCCGAGGGCAAAACTTGTTTCATTAAAATGTTGAACTATGGATCATAGATGGTTCTTGAGTTATTACTTTTAAAATTGTCTGTGATGTTGGATTTATGATTAGGTAGCTATAACTACACGGTAACATATTTATGATTGCAAGGCAATGTAAAACGGCCTCAGAAGATGCACGCCCGTTATAACACTAACACTTCAAACATACAGGACCTGCATAACCTGTTTTATGTTAGTCATGTTAGCCACGCAGCAGACGTTTAACGTACAATGAGCCATACAGGTTAAAACTTCACTTGGCATTTTTCTTTGCCTGTTCATGCAAACTGAACTGATACACACATTGTATTCCAGCTAAGTTGGCCTTCCAGCACCTTAATTGCCACTTGTAGTGAAAATATTTAAGCAGTTAAGTTGCCTCCGTGTGTTCGGCGACGTTCACTGGCGCGCATTCCTCCCGGGACTCGCGGCAAACCTGGCCCAAAAGGTGTATTTTGGATTTCAGGATATAACATGAAAAACAACGACACTGAGGGGGCTTCTTAACGCTGCAGGAAGTTATACATTGCAACATATTTACTATCTGTCAAAATGAATGGTAGCCCATTTTCATTTCATCAGCATGAACGGATTTGCAAAATAAGAAAATAAACAGTACATTGTTCATTGGCCAGATAAAACCAGAAACAAAGGCATGCAGGAGAAAATCAAAGAAAGAGTCAAGATTCAAGAATGTTTATTTGACCCATCAAAGAGTTTTACAAAACGAAAACAAAACAACATCAGTATAATCAGGAGAAAACGTTCAAACAATACTGCAGATAAATAAGAATGAGCAGGTCAGATAGACACACATTAAGCCCGTTAACTGACCGCTATCATGCGTAATGCGTTATGAACTTTTGACCTCTAGTAATTCCGGGTTTTGGTCAAACGACTCATTAATTAATAAACTTCTCAAACATCTCAAAGACATATATAATGGTCTTGAACTGCAAAGGGAGCCAGAATGGCTTTCCTTGATATCAGCAAAGCGTTTGACCGTATCTAGCACGAAGGTAACCTTTTTAAATTAAGGCAGCTCGGTATCGAGGAGCCGCTCCTGAAACTTATCAGCAGCTATCTAACCAATCGTCATCAGTGTGCAGCGATAGGGGGCCAAACATCATCTATGCTTGCTATTAAGGCAGGGGTACCCGGCTCTATCCTGGGGCCTTTGCTGTTCTTGGTTTTCATAAATGATAGTGCTGTTGGCATCTCTTGTGACATCAAACTGTTCGCTGATGACACCAGCATATTAGAGATCATATGGAAGCTGTCATTTTGGTAGACGTATGAATACTGACCTTTGTTTGGGGGCAAACAGTGGAAAGTTACATTTAATTCAATTAAGCCTCTAGCCCTCTTGTTTTCAGCCAAACACAACAAACTGATCATCCACCTTTATTTCTTGGCGAAACTTTGATCCCAGAAGGTTTATATCATACCCATCTAGGAATTACCCTTTCTCATAATTTGAACTAGAATGCTGACATAACTATCTCCAGCAAATGAATAAAACAGCTTTTGCTTCTCCCACCAGGTGTCTCTATCTGCAACATGCAGACACCAGGGAGATGTTGCCGGCAGTGCCACTGGCAGGCGACATGCTCCATTGACGAGCGAAGCGCCACCAAGGTGGGCATTGCGGCCATGGTGCGCATAATATCTGCCTTTCCAGCGTGCAAGTTTAGATTAAAAGCCTACAAAATTGTACAATAGCAATCAAATATGAACAGAACGGTTCAATAACCAAATAGAATGTTTTATTTTATAGATTACATAGCACGCTCCGACAACAATACTTGTTTCATTAAAATGTTCTATCATGGAACATAGATGATTCACAATACTATTCTTGAGTTAATACTCTCACAAAATAGTGTGGTATTAGATTTGTGATTACAAAGCAATGTAGAACGGTCTTATAAGATACATGTGCCCGTTATAACACTACAAACATGCAGCACCTGCACCACTTGTTTTATGTTAGCCATGGAACAGACGTTTAACGTACAATCAGCCATAAAGGTTAAAACTTCACTTGGTGTTTTTCTTTGCCTGTTCATGCAAACTGAACTGATACACACATTGTATTTCAGCTATGTTGGCCTTCCAGTGCGATGTTGGCCACTTGCAGTGTATTCATACACTGTTCCGTACGCTCGGTGTCAATATTTTGGCTCAACGCATTGTGCTCTTTAAATTACTTGACATTTGATATTTAAAGCGTCATCTTGTTTTCTGACATTTGCATTTTCGTTGCATTGGTGAAACGCCATGTTAGCCGTTGAATAAGGACCTCACCCATCTGTGGATCTTCCTGAAAGGAGTGGCTATGGCATCTGAAACAGAAAAATATGTCTGTCTGAATTTGATATAATTTTCTTTACGCGCTTTTCTTCCTTTGTTAAAATTTATTTTATTTTTTTGGCAAAACAAAAACTATTGTGGAGCAGGCAATGCGTATATAAATCCCTCTTGTGATAATCAAAACAAAACAAAACGAAACGATAGTCTGTCCAATTAATGGTCAGTCTTGCTGCTACATATAATAGACATACTGCTCATAATGTATACGTACTAGCATTTTTGCTGTGAATATTGCGAAGATGCAGAATAAGCGTCAAAAGTCCACTCTATCAAAAAGCAGCTTCTACAGTTAGTCGTGCTTGCAATTCTGACAGTTGATCCATTAATGCAAACAGAATTTAAATGTTGAAATATTTCGCACATACAGTACAGTATAGCGTAAGACGGGGCAGCCACTGTCACCTGGAGATGATGACTACAAGTAATAACTGGTGTTATTACTTGTAGCATGATGCGACTGACGAGTGTCATTTAACTGAGTAGGAAAAATTCTTAGTGGAGAAAACAATTATAAAGAGTTTTTTTTAATTGTGAAATATTATTTTAATGTTAGTGTTGCAAAGACACTAATGCTATTATACACATTGCCTGATGTTATGAAACTCAAAGGCTAGCTTGCTTCTTACTATTGACATACAACATCTCACGAGCACGGTAGCACTCCCAAGCTGTTGACCTTCTCTATCTGAACACTAACCCAAACTCTGATAAATGATGATGACGGTATTTAACAATTTTATGCAGTTTTTTTGAAACAATACCCAGTTACAGGTGTAACCGCAAATTGTCTAATGAAAGGACAAAAGAGGGATAAAAAAGTCAGATTTTTGCACATTTAGATGAAAACGTATTTGTCTTTACTTGGCCGAAGTGTTTTCTCAGCAAGCCATGCCATGCACGGTGGATCTGACACGCTCGTGCACAGTGGAGTCCGTCATTACCTGCCATTATGCACAACTAGATATTTATTTCTACGAATATATTGCTGCCTTATCGTGAGGTACGCCCAAACGTAACTGAGCAGGAGATTCCCTCTGTACGCTTGAGAACCAGTGCCACGTGGCAGCACAAAAATCTGCACGTGGTACTTTGCAGTCCGCCTGATGTCCTGAGTAAGCCGCCGTGAATTTTGAAAAGCACTTACGCCCCACATTCCTGAATGTTCGCGCAATTCTATGTAGGAGAGACTCCCTTTGCTCAGCATCGTCCATCTCTTCCTCTCTTAGGCGACTTTGTGTGGCGAGCGCATTTGTTTCTTCGCCGTGTTGTTGTTCCCTCGATGTAGCACATAGCTTTAACAGGAACAGAATAAAAAATATACGTTCCACTTGTTCAAACAGGAGTACATGGCCAATATCCTAATGAATGGTCTGCAGATTAACTTCGTCACAAAACTAATCAATTAAGAGAAAGACATCATTACATAATGAGATAAAGACATTATTACATGGTTGCACCTAACTCGGAGGGTAGCTCAAGAGCTGAATATATCTAAAATTTAAAACAAGAAGATTTTCGTGTACTTATCATCAATAGCTCCAGTAAATATACCATAATGCATACATGTGAATGTCTGCATAAATCACGATTTTGTTTTAATTTTATTTTTAATTTCGCACAGAAATAAAAAGGTTAAATTAATGTATTAAATAAATAACTTATTAATTATTGTATTTATATATTCATTCATTCATTCATGTATTGATCGTGTGTATGTGTGTGGTACAATCAAGCCCTGATTTTACGTTTACACGGCATAATACTGTACAGGTACATTAATGAAAATCTCATTATACAGCTTTTATTTTTTATTCCTTCATTCAATTTTTACGTCAGTTTGTCTGTTACTGAAATTGCAAAGCAGTCACCTGCTGTAACAACTCCAACTGTTAGGTGATGTGACAGCAAAACAAGCACTGTCACAGAAACTGTAAAGTTCGATAATAAGCCATATATGTACCACCAAATAAAATTTAGTCGATCTTCTCCTCTGCACAGAGGAAAGACTTGGTCACCTGGTATGAGTTTAGATAAAGAGCAGTTTCACGTTGCACAAATTATAGGGAAATTAACACTTTCCAACTCTAAATATTCTTTGTGTGTTTTGTACCCATGTTCCCAACCGGTCTCGTGCAAAATGTTGCGTACGTTTTTATAGGAGAAAAAAATAGTGTTGCATTATTGTCAAAAGACAGAACTAGGGAAAGGTTTATAGATTTATAATGGATTGGGTACGTTCTGCTGCGTCAAGGAAGGTATATATGCCTGAAATATTGGATACACTTACTCCCATGCGTTGTGCAATATCTTGGAAACCAGCGGCTCCGGACTTTGCAGCTTTGTCTTGCTCAGCGTTGTCCAATATTCCCTTCTCTTGTTCCATCTGTATAAAATAAATATTTACCGTTTCATTTATCCCTACGTGAACCTTATATTACACATAATACATAACACATTAATACCGCATACCTTTCATGATCTAATGGCGCATTGTTCTTCAGGGGAGCACCTCGACAGCAAACAAGTCGCCAGGAATGGGTTGCGGTACGCTATCCCTACATAATATCGATCGTACTTTTCGGAATGGATTAAATACATGTCCAATGCTTATCCAAGATGAATCGACTTCATTATTTCAATTATTTCATACAGAATAAGCGTACACCCAAAACATTTTGCTAAATATCGATGTTGTTTGCATGGTGACAACTTGGTTGGCTAGTGCATAAATTACACTTTGTGGTAAATACAACTGTACTTATCACACATTGCGTCAAAGAGATGGGCGGAACTTTCCTAATTCTTATTATTACATGCAGCATTTTGCTAAAATCAATTATGTGAACATAATTTCTGAAGCATGAGAATGGCATATACCATGTGTTGAAATGAAACTCAGATAAGCATCACGTTTTTAATCACCTTCTCGAGTTTGTCTTCTCGTTCCTTCTCTAGCTCATCGTGTGATTTTTTAAGTTCCTTTCGTAATAACTCCAACGTAGCCTTCAATCTGGAACATTCCTTGGCTAGCTCATCTGAAGAATCCGCGTCTGGTGTTGAGCCTGATGGCATGTCATCCGCGCTCTTATATTTGCACAGAAAGCGTCTGCAGTGTTTTTGCATGAGGTCGCTCATTTCTGGTAAAATATCATATTTACAAGGTCCTAAAGCTTTGGACGTGTACTCCTCTTCGAGTCCCGTCATATCCGTCTGAAACTGTTCTATTGTGTATGAATCTGTCTCGGCTTTACGTTTTATTTCCTTCGAGAGGTCCATGTATAGCTGTTTATTAAATTCAGCAGAAATTCTGCGGTTTTCTTGCACGAAATGAACAAAGGCACCGCCAGATATAACAGGTAAGTCCACTTTCTGCTTCTGAAGGCAAATCTCTAAGTCCCCATAGAAGGTTTCCTTTGCACTTTGGAATTCAGGCTCTTCATACCAGAATGGCACATCTTCGTACACCACTAAAAAGTACACGTAAATGTGTAACTGAATGAATGAATATATAAATATTTAAATAAATAAATAAATAAATAGATAAATAAATAAATACATAAGTAAATAAATAAATAAATAAATAAATAAATAAATAAATAAGTAAATAAATAAATGAATGAATGAATGAATGAAAGAATGAATGAATGAATGAATGAATGAATGAATGAATGAATGAATGAATGAATGAATGAATGAATGAATATATAATGCCGGCGATTTCAGTTTTTTATGTAGTGTAGTGAGTGTCAGTGACCTAATTAGCAAGGGTCAAAAGTGCGATTTTTGGGCGGAGGAGGGGGTGGGGGTGGGAGCGAGGGCAATTCACACAGACACACACACACACACACACAGACACACAGACACACACACACAGACACAGACACACACACACACACACACACACACACACACACACACACACACACCCCTACCCCGGGAAAATTGATACCAAGATGTAAATTTATGTATTTTGGTTTATTTCGGAAACAAAAAGTCCGTTTACAGTGATAATATTTGCGCTTTGACTCATTTGGAAAAGAGGTAAGTAAACAAATAATAAGATAAAATGAATAAATACATAAATAAGACAAAAACGTATTTTCTGTTTTTTCTCATAGTATTTCCTTAGACAGACTATCTTAATACAATATTAAAAGTTCATGTTCCCTAGTGGGCCATACCTAGGATTTCTAAATATTAGGCATCATATCCCTACAAGCTTGCGCTAAATTACATTTTATTCTTTTAAAGGTATTTGCTAATATAATGTATTTTAATTATACTTTAAAGAGTATATTTTTTTAAAAAATCATGCAACCAAATATAATTGCTTGATTAAGGACTTCAAGATAATTCGTAGAATCATGAGACTCATAATGCTACTTCTCACTTCTTAAGCATAATGTTTTCTAATTCCTTTATACCTCTCATAAGCCTACCTACCGTTATAACAGAAACTTCGGCGACATTAATAGTTAATGCATTAAAAATTGCGTATGAAAACTATTTTATATACTTCTTTACTCTGACATTATTCATCACATTCAAGTTTTTCATTTCACGTCATTTATGGAGGAACTGCATTGCGAAGAAACGCGTTAAAACGCAAGATTAGAGAACATAATGTAGAAAAGTTTAGGTCTCTCTGTCATAACAATGAATGGACTAACGTGTCATCAGACGAACATCCTCAAATAGCTTATACATTTTTTTGGGGGGGGGGGGATAAATTCGCAAGCATATATAATGACTGTTTTCTAATGGTCAAAACTAAACTCTGTAAGACTAAGACAACCATGCATTACTAACGCATTATTAACTTCAATTAATGGAAAAAAGTTTATTGTATGCGGCAAAGAAACATAAACCCACATTGACATGTAAGGCAAAATTTAAGTCATACAGAATTGGGTTGTATCTTTTGTCAAAATTATCTTACAATTATTACCATAACTCATTTAGTGACAACAAAAATAACTCAAAACAAATCTTTGAAAAGAACAAACGAAATTATATAGAAAAAATGTACATCTAATTTCCTTACTGAATTTAAATGCAGCAACAGTGATATATGTCGGTCATAAAACCGTCCACAACCAAACTCAGTGAATACTTTATCATCATAGGTCCATCACTTGCCAGCAAAACTGAAAACCTAAAAGGTATCAACTAGTGGGTATTTAAAAGGTATTTACGCTCAGTACATCTTTCTACAACCCACTACGTATTATGTGATAACTTGTATTATAAAACAGCTTAACCCTTTCGTCCTTGAGGTAGGACTGAGTCAACAGCATTTCATGGCATGGGTCGGGCACCAAGTGCCCAATCGATACCAAGGATAGCTGTTGACCTGCGGCATGTGATGTTGATAAATCTTATGTGCAATTCTCAGTCAAATTGTTTTCCATTACTGTTGAAATAAGCTCAAATTGTTTAAGGGGGGGTGGAAGGTTTGAGATGGCTGCCCCTGGCTGGGATCAGATTGACTATTAAGTTCTCTCATATATTTTTGGAAAAATTGCTCCTATCTTGTGCCATATGTGTAATACATCTCTTGCTGCTGGATTCATACCTGCAAAAATATCTATTTGACAAATTACCCGACTGAGCACCTTCCCATTGTCTTTGGCTTAGTTGAATAAATAAACAATTTAGCATTATTAACTGTTTGAATATTGTACTGTAGTTTCTGCCCAGAAAGGAAAATCCCACGGTTGAAGTGGCTTTTTGATAATTTTAATATATTACATGTATATTATTTTAGCAAATAACCCGAAGAGGTCTATACTCTCGGGAAAACGTGCATGTCATGGGCACGAACACGAAATGTTAACTGTTTAATGTGCCTGTTCGTAAGAAAAGGTGTTTGGATATTTATTTTCATCGTCTATGCTGATGACCCTCTGTGTTCCATTCAGTGTAAAAAAAAAAAAGTATAGGGTCTAATTGCACCTACCCAACATTTGTTTGAAGCTGTTAAGTTCCTCTGCCATAACCGTTGCTCCGAGTGGAGAGATACGTTTTCGGAAGGCTTCAACTGCCTCACTGAATACTCGAAAATGAATCGAGTATAGGCTTTTGTCTTCCCTGTAATAATACGATTAAGGGTTAGGGCAGATACAATCTGATAAAAATATTTCTTAAACTATTTTGATCACGACAATATTACTGGGATGTCTGTTTATACGGTGGCTGACGGTGTTTTGTCATTCTGTCTGTACTTGTAAGTACATGTGTGTACAGCAATGAAAAAACAATCCCACTTCATACGATGGAAAAGAGTCTTTCTTACAGCTTTCACACAGATTCTTACGTTGGCAATTGTGGCAACATTTAGAAATGGAAGAAAAGTAATAGAAACGGCAAGCATGGACCACAGCCTTCGCACAATTAATCACAAAAAATTCTCATCATCGAAGTGAAGAAATATCACCGTAACAAATGGTCACGGTAAGCAAATAATATTTTACGTAAATGCAGCTGAATGCATAAAATGGCATTCATTCAGGACCACTACGGAAACTGAATGTTCTTAGATCAACACATATGTGCCTTTACGTTGAAATATATTTTGTAACCACGATATCTGACATGATAATGATTTTTCCTTTCTTCGTGAATTCACCGTTACACAATGCAACTCTTGCCTGATATATATATATATATATATATATATATATATATATATATATATATATATATATATATATATATATATATATATATATTAAAACACAATGGCCACCATAAATATCTCATGTAGTTACAAAGCACATGCGACCGATGCTCAAAAGAATCATTGTAAATGTATTTGACAAAAAGACATGCTTTTAAGTCATTTACTTCCTTCAAAGGCCGTGCCACCTCTCGTTTAACTGCACAAATGACATTTCGGACTCAAGAAGCAAGTTTGACACATTACCCAATTTTGCAAGTGACTGGATATTCTTCCAGTGGCACCTTTTTTCCATTAACCGTGGCTGCGGTGTCTATTTCTTCCTGATAAGATAGAGAGATTCATTCAGAAAAAGAGATATTTGCAATCCTGGAAAAAATACACTAAGCTTTTAGCTATACACAAGGTGATTTTTATATTGATATTGAACTCTGAAATATGTTAGGCACTTTCAAACAGTTTCAAAACAGGATGACTAGTTGCTAAAAAACTAACAAAAAAAACCCACAAAAAAACAAATAAACAAACAAACAACCAAACAAAAAACCAAAGCAGCCAAAGACTAACATGTGGTTAAATATTTTCAAGCCCACGCCCACCCCACCCCGCGAAAAAAAAAAAAAAGAGAGCTTTTCCTGACCTGAATTTTGTTCAAGCTTTGTAGCATGTAACTTAACCGGTATGTTCAATGTGTGAAAATTTGTTCCTTCTTTTTTCTTCATGTTAACAAGTTCTTTGTTCTTATCCTGTGTAGATGACTTACACAACGGGAGCCAAAACTGGATTCTGACAATATCAGAAACATTTACCTATACCAAGAGCAACTGGGGGGAAAAAAATAAAAATAATAATAAAAATAAAAACTAATAATGATCCTAACAACCGAATTCACCGCAAGTGCAGTTTTTAAAACTTGGTACAGAATTACAAGAAATGTGTGAAACTCTATTTTTTCTTGTGTTTCTTAGCTGAAAAATTGTTCACTTATTTTGAAGGCTTTTCTAATCAGTCTTTTTTTCCTTCAAATTACCTGCATATGCTCTCTATAATACGCCATGAGATCCTGCTTGGCTTCTTTGGCGACTGCATCTTTGATTGCCTCCCATGAGTTCTTAAGCACAGGTATTGCGTGTGGGTCATTTGTAACGTTGACATAATTGTACACCATCTTTGAATACAATTTCCCTATAAATTTTCAAAACATGCACGCGATCAGACAACATAGAATAAACATGTAAATGAACAAGTTTGAAGAACGATAATACCAAGGTTATCATTACTTTTCTCATTTTAACTGCGCTTTACGGGGCTGTTATACTTAGTTGGTACATACGGCTGGAGAATATGTGGAATAATATAAAGAGCAAGATTCACAGAGGTTCTTAGCAGAAAAGAATGGAAGCACTATTATATCTTAAATGAGTTATGCTTTGTTTTGCTCTTGTCTCTACTTATGTTTTTGTAACTATTTCAATTTAGAAAAAGGAGGGTGGCCACACCTGTTATTTTTGTCCCGATACCAAATCCGCGCATGCGCTTCTTTGCACTTCTTCGCATGATAGTCATAACCCACTTCTCCACTCCTTCGTTGAAGCTGGGATTCAGATCTGCCGTGTGCGCGACAATGTTCTGTACGATGACGGGGTCCATGTGAGGTGGCGGTAGCGAGAAGCCTTCCACATTAGAGAATAGAAAATAAGACCTTGCCGTTGCGTTCAGTTCCCGGTCAGCAATGTCATTTTTGAAGACCTTGTATTGATTGTAATAAAATAAGGCAACATGAAATGCACATCAATAGACTGATAATATTCGTGATCTTTCCTAATGCAACAAATTATGAGTCGTACATTCTCTTCTGAAATGACACTAACTATACAGGTTTGAAATAGTTCCTTTTCTAACATTAAGTTATCGATCAAGGGCTTCGCCAGTAAGGCTACAGCTTTGAAAAGAATCAGAAATATAAATGTCCTGATAACAGTATCTTCCAAAGACTACAATAGCATAAATTAATGCGAATTATGCAGAGTAATGTATTTGTATATGTTTCCCATTGTTTCAAGGGCTAATTAGGGATACCCTTGCAATGTGTCTTTGCTATGACCATTACCTGTGCTCTTTTGGACCATGTGTGTCTGAGATGTCGCCATTGGTGACTTGGGCTTTCGAGCTTTGTACTAGTAGAGCCACCTGGAGGGCCAACAAATTCAGCCTCCCGGATTGGCTGCTAGTTGCCCATTGGACGTTGTGTGTTTTAAACCAAGAAGATATTTATCGGGACATATGTTATTTGCCCACATTCTCCACCCCACCCCTCCTCTATTACACTAAGATTGTAGATTTTACCTTTTGCAATAAATATTCTGTTGCAGACATAGGACGTCCGCTTCGTCCTTTCGGAAATTGCAGTAAAACGTCCCGCATCAACCACATGAATTCCGGAAGATATTCCCCACTTTCTGCACCCAGGCTTTTGCCATTACTTAGCTGTATATTGGAAGCGATTGTTGAAAATATTCTACAAATTACAAGCATTCAAAAATTAGCTTAGGCAGATAGAGAGAGCCACTTTTCACATCTTTTCATGCATATCTTGAGATAAAAACATACCGAAGAAACAAAGAAAACCAGCACGTCCTTGAATGCTTTGTGACAGCTCATAAGTGTCACATGACGCCTCAAATTCAGACCCTCTGCCGGTAAAAGTTCCCTCCATTTTGATAGGGAAGAACTAACCAGTAAAGAAGATTTGCTTGACAGCAAATCTGTCTGGGTGCCTTAAAAATGAGAACCATTTGAAATGCTACACTTTGCCATTGTTCAAAATAGACCATATTTTGTGTATTACGCTAATTTCCATAAATTAGAATGCTACAACTTTGGTCCTTGGGTTATTGGATGTGTCCATGTTACAAACTTATAAAGTGAAGTTTGAATGGCACTACTATCTGTAATAGTTTTGAAGTGATTTAAAGACTTTAATTTTGTGCATTTGCCTAATTTGCATAAGTTGAAAGCTTGCAATTTTGGTTAATGATTCATTAGATGCAGTTATGTCACATACCTAC
The DNA here is from genome assembly GCA_964020975.1 of Hermodice carunculata. Taxonomy (NCBI): domain Eukaryota; kingdom Metazoa; phylum Annelida; class Polychaeta; order Eunicida; family Amphinomidae; genus Hermodice; species Hermodice carunculata. The sequence goes on along the minus strand of OZ026626.1, from coordinate 58,611,837 downwards.
AAATATAAGTTGGAATGGCACCTCTATGTATACTAGTTTTGAAGTTATTCAAAGATTTAAATTTCTTGTATTCATCTTATTTGCATAATTTAAATTTGTACAATTTTAGACCATGCTTCATTGGATGCAGCTATGTCACAATCCCATAAATTGGAATGGCACCTCTATCTATAATAGTTTTAAGCTATTCAAGATTTAAATTTTGCATATTTGCCTAATTTTTGCATAAATTAAAATCTTATACTTTGGTTCATAGTTCATTGGATGCGTCTTTGCCACAAACCTACAAATTGAAGTTGGAATGGCATCTCTATGTATGATAGTTTTGGAGGTATTCAACATTGAAATTTTTGAATGCCCCTTAATAGCATAATGTCAAGTTCTACATCTTTCCTATACTGTCCATTATATTGGCAGATTTCACAAACCTATATGTGCCCATTAAAATTTTGTGTCTAAATTCAGATAATTCAGATAGGCAACTTCCCTACTAGCTCTATTACTCTGCCAAGTTTAAACATTGTAGCTTGCACGGTGTCTGAGAAAAGCTCTGGACCATAAAAAGAAAGAAAGAAAGAAAGAAAGAAAGAAATCCAGTATGTCTGGGTTGCCACTCAAACATAAAGGGGGGAGGGATAGGCAAGAGGGAGAGACAGAGAGCCCAGTCATCACCTCTTTCAAATTTTTCTAGCAGAAGAATGCATCACGTGTAGGTCCCTGTTCAAGGTGATGCCTGTTTAACAGACCCAGGGTCCTTGACAACTGGACAGGCACCCTGAGCCACCAGCCACATACAAAAATGGCCTGACAGTTATCCAAGCAGGAAACCGTTGTGACCAACCTGCCTCCCATCTTCCTACACACATACAGCTGCCCAAACATGCATGTCCAGTGATAAGGCAGACCCCGTGGGGCTCAGTTAAGAGCACTGTAGACAGGCTTGCATATTCAGTGGACCCTGTCTAAAACCTGACCTTCAGCCAATCAGCAGTGAGCAGAACTGTTGGGTAGCCACACTGGACCCTAACATGGGGTTCCCCTAACAGGGTTTGTATGGTTATTATGAGCTTTTTTACACAAAAAGTATTGAGTGATGGTTGTTCCATTAAATACTTTGAATCTGACTTGACATCATATATAATTCATGATTTTAGTGTAAATTATTTTGTGCCACTGTAACATACCATTATACATTCAACACAATGTGCCCCCTTTTCGCCCTTCCACAAGCATTTATTCAGACAATTAACATGACAAAAAAGCTTCAAACTTGCCACATACAGTTGCAATTCTAGAACTTTCGTTCACTGTCCATTGACAGATGTCTCAAACCTGCATATGTAAGTTAGAACTTTGTGTCTATCTCCAATAGTTTGGAAGATATGGAGCTTTTAAAATTTGAATTACCCCTTATTTGCATAATTTTAAACATCATGACTATTCCAAGTCAGATGCCTAATTTCACTGGTAGGTCAGTCAGCATGGCAAGTTTGGTTGTTTTGGGAATAGGAGGGTCCAAGAAAAACTCCAGACAAATCTGGTCAAAAAGAAGAAAGAAGGAAAGAAAGACAGAAAGAAAGAAAGACAGAAAGAGGGAAAGAAAAAAATATTCTTGGAAAAACAAATTGTCTGGGTTGGCACCCAGATATAAATATCGCTTTCTTTACCTCATCTGCGTTGCCCAGATACTGAGATAAATATAGAAATAGAAAATCAAGATCATGTGGCCACATCCGAACAAATTTCGAGAAATTTAATTTATGCTCAAACAGACTCTCGCAACTCGCACGAGTCACCCAACATGTCATAAAACTCGAAAAGTTCAAATACCTTGTTGGTATTTTCTGATGAAATTTGAAAATACTCTTGTCAAAATATGTCACTTGATATTTCCCATCATCATGATATTTTGGTTCCTGTGACTGCATCCAATAACTGCGCCAAAGATTCAGAATACCCCCCGCCCCCCAAAAAAAACCTGTTGGCAGGGAATGAGTCAAAAGGTGATTCCTCTTTCTGAGCACAAATATATTTTATATTTCGGGCCAATATAAATTTTATTACTGATAATACAAGTGCAGCACACCTAAGATCTTCGAGGTCTGATCTTCTTGGCACACCAATCGAGTTGTAAATAAGATACGACGACAGAAGTATTGTCAAGATGAAGATCCCTGAATCATCTTGTGACTCTGCGGACACTGCATCTGCAACATGCAAAGAATGCGAGTGATGATATTAATGCCTTGGACAGGTAGGGGTGATATTTTTTCGGGGGGGGGGGGCAATGATATAACCAAGTGTAATCTTATGAGAATTATATTCAAGATGTATGCTGGTTAAACTTCCAAAAGCTCAGCATGAAAAGTCTCCCAAGTTTGGTTTACAGTACAATGAATGTGTTATGAATATGTGTATGGCTGTTTGTTTTCATATGGAGAGGTCACTGTATTCATTCAGTGTGTGCTGGGTCATTGAGTTCAATGAATACTTTGCAGGGTCACTGCAGAGTGACTGAGATGGCCTGTTTTTTGGGTGACTCACATGTAACTTGTAAGCATATGGAATGAGCTAGAATGGTGACCTATATTCATATGAGGTAATCCAGACAGGTTTCAATGCACTGGGGTATGTGACTAATGGGAAAACTCTGGAACAAATAAGAGATCTCTGTGTATACTTATAAAGCAGATATGTTCCTGACTGAGAAGGAGGAGAGAGAGAATTCTGATGGATCTGACCGAAGCTGTGTGTTGTCATCAAGCCCTTGGGACAGTGAACCATTATTTACATTATACCTGTGGAGTGTGGACAGTATCTTGAGTGGACTTGTATATTTGGTGCTACCCATTTATACTCTGTACCTGTGGAGTGTGGACATTGTCTTTGAGTGGACTGGTATATTGTACCACATGGGAACCAAACCGTACCTCTGTGGGATTGGATCAGCACCACACCTTTCAGTACCACATTGGACCCAAACTATTCCTCTGTGGGATTTGTGCCTGATCGTTTGGCACCTGTCATAGGACTTGGAACTATGAGACAGTACCTGTGTATAATCTCAGGGATTAGGAGTTATCCAAGACTGTTTGACTGTTGAAATACCAGTGGAGATAAGTTTACCTACTTTGTACTGATTTTGATTGTGAATATATTGTTATTGTTATAATTACATCATTGTCATCATTCTTTGTTGAGTTCTGGCAATATTCAAATGGTGGGCATCCTAACAGAAAGTATTTCGTCCTAAAATATAGATCTATACTCCCGTTTCGTTTCAATCGATATATGCATACGGTGGTCAAGTAGCAGTGGCTACCCTCATAAAAGTAAAATTGTAGTGTTTCTTCAATAAAATTAAGTTCGGACATTATTGGGTAATCCTGTCTAAATTTACACGAACAAGCGTTTATTTATGTCAACCGGGTGAATTAAAAACGATTTATAAAGCAAACACATTCAGGCTAATTTATCACCAGAGTAGTTTTCACATAGCTAAAATGCACGTCACGATATCACAATAGTTTAAAGATATCACGAAGGTAAAGTTTTCCACCATCGAATGAATCACAACATTATGTCTTTATTTTAGAAGTTACCCGCAACCAAAATACATTGTTTAGATCTTTGACTTGCAAAATTTTAGCGTCAAATAGATGTAAAAATACTGTGGATAAAACACCAAAATAAACTCAGCGCAAATTATATTGTTAAAATCCACGCTATTTTTGACATGTGAATCATGCCGATACAACCAAATTTGTATGAAAGATATCATACCAGTGCACACGTAATTAATAGTCACGATTATGTCATAGTATGCACTAAATAGAATGAATGAAAAAATTTTCTGAAAAAAATTTGAATTAGACATCTATATATTCGTTTGATCACAAATACAACTCATTTCCAGGCTACGCTGCGTCTGTCAAAAGGCAGCCTAAAATGTCATATTTTATATCTCTCTCATATATATATATATATATATATATTTACCTATTCCTTCTGTGTCTAAGACCACGATACAAAATGCATTTCCAGTTTCGTCCTTCCCTTTGACTACACTTGTTCCAATCCAAATCCCCGTCGTTTGGGGATCAAAAGTATTTCCCAGCTCAAAGGCATCAGGCTTACCCAGAAATCTTTAAAATGTGTGTGCAGGTATGCGAGTAAATAAACAGGTATAAAATGAATAAACAATGCATTCAGTTCCATCAGAAATTTAATTTCGCGCAGATATCATTTTAGATCTTTATGTATACTAAATTGTTTTCAATTTGCCATACATACGTATATATACACACACATACATACATACATACATACATACATACATACATACATTTAAGTGTCTTCATTTTTGGATGGCATTTCTTTGTTCATTTCTTCCAGATTCGCAAAGGTATACAAAAGGCTAAGTAGAATTTCATTACCTATAAAGGTTGATCCGTGTCAGCAGACATAATTATTCAAAGCACATGCATCTCTCTCTCTCTCTCTCTCTCTCTCTCTCTCTCTCTCTCTCTCTCTCCTCTCTCTCTCTTCCTCTCTCTCTCTCTCTCTCTCTCTTCCATAAATATATAGAGAAAGAAAGAGAGAGAAAGACTCTCTCAATCTCTCTCCTTCTCTGTCTCTCCCCCCATATATATGTGTATGTAAGGGTGAGAGTGAGGGGGGGAGAGAGAGAGAGAGAGAGAGAGAGAGAGAGAGAGAGAGAGAGAGAGAGAGAGAGAGAGAGAGAGAGAGAGAGAGAGAGAGAGAGAGAGAGAGAGAGAGAGAGAGAGAGAGAGAGAGAGAGAGAGAGAGAGAGAGAGAGAGAGAGAGAGAGAGAGGATGTGCGTAAATATATATAAGTTTATACCTAGATAGGACATAAGACTTTCCAGTCCTAGCGGGACCACAAATTGCTAGTATGCTGATTGGTTCTTCAATCTGCTCCAACATTTGGCAAGCCTCTGGAATCACACGCAAACTGCCTCTGGTTGCGCCTTCTCTGACCGACACTTTCATGGTGCTTGGGTCGTACAAGTAGTTGTCAGGAAGAACGAGTGGAATAGAAGAAGCTTGTTGTGCGTCTTTGCCCAGACCAGGTACTTGAAGTTCCGCATACCTTAGGTCAGTCAGCCCCGGCACCTTCAATTTCCCCTGACCAAGGTTTGCTATTCCGCGTTGTATTGTAGATAATTCATGTTCTCTCTGAGTATTTATCATACGACTCAACCGTAACCCTGCACGCGGGACAACATATTTTTAAAATTTCTTGCAAATTTTTAATTTCCACGCATTTTCACACTCTTTTTTCAAAATATGTTTATTTTATATGCGTGTTGCTCCGGCCATAAAAAAAACGCGATTGTATCGATTAATTCCCCTTTGTCTCGCGGTACATGACTGTATCAAATCTTTATCCAGTAGTAACTTGTCGTATCTAGGATAAGCATAATGTTCTTTTCTATCCCTTGCTGAATAGTACATGTGAATAAACTTAACCGAAAACTGTACTGCGTTGACAATGCTTGATTTCAAGTGAACGTTTCGTAATACATGTATAGCCTTAATCTTAGCGACGCTTCTGCTATTAAAATATAATTCGTCTTCAGACTCCAAGACACCATGGCTTAATCTTGCCAAAATTAGACACCGTTAAATATGAAATAAACAAGCAATGTTCAGCTGTCGTATCATCATCATCATCATCATCATCATCATCATCATCATCATCATCATCATCATCATCATCATCATCATCATCATCATCATCATCATCATCATTATCATCATCATCATCATCATCATCATCATCATTGACAAGAAAAAATCTGTTAATGTGGTGAAACGTGAACCTGTAAAGGCGGTTCAAGTGTGCTACAGAGGACTATTGCCAAAATAGTTCACACATATTACATTTTGCGCATTGGCGATATCTTTCAAACACACAACAGCTGCCTATTGTTGAAATGGTTCATGTACTACATGTTGGTTTGCCTTGTATGTACTTTTGCTTGTGTTATAAAATATACTAATACTCTTCATCTCAGGGTTATAAAACAAAGTATGCATGTTAACTTTGGGCATTTGGATATTTCAAATTTCCCATGATTTGATATGCTTAGAATCATCGGTACATGTTCCACCTTAAGTTTAATTTTAATGGGAACTTTCGCTGCAACTGTCATCCCAGTGACTGCACATTAAAGACTAAACAAAATTAAATGACACAAATTTTACTTGAAAAATGATGGCTTAATTGCTGTCCTCGATTTTTTTAATCATTATTTTAAAAAGTAATATTGTTGCATGATAGTCGTAATGTAAAATAGTATAGCTTCGCACCAATGAGAAATAAACCGGGTGCACACCTGGATCTGACCTGTTTTCCGGAGAATCTGGTTCTGGCGATGCTGAACGCAATTCTATGGTGAGAGTTACTGTCAACACATCTGTAAACATTGTTGAAATAAACTCTTGTTCAAACAAAGTCTCCAATTCGCCACTTCTATGTACGTCTAGCAGTTGTATAAGCGATGTAGGTGTCGGGCATTCCACACTTATGATAATGCACTTTCTATTGATATCAATTATGGTTCTATGTGCTCCTTGTATGACCTGGAAGAAATGAGAAGCGCTTTCAGCATCGCCCGATGTAGTGTGTTCTCTGGCCCTGATAGCCGCGACTTTCATGGTATCCAAGAGAATATCTTCAACTTCTCGTAATCTCTCCGAACTTTCCGCCGATATGTTTAGGGCAAGGTCCAAAATGGCTGGGAATGCTGGGCAGATAAACGAAAAACGATCAGTTTTATCAAAGAGGAGCTGCACAAATCAATCATAAAATATGAAACTTCTTTTACCTCAGCTGACTACTCGCATTATTTTTCGACTTCTCCGAGAGCATCAGCCAGATTCGCTATATACTTGGTCGGAATACACCTTGGGTAGGTCTCTACTTAGTTTGTTCGGGTGGTCATGGTTCAATTATTTTCAGATTTTTTGTGATTTTGTTTTACTAAGTTTGCTCAAATGGTGAAGCTTATGCGAATCTTAGATTTTTTATTATTTTTTTGTTCAATCTTTCAAAGTCTTCTAAGAAACCACTCAGCCAATTGCTTAAAAAATGATATTTTTCTCTTCAGATCTCAATTACTTCAATGGGTGGTGATGTGTTTTTTTTTTCTATCTTTTTATGAATTTCTGTGTGTTTTTCCCCCAATTTTTGACTTCTAGAAAACAGTCCTTTAGATTGTTCTGAAACTGGATGGACATGTAGCCTGTCGGTGGATTCATCAAAGTTGTTCACTAGGTGGTGTTACTATGGATCCCTGATTTGTAATGAATTTTTCAATTTGGGTACTTGTAGGTTAATGGCTGCATTCCAGTTGATTACCATGGTAGTTAATGGTATCTGCAAGGGAATCTCACATGTTTTACTTCCTCTCCAACATCCTCACCCTCCAGACTAGCATGGTGATCTGATCTTAGGGAAATAGCTCTTTGTCGTATATACACAAGTACGAAGATGATGTTGAAGTTTCAGTCATTTTATTCCATCCTTGTGACGAGTTACAGCAGATACATGAATACGTGTACTTCTCATGGGGTTCCACGGGCAAAAGCCCAGAGCTCACAGCTCTTCATCAGTACCAAAATATTTCCAAAATCTACCTCCAAATCATAAACCAATGGAGTGCCAGATACATCAATTACAACTCATTACATCTGATGAGGAGGAGGGCTTTTATACAATATAAGTGTACAATAATTATGAGTGACATAGGGTTGAGTAATTTTTTGAAGGAAAAAGTTCTCACGCTAGTCTTTAAGCATAGAAATTCCTGTGGTGTACTGGACAATCCTAGCAGTATCAAAAATCAACATCCAGCATCCTGTAAGCTGGTCACTTGGGTGCTTCATGGGGAGAGTCAAGTGCACGTGAAGTGAAAAGACCACCAGTAGAACAGCGAGTCAAGCGGAATGAAATTATAATGTAATAAACAGAAACAGTATGAGTGTGCACAGAAGGAAATCTGATCAGATACTCGCACATATGACTTGCACTGAGACACCTCAATGATTCACTTTGTTGCATAGAAAAATGAAACGCAAATCCTAAACATTATTTATCCATATCCATAACAATGGGTCTTATTATAGGTTGAATGTCAAGGTTAGCTGATTAGCTGAGGACGGACTGTTCACACTGCCCTCTTGGTTTTTTTTCCATGTCCAAAACATATGATTTATATGTATATCGGGGTGTGTGTTGTTGTTTTTATAATTAGGCATATCATTATAGGGCTTGTTACAGGTACGATTCAAGATTGCAGAAGGGACTATAAGGCGTATTAAATGTACAAGTATATCGTCACATAGATTTTATCATTTAGTTAGCTAACTTCTCCGCAAATTTACACTGTATTTTTAATTCCTGACTATGTTTATCCCTGTGAACACATTCAATCAGCATAAGATAACCACGTCCTGCTTTCACTTCATCTGAGTGTCAAAGGACAGAACACAATAAGGCCCTTTTCGCTATTTCTAATGACAGAAAGTCTGAGTGAAGTGGAGTAGGGAACAGAAGTTCAGTGTGGATGTTTTCTTACCGTTTTCTGCTTTTAGCGCTTGCTCTTTCTGGCCTAGTTGTTGCGCAACCGCTTCTTGTTCGTCATCCATAAGTGCCAGTCGAAATTTTAAAAATGCCCCATCATCTTTTTTCCTAAGAATATTGAGAAGCATCGCTACTTTTTCTGCGGGTATCTGCGTAATCTACAGAGCAAGCACGATGCACATTAAAGTAACGAACTTCCAGTTTTGGCTTAATTACTCTCTCTAATTCCGTCGGAGCTGCAGCAAGATATTTGAAATAAACGGCACTTTCAATGAAGGACCCATTTCAAGACTGACTTTAACACAGATGGTTTAAATTAGAACAATGACAGGAGGTGTTTTTCTCCATCCAGGTGCCTTAAAACTGTCAGGTATTTCAAATACCCTAGTGACATCAAGCATTACCCACATCTCCACGTGTTACCTATTGACATTGGTTGATGAGTTACACAATCATAGAAAAACATAATCTATCTATCTATCTATCTATCTATCTATCTATCTATCTATCTATCTATCTATCTATCTGTCTGTCTGTCTGTCTGTCCATCCATCCATACGTCTGTCTATATCTATCTATCCATCCATCCATCTACCTGTCGGTCTGTCCGTCCGTCTGTCTGCCGGCCTGTATATATATATATATATATATATATATATATATATATATATATATATATATATATATATATATATATATATATATGAGCGTTTCCCATTTCAGCTAGGCGACTGGTGCCAAAGGTAGCCAATTCATGTCCCGCTTGTTCCGAACATAATATATATATATATATATATATATATATATATATATATATATATATATATGTATATGTGTGTGTGTGTGTGTGTGTGTGTGTGTGTGTGTGTATGTGTGTGTGTGTGTGTGCACAATTACATACATTAAAAATATTCTACAAATACATATGATTCTAGGTACGGTTCAAGCAAGAAGGGAGGACTCCACCGTACTTAATTCTAACAAAGCAGACCCAAGGTGACCGATGCAGGCCTACAGCACTTTACAGGTTCTTTCACTACGTCCACATTTTCCGAAAGCAGCGAGTAAAGAATAAACGATGTATTTCTTAAGTTGACGGACCAAAAAGAACTTTCCCTGCGAGAGACGTCACAACATATCCTTGCAACAGCGTCTCCATAGTATTGACCATTCATATCAATCAGCCGTCACAGACGAGTTTTATAGGTTGCCTGTCTCTTGTTCGAGGAAAGCTAAGGTTATAACTATGTCGCGGCTTGCTAAGTTGATAGAAAATTAACCTATGGAATTTCAAAGGCGACACAAAATTTTATTTGATATGTCTGTGGGCAAGAATATGTATTGGAGAATGTGCATGAAGAATCTCTCTCTCTCTCTCTCTCTCTCTCTCTCTCTCTCTCTCTCTCTCTCTCTCTCTCTCTCTCTCTCTCTCTCTCTCTCTCTCTCTCTCTCTCTCTCTCTCTCTCTCTCTCTCTCTCTCTCTCTCTCTCTCTCTCTCTCTCTCTCTCTCTCTCTCTCTCACACACACACACACACACACACACACACACACACACACACGCGCGGGTACATGTGTTCCCGAAAGTGCTGTATTAAGCTGGTCTATTTATTTCCCGATTAAAACATAGTAAACTTCATACCTCCAGCTGTTCTTTTTCTTGCCGGTTAAGAACATAGCTGGCATGCAATTTCGCAAGTAGCATTAAGCTAATACTCATGTGCTCGAGAAGCCAAGGTTCTAAGGTGCGCAACACGATCTGATGGATTTCCTCCATGTTGCGTTCAGATTTTTAGGTGTTGATGCACTTCCTGATTTTACAGCAAATGTCGGTTAATCCAATAACTGAAATGGAAGATAAGTAAAAACAACATATTACTAGTAGCAACACAGTGGTAGATCAAGAAGCTCACAATAGATCGGACATGACCTATGTGCGAAAATGACCTATAAATCGATGAGGTAATAAAAATTTGGTATAACTCTTTCAAATTTAAAGTCAAAACCGTTTAACTCACGTAAATGACCGTCCAGGTTTCATTAAAGGAAAAAAATGGACACTATTTTCCAAGAAAGTTAAAACTCATCTAGGAACTCAGCGTGAAAAGATACAAAAATGCTGCCAAAACTTTCATTCGCTCATTGGCTTGGGAGCCGGGAGGAGGAGTTGAGTAAAAAAACTAGAAAAGAAGATTTGCTTCAAAGCAAATCTGTCTGTGTGCCTTCAAAAGTTGTAAATATTAAATACTACAACCTTTACCCTTTGGTACTTTACATCACATTAAGCTTATGGCTGCATGCAAATTTCAAAGTCCAAATGACCTTGACCTCTGACCTTTACAGGTCACATGTAAAGTGCACAGTGTTACAAAACGCACAATTTAAGCCCAACGTGAACCAAATCGGATGGAAATTGACCAAGTTATGACAAGATGGAACTTCCAAAGGGCCAAATGACCTTGACCTTTGCCCTTTTGAGGTGACATGAGCTTCTAAACACCGTACAGTGTTGCAATACCTACAATTTGAGTCCAACATGATTAGAATTGGATGGAAATTGGCCATGTTATGACTGGATGAAACTTTCAAAGGTCCAAATGACCTTGACTTTTGACCTTTAGAGGTCACATGTAAATTTCAAAAATGTGCAGTGTACAATAGCTACAGTTTGAGCCCAACATGATCAAAATTGGAAAAAAATTGACCAAGTTATGGCTCTAAAAACGCCACCGCCGACAGTGGCCTCTGACCATGAAATGACCTTTGACCTTGACATGACCTTGACATTTGAGATGACCTTTACCTTGCTATGATCGAACTCCTATACACTCGGAACCACATCTACTATAGTGCATAGGATATTGAAGATTTAAAACTTTAATTAGTCCTCGTTTGCACAATTTTGAAAAACATGACCTCTCATTATAAAAAGGCCAGACTTCATCCATACAGGTACATTTGTGTCAAGTTTGGAGTTTCTGCGTGGAATACTTTTCAAATGACATGTCGGACAAACTTGGCTGTAAAGAAAGAAAGAAGAAAGAAAGAAAGAATTCCTAGAAAAACATTATGTCTATGTTGGGACACAGACATAATTATGACCATACCCTGCATTGCGCTTCCAAACCCTGATATAAAAATCATATAGACCTTGAGAAAATGAGTTGGTACAGTGTAGGGGTCAGTCATTTTGATCACTGACAGTGTACTAATTGTCAGACTGTATATGTATGACGTGCAGATACCTATGACGACAGCACTTACTATCAATTAATGGGTTACATGTATTGAACTACAGAACTTTTAAGGTCATTTTATCAAGTCACACCGTTATACATTGTTCAACAATACGGGTACCATGTGCGGATGATATGATGTTCCTGAAAAACATGACCCATTTAATCGTAATCACTCGCCATCTGGCTTGTAACATTGTATACATAATACGCTACTTAGCTGGCCTATCGGCTGTAGTTCATTGATTTTGGGTCAGTATTTTGACGATATAAAGTTGCGATGTAATATTGCGTACATAGACATAGACACGCTGTAAATAAATTTGTAACTGAAACTATATTGTTGTTCCTTAATTCAAGAACTTGGGAAAACACCCATTGTCTCTTGCCTGAACTGGGCGTACGGGATTAAATTTGATCATGCCATGGAGGTAGATGAAGTGATTATGAGGTTGATGACAGTGAGCATGAGAACATTAAAAGAACCACAGCCTAAATCATGCATGTAAGACCTGGTTGTCGCTTCAGTCAGATCGTTGACGTGCAAACGTTATCCTAGTTGTGTATTTCATTTCCCTGTCAAAGCCGATTGATACAGACAAATATTGGCCTAAATTTGCAGGGTTTCGTACACGGTTTTCTTTTTCGATACCACCAAGGGCACGTACAGTGCAGTGGTTTTAGCTTGCAGTAAACTGAATTCAAACCGGCTTTCCAATTTTAGCGAACTTACTGTGTGTGTGTCCACGGGTTGTAGGCCAACACAGCGTCTGTCGGGAGAACGAAATTTGTCTGAATAACCACTTTTTCTGATAGGTGTAACCATGAAAATTTTCACCAGTCCGGCCATGGTTCGCCGTTCAAAATGGCGGTATATCTATTTTTAGAATACCAAGACCAACTTTTCAACAGAGGCACTTTAAGGGTATCCATTGTAGTGCAACGTACGACATCACGGAGTCCTCAACAAAATGCGTTTTGCACTGTTCGGACCTCAAATAAATGTGCCAGCTGGTAATGGAAAAAACTGTCCTTAACGTAACATGAGACAACGCAATACTGTCGACTTCATTGAAGGCTATAACGTTCAATTATGTACGAGTTCTTTCTTTCTTTCTTTCTTTCTTTCTTTCTTTCTTTCTTCCTTGCTTTCTTTCTTTCTTTCTTTCTTTCTTTCTTTCTTTAAGGTATCCATTGTGATACAACGACATCACAAAGTTCTCCACAAAATGCGTTTTGGTCTGTTTGCACCTCAACTAAAGGTGCCAGCTGGTAATGGAAAAACTAATACCTTAACGTAACATGAGACAAACGCAATACTGGCGACTTCATTTCAGGCTATAATATTGAATTACGTAGTGTTTTATCTGTGTGCCAACACATATATCCTTTCTTTCTTTCGTTCGTTCTTTCTTTCGTTCTTTCTTTCTTTCTTTCTTTCTTTCTTTCTTTCTTTCTTTCTTTCTTTCTTCACCAGCAGATTTGTCCGACATTTTATTTGAAGACTATTATTATACGTAGAAACTCCAAACCTCCCATGATTATATCTCCACATACATAAAGTCTGGCCTTTTTTATGAAGAGGAGACAGAGTTTTAAAAATTATGCAAATTAGGGCCATGTGAGAATTTAACTCTTTGATATCTTTAAAACTATCATATGTAGAGGCGCTATTCTAATTTCAATTTACAGTTTTCTAAGGCGCTTTGTGGATATGGTCCTCGCGGACTTTAACCGTCTAAAAAGCACGCCATCCCAGTTCCTGTATCTGTGTGGAACTGTCTGTACGCAATTTTAAATCTGAAACCCTTTTTTTCGATTAAAAAGTAGCAATTGGCACAATGTTTTTGCCAGTATGCGGTAAAATGGGCTTGGATATGGGGTCTTTAAGAGTACGCATGGTGCGAAAACCCTTTTCCTAAACGCTTATTAAAGTACAAGGCTTTTTACACGATCCTAAACAATGTGAGTTAGCCTTTAGAATTTGTTGTTCATACTGCTGTCAGATATGTCACTTATATCACATGGTGACCATCTGCCATCAGTCCATGTTGTAGTGTCCAAAGTGACCCATTAATGAATCGAAGTTGCAGTGAAAAGTGTAGCCTACTTGTTTGTTAGCTGTCACTTGACAGTGATTATTGCCAAGAATTCTTTCTTTTTCCTTATCATTTCTTTTTTACCCTCAGATCTTTGCCATGCCAAGAGCCTTATTTTGCTATATAAGTTGGGGCTTGGACATCAATACCGACAAAACTGTTGTCATAGTTTTCCAACGCACGGGTAAGAACGAAAAAAAAAAATGTTAATTCTGTATAAAACGTTAATATACCAGTGAATGCCAATTTCTTCTTGTATCTTGGTATAAAATTTAGCATGCATTGGTGGTACATTCAGTTCCGCTTCAAACAACTTGGCTGAAAAGGGGAAGAAAGGGGCTCCCATGTTAAACCATAAGGTAATTATGTGATATCTCACTCCTTCCCAGAACACGACTACATATATCGATTGATACATAGTATAATTATGTACAACAGGTACTAATGCACGGTAAGGAAGAGTGGTTGACCGCGTGTTCTTTTAATCGTCTTTCTGCTCTTCGTGAACCGCACGTACAGAACGTTGTTAATTAAAAACCTATAACTAAGAAATCATGGCAGACTTTTGTAAATATATTTTCGGCCTCGGTAAAAACGCTTCAAATTCAGCTGCATTAGTCGAACTTGGCATATACCCTTTAGGATTTAACATTAATAGTCGCATTATTAAATATTGGTTAAGATTAATGTCCCTCTCAGAAGACCACATTTGTAAACACTCGTGCAATAATGCCTTGGAGCTGGATTCTAGAGGCCACGAGAGTTGGACTAAACCAGTAAGACCTATTCTCAATAATTACGGTATGGGTAATGCGAGGGTAAAAGTAAATCAGCCAAGAAGGCCACCTTGTGACGCACACGTGTTTTGACAAAGTCGGAGGAACGTCTTAATGACCAAGATCAACAACTCTTCGGTCGAACATGGGTCCGATTTCAAATTTAAGTTCTATCGCCTTTGCAAACATTCTCATGCAGCTGAAAACTATCTCTGTAACGTCGCTGGTTTGAAGGTGCGCTGGAGTTTAAGAAAATTTAGGGTCAGTAACCATAAATTGCGTATCGAGAATGGTCGCTATTCTATAGAACTTACTAAGGAGCGTATCTGCCTTTGCTGTCCTAGTTAGTTTCCCGAAACTTCTCTCTTTGTCAAATAAAGCTCATGTGGATTTTTTTAATCCCATCACAAGATCCAGAACGTATGTATAGTATGGCTCGGTTCCTAACAGATTGCTTTTTCAGATGAGACAATTTCTATTTGTGGGGGTATGATTTCGCTATTTGTGTATTCTTGCACATTGCCTTCAAACGTCTGTATGTCTTTGTATTCATGTACATTGTAACCATGAGCTCGTACGGGCATAAAAGGGTTAATAAAATATCAAATATATTTTTGTTCCTATTTTTTTATGTAGATTTTCAATTTCAGTTTGAATGTACACGGCAACAGCTTGCCTTTGTAGGAATACAGATTTGCTATGAACTAAATCTTCTATAGAATGCCCTTTATTTGTTCGTCATATTGGAAAACAGTTTTTACAACACATGACGTGAACTCCAACCGAGGCGGTACATGAATGACCGTAACGTTATAATATACTGGCATTTCATCGCTAATGAAGAAAGTCTGGGTGTTCACCCGAACTGTGTTGCAAGTACAACTTCAATGTAAACTGTTGCCACAACTTTGGGTATATATATTTCAATATTTTAATATACCATCTCGGAACCGCTGCTCTCCAGAGAGCTGACGCTTGTTCCTGTGTGCAAGTAAAGGGTGCTCCAAAGAATTAATGCGAAGTCCGATGAAGTGCCACTGAAAAGTTAGCATGGTACATGCCTTCAGTGATCTCCAGCAGATGTTATTTCAGAGGGAAGCCAATATTGTGTGTGAAATTGAGACCCACAGTATTTTTGCTCTCAGATACATATTTTATTTTAACTGAACTTTGCATGAGGTGAAATGTATAAATACATAAAACATATGGTTCTGTGTTGTCAGTTTGTCTTTAATTTGGCTGGTGACCACCAGGTGTCATCTTTGTACAGCCATTAAAAAATGGTGCCAAACACTTTTTTTTTTTTTTTTGTAATTTGATTTACGCAAAATAGGCAAATACATAAAAATCAAATCTTGAATATCTTCAAAACGAATACAGAAGGTAATGTTTCCATTTTAGTTTATAAGTGTGTGTCTAAGGCAGATTCAATTAGGAACTGAACGCCCTGTCAAATGTATTTATTGGCGGGGGATTGCAACTTGATGACAGACATTTTAATGACGTCGCGTAAGCATCAAGTTGAATTCAAATTACGATGAATACAACTGAAAGACGTTCAATTCTTATATTTACACCCAGAAACACGGTAAGCTACCTTGATATTAACGTCTTAATGGTTTATCTCTTATTCTTATGATTGAAATATAATTTGAAGGAGGTGGGGTGGGGGAGGGGGGGGGCGTTAATAGGGCACAGATTATAGCCAACAGCGGAAACGAAACTGGCCCCGACGTTGTTACTGTGCTGTACCAGCAGAAGGTTGCCACGATTGCACGTGGACACGTGATTGACTGCATTCATGGAAAAATATTCAAATTTGCTATATATGCTACCATTGAAAGAATAGGGTAAAATTTGCTTTCAACATACGATGAATGCAACCAGTGGGCCGCGATATTTGCTAGTCAACCGATAGAGGACGCGGGAATGGATGACAGATAACCACGCCCACTTGGCTCCTCCCACTGAAAAAAACAGATCAACCATCAGTGACAATTTTAATTGTGGTGTAAGATTAGTGCCAGTTGTCCTCGTGGAAACACATTCTGTGCATGTATGGTGCTGCTATGATGCTGCAGCTGCACTCCTTCAGCATCTTCCCAGAATCCTGGTTTGGGGGGGGGGGCTTCATAGGTTTAAGGTTGCATGCATTTTGGCACCAGGAAAAGAGAAGACAAAGGAACAGGTTGGAAAATTGTATCAACTGTTTTTGATTTTGAGTTCAATTTGTGATAAGATATTGCTATCTTTGGCAAAGTTTGAAGGAGATGTCCCAAGTATTTTAGGAGAAACGTTCATTTTTTATATATGGTCTTTGTTCTCATGGGGCATATGGGGATTTCGTGCTGTTCAAACAACGAAACACATTTTTATTAGGATAGAAAACGTAATTATGGTTGTTTAGAGGAGGCTTCACTTAATTTTCAGGACACCTTGAGTGATATGGAGAGTGTATTTTTATTATTAAGGCAGCTTGTTTGAAATGCGAGGTCTTTGGTTCTATTATATGTGAAAGTGTGCCACCTAAACCTATGTTAACATGGCGTTTTGTGCTTACTTTAGTATTTGCGGTGCTAATGGTTGAAAGCATTCATGTATAATCCTTACCATTGTAGCAACGTTGTAGTTACTATCACCAGGGCAATATATTGCCTGGAGAGCACACCTCCAAGGCGTGGCTATAAAGAGATTGATGGTAAGCATTGCTGAATGATGCATAGACAAATGATACGTATATAAATGACTGGTTAGATGTATTATTTCATATATTGTTCTTGCCTGTTGAATCAATGCATTAATTATACAGTTCTCTCATAAAATGTAAAGAGATTTGCATTTATAGGATAGGATAATTGCGGCCTGCTTGAAGTTTCGGTGAATGATAAAAGCATTTTGTGCTAAGTTAACAATATGACAACCTGGTTTTCAGCTTAATGTACATGTGTTTGCTTGATGGAAGTGTAATATCTGTGTCACCATCATGGTACTGTAATAGTCACATCAGGGATATAATGAATGTTTACTTGGTTTAAAAATGATAATTAAAGTGCTCAGTATTAAGATTTACACTGCATTTATATGCATGTAAAAATACGTACTTCTGATTTTTCAAGATAGCATTATAAAACAAGAAACAAAGACTTGTAATCAAAGAAAGCTGTGAGCATTCTTATGAGCATAAATCATAATGTAGATTGATACAGAAAGAAAGAAAGAATGAAAGAAAGAATGAAAGAAAGAAAGAATAGCCGTGTGGCTGATAGTTCCCTATTTAGCCAACAGAGGGCGGCATGTGTCAGTCATAATTTACAGTTCAAAAGTTTGTGTCTCAGTGCATCCCTTGCATTTATGTTATCATATATGTTTCATTTTCATAGCACTTGCTATTAATGACATTGCTCAAGTGCCTGCTAGGGAGACATACATGTATATAGGCTCCAGGCATAATCGGGATGAGTTTATGCTCATATGATGTATGAGCACTTTTGTCAATGAAGCTGTGAATATGGTGAAATGCGGATCTGTCTGTGTGACTCACAAAATGTGTCAATATATATCGAGGGCAAATTGCCATATTGTTTTACAAGGATTCACCACTGAATGTAAAAGAATGTATTATAGGTTGTGAGTTATGAGGTTTCAGTTATTTGACTGCACGCAGTGTATTGCTGTGATACAGCACCCACCATTTTCACCTTGACTGGAAATTGGTAAAGCTCTCAGTGTTGTGTCAATGAGTAAAACATTGTTGAAAAGAAATTTAAGCTGCAAAACCACAAATAACTTTTAAGGAGAAGTTATACAGTTATTGTATCTGACATGGGTTTTAATTTCAGTTCATAGTATCGATCATCTTTCTTATTTTCCTTCATATATTTGTATTTTCATGGTTTTTGGTTCTTGGTTTTGGTCAACTGACCTCAGTAAAGCCTCTGAAAAGGACAACCGTTTTCTGTGTTTCCTTCCCTACGTTATAGTAGTATGGATATAAATGTAAATATAAGTATTGAACTTCCTTTCTATTGCATTTGAGGGCGCATGGTTGGACTTCGTGACATGCATGCACACTTGAACGCAACAGAAAGCAAGTTCATTCCTTGAATTAACGTCAAAAAGTTTTCTATTCTTCTAATGCTAAAGGAAACACCAATGTAAATATTGAGCAATGAACAAAAGTTGTATCATGTTAATTCATTTAGATAAGGAGGGTAAACAAAATTAAAATTTTGAGCATCCTCACAATTACTTAAGATAGAGTTGCCCTTCCAACTCCAACTTCCAGAATTGCACAGTGGACTCGCCTGATAAACTGCCAACAAAACCTGCAACATTGAAATTATATTAATAAGTGATTATAAAGGGGTATTTAAAAAAAATGGTACCCGACAAAAAGTAGAATTTTCTATGATATTTCTTGCCCTAGCTGCCTGTTCAGAACAGTGGTATATCACTTATACAGCAAACAAATCAAACTTGAATCTGCATAGAGCTACATATACATTTCAGTACTGAAGACCTTTGAGGGTAAAGCATGGGAGACAACGATGCCATCATGGTTAATGAGAAACAAGTCATGAGTCTGAAGACATGGCAGCAGAAGACAGCTTTCATTTACATAAAGATCGATATGGCTACTACTTATTTTTATGATTTATGTGAGAACATATATATTTTACATTTTGTCCTGGAGCTAGCTCTCTGCAGGATTGAACAGCATGTTTAAACGTATAAACTACCTCTCCAGAAAAAAAATGTTCCCTGAATATCTTGTCTTCACTAATTTCTTTCAGTTCCAAGCTATTGGTTTGCAAACAGTTCACGCAAAGTCTACTGGGGATCGTTGTTCCCCCAGACAAAATTTTAACCGAAACAGCTATCTTAAGTCTGAGTTTCCTGGTACTTAAATGAAAGGTGTCTGCATAAAGCAGCATTTAAATAGCGTCGCTCTATGACCAGAGTCACTAATGGTAGATAGTAAAATAGTTTTCTGTTTGTTTGTTTTGTATCTTTAATTTATTTTACCCATATCGGGTCCAAAGCACAGCTGGCCAATTTCAGACATACATTGTGGCCATGAAGCTTGGACTTTTTTTTATCCTATGCGTGTTGTGATAGATTAAGTCAGAGTACATGTTGCCCAGTAGTGGAAAGAAGGGGGGGGGGGGGGGGCAGAATATATGCTGACAACACCCATTTCCTATTTTTTTTAAAAAAAGGTACAGTGACCGACTCCAGACGCTGTGGCGATCTCACTGTGAATCGAAACAAGAAAGTTGGGTCAGAAACTTGTTTCCGTGTCATGTTGCGGTGTTTATGTCATTCTGCTTGTATGTCTGTGTTTTGGCCCTAGAAGACGCCACGTGTATGTAACTGTTCCGCCTTGGTCGCTTGAAAACATTATTGCAAATAAAGTATCGCAATTGTCATATATGCAGGGTCCCTGGTGCTATTTTTCCATATTATCTCCCCATTGATGAACCACCTGATTCATACAACCACTTTGTGGCCGGCCTTTAGTTTGCATTGTTCTATAAATATATGCAATAAGACCAGCTACCCCGTTGACAGTAAAATTGTAGGCTTTTTTTTCCCTCGGGACACAATGTGCGCCAATAGTTTTCTTCACTTTGTAAGCTTGTTTGAAAAAAATGCAAAATTCTATCTATCTATCTATCTATCTATCTATCTATCTATCTATCTATCTATCTATCTATCTATCTATCTATCTATCTATCTATCTATCTATCTATCTATCTATCTATCTATCTATCTATCTATCTACCTCCCTCCCTCCCTCCCTACCTATCTATCTATCTTTCTATCTATCTATCTATCTATCTATCTGTCCGTCTGTCTGCCTGTCCTTCCGTCTGTCTGTCCGTCCGTCCATCCATCCATTTATCTATGTATCTATCTATGTATCTATGCATCTATCTATCTATCTATCTATCTATCTATCTATTGTGTATTCCATTTTTTATTTAATTTTTATTTTGAAATATTTTTATTTGGTAATTTTTCTGAGCGTGTAAAGCTTCTGACCATGTAATGCTGCATGTTCTGTTGGTCAGGACATGCGATAATGTATACTGAGTTGCCAAAATTTGCAATAGACTGGGATGTTTGCTCTCCAAACAATCAACATGCTAAGACTTGGAGCAAGCTCTGTGTGATGATACTGTTCAATGGTAAACTGCAACTTAATAACAAACACAGGTGCAATTAACACAGAGGTGTAAAAACTCCCAGCGGTCAGAGTATAGTGAATCATTTACTAAAACAATGTGTGCCACAAATTAGGGTGTATTCAAATAGTCACATACCTTTTGAAACCTGATTCAATTTTCCCAATTTTTATGTGTGATTAATTTTACACTGAGACCGTCTCTCGTTGTCAGCAGTTTTGTAAATCTTAACCTCATGAAAATATGGGAAATAACTCATTAATACCATCGATATCCATGTTTTGGCTTGAGAGGCATGTTCATGTTGTCCCGACTCTGGATATTTTCATATCAGTTTGGACACTAAAAAATGCCGACAGCGATCAATGAAAACATACGTGGCAAAAGCTTTGTGTGTTGAAGTTTCATTTGTAGTAAATATATTCATACCACTATCGGCAAGAATAAATACCTAATAATATTGCCATATAAAAATACGAATCGAATATACAATAAACCGATTTTAATTCCGTCGAAAGACACCAAACTGCAATCTTCCCCTCCCCTTTTTTTTGACCCGAATCAAATGATGTACGTATTGAATTTCAATAGATCAAATGTCACCATCGAACTATATGTAAGACGCCTGCACACATAACTGCAACAGACTGGCCCATGCCAAAAAGATCATCATCAACTGTAATGGTCGAGTCCAAAATGCCATTCCATGAAAAGAGAAGCGGACAAGAGTTTCTAATGATATTAATGAAACTAAATCGGAATCCACTTTGACTCAACCAGTGTCCACATTTGTAAAACAAGGAAATTTTGCTATCCGAATTAAATATCAGTCAAATAATCCACTCAAGAGACTCTGCTGGCGCAATTCGCGTTCATAGCAAAGATAAACGAGGTTTCAAGCTCTATCACAGATTAATGCCCTCCCTTGAAGCCTGGAAGTTGATTGCTGAAATTGGAACTCGACTTCAATGTGCAAAAACATGACCCTGTAGTCCATGATGGTCTGGTCGGGAAAAATCCAACGCTAATGTGACAGACCTAAGCGAAAGTCGAAATCCGGACTAACTTCAATCCTGTGACCTCGCAGTCCCCTTAACAGCTGGTAACTTGACGAACGGAATGGACCATGTGTACATTTATAATAAATTTCAACATCGGAAACATTCTCAACATATAAAGATATAGGATTCATTATATGTCGCCCACGACATGGCATGATCAAATGGTCTACCTTGACCGAATGTGATATGCCGGAAAGCATGATTCAGCGCCACAGGAACACTAACACAGCTCACTGCAAGATATGTTTAAATGTAGTGTATTTGCTTTTTGTTTGACTGTTTGTTTAAGGCAGGATGCAGCTGGGCGGGAGCAAACTTTAATAAAATTTAAATGACACAAAGGAGGTTTTTGTTCTAACCATTTTTTGAACTTGTGATCTCACATCAACATTCGCCTCGTTTTATCAAGACTTGGCGAGGCTTTCTCAGTAGCGGATCTAAGGGGGGGGGGTTAGGGGGTGTAACACCCCTCCCCTTCAAACTGCCTAATAATCATGTGTTATGTCAAAAAATTATGAAAACTTGTCAATTCAAATTGATTTATATGTGCCTAAATTCGCCCAGAATGCACCAATTTAAACCTATATTTAAAATTTTTCCCGGAGGAGCATGCCCCCGGACCCCCTAGCAGTGCTGAGCGCCGAAGGCGATCAGTGTTGGAACTCATTGAACCCTCCCCCCTTTCAATGAAAACCTAGATCCGCCCCTGCTTTCTTACTTAATTTATAGGAAAGCTAGGCTTTAAGTGCTCATTAAATTATTAAAGCTCTCTAGAGTGGGTACTGAATAATACAAATAAGCCAAGTACTTATAAGGTATTCGTATACACACCGACAAATTACAGTCTTCTGGGATGTTTAGTTCACAGTATGTTGAGCATTAGTCAGTATCGTTGCAAAAAAAATTTTTTTTTTTTTTTTACCGGCGACCAATCATAATATTCAATTCGTGACTTGAACATCTAATTCTTAACTGTGTAGAGCAGTCTCTCTGCCATTGTACAAAGTATACACGTGTTTCTCTCACAAAGATCTGAAACTGATATATGTTCTTAATTTTGAGCTCCTGCCAATACCTAAGCTGCATGCCTGTATTTTAATACCATGCACTCTTTGTCTCAATTTAAACAGAAAAGTTACTTTTTCGTCCCCACTTGGTGACTTCTCCCTACAAGTCCAAAACATGAAGGGCATAGTTGGAGCCTGATATTTTCATAACCCAGTTTGTTTCCTCTCTGCCGTAAAATCTACTACAACATTTGATATTTAGCATTTGGGTGTCAGTAATTTGACATTCAAGTTTTTTCAACCAAAATTTGATACAGCTGCTCCTCCCTGTTATAAAAGCTACCGGGTTTGTTTAATTGGGAGTCAAGCGTTCGGAGTGTTATGCAAGCCCTTAACTGTACGGAAATTCCTGCACACACAAGTTATCATATCTTGATACCCCCCGCCTGACACACCGTGAATGATCCATCGGCAACATACGAGTCAAACTACTCTCGCAAGGGCTATTACTTGGTCTGGGGAAATTGATCACTTGTGTATTTCCCACATCGATTAATGCTCCATCTGTACTAGCATACAGGTTCGTCAGAAGTTCTGCTAAAGTATGTTTCTCCTCATACCGTGGGGCTTCAGGTTCATCCACCCGCATTTAAGCAAAGAGGATATAACTCTGCCCAAATGCATATGTAAAATACAATGAAGCTCCGCTCATTTAGGTCTAGAGCATGTTCCTTAACTTTTTCCCTAAAATGCAAACACTTATAAGATTGGTGCAGTTGTAAAGACATGCACGTCGGCTAAAATTGTCAAAGCCATTTTCTTTCGTATTGGTATGTCTGTTTCATTGTCTGGAGATGTCGGATATTCTATGTACAACTGTATAAATGATTGTTGATACAAATCATGCACATAGATACCAATAAGGATATGAAAACCCGCTATTGCAGAGGCTACCTAGGAAAAGTTATTGTAACTAATTAGCAACATCTTTAAAGACATGCAAGATACATATAATGCTTGAAAAATATAGAATTATTATGTTTGTAACCACATAATAGAGACACTTAGCTGCTACACGCATAACAGTTGGGTATGGTACATACATCCTTGACGTTATTTGTACAATGCTTTGTATAGTTTGCAAAACAAGGAATTTCTGTGTGTATTATTTTTGTCTTCTATGGGGGTGGGTGGGTGGGTATTTTGCAGTAAATGAGGAATGTAATACCTGATGCAGGTTTTGCTGTTGTTTTATGTAGTATTGGAATTCTTGCCATTCGATTTGTTCAGGTATAAGAAGGGGTATCTATAGATGTTTTAAATATATTGATAAAAAATCTGGGAACTTCATTTTCAGAATGTCTGTAATAAAATTTTAATGTTTTTAAAGCAAAGCAAGAAAATTGAAGCGTTCTGCTCTTGAAGTACCATCAATTTTTAAATCCAAGGTTCAGTTTCATTAAATTTTGTAAGAAATGGAGCTCAACAGTAAATATATATCTTTCTCCAAAATTGAAATATTGCTTCTTTTCACCAGTGAAAAGTTAAAGCAAATATTTTTTGGGAGTTGTGAAGTATGACTTTTGCAATAAAGAATAAATGTTTGTGCTTGTATTTATAAAATTTGACAGTTTCGTGAGATGATGCTTTTTTGGCGTTATGTATTATTTGTTCGGTGTTCTTGTAATTTTCATTGGGGTCACCATTTTGATCTGTGTTTAATTCACCCTTAATGTCAGTGCTACTCATATCATTGTAAAAGCAATGTAAAGAGTGAGGATTAGCGCTCTCTGTTTTTATATATATTGGGAGGCTTGCTTCAGAATTTATATGTTTTCACATGTAGACGAAGGGAAATGGCCAGATGTGTCGGACCCTATGAAACCAGATGAGCACACCTTGTCAGAGATGTAAAATTTACAAAAGATTTGCTCTATCAGAGTGGCTGTTCTGTCTGTAGGTTCTAGAAGGCAATGTGATTTTGGGATAGAAACCCATACACCACATCACATTTAGATGTTCAGTATACTTTTGTCTTGTACTGATTTTCAGTAATTCCAAATTAAAATCACCGACAATTATTTTCTCTGACCGTTCTTGGAAAAAAACCCTGTAATTATTGGGCTCATGCCATGTATAAATAAGTCGATATCATTATTACGATCTCTAGCAGGTCTGCATATGAGTTATACAGAGTTAAGAATTATTTTTTCATCCGTGTCATTGACCGAAATGTCAATAAATGGACCTTTGCAGATCTCATTAGGTATGTAAAAGTTACTAATACTTGAACCAAGTGTAACGGCTTTGCTGCAAGCATCTGCATTACGTCACACAGAGCTCGTGACATGGTGTTTTTGAGATTAACATAAAGCAATCAAGCAGAGCAAGGCAGACCATGTTTAATGGATATGATAGAATTAGGGAAGTATGCCTTTGATAAGTTTCTTGTGGCACTGCCCTGCCCAGGCAATATTGCTCTTGCCTCTGGTATGTTGAACAGGCGTGACAACACTTCGCGGCAGAGGCTGCACGCAGAAAGCCTGGTACTTGATTCTTGCAATTCAGGTAACAATTTGCAGTGTACTTAAGCAGTTCTTTCTGATAAGATATACCATGCAATTCTGTCCATGCAACTTGGAACATTCGGCAGAGCCCATGTGTTTTTGGTCGCTCTTTCTTGAATAAAGTATTTTTTCTTTAGAAAAAAAGTGTAGAATGTATGGCCAATAAGATCATGATTAACAGAAATATACATTAATTCGGTACAGTAATCTACTGTACAATGCTGTTAATTGGGACGGTATCTGTCAGTTCGGTCCCTAGGTGTATGGTTAAGCTCACAGTTCTCATCTACTTATTTAATTTCTCAGCTTTCCCTGATTTCTAGGAAAACCAATATTTAAACAATTCAACAAATTAACCACTCGATGATGAATTACTACTTAAATATTCGTTTACACATTTTAAATATAAAGATTCATCATATTAATTGTATGACATAGACACAAACATAATGTAAACTGACACCCTAACACATGTGTGGACATGCATATTATTACTTAATAATATAATTTTTCGTGTTCATAAAAATAGTTAAAGATGAGCAAAACATAATATGACAGATGCAGCATCTTCTTCACGAAATGAGATTGGAAAACAAAAACCACATGTATGAAGCTGAGGCCGTCCTGCAGGATACCATAATATGTACTTTTTTCATGTGGTCACATGCTGTCGGCAATGTGCCTCCAGAGTTAGATTCTGCCCCACTTGTCAAGCCCCAACTACAGGATGATTGAGAGTATTCTATTGACTTTCATTACACAGCCTTCCCTACATGTCCCAGGCCCGTGCAGAAAAAAGGTTTCAATTTAATTGAAAAGCATCCAAATTTCATTTAAGAAACATCTGATTTCATCTATAATTATATTCTCCCCAGACATCCGAATTTCTTTGCAAATCAAGTATTCAAGATTGTAATGTTGAAGGTGCAAGGTTGGGGAACAAAACATAACTGCAAGCCAAAGAGATATTTGTTTTGGATTTTCGTGTTAATAGGCCTAAACATATAAGAATATGCATCTTTTATTTTCCCATCACTGATTATGCATGGCCCCAAAACATAACATTGCGATTTATTTTCTGAAATATGTGAATATGTCCCACATAGTTATTCGGGTAGTTCATTTTCGTACTTAACACATATGTAACACATAATATGGAATATACATGTGCCATTCGAAGGACAAGTTATTTCCTTTGTCATTTTAACAAATTGTTTGCTCTCGGACTTGTTCTTAATAATTCCTCTTGTGAAAGCTCTTTAAACAAAATAATTCACCGTGCATATGAAATCTGCACGGGAATTTTCCCTACTTTGATTTTAAAGAGTCTCTGCCTGAAACAAGACTTCATGTAGTGTCAAATTGTTTCAAAGTTCAACTACTTCCAATTCGACACCAATCAGATCACATTCAAATTCAAGAATTATATTTCCTGTTTACCTACGTCCTTTTAGGAAGAAACTTTGCAGTTTTCCTGACAAAAAAAAAAAAAAAAAAAAAAAAAAAAAAAAAAAAAAAAAAAAATGCAGGTCATCTTCAAGTAGAGTTTTGGTTGTGTTGTTATCATACTTTGTTTTAATCAATGTTAATCTTTATTAAAATAAAATGGCTTTCTTATCTAAAAAGCATACAATTCCCGTTTACATTGTTTCTTTTCTTGTTTAAAACAAAAACTCTGATGAAGTTAGCAGTGGCAATCAATATACTGATCATAATTTAGGCCACAGACCACAGTTATAAATCCTTCTATTTTTCATATTAGCATTTTTCAGTCTAAAAAATAAGCATTTTGGTATTTTGAAATTCCGTGAACGGCATTTAACAGATAAAAATGTCAGAAAAATATGGACGGATTTTTGTCATACAATTTCCAGCTCGTTAATTTGTAATAATTGAAATACGAAACAACACCTGGATGTCAGCTTTATTCAGGTGTATGAACTGTGCTCTTGCCAGGGTCACATCATTGTCCTTCCCCACCATAAAGTTCCCACCTGGCCTAGAAGACAGTGCACCTATATGACCACCAATGAAGCAACTCTGCGATGCAGCAAACCTGACTTAGCTAACTTTATTTAAACAGAAGCTACAGCATGCTGAAAACACAGTATTTTCACAATTACGGACTATCTCCATTGGGATGCGCAACCAGCCAATCACAACTGTGGTCTGTAACCTTTACACAAATTTATATATCCACCTGACCTTAATTTTTTTCACCTTAATATTTTATACTTTAGTAATCATCTGTCAATACAACTTTGTTGTTTCCAGTGTCCTGGTATGGCTGGCCGACTGTAAAGAATAACACTCCAGAGTGTTTAAAGAAGACAGGTTTTCTTTCAATTGTAACACAATCATTGTGAAGTGTCAGTTATGATTTCACTTCCCGAACTCGGAACATGCAATGATTGTATTTCTTTTCATGCTTCAATCAATTGATAGTAAAGCAACGGAAGTTGTGTTGAGTCGAGAGTTAGAAAGTACCTGCTGAAGAGTATATCTTGGATTTGCATGTCTATCATGAATGCCTGAGCGGTTGCTGTATATCTTACGTTTCTATTTTGAATCATCCTTTTGATCTGGTTAAATTTTAGCGTGGTAACTTTAGTTTCAAGTGTAATAATTTCATTACGTTTCTATTTTGAATCATCCTTTTGATCTGGTTGAATTTTAGCGTGGTAACTTGGATTTAAAGTGTAATAATTTCATACCATCACTGCAGATACTTCTGTACATGACAGAGGCCTTTACCTTCAGTACACTACCATTGCAAGCAATGTTTCTGATACAAATCGTTCTCCATAAATGTGTTTTTCATCGTGATGAATCAGGAAAAAGTAAAACACAGATTTTTTTTCAATTTCCTCAACTGAAATCAACGTAGAATCCATATTTAATGTTTACTTGTTTCTCATCCTCATAGAAAGTGACGCCAACACATTGATGTGGTCTCAGTACCAAGGATCTGCGGTGTCAATGTCGTGACGAAATTTGTTTGACCCTATCCACGTGTTTACTGCCTCACCAGCATCAGCAGGTGGCGTGACTGAGCATAAATTCCTGGAATTCTGTACGTCCATCTTTCTGTCAACCCACAATGTCAGAGTTGCCTTATTTCACTCAGTAAACTAGGCGCGGCTTTCATACTTGGGTGGATAATTTGTGGTGATGATCACTAGAAATATGCGCCACAAGTGTCGTTCTTCATTTATCATTCTTTTTGCCTTTGCATTGGACTAAGTATTCAATATTGAGTAATTTGGTTCATAGCAAGCATCACTAGAGGCATGTGGTACTTTTTGTAAATCACCAGGTAACTTTTAAAGGTCAAAGGTCGAAGTAATTTCGTCATCTGAATGTTGATCTGGTAGGAATTTGGGCAATTTCTATTGTTTTTAATCATGTTGGGCTCAATTTGTGGAAATTGCAACCTGCAAACCCTTGTAATTCACATGTGAAGGTCAAAGCTCAGGGTCTTTTTTAAGCTATCTGAAACGTTCATCTCGTCGTCTATGGTAAGCCATTGTTCTTCTCATTTTATTTATGTTGGGTTCAAATTGTAGGGATTGTAACAATGCATATCTTTATTATTTATATGTGACATTCAAAAGGAAAGGGTCAAGGTTCATTTTTCAACCGATTCTAATCACGTTGGGCTCATAAACAGGATAGGCATTCAAATGTATATATACGTAGCTGGAGCCTGCATCATTTAAATATCATATTGGTTATAACTGATCTCACTCAGATTTCAGTGCTTATACTCCAGATGCCACGTTAAAATGTTTTGGTTTGTTCCGGCCACCCTATAGCAGAAGGAGTATTGTTGTTACTGTTGCCGTCCTTCCACCCTTGTGTCTGTCTGTGGTTCTGTACTTTGGTACCAAATTGTGACAAATTGAAGTCTTGTTCCCCAAATATATACCAGCTTTGCCCTAGCTAACACCATTGTTTTTTATTTATTATTGATTTTACTGAAAGTAGTCTCACTTGTTAAATGAGCGATGATGTCGATAGGTTTTCTTAACCGTCGGCTAAAGGATCAAGTTCACCTTCTAAGTCCAATCTTCTTGTCTAACTTTTTCCTCTTTATTTTACAATATTTTATTGGTGAAGGCTTTCTGTTTGTTGTACGCTATATCATCTTTTTTCCTTTAATTCAGAATATATATGGATAGATTTGAATGATCTTTTTAACATTTTGTGCACCCGTTCGCTCTTGCAGTAAGCTTGAATTGAAGCAAGAAAGTGGCTGTATTAAGTAAGTAACTGCTTCAAAAATGGACAGTAATAATCTTTTCTGTGATTAAAAATGCAAATCAAAACAATGTGCTAGGAGAATGTACTACAGTATATAGTGTTGTCTATACAATCTAATGTTCATAAGTGTTTATACATTTGGATGAAATCAGAATGTCTAATACTTTTCTTTTCTCCTGGTATTATAAGAAGTTGGCATATACAGGTATATGTATATATATGTATACATATATATACATATTTGGGTTGTGAAAATATATATCACTGTATGTAATTGTACATTGAATCATTTGATGAATATGTCACTTAATTATGAACGTTTTAAGTTTGAGTACAGTGGACAGCTTAATTATAAATACACAGTTCAGAAATGTAGATAAAAATTCATGCCAGAGTTATTGAAATATAACTGGGGCCTGCTGATAGCAGTACAAAATGTCAAAGTTCTTCCTTGTCAAAGGAGTAAACAAAAATATTGTTTTGTTTAAATGCATATATTTTTTGTGGGAATGTTAAACACAGACACAGATAATATTTGACCAGTGTTTTTCAAGTTTGGGTGTCGATGTCGTATGTTGATCAAGTCAGACAACTCTAAAGCTTCCATTTTGATTTTGACAGTATGCTTCATCATATTTGCCTTGTGCATACCTGTCCATTGCAATAGTGAAGAAAAACATGATTAATATTCATAAATTTCAGACCCAACAATAACAGCAAAGAGATTCCACAGTTACCAAAGCATCAACATTCATCTTCCAATATCAATGTGAAGAAACAAATTTCACACCTGACTTGAGACAGAATATAGTGTTTCCAAAATGTGTTGGCCTAACCACTCAAAACCCAAATTGTATTACTTCTGCCAAAAATAAAAGAGACCTGGTAGGCCTATCAATTTTTAGTTCTCCTGACTTGTCAGTCAGCTGAGGTTACAGCAAAAGAGAAAAGTAGGCCTGCATCGTTTTTGTGATATTTATGAATCTGGAACATTATAAACACACTCTACCTCCCATAAGATCTAGACGTTAGATGCATGCCCCCTCTATTTTTCCCTCTTACTCGCCTGAAGCATACAACTTGAAGAATCCATCTTCTTTATTTGTACAATAGGACTATCCAGGGAAAATGAACAAGTTTGAATATTAAAATAGGGATGTTACTGGCTTGAGCAACAATGACCATAATGCTGAAACATGCAGCTACCTCCTTTGCTGGTCTGACGTGCACTATCATAACTATTGAGAAATCAGCTCTCACAAACTCCCTCTGACGGATACACTGAAAACTAAGAACTGATGTTATACGGTACTGTACCAGTATTGAATGTGTGTCAAAAATGTAGCGGGGCCACCTTCACCAACTCAGAGACAACTTCTCCCCCACCACCACCACCACCACCAAACAGACTTGACTTTGTCATTTCAAATATGGCAGATGAAGTCCGATTCATGATTTCAGGGTGTCCAAATCAAAATGTATGATTTACATTACGTTTGGTACAGACATATAAAATACAATGATGCATAAGCCTTCTGTAGAATTGACACCCTAAGATCGATGATAAGTATCATTTTATGACCATAGGCTACAATGAATGTGCACACACCAGTCTGTCTGAGATTCCGCATTCCATTCTGTCTGCAAGGAATGAAACTGTTTCTGTTTGCAATACCCAGCACTCTGAATTCTGCATTCAGCGGAGATGCTGTCACATCTGCTGGCCATTTAGCTCCAGGCTGTCCATACTCGATCTCTTAAATGCGGACAAAGAAAATTGAAAAGAGACCAACAGGCCCATTGGTCCAATTCTCTATTGACATATAATCTGATGACCATCACCTACATTTATTTCATGAAATGCATTGCTTCCATGATCCTGAGAAATTAGTGCCTGTCACCTATATGGCACAACATCAAACTTCCACATGAACACACATTTGTCATACATTTGATATCGGTCCCCACATTCGTATTAGTAAATATTGAATGTTAAATAACCTTGACATATAGGTCACGGTCACACAATCATTCCAAACTTTGATCATTAGACTTGCACACATTTTATGTATGTTTTGCATCACATTTCAGTCTATTACATCTTGGGCATCACAATTAAGTCATTCATTGATAGTATTTCCTCTATGACCTTGTGAAAGTAGTTAATGTCACGCATATTATGCAACATAAATGATGCACATTTGTGGTACATTTAGAATTGCTAGCTGTCTAACTTCTCAATGTATAAAATTAGTGTCCTTTTTCTACTTACTTAAGATCTTGTAAAAAAGGTAATAGGTAAGGGTGACGGAACATTTTTCAAAAACTGGTCATGAGCCTAACACATATTTGGTGTAAATCTAAAAGGTCCATCTCATTTTTTATGAAAATAATATAATT
The DNA here is from genome assembly GCA_964020975.1 of Hermodice carunculata. Lineage (NCBI taxonomy): Eukaryota > Metazoa > Annelida > Polychaeta > Eunicida > Amphinomidae > Hermodice > Hermodice carunculata. The sequence goes on along the minus strand of OZ026626.1, from coordinate 58,579,631 downwards.
TATTTTAATATTTACGATGATAGGTCCTGTGGGGAATGCCAACAAACAAGCAATTACAAATACTGCTATGGAACCATCTCCTGATTACCAACATCGCTAGACTTATTACAGGCTTAGGACTGTGGAGGACATTCCAACTGAAGCAGGGGGGATGGTTGTGAGGCTGTACAGATTGTACTTGTTCTGTTCAGTCTGATAAAAAAAGTGTTCCTCCTGCAATAACATACATTGTGCAGACACTTAACACGGTTTCTTTATCCAAAATGGGTCTGTGTCATGTGTCCTGTACGGGGAACATATCCCTACCATCTTCAGGGTCACTGCTTAAAGGCACATGCAGCATGATTCAAAGGGATTGAGGTCTTAGTTCACTGGGATTTAATGCTGGCCTTCCTCACCATGTTGGCAGGTGTACCATGTTGGCAGGGCTACCATGTTGGCAGGGGTGCTATGTGCCATGACCAGTCAGTTACTAGGAAGTTTTACAGAATGTATGGCAGCTGCAGCATTGCCAATCTCATGGGCAAGGATTTGCTGGACAACTTGCTACATGATTGTTTCATTCCAAGGGATGTAAGTCTGTACCAGCCATTACATGATTTGATTCATTGGAAGCAACCTGTCTAGCTGATAAGAATGTACAGGATGCCTGTGATTTGTCCAAGCTGCTAGGCTAAGCCTTGGTAAACAATCTGCATCTAGAGGAGGACCAGGTGTCTTTATGCCTCTCTCAGCAGGATTAAGGCCTTTTCTGAAATCTCCTTTTTACACACTGGGCTGACAATATCAGGCATGCCCTTTAGCAGAATGCACAGTGTTGTACATTGGTCTTTTAGTAATCGGGATGCTTCTTAATATTTTGGAAGAGTTGTGCCAAAGCACACACCTTTCAATTGCCTTTTGGCATCTTTGACAGAATTGTATTAAATGTACTACAAGTAGGCAATGTTTTTCACTTTATGAGCATTATGGGAAATACAATAATCTGCAGAATTTTGCTATTGTGCAATTACCTCCTTTGGGGTGTCAATAAATTGTGAGCTTACATTCCAGCTTTGTTAAAATATGAATCAATGTATGCATGGGTATAGAAATTCAATATGTCACATCTCTGAAATTGACATAAATAAACGTTTTCTTTACTTGTGGGTATGTAAGATGGAGCGGTGTGTGTGTGTGTGTGTGTGTGAAAATTAGATTTGATGCACTTTAGATCACCCTGCTAATTATGCGAATTATGATGAGGGAGAGAAAATTGATTCCATGTCGCCACCAATGCTGCAATATGATTGGATGTCACTACAGTATGAACCACTAAGTGAGATATGATGGAGAGCAGAACACCTTAGTGAACAGCCGAAAGCAGTGCTTAAATCAACTGAAATCGACACAATGCAACTCCCTGACAGATATTTATTGGACATCATTGCACACATGCCAAATTAGGTTACAAACCAGACCTATACTACATGCGATGGATCAAACCTCCATCAGTAAATCACAGTGGCATATCCATGCGCTATTCATCTGTGGCCAACAATTTCATTGTGCTTGGAATTTTGTCACAAAGTCTCATTCGAACGTATATGAAGCCTAAAATACAGGTTGTGAAGGCAGTTCACTTGATCATGTGTGGAGGACCACAGTGATATTCACACTTTGTACATCTCTGGTGGGTGATGTTCTTCTTAAAAATAATAGTGTGACATACTCTTTTACTATTTGTCAAATAACTTTGCAAGATGACTCTGGTTTGTTTTCCTCAATGCATGAACAAAATGCACTATATCCTCTTCTGGTCGAGTTAGGAGATATTCCAAAAGCTTTGTGGCCTTTTCCTCTTTTGTGCCTTGACCCTGCAATATACAGGCAAATATATTGAATCAAGAAGAGAACATCTTGTGTTTACCTTGAAAACTCGTACTCTTAAAACATTTGAGCCATATGCAATATTACAAATTTTGTGTGATAGCTTTTTGGTTTTGTTTTCATAAATATGCTTTCTGGAGAACCCCTCGATTAGTAACACTCTTTGTACTATTGGGCAATCCAGTTTGAAATAAATATGTTTAAACTAAACTAAACCATATCGTTGAAAAACCACAAATAAAAAACTTTTAGGGCCCTTGTCTGCAAGTCCTAGGATAAAACGTTTCAAATTGTAAAATATTAACTTAAAAATTCCACCTCATTATAATTTCATTTCATGTCATATTCTGTAGTAAAAGCCTCTTAAAGTTACATCAGAAATAAAAAAATGAGCTGCATGTAATATTACAAATGTTGTGATTGTGTTTTGTTTTTTAAATCATTACTGTGCAATCATGCAGTAGAGCTACAGCTTTTTGATTGGAAATGAGTTTATTGCTATGATAAAATATATTAGGTCTACTTACTAAGGAGTTTTTAGTTCGTAGCATCAATACTCCATGTTTGATAAGATGTTCGTACAGGCCATATTCAGTTGTCAGTGATTCTACCAACTCTGGCATATTCTGGGTTATGATGGTTTTCAGTCGTTTTTCTTCATCTCTGTCTGGAAGTAGCAGCCAACTGAAAGTTATTCTTTAACTGCTTGCAGCACACGGTACCATTAGCAATGCAATCATTAGAAGGACAACAGTCAAGAATATTTTTCATTATTTCCAAACTATGTAAAAATATCCTATACAAATATTGTTTAAATATCCTGTAGCTAACTTAACCTTACTGTCTGTTCAAAACTTATGAAATGTACGGTATGAAACTGCAGGCGGCTGTTTGTTGTGGTTATCTGTAAGATTATTCACCAAGTGTTTCTATGAATGCACTTGCATCGACTTTTCATTACGGGGTCATTGGTATAATAATTGTGGAGTAATGGCATGATAAGGTTTGTAACTGTGCTACATTTGGTTGCTGCAGCATTGGCGGCAAGTGCCGAGTACACAGGGAGTACACATGTACTTGAATGAATGCGCCATCTATTATCAACCATGGTAACTACAGAGGAACACGGAATATTGCATTTTCGTGAAAAAAGTGTATTAAGGCTTTTCTCAATCTTTACCCAAGATCATTTATCTTGTCGATCCAGGAAGTAATTTTAATATGACATTAGAAACAGCTTATTTTTATACAATAAATGGTCTGTATCTCTGTTATATATCTTTCAATAACATATGAGATACATGCAGAAATTTTAACATTAGTAATTTGGTTCAGAGGCGGCTCGATTATTGTTTACGTTACTGCCCACCTTAACTATGGTGCTATTTTGTGTGTCAAAGACCCAAAACCTGGAATGACAAACAGCATACATCCTAAATGATATTCCACATTGCTTTGTCAGGTAACCTTTGGCCGACAGCTCCGTACATATATAAAAGTACATGCAGCCTCCTGACTGTAAACTGTTAAAGTAGAAACTAAATTACATCAGTCCTTTCAGAATGCAACTGTATCATCCAAAATCTGACAAGATGACATATTTATGAACAATGGCAGGTTACCTGAATTGAAATCAATTAACTTTGATGGTATTGATGTGAGGCATCTATTTGTAAAATTCACAATTGCTTGTTTTAAGGCACATCATTACTTAGCCTATAGAGAATTTTACCTGAACAGGATCCACTGCTTGCTGCGGCTGCTGCTGCTCCACCTACTAGTAAGAATTAGACACACATAACTCTGTTACAGAAGTCTTTATTGGAATAAAAGTGTTTATATATGTATATTTCCATCTTTCGTATTACCATTATCCTTAATTCTAATGAAGTGTATCATTTGAAAATACATGTGGGTATTTTTACTGCACCAAATAGGTTTTAAAGTGCAATTTCAATTTCATCATAACTATCGTCCCGTCTTTTCATCCAATGAGGCATATTGTTCGAAAACAAACTTATGTCAATAGGTATGAATGCTACCTGTCACCGTAAGTAAAACATCGCTACAAACCAAAGGAAAAATATAATTTCCAAGTCTCTTTTCTACATATTTTTAGAGTTTCATGAAAAAGAAAATTTGATCGGGTGAATTATTTATCAGTATGTGATAATTGTTGTGTGAACCGTATCATAATAAAGCGAAGCTGTTACCAGTTTATTCTTGAAATCATCTTTAGTTAAGGTGTATGTTGCAATCTTATTGCATTTATAAGCATAATATAACCAAGGAGTCTAAATTGGATATAAGATTATCTTTTAATAATGGAAAATAAAATGTACCCCATGCCCATTATAAGATTACATCTATATTTTTAGTTAAACTATAATGTTACAGCAGAAATAGTAAATGTTAGAAGCAACTTAACGTCTAAGTGAATAATTCAGATCTCAATAAAGTATTGTATTGTACGGTATAAAAAGTAAAAGACAAGGGTCATAGTTCACATTGCATCAGGTGACTTCCTTGCGGTCACGAAAGTTGTTCAGTAAATATATATGGTCTTTCTCAAATACAACTCATTTCACAAAATTAATATTTGCTATTGTCAGTTGTCCTAAATATCACTGATCGGCAATCATATTGCATCATATTCCTTGCATCGTTCTCCACGAAGTTGCGTAATTTAGATTATACTGTTTGGTTATGAATAGAAAAGCGATGAAGTCTCGGCTTGTTAAAAGTAGTGTGCAGAATAGCTGCTCAATTCTGAAAATTCTTCATATCTTATGTCTCAGGGTCTATTTCAAATGCACTGCTTAACCCTAATTTCGGTCAGCATATACATGTAAAAGAATTATAAGTTTCTTTCTTTATGCATGTAAGGTGTTTTTTGATTTCGTTCTTTAGTTGATATATATATGTATATATATATATATATATATATATATATATATATATATATATATATATATATATATATATATATATATATATATATATATATAGTATAAGGGAGAGAGAGAGAGAGAGAGAGAGAGAGAGAGAGAGGTTATCTCTTGGGTGGTTCTTGGGCAGCATTGTGATACTCAGACTGTATGGTGGGCAGTTGTTTGGTTTATCTGCAGATTGAGTTTAAGGCAAACCCATGTTTGCCTTAAACTCAATGTGCTACACAGGGGGTTTCAGACACGTCCAAATTAGCAAATCTGCCGTACTGTTATGATGAGGTATAAATAGCCAGAAACTGTGGTCAGTTATGCTTAGTATATATACTGCCCAAGGTCTAGTTTAAGGATTATAAAAGACCTGCAGACAATGGGCATGACCCACAAACCGGCTGTAGGACCAATTCCATTGTATACTTTTATGTTGGCAGTGTTTAATTGCCGCTAAACCACCCATGACAAACACATACACACACAGACACAGATATATATTTTTATATATATATATATGTATGTGTGTGTGTATGTGTGTGTGTGTGTGTGTGTGTGTGAGAGAGAGAGAGACAGAGAGAGAGAGAGCTTTGACCTTGCTTGACATCTTTAGGTACAATTTGTTTTTTCTTTTAAGGCCCATTTCAACTTTTTTCCAACGAAATATTAATCATTGTTTCATACCCATTATGACATAGGCAGATTTTTAAATGACACCCATAGGGAAAATCTGTTATAAAAAAGGGTGCATTTGAGCAGACGCCATGCACTTCCGCGGAATTATATATATATATATATATATATATATATATATATATATATATATATATATATATATATATATATATATATATATATATATATATATATTAAGAACACCAGTGTATATCCAACATTACTTTATGTACATTTCTAGACCATCTGTACTTGCAATATGCGACCACTTTTTGCTAGACGTAGGTCCAGTGTCAAAATCGTAGGTATTACTATGTATCTCGTGTATTATTTGGTGCCTAATTACACGTACTCTTGCATTGGGAATCATACATTCCTGAATTAGTTGTCCTAAAAAGGAAAATAATTTCCAGTCAATGTGTTGGGGAATCGCCTCATTGAGGACTCTCGATACACAGATCACTCCCAATGGGAATCCCTTGTTGCTGTTTCAGTTTTGCTTATCTAATGCTTACCAGTGTTTGAACTTTGTACACTGGGACTGGGTCTGTGATTTCTTTTTGTCTCCAATTCCTGCACTTTCTTTCTAAGCATATTTGCCAAGTACTGCTGCTCGTCCTCCTCGAGTGCTACACAAAATGTCTGAAAGATATCATACTCTTCGTGATCTTTCATGCAGATTGTAGTCAAAAGTTTTCTGGTTTTATGTTCAGAGAGTTGCTCCGCCTAAAAAGTTCAACATTTGCAATCAGTTTTGTCCAGAAACCGCTACTTTTTCAGGTCTCAAATTTCTTCTCGATTGTTCAGGGAGTACTTGAACAGTTTGGATATTCAGTGTCCAATGTGTGGCTATTATGTGACCAAAATCGATCTTCTTATGGTCAAACTTCCGAAAAAAGAAGACAAACTCTCACACATTTAAACGATGGTATTTATCAATGTCCATAATGACGAAGAATTTTTCTCTGATACCATAGTTTGTATCAAAATTAAAATCGATTAGTTTGCTTTCAAATTACTTTATCCTGGGTAGACGATCCTACAAACAAATTTAAGGTAGACCAATCTCTGCATGTATGCCTACTGCACAAAATGTATGACTAACATTTCAGGATTATGCCCTTATCTTAATTTAATCCACATTTTGATACAGATCTTAAATAAAAGTATAGGATGAAACTACGATAAGTTTTATAAAGTATAAATGATACAAAGTTGACATTATTGCCAAGAACACAGATTGTTTAATCCTTAAAGATTTGATTCTAATGTTAGGCCAATGATAAAGCAGTTCATGGCCAGAAGCACATCAATCCTGTTTTTTGGATAAAACTCACGACCAGATCAAATCTTTGTAAATACGACAACTGAAGAATAACAGAACAGCGTATCAAAAACACATTTGGAATAAATTCAATATTGTTGCAACGTGGATTAATATGTTGCCAAAACAGTGGAGTAAACATGTCATGTTTAATTCCTTCACATATCTAAGATAAAACCTTATAAGGAAAACAGCTGCCACACGTTGCAAAATTAACTAAATAAGGAATCATGTTACTCATTATTGTATCACCAATAGCCATGCCATGCATTCTGAAAACATATGCCCGCCATCGTAACCAACTTACATGTATGTGTATAAATGATTGCATAAAAGCGAATCATGGATTTTATGCTGCAAATTATTGATAGGGTATGACAAATGAAATTTTATTCAAAATAGGCGTGCAAAGTCTTACCTTTATTTTAGAATAAGTTATGTTCAAGAATGTAAGTTCACTTCCAGTAATCAAACACGTTCAATTATTTCCAGATGATTGTAACATGTCATTTGCATACCTCTATTGCCCTTCGCTCCATATCTGTAATAATTTGTTTGGCCCATAAATCTGTTAGTAGAGACTTCTCAAATGATAAACGTATCTCGATGTCTTTCCCGAGGGCACGAATTGCTTGACGCTCAATATCTTTCATGGCTACCTTGAAAATTCAGTGCACGTTTTCTATTAAAAAAGGAGCGAAAAAAAAACCAAAAAAAAAAAAAAAAAAAAAATCACATGCTGCAAAAGAAGGAAATACACATTTTAGTCAAAACCTTGTCGCAGCGTCCTAAACCCAACTATAGTAAATCTCAAATTAAGACCACCTCTGTAGAGACCATTTTTATATTCAGGCTACCCATTTCACAGTCAGATTTTTGTTTCTCAGTAAATCCTAATCTCTATTGAGACCATTTTTCATAAGTAGGTGTTAGGTGGAGATCAAGTCCAGCTATATTACTACGGTCCAGTCCATCAATTTTGATAATAAGTAAGCCACACCTAAAATGAGCTAATTTTGTGGTCTTTGGCTGGTGAGAATAAGACTAACTCAACATGTAGCTTTCTTTTTTGTGGGATGGACGCAGAAAAATACAGCAGAGCAAGCTGTTGACAATTTATGGAACAATATGCACGCTGTCCTTTGGTGAAGAGACTGAGTGGGGCAACAACATTTTCTTTGCCCTCAGATTCCTTGAACACTCAACCACAAGCCTCTCGGAAAGGCCACGTGCTTTGAGCTAAATTGATCTATGCTGTCAGAATAGTGGGCTGCACTAACACAACAGTCAGGACACGTGCCTAAAGATACGTCATAGGGATATACAAAGCCTACTGCCGTCTGATCAATTTCTAATATTTACTTTAGTTTATTTCTTGGTCATGTGACGAATGTAGTATTTGCTTTTACGTATTGTACTTCTCTGGTCTACGGGACTGTACTTTGTTTAACAGGTGGTGCTACAATGTTTATAAACAATGTGTTTTTGTGTATTTTTGAAATTTTTTACTCTTTTCACGATCTAAATCAATCTTGCAGGGAATATAGGTGGACTTGATCACCACCAAATAACTATATGTAAAAGGGTTGGTTTAATAGGGGATAAATGTGAAAGTTAAAAATGAAAAACAGTTCATTCACTAGCCATGTGACCTTGGAAATTGGGCCAAGAATGAACATGTGCATCTCATTTACGCTTTTTCACAGGACCATCACCATGTGCAATATTAAAGGTATAGCTCCTGATACATAGAAAACAGTCTCTCCAGTTACCTGATCTATATATATATATATTATATATATACTACTATACTATAATCTCTATACTCTCACACTACACTCACACACACACCAACCGCTCACCACGACCCTCCCCCCCCACCCCCCAAACCAAATCTGCTCAATAACATCACCGTCCAGACCCTCTAATACCGTTTTTGTCAATGTGGTCTTTGGCCTATTTGGATGTAGAAAATTGTAATTGTCAGTCACAAATTGTATGTATAATAAAATGTAACTTGCTGATTAGAGAATGGCCAATCCCTGTTTGGGTAACCTGACCTAAACCTACCCCAGATATTCGAATTTGAGGCTTTAACTATATGATCAAATCTGGGCATACCTATTTTGATTTTTTCCATTATCATATCCGTACCTGAGTCTATCTAAATTTGAGGCACTTTTCGTAAATCTAAAACCACTTGATAACTACAATTTATTATTACATTATCAAAACCTGCCAGAAACAACGAAACAGTACAGTGTACTTTTCATCGTTATGTAGAGGTCAATTGCCTGTAGGAAATAACACAGCAGACTATATTTTTTCTCAAGGATGACTCCACAATACAATGGTACTTACTGATTGGCGAATGATCCACCCAGGTGGAGCAACCTGGCCTCAACCCACTTGAACATATGCAATTTGAGAGCGTCTTACTGTAAAATATGTAGTGTAAATATATTTTCATGTTTTATTGTGACTCTTCCAAAACCTTCCTTCTTAACCAAAAATTATTATCAGTGGATGTGAAACTCACTTCAACCCACCAGAATCAATAACATGTTATATTACCCACCCAGTGTAGTAATTCTATTCTACAGAAGCCTTTGTATTGTGAAATAAAGCAACGAATTTGCTTATTGTAAGGTACAAATGCACAAAAAACTGCATAAGCCGTGTGAACCTATGTAGTGGTTGCGAAGGTCTACACATTCAGTTAACTCGAACCAATAAAGTCCATCAAATTTGAAAATTGTGAAATATTTCATACACTCACACACATACACACATACCCATATATATATATATATATATATATATATATATATATATATATATATATATATATATATATATATATATATATATACCTGCGGATGCATCCACCTGTGCTAAGTGCCCACCTGTGCTAAGCAGCCACCTTTTAAGAGGGACCACTCTCAATTCCTCCAAGAGTATTTTAGCATATTTTTACCAGTCATAAGTGCTGACTGGCTTCACGTGCCGAGCGCCCACCATCAATGTGTCCCACCCGTGCAATTAACCTGTGCTTAGCGCCCCAGATTGCCCTCTGTCGGTAAGTAATTTAATTAACCAGACTTCCACTGACCCATCAAAACGAGGCTCCAGCCTGGCATCAAGTTTTTCCGCGAACAAGTTTGTATATTTTCGGAACAAGGACTGTCTATTGCTGATGTTGTATCAATGCAAAACCATCACCAACCACCACCACCACCCCCCCCCTTAAAAAAATGCCTGGCTTCAAAGACAAATACAAGGCCGTAAAGCTGTATAACTACAGGAAAAGCTGCAATGCAATCGTAACTGAATTAAACTTTGGATCAACACAAAGAGAGTTTTGAAAACAATGGCAGAGGTGCTGAACGTGTATGAGGCAAATTCACCAATGGACAGAAAACAGTTAAGCTTCAAACCACAGGAAATGAGAAAATTAATGATCAAGTGTGGCAGTATTTCAGCTAATGCTCTTCTTGCCTTATAATCATTTCTGGTCCATTGTTGAAGGAAAAAGCACTAAAATTTGAACATGATCATGGAGTAGGCTCAGGCAAGGCTTTCAACGGGTGGCATAGAAATGATCTTGATTGGCACATACCATTACATACAGTATGGTGTAGTAACACATCAAACATCGTATCTACTTGCATCACATAAACAACCTATATACATCAAATGAATCACACATATAAAATGTCACAGTAGGGGTTATTTATGAAATATGACACTGGTGCTCCCTCATTCTTCGGCACCTTCAAAATGCATTTACTGTAGTGTGTCTATCAATGGTGGCCTATCAGTGTAACCTGGTTTCAAGTGCATCATTAATATACGTTAAAATAGTCTTAAAGGTATTTACAATTCCGTCACCCAATGTCATAATGTACTGAAAATTAAAAATTCGGCTTAAGTAGTTAAATTACCCATACCTTGAGGTCAGGCTGAGTACAAGCTCATTCTTATTCCATGATAACTGATACATTCTTTAACAAAGTGAAGTTCATCCTGAATAGCATTGGTCTGGATAAACTGGCATGTTCTCCTTTCAACTAGTGTTTTGGGCCTTGTTTATCGGTCTGCTTCTATTTGTAAGGTGTGCACACTGACTCTTAATTTAGAGACTGTATTCCTCCTATTAACTCGCTTGAAAGTTTCGAAAAACGACACAGCATACATGGTGCAATGGGGAATCTTTTTCCCCTTTCTTCTTGGATCAGGTGAGACATGCAGCTCTAATGGAGGGAACACGAGGCAAGTCCGTTTCATGTATGATTGTTTTATTCTAGCAGCAATTTGAACATTTACGGCTTTCACCCTTCCAAATCAAGCGATCATTTAATACATCAGTTAATGGATATATATATATATATATATATATATATATATATATATATATATATTTAGTTTTGACTCGTATTAATGCGGCTCAATAATGCCATGTTGCCAGTGTGTATCCTCATGTAATGAGGTTTTCTTTTCTTTTTTCTTTTAGTTTTCTTTTTCCTTTTTTAAAAAATTTATTACAGGCAAATGTGGTGATGTAAACCAACAGGCCGCGGAAAATGAAATGAGAGACTCGTCCAACTATGTGATGGCTACAGGAAGGAAGGCAAATGGAATTATAATGAGAGTGCCTTGGTGTTTAGATCAACAAATAACTCCACATTAGCAGTCAAAAGTCAACTGTGTAAAGGGGGTCAGACCAGCAAGGGCAGGGTCACCTTTGCTACTTGTGCCAGTATAACTGGAGAAAAGGAAAAACTTGTTTTGATAGGCAAGGCCGCCAAACCCAGATGTTTTCGTGGCATAAACCAAGCTGACGTACCTATGCAGTATTATCACAACCAATCAAGCCTGAATGACCATCCATATAACTCAGACATGCTTTAGAAATTGAGTAAGAAAATGAAAAGGCAAAACCGAAAGGTTTTGCAGATTTTAGCAATGCCCCCTCCAACCCGGACATTAATCTGAGTAATAGTAAACTTCAGTATTTTCCGACAAACACAACTTCAGACTGTCAGCCCATTGATTTTAAACTAAAATTTTGCATAAAAAAAATTTTAAAAACCCAAACAAACACCCCCCCCCCAAAATCAAAACAAAACAAAACAAAACAAAAGACCCCCCCCCAACAAAAACAAAGCAACCCCCCCCAAAAATGGCCTTTGTTTGAGCTCTTACGAAAATTCATCCATCTTTGACTGAATCATAGGTCAGGAAACAGATGGATCTATTGCAGGCAATCTATTGGGTTGTAAGTTCATGGGAGGAAGTTGAAACAAACACAGTCAGAAAGGGTTTTGTTAAACTGAGTTTAATTTGATCAGGATGGCATTCCAATCTCGGTTCTAAGGCTAAGTGAGTTACTGCTTGGGTGTGGGTACAGTAACAGCCTTGCTCTTGACTCGGCTGTGGAGATGTACACTGATGGCACAAACTGGGATCTCCATGCATCCCACATCCTGGCAAATGAGGACACAGATGAACACTATGAAGAGCCAGAGGAAGATACTTGTCCCACAGTGACAGTGACAGGATATATGGCAGAGCAGGCAGTCAATACACTAAAGAATTGTGCTTTGCAGGAAGGGGACATAACTCTTTTAAATGTTGTCATGGAAATGTCTACAAAAATTCATGGTCTTAGATTATCAATTGCATGCAAAAAAGCAGGTACCTATCTGAGAGTATTTCAAATGAAAGGCTTTCATTTTATACATGATGGCTAGTTAACCTGTGATGGCCATTTAACTTATTTATAAAGTGATGCGCATTTTACCTTTGTTTTTATATATTTTGTATCATCAGTAGCATCTTCAAAATTATCATCATCTTCTATTTTAAGCACAATGAAAAAAATATTTGCATATATACCTGCCTGTTGACTGTACATATTTGCAGCATACATACCAGGACTTAACCTGCCTTAAGGGCCCACCTGTCGTAAGTAACCATTTTCAGTGTTCCCTTGAGTTGTCCCTTAAGACGCGGTCTAGTATATATATATATGTGTGTGTTGTACTGTAACTGTTCAATAACGGACGAGTTAAATCGAAGCAGTGATTGGGTCAGTTCAAGTTAATACCAAAATATTAACTTATTTACATGGTCATAAAACCCACCTAAACCCATAAAGTTTTATACTGTCTGTTTTATAGTAAATTCATCCCACATAAGCTTTACGTACGTCATGTTTCTTGTGTGAAACAAAAGAGCTATCGAGAAGTTGTGTTTTTAAGGCATAGATATTGAGTGCAATTCTATGATTCGTTGGGAGAGATCCATATTAAAGCAAACTGAAAAATTAAATATGATACTTTCGCTGTGAATTATTAATTCAAAATGAGTTTTCTTGTGTGAATAATGGTAAATCACAAGACGAGCCGTTCGTGTTTGGCATGATTTTTTTCTTGAATTCACCTTTGAATTCCTGGTGTAAAGGCTAGTTCTTCCACAAAAACAAGGCATATTTTTAGTTATTATCCCATGGCTTAAGTGGCAATACTGAATATGCGCCGACTTGGGAGACTTAAGATAGAGCCGCTATATACAGTTTGTGATGTCATTGTGGCTTCCTAACAACCAATGACGGAGCCCCCAGCCTCACTGTGAGTCATCATGTGGGATTTTACTCCCATGTGGCACCATAATTTGAGGTGCCACTATAATTTAAGATGACTATAGTTCACATAAAGTCAAGGTTTCTCACGTTGAAACGTATTAGAGATATGCACGTGGTCCATTCCATTTGTCATAGCGCCAACTATTGTGGGGCAACGATGGAAGATAGTTCAGACCAGGAATTTGAAAAAGACATGTCAGGTTAACGTTGAACTTTTTTGCCACCAGACCACCGTCGGCTAAAGGATTGTTTCGCACATTAAGGTTGAATTCCAATTCCAGCAATTGAAACTTCCAAACTGCAAAGGAGGGTATGAATATGTAATACAGCAATCGGTCACGGGATGTCATTTTATTTTCAAAACTCGGTTTACGAGGCAGCAACCTCATGTATCTATTGCATAAATTTGAAAGCCGACAGCATAGTCCGTAGCATGTATTATCGGACTCCCAGGGTATCTAATCCTGATGACAAACTTTCCTTTTATTACGAATATGGGTACTGGTGCAAGAATCTGGTTGGATCAAAACGATTTCTGATGTGGTTTCATCAATATCCCTGAAAATTTTTGTCTGATACTCTCTTTCATTGAATCAATTTTTGGAATCTAGTATTATGATTGATGGTAGGCTTTTGAAATAAACTAATCATGTGGGTTTTTGTGAGCGAATGTCTTACTGTGGTCACATTTGACACTTGAATTTCAATACGTACATGATGTAATTCCGCCCCCCCCTCCCCACCCCTCAAAAAAGCAATTTGGTGCTTCTGGACGGAATTCACACGTTTTATAGTAGATTCGATGTCCGTCTCTAAATGGTTATGGTGTTAATTATTTATTATTATTATTCATACTGGCAACAATAAATTTACTAAAAATGAAACTTAAACATACATAACCCTCTTTACATTTTTCATCTGTACTTTTGGTGTTCAAACAGATAAGGAAATGTTCGTCCTTCAGGACAACATATACATACCCATGAAACATTAAAAATGAACGTGGATATCGATTACAGGAATAGGTCACTTCCCACCTTTCATGAAGCAATGATTATTAGAAACTGCTGTCAACGAAAATCTTCCTCGTTGCGTACTGAACATTCATCAATCTTTGAAAACGGATCTCAAACTAGAATACACCCCAATATGTAGCCAACTTTTAAAAAAAAAAAAAATTACCATAGCCCTGATGAATCAAGATACCGCAATAAAAAAACAAAAATTTCTTGTGAAAGCGTTACTAGAACAGTCAAAATTTTGGATTAAAAAATGGAAATTACATTCATTCTCGTGACGCTCGGTCAATATTTCGACTTTTCTTCTCAACGAAATTTTGGGTTTATAATTAAGACGTTTTAAGATCTCAAACCTAAAATTTTGCCACCCCATCCCGCGAAGCTTCAAAATTTAAAACAATATAGAAATGTAAACGAGTTTAAAAGCAAAATTTTGAGATCTTGAAGCCAAAATGTTTGAAAAAAAGTCTTAAATTTTGAGATTTAGAACTAGAAATTTAGGGTAAAAAATTGGAAATGTAAAGTTACAACAACATGAGTAGCCATCTGAAAATTTTACGATTTTAAAACTCAACACTGATTTCATGCACACATTTCTGTGAAAGATATGCAAAGTATGGAATCATGCACGGTGTGTTACAAACATTGTGTATGTGTATTTGTTGAGATCCATTCTGATTTGCGTTTTTTCCATTGCTTGCTGAATCCGTCGAATTTAATTGACTCCTGTGCAAGTGTGATACACATATATAGCATTCAGCGCAAAAATGTTCTCCAAGAATTCTATCTGACAGTGTGTGGTAGCAAAAAGGCTGCCTAGTGATTTTCCTTATGTCAAAAAAGGAGTGCTATTTATGCTCAGCCAGATTGAAACACTTAATGAAATTTGATGCATTTCAAACCGTACCGTGTGACTTTGTGTACGTGGATAAGCGACCTGGATAGTTAAATAGGCCAAGTCGTAAACGGCAGCGAAGCTTGCGAGCAATTAAACAAGGACGCTGACATTCGCGGTGCAAAGAGTGTGATACTTTATATGGGTCATCGGTGCACGGTGAGTTATGGGAAACACAAAGCAAAAGTGACATGTAGATGTATCTTAACATCGAAATGAACTTGTTTTTATCTGATTCCCAATAAGGGATTACTTTATTAATCCATAACATTGCAGTCATATTCTTTCATTGCTGCAGCGATTATGTTCTTTCTTCTTTCTTTTCTTTCTCGTCACAAAACTGTTCAACGAAAACGAAAATGAAAGTAAATAATTTTACATGGAGTAATTTTACCATTTTCAATATTCAGTTTCCATGATTTTGTAACGAAGACAACAGAACGGGAACATACCTTAAAATGTTACGCTTCAACTCTGACGGCAATACGATGGCGATGTTAATGTCAAGAAACAATTGTTGTTACGAGGGTCTTGTTACCTCTGTCAATTGTAAGATGGCGGATAATATGACAACTTTACTCTCCTTCTAAGGGATTCCCGGAAATGATAAAATATGCTCGGGAACATACGACATTCTAAGATGCGAAAAACACGTTGAGGCAATTAACCGCTGAAGACCTGTTATTTTATCGGTCTGGTTTGTATGGCTTTCAAACATCATCAGAGTAAAAAGAAAAAAAAAAGAAAAAAGAACAAATTCTTTAGTACTTTCGTATTACAATTTCATACGTGTGCAGTGACAGAAACGGAATTTTGGAAATGCATTGATGAGATCTACGTGTTTCAGTACATAAGGCTGCTTGAAATACATGGATAATTAACACATAAACATGATATCATTTCCCAATAGATAACCTAATAGGTCAGACAAGGACAGATCAGATTATGGAGTGTATAGTGTTTAGACTGCTGATTAGGGTGAGGACTACCAGAAAGTGGTTCTGCACATAGTGCAATTGGTGGTTTATTATTAATGCAAATATAACCAGCACTCGGAATTCCTTATTTATCACAAAAATCACCCGCAAATCATCGTCTATGGGAAACAGTCGATTACTGATGTTTATGGAGTCCATTATGAAAAACATTCCAGCTGAAATTTGGCCTTAATTCTTTTGTATTTGCGTGTAAATTAGTAAATGGACAATGTTTTTTTTCGTGCGTTATGCTGTGACAAAACAAGTCTAGTGAAACTATATTTGCAGTTTTATCCAAGCATTGTCCAGGGTTTTTTTTCACCCATTTGTTACATAAACCGTCAATACCATAACACTGTCGATCGGTCTGTATCAAAAAGCAACTCTGGATTGTTTGACAGGAAAGAAGAATTTGCGATACATGGAAAATAAGAATTATGGGATGCTAGAATTTAACATACAGTAGAATCTCCAATTAACACAATATGCATAAAGAAAGCTTTTCCATTTTAAGACCACCAATGTACGGACCCATGTTTGCTTATCCGTAATTAAATTATATCCCCATTAAGACCACTCCCCTATTAAGACCGCATTTTCAGTCCGTTAGGTGGTGTTGATAGGGGGGATCCCATTGTGTACGAAAGCGAGTATTATGAGGCCGCTGTCTTTATGCCACTGTAGCGCACTTTCGTCGTTCCATGCACAAACATTGTGATGCATCAGACCTCATCACATAGAGTATTTTATTGAATCTCTGATTGATGTATGCTGATACCTCATCACATTGAGTGAGTATTTCTTGAATCTCTGATCGATGTATGCTGATATCTCATCACATTGGTGAGTATTTCTTGAATCTCTAATCGATGTATGCTGATATCTCATCACATTGAGTGAGTATTTCTTGAATCTCTGATCGATGTATGCTGATATCTCATCACATTGAGTGAGTATTTCTTGAATCTCTGATCGATGTATGCTGATATCTCATCACATTGAGTGAGTATTTCTTGAATCTCTGATCGATGTATGCTGATATCTCATCACATTGAGTGAGTATTTCTTGAATCTCTGATCAGTGTATTTGGACAGCCTGGAAAAGACTTGCAGTTTTCAACAAAGGCAGTCCCTGCTGTGATACAGAATTAAAAAGCTTAAAAGGGATCAGTCCTTTACCGACATACCATCTTAAAGGGTGTGCAAACTTACTTAATACCAACTCAAATTGTGTACGTTTCCGACAGGCAATAAGGGATACTAGTCCAAAGATTCCATTGCTGTATGAGAAACACTTATTGCATGTACGTTTGTGTAATCAACTTCGTTTCTGGTGTTTCACACTTTTTGGTATATGTTCATTGACACTAAAAATGATACCGATCTATATCTAAAGTGGATTGCTTAATTAACGTTACTCTTGATACATGTTTGTTACATGTAACAGATAGCATAGCAGCACATAGCAATGTGTCGCATGTTATGGCTGTCATGAATGAATGAAGATACAACAGGAGAGCGCTTTATTGTTACGGACCATTCTGACAAACATGGCAGAGTCTGGACAGTGAAGTTCCAGATAAGCTGAATCATTTTGAATGTGTAACAAAAACTATGTTTTTCCAGGTTTCATCGTAGCCAAGAGATCCAAAGCTATATTGTCGACATCTTCTTTGATGAACGTAAGCTACACGTAAGTAGAGATTTTGCTCTTGTTGCGAAAATATCAACAGGAAGGGATTCTGTTCTCTGAACTGTCAGATACTTGCACTGTTGACCTGCATTTTATTTATGTAGCTACAAGGTGAGGAACAAGCGCACACGGATCGAGAACATAGCAAGTTAATCTCCTTTGTCGACAATTCAAGGAGGAAAGCCACCAGATCACCTTATTATAGGATGCAGGATATCCCTTGCTCACAAATTTATAAACCCCTCTGAAAAATATCCATATGAATGTTGGCAAATGGCAGAATTGTGCACATTCTAAAAAAGAAGTACTAACAAAAGGGCCTTTGGGGTACTTAAAAACGTTGTTCTGCATTCACTTCAGACTACGGCTTTGTGTGAATCCTTGCTATGCAGTTGTTTTTGCTCCATCTGTTCTGCATAATAGATCTGTCTCGTGACATGGAGAAAGAAGAAGAGAAGTAGGAGGGGGCGAAGAAGAGGAAGAAGGAGAAAAAGAAGGAGAAGGAGAAGAAGAAGAAGAAGAAGAAGAAGAAGAAGAAGAAGAAGAAGAAGAAGAAGAAGAAGAAGAAGAAGAAGAAGAAGAAGAAG
Organism: Hermodice carunculata; assembly: GCA_964020975.1. Taxonomy (NCBI): domain Eukaryota; kingdom Metazoa; phylum Annelida; class Polychaeta; order Eunicida; family Amphinomidae; genus Hermodice; species Hermodice carunculata. Next base: position 58,561,007 of record OZ026626.1, on the reverse strand, counting down.
AAGAAAATTTTGTCACCCAACCAGCACCCATAAACTCCAAGCTGATGAAAACTATGGACGTCACTTACCTTCTGCTACAGAGATTCATATGCTCGCTTTCCTTAGTTAATAACTTTAATTAACACAGAGGACCTTGCTTCTAGGTGAACGTGAAATATCTTTATCTTTTAAAATATAATGTGAAAAGGAAGATATTGCAAGTGCCAAAGTTTGAAAAAATATGGATTCGTACAGATTCCACATTTCATGAACCCTGCAACGTCACAAATAATACAATAAATAAACAGAAGAACAAACAAAGCAGAAACCTAAATAATTTCTGATTAATGACAATGTTCTACTACAAACTGTGACTGTTTTACTTAGAAAAAGTCACAGGGACGCAAGTAGTGTAATGTGGTCTCTGTCCTCAATGATGTAACATTCTGAAGGGGATTACAGCCCCATAAAGATCTCAAAATAGATCACTGAAATTCGACGTAATCTAAAAATAGATAAAGGATTATAGCCCTACTGCTGTGAGATAAGCTGAAAACAGGTTAAAACTGGAAAGTTGAATGATACATATGGGGTCGATTGTTTATCATGTGTGTGTTTGGAATGTCACAATATTGATCACAAGATAAAAAAATTAGGTAACTTACATGTGATATAAAGGAATAATTCTGAAGTCCAGTGTAAATTTCTGTATTTCTTTGCTTATTGGAGAAACTGCCACCTTTACAGCACTACCACCTTTACAGCACTACCACCTTTAGAGCACTACCACTTTTAGAGCAATGCAGAGCAGGCAGGGCCACGCAGCTGTGCCACAAACTGCACAGTTGAACTTGTAAAGTACAGGACATAAATTGCAAAAATATGTGGTTATCTAAATCATAAAACCAAATACCCTTTGCTCTTGATGGGAATGTACCATTCTCCACTCAGTTAAACGACGACCCACTTGTAACTGCATGTGCAAGCAACTATTCTACATGGAGAAACAGACAGTTGATCAATCGCCTGAACAAACACGACGGCATTGAGAACGCATGGCTGATTCATGGCAAAGTGTGGTGCAAAACAAAACAGGGGAAAAAGTTGCAACCCAGTGCCTTCGATGACATCGACAACCTTATTGCTAGTGGTTAAGGTAAATTTCAAGAACTTTCAATGGCTAGGGTTATTTCCGAGAACTTTCAAATAAGTTTCAGCACAGATGGTCCAGGGACCACCAGGGACCATCTATGGTTAAAAAAAAACCCCCAGACTTCTACCTCATCCAGTCAGAGGCTTAGATCCGGTTCATGTTGTTATCTTTTTTTTTTCCTATAACCGATACCGATGCGAACAAACTGTCTCAGCTTCGTCCCAACTGCAACATTGGCTGATGTGTACCTCATAGCCAATTACTTCAGACTGTTTGCTGTCTTTCATTTGTATTAAGTTTGTTGTCATTGCATACATGTACATACAGTTCTTCCGTGTGCACTATTAATTTAATGTATATTGTAGTTTACAATCGTATGCAGAAGGTCGAATATTTGTCAAGCGTTCTCACTGGCTTACTTTCTGCTTGGGCTTACATTCGTGCTATTCTTTATTTAAGCAATGTCAGCAGTATTTCGCTTGAACTTATATAAACATATAATAATAATAATATATAATTGTACATAATAGATACCTGGAATGTATGGCCCTATGCTACATATGTGGATCCACCAGAGATGCCGCTAAAGGTCGCACACGCTGTTATGATATAATGCTATTTTTTATTTTTTCTTCTTCTTTTTGGTGAATTATATTGTCTTGATGTTTGGTGACTAGTCACAACATTTGTAGATTACTCTATATTATTATTAGTAGTTTTATTTGTCTTATTTGTCTGCTTTTTTATGTATAGGTTCGTCGTGTGCATGTAGACATGTATACGGCGGACTTGTGCATGGAGGGGTAGATAATGAGATAAAAGACGGACATAATATTTTTAGGTCAATATCTGCATTATTGGTAACATAAGTAAGGGCATGGATTTTCAAGTGGAATCATAGCCTACGGAATTAGCATTATTATATATCTATGTTAGTGTACATACTTAATAATTTTACGCTGTCTGTGGTCTCATGGGGACGGACTGGCCGTGCGTCGGTGCTGCGGTGGTTTTCCTGTGCTGCACGAGTGACTCGGCTCGCAGGGCCGCCCGGGGGGTGCATGGGGGCCCGGGTCGCTCTGGTGTGCGGGCGGCCCGTTCCTGTTCGACTTCGGACAGTGAGATTGTTTGTACCCACAATATTTACCTATTTAGTCCGGTGTATGCGGGACATAATGTTCATATGCCATAGTTATGTCAATATTTTGCTACCTAAACTTAGTGCTCAGCATGCTTGCGTAGCTTTTTTTTTTTTTTCTTGTCCTAACGCAAAGGTCAAGAAATAAATTAGTCATATCCTGACTGTTTTAATTCATGTTTGTTCAGGTTGACATAAGTTGTAACTTTGTGATTTCACTGTTACTTTATGCTGATATTACTTATGTTGATTCTAGACTTAATAATCATAAGCAGGTGCTTCCGTCTGATACTTTTTGGGAAATGACTGTTAATTCATTTAGCTAATGATAGCCTTTCATAATAAGATAACGTTCAAGATTGTTTGGTCTAGCTACCGCGTTACGTTATTGAAATCAAATAATCCATAAAGTCTCGAATGCCTCCAGATAATATACATGTATGTATTAATGCGGAGTATCAGGGACTCAGACCTACGTTGTATGCTAATTGTCTAATCATCTGTTGTGATGGAGTCTCTACAAATGCCAACCAGACATGGTCACGTGCATTTATTTCATGTTTATTCGTGTAATCTCTGTTCTTGTATTTATTGTTTCTTTTCTGTGTACTGGGGCCGATATTTTGTCATGCACGATTTGTGACAAGATTTTTCCTTGTGACTGGTACATTAGTTTTCCTATGATAGATGGTTTATGTTATTTTGTCATTTGTAAACTGGTTAACTCGATCGTATATTATACTTTGATGTTGAAGTGCGTACTTGTTTTAATTGTAAAACTGGTATCGTTTGGCTACATCTTTTTTATAAGTATGAGTATTGGGGGTACAATTGTTTTTGTACCACTTATTATTCTAGCCTGTCAGTTACCAGAGTGGTCTTCCTTATTAAATATTTTGGTATTTACTCCAATGACGCCGGACTGCTACTTGTGTTTATTATACCAAAGATGATTATTTATCGCAATAGTTATGCTTTATGTAGAATTGTGTTTCTCATGCAATTGGATCTGTAACATGCTACTGTTCCAACGAGTTATGACATTAATATTGTCGTTGGTATATTTTGCCATTGAATATGTACTTCGACATCATAAGTTTTGTTTTATTGCAGCCATCCCAAACAATTTGACATCAATGACTAATATCCCTCTACTTTATATGTCATGCTACCCAGTTGTCTATTTTCTATTCGCGCTTTATTGCAAAGATGTCTATCCTCATCCACTGAGGCAACGACTATTTCTTGTTTGCATTTGTTACATACTTTCTTGTAAATACGTTTGTCGTTTGAATGAATATGTGATGAAAGTTCTTCCATTATTATTGTTAATAGCTGGTGATATCCACCCTAATCCTGGGCCATCTCAAAATTCCTGTGACATTTCGTTTTGTCATTTAAATTCTAGAAGTTTGACGAAAGAGAAAATGAAATTTATTCATACTGATTTATCGCAAGAATTTGATATAATATCTGTTTCAGAAACATTTCTCTCTCCCAACTCTATCGAAGACGACCTCATATTGCCCGGTTTTCACAAAATTTTTCGGCGTGATCGTCCGAATACAATTGGCGGTGGGGTGGCCTTGTTCGTCTCTCAGTCATTAGCTGTGAACCGGAGAGCTGACCTAGAAGTTCCTGATCTGGAAATGCTTTGGTGTGAAGTCAGGCTGCACAATAATAAATTTTTACTCGGTGTTATTTACAGACCTCCTAATGCTCACATTTCATTCTGGGATACAGTTCAGGAGAGCATAGATTTGGCAAGGTCGTCTAATATTAATAACATTGTCATAGCTGGTGACTTAAATGCGGATCCCAACACTCCAGCTGGGACTAAACTTCGTCAACTGGCTGCATCTATCTTTTTATCCCTCCACGTGAACGAACCCCTACGCGCATTACTGAGCACTCAGCCACATGTCTTGATCAGATAATAAGTAACATTCCTAATTATGTTAAGAATATCCGTGTCCTTCCTCCCATTGCTAATTGTGATCACTGTGTTGTAGGTGCCAATCTTTTGTTTTGGCGTAGGAAGGACTCGGCATACAAAAGGCATGTTTGGATTTATAATAAAGCTGACTTTGATACATTTAGAAGTTATCTCAGCGCATTAAATTGGGAATCGTGCTTCTTTTCTGACGATGTTGATATTTCTTGTAATTCATGGACGCAAATGTTCCATGGTGCTGCCAAACATTGTATTCCCAATAGACATATTGATGTCCGTCCTTCGGACCTTCCTTGGTACAATTCTCATTTACGTTTATTGCGTCGCAAGGTACACCGAGCATACGATAAAGTAAAAAAAAAAGTGGTCGTCGTCATGACGCTATTGCTTGGTCTACTTTCAGCAAATCACGTACTGACTACCAACAACAGCTTCAAACAGCTGAACGTGATTACAATGATAAACTTCGCGCCTCATTGAATAGTTCAGAACGGAACAAGAAAAGTTGGTGGCGCACGGTTAAATATTTTCTTAACCGTAATCAGGTAGATACTATTCCTTCTTTGTTAGATGGTAATAACCATGTTACTGATAATTTGTCCAAGGCTGAAATTTTCAATTCGTTTTTTCTTAGGCAGTGTACACTCGACTCCTCAACAGCTTTTCTTCCAGAGCATACAATATATCCGCATAATATCATTCGTTCAATTTCAGTCTCGGATCAGGAAGTTTTGGATATTTTACGTAGCTTAGATGTTTCTAAAGCTACCGGACCTGACGGTATCAGTGCAAGACTTTTAAAAGAAGCTGCACCTGTCATACATAAATCTTTAGCCAAACATTTTAATCTTTCTTTACGTAAAAATGTATTCTCTTCCAAATGGAAATTAGCAAATGTTACTCCTATCCACATTGTGGTGACTTACTTAATTGGTTTTCTAGCTATTTGCTTGACCGCCAGCAACGCGTTGTTATACAAGGCCAGTCTTCTAGCTGGGGAACAGCTCAAGCTGAAGTTCCCCAAAGATCTGTTCTTGGACCTCTTCTTTTTCTGATTTACATCAATGATATAGTTGACCTTGCCCGATGCAACATAAAGCTATTTGCTGATGATACATCTCTCTACTTAACTGTTGATGATCCTATAACTGCTGGTGATATTATTAACTCTGATCTCTCTTCTATTGAACAATGGGCGGACAACTGGCTTGTTACTTTTAACGCTCAAAAAACTGATAGCATGTTAATTTTACGAAAGACATCCTCTCCAGACCATCCGCCGTTAATTTTTCAGGGTCATTCATTGCAAAATGTCAACAGTCATAAACACTTGGGCATCATATTTCGGTCAGATTTGAGGTGGGTGGATCATATTAATAGCATCATTATAAAAACTGGGAAACTTCTTAACATAATGAAAAGTTTACAATATTGTCTTGATCGTCAAACGTTACAAACTATATATTTCTCTTTTATAAGACCCATTCTGGAATATGGAAGTCCCGTTTGGGATGGCTGCACAGCAACAGATGCCGACAAACTTGAGAAAGTTCAGTTGACTGCTGCCAGAATAGTGTCTGGTGCAATGTATGGAACGTCTAATGCCAAACTATATGAAGAACTAGGTTGGCCAACTTTAGCGAGGCGTAGAGAATTTACAAAGCTGTCTCTAATGTACAAAATTATAAATAATTTAACTCCTAATTATTTACAATCCATCTTTCCAAATATTCACAATCCCATAGCTTGGAACTATGATACTCGGCAGAGATTTGACCTACCGCATTTTAGAGCTCGTACAGAATTATTAAACAATTCATTTTTCCCGTCTACAATATGTCTCTGGAATGAATTGCCTATAGATATTCGTTACTGGTCATCTTTATCAATATTTAAATCAAAATTACTTACATATTATGGTCAGCCTAGGGTGTGCCCTGATTGGTACAACTTCGGAGATCGTTATGCTTCTGTTTTGCACACTCGCCTTCGCCTAGGTAGCAGTCAGCTGAACTCTCATCTTTTTAAAATTGGATACCCTCTGGTTGCAGAAAAATGAAGTTAAATAATACATTAAACTTTTATGGCTTCTTACCAGGCCGTGTGAGCTGTCCTCTATGTCTTTTTATATCCCGATTGTAGATCCTGAGATGAAACTGAAAAAAAAAATACAGTTACATATGTTTTTTGTTTGTATGTATGCATTCAGAATCTCACTAGAAAAATGGAGCTGAGTCTCTATTTCACCTATAATGGCGTCTCACTGCGTGGACTCCCATATACATGCCTTTTAATTCTGACTAAACCATAGACAAATGAAGCTGAATCATTTTATTAAATATTGCTTCTCACTTGTGTCAGCTTATATACGTCTATTTAGACTGTGACTTGACGAATGAAACTGAATATATATTTTCCTTATAATGGCTTCCCACTGAACCAACTTTCACATATGTGTCATTAGACTTTGACATTAGGGAGAAAATATATTTAACTAATAACGTGTCTCATCTGTATGAGTCCAATGTACCTGTATTTAGACTGTGACCAGACAAATGAAAAATGGACATGAATTTTTACTTATAATGGCTCTCGCTGCATGAATTCTGTCTGTCTCTGTCTCTGTCTCTGTCTGTCTGTCTGTCTATCTCTCTCTCTCTCTCTCTCTCTCTCTCTCTCGCCGCGTGAACTCTCCTCTCTTATTATATGTCTTGACACTAACGGTAGACAAACGAAGCTGAACATATACTGAAATAAAATTAAAGCTGAAGAGATATTACCTTTATAACATAATGGACTTTGAACCTACATTGTACGTAGGAGATTGCAAAGGAATTTGTCTAGAATTACACTACATTAAAAGGATCTTTCTTACATTGCAAGGTCATACTAAAAGCCGGGAAACATTATTTAGGATCGTCCGAAGCGCCTTGTACTTTAATACGCTTTTGGGGAAATGATTGTGCCCCTTAAGTCTGCTTAACCACACAATGTACCAGCTCATTTGAGCATACTCTTGGAAAAATGGAACTAAATTTTTCAGATTCAAAATTATACACGATCATTTTGGCACTGCACCCATAAACCAAGACGGTATGCTTTCTCGACTGTAGAAATCAGCGGGGACTCTATCCACAACGGCTACCGGGAATGACACAAGTGCTTTGTGAATTATTTTTAATTTGTCATTATGTCTTAGTGACAGCTAGTGTATTAATAAATAATGACATATCAATGTGAAGAAATTAATTCAAAAATGGACTCGGAAATATGGACAATAAGTAAGGAAAGATTGCTGAATATTAAATTTTTAACATGTTTAAAACGACAATCACAACATATGAGTAGGAATGGCTAAATGGTTACAGCAATGGACATTCACAACTTTTATCATTTCAGTTTCGTGGGTTCGACTCTCTCACGTGAATTTTCTTTCTTTCTTTCTTTCTTTCTTTCTTTCTTTCTTTCTTTCTTTCTTACTTTCTTTCTTTCTTTCTCTCTCTCTTTCTTTCTGCTTGTCTGTTTTCCTCCGGTGCGTTAAAGCCGCAAACATTCAAACCATGCATTATTAAAGAATCAAATTTAGATATATGAAGGTAATCTCTGTCTCTGTCTGTTTGTCTGTCTGTCTGTCTGCCTGTCTCTGTATCTCTCTCTGTTTCTGTGTGTGTGTGTGTGTGTGTGTGTGTGTCCACGTACCAGCCGTTTTCATGTAAAAACACGATAAATTATGCACCCACGGATTACTAATGTAGAGAAGATTAAATATTAATATTGATGTATTTACCTTCTTACTTCGTAAATGGAAAGTTTGAGTGAAAGTTTACAGTATGCCCATTGTGTCGTTTACCTTTGATAGACAAAGTTTGACAGCATAATTTACTGGTTTGGCATTAAGCAAACCCTGTCAGCACGAATCCGAGTTTCAGACAAGAAAAAAGTCACGAAGAATAAATAAAACCCTGCATCATTAGAGCTGCACAGAGCACCAGAAAGAGAATCAAATCACACACCTTATACGTGTGCTCAGTCTGTAGTGTTGTTGAGTGTTGCAGTGGAAAAACTTTTCAATAACATATACTATGGCTCAGTACTTTGCGAATCATGAGCCGACACAAGTCGTGTTTTTTTTCTTTGAATGTTGAATACAGGCATGGTGCAAAGAAGCAAGATAATTAGAATAAGGTAGTCAGTTTAACAGTGTCTTCACCAGCATTTCATTTCTTTCTTTATGCCAGGGAGACAACGGAAGAGCCACATACATAATATGATAATGATAATTTATTCTGCAATTGGCGTAACCGGCCCATGAGCAATACAAACATTAATGATATGAAATAGTGAAAATCAAGGCATGCTACATGTACGTGAAGCATAACGAACAAAAGGAATATAAATAGTTTATATCACGATGCACATTTTGTTTCATGTAACCAGTAAAAATGGAGGAAGTTAAATAAAAGACTTACTTCAACAAATTACCTCGCAACTCAAAAGGCTGCTGGACTACATGTAACAGAGGAATCTTCAGAGGACATGAGTTGAATAAAATTATACATACTCTTACATCTATATCTATATGGAATACATCTCTTTCGCAGCTCTTCGTTTGCTGGAAACTCTAAAATAAAATGACATATATCTTCTAAGTTGTCACAGAAATAACACTTTCTACTTGCAACAGCAAGCGGTGGCCTTTCACCATGTTTCGTTACGAAGTCTATGTGCGCTAATACGCAGACGTAATAAAGCCATCCTGTGTTTTACAATAGAAATATCAGACAAATAAGTATGGTATTTTAAGCTGTCCACGTATTGACAATAGCTTCTACATTTTGGCTTGTTCTCAAGAGTTCCACGCCAATCTTGCGTATATATGTCACGTATTCTCAACTTAAACTGCTCTAATAATACACTTTCATTAGCTACACCATGTGTTTATAATGTGTGAATGTAATTATTCTCAGTCCAGTTGTCTCACATAAATCTATTAACTTGACACCATTGCCATTTTGAGGTTTAATATCTTTAGAAGCACGGATACCAATGCTTTCATCAGTAACATATTCATCTGGTTAGGGTAAATACTCACAATTATCATTTTCAACAAAGTCTGCCAATGTGTTTGTTACCGAATTAAAATCACTGCATAGGACTACGTTACAGTCATTACATAAATTATATATGGGATTAGGAAGCTAATCCGCGTCCATATCGGTGTAGGACCCGGTAACGTGTACCACATCCAATATATTGGACTCGATAAACAAAAAATAACGTTACCCTGAAATCATGCAAATTAGCGGCAATTGAACGGCTAATCTTCGCTCATTATATTTATTTGTACCATATACTATAACCCAATGACTCTTAAATAAAGGTATTTAAATTCCTCACAACCCCCCTCCCCCTCGAAAGGAGTTATTTATAACAGCGCTGCTTCCATGCTGTTATGCAATCATAACTTGCACTGCCGGAGCTCCCCCCTCCCCATCCCTGGCTGTCCACTATCGACAGTACAATTAACTATCCAATTTGAAAGGATATGGTCATATAACAAATGAGAGAAGAAAGTCTCCCTGTGCTTGTGTAACAAGAATATAAGTTACCCAATAAAACAAAGGAATCTCTTACTCTTCACGTTGAACAGATGCCTGAGGCCTAAATAACTGAGTAGTCTTATGACAAAGCTGTGTGCTTCATGGCTGTAGTGTGAAGAAGCATTGTGGCTGGGGCTACATCAGAATCAACCCTTGATCCCATGAGAACCTTGGACGTACGGGACGGGTAAAGGTGTGCAATGTGATACCCCCCAAAGTGGTATGGGAGTGTTGATTTGACTGACTATATGGAGCACAACATTCTTCTTCACGTCATCATCATAGTTGTCCAAATGACTCTAAAATAACCTGATCAACTTCTCAGACCAGGCGCGTACACTGGTTAATAATAATAAGCCCAAGATCTGTCTAGTTATATTGTTTTTTGCCAACTGTTTAAATTGCGAACTTATTGTGCCAATAGTGGACACTTTGCAGCATCAACTTAACTTTGGGTGATGAAAAAGGCGTTCAGGGGCTGGATTATTGCGCCATTGTCTGTAAATGCCTAATCTTCATGGAGAAATGTTGGAATATTGAATGTTCCCTTTCCCCTTGAAAAGGGTATTTGACCACGTTCCCTTTTCCCCATTAATGTACAATGCTGAAGTATTTGCTAAACATTCAAAATAACTTTTTTTGTCCTACTTTTCAGTCCTTAAAATACTTATGATATACCAGTTTAAAGTATAGTCAGAGACTTGGTCTCTGTTTAGCCCTTTTAATGAATGTCGAATGTGCTCCAGCCTTTGTTCTGTAGGGCAAGGCGATGTTTGGCAAGGAGGGTCTCTCAGTTGCTTCCATAGGATCCCCCACATTGCTAATGTTTGTGATGTGCTCCTGACGAGCGTCCTCAAAAGAGAGCCAAAGCCAGTCTAGGGCATCCTTAGGAGGCAAGTCTCTTGGTCTTATTTTCATATTCCCGACCATATATCTGCAACTATATGAAACTTGATGGAGCATGCACAAATACCTGTGATGCTTTGGGCTGTTTGGTAGCATATAGACAATTTTAAAGGGATAGTAATGTCAAGATCACACGTGCACTCATATGCGACAAAAACTTACAGGGTCACCCGCAAGGAGCAAAGTTAATCAGTTGATCCTATTACGTGTCATTTCAGTGATAACATCATATCAGATGGAGTGTCTGGGCACAATTTTAACTGTCCCATTGTGGATGGGTGTCAAGACTGTAACCAGCTAGCAAACTAAGGTTCTAGTGGTCAAAAGGCAGATGGGATGGTCTCTGTGAACACACTAGTAACATATAGTAGTTAAAACTGAGACAGAGAATATCCCAGCATTCCTGATCTCAGCTAGGTCAAAAACATGGAGGAAGATACTAGTTTTCTTCGTCTATAAATAAAACCACTGTACCACTTACACCTACTATTAACGATAAGAAGAAAAGGAAAGTTCCAGCTTTAATCAATGTTTGTAGCAAACCAAGTTAAAAATATCATAAGGCTAGCATTTCGTTCTCCACATTAAAGTAACCTGGGAATCACAAAATATATGATAATAGTAATCAGGTAATTTTACAACCAAAACGAAATGCAACATGGTAACCCCATACCGGGTTGGATAGATCACCCACAGAACCCATTGTATACTCTAATCAATTGGTCAAAAGGCAAAATGCCTCTGTTAACATAACATTTTTCCTACAAATAGTTCAGAAAAGCATCGCCCATATTCATAAATTTCCAACCCACAATGACAGCAAATTCAAGACTTACCAAAGCATCAACATTCATCTTCTAATACTAACACAAAGAAACAAATCTCACTGGAGGCAATCAGTCACTCAATAAGGACAGCTGGCAGTTTTAAAATGGTCCCTCCCAACCTAAGAAATACTCTTTTTAACGACACACTATAGTTGTTGTTTTTCCTAAACATAAAAGCACAGCCACTCAAAACCCAAATTTTATCACTTGTGCCAAAGATAGAAAGAGAAAATATAGGCCTGCTACTTCTGGTTTTAAGCAGACCAACTTCTGTCATGATGTTGTTTCTATTACACAGTGAAGTGGACACAGCGTGGAGCTTGAGTATGCTGTGTAGGAATCATAGCATTGGAGCAAAGCTAAAAGCAAGCCGATCTGACTTAATTTACTTGAACCTACTCTCAACCGTACTAGACCCACATTTTCATAGGGATGCAATATACCAAATATCTATGTTGTCTGTCCATCTCTTACCCTTGCAGACGTGATAACGTTTGCAAAAATTGAGCTATTACAATGACATTTGCACCATGGGTAAGTGAACAAGATATCTGGACTTGTATGTGAAGACACTGTTGGACCTGGCCAACTGTTCCAGTAAGGACAGAAACCTTATAACCAGTGACTTTTCTTGAATGTTTCATGCCCCTGTGGTGTGATATTTCCCATTACTCCGTGCTGATTTTACTCCAACAATTGCTTCATACATTCAGGCCAGACGAGAGCATTTGTATGGCCCCCATGACAATTATGATAACCTTGCTCTGAATCCAGTCTTTGAAGTCTGCCTGCCTGTCTAACTTGTTCAAGAATTGTACTGACAACATAAAAGGACAATTTGTACTCACAGGCATGTTCTCAATGTGCCTGAAAAGTACTTACTTGTACTAACGCAGAACATTCCAGTACAAATGAAGATACTTGTTTGTAACTTACCATTGTTCACTGCGTACAATTTAGTTAAATCAAGAGGAAAAACATGAAAGTCAGGCAAAAGGGTACTTTTCAGGGCTCCTAATAATTGTTACCTAACTACTACGTGCGATACTACTCTCCGTTAAAAAGATGTCCTCGTTTCTCTACAACCAAGGTTTGGTAATTTGCAACCTCCTGCAGCACATATCTAATCCTACCTGATAAGGATAATCAGCTTCTTGATCAACCAATTGACTGTCACTAAGGCCAGGGATGGCTAATTGACATCCACTGGGTTGATGAAAAGAGCCAGTTACTCTACACAGATAAGGCTAGATAGGGGCTACAGGAGGCTGCATAGCAACAGAGCTTGACTGCAGACAAACAAGTTACCTCTTGGACAATCTTTTTTAATGCAGTAGGGCAGCATGACAATTTTGCTTGAGCTACCATTCTGCTATGTTAGTTGCCAATACAAAAAAACTTATGCTGGTCTTTTGCCAATTTCGAAAGAGGTTGATGTGCTTTAAGTTGACATGACAAGACTAGATTAATATTCTTTACAAACTGACCTTTCATTCATGCAGCAGCATGTGAAATGGCGCAGAGACCAATAGAATTGTCCAGGTAAATATCTTGCCTTGGCACGCTTGGGGTACATTATGCACTGGAACTCTGTAAATGAAAGAGTTCAGGTAATTCTATACCAGTGATGATTCTTTAGGTAACTACTATGGTCAGAATTCCACACATTATCCACACAAAAAATAATACAATGATTAAAGAATCCTTCTGATATTTTAAGTCGTATCGGCTTGCAATGATATGATGTAAAATTCCACATTTTGTCAAAGTTCGGCATTTTTGTTCAAAAACATTTTACATATTCAGTTGAAGTTTGCTTCAGATTGGAAATGTTGAAATAGAGTCCTTTTTTAAAAAATACATGCCTTGAAAATATACTGCCGGGGACAAAAAGATGCTTCCCTGCTTGTTTAACATTATGCGGGTGTTATGTGCCGGTGTGTGACGAGCTTGTTTACCCTGTTATACCATTGTGTTTTCCATATCTTTTGTTAAAAAATGGTGCTCATTAAAAGGACCTTTTTGGTTGTTGTTGTTATTGTTGTTATTGTTATCAATAGAGGATGTTACCACCACACTTCTGAAAGCAAGCTTGGATCTGCCTAAGCAAGCTGCTTGTCAACTTGGTGATCTTAGCCTGGGGAATTTAATTACTCTGGTCCGTGAGCCTCTGTGCCAGTTGGTCCAGGGTGGCTGCACCGTCTCCACATTCATCCCTGATTAGATGCCTAAGTTGATCCCACAAATGCTTGATGGGGACAGGTCAGGAGATTAGGCTGGGCATGGCGACAATGGGATACTTTGTTGCTGTAGATGCTGCATGGTGACTTGGGCAGTATGTGGCCTTGCTGCACTCTGTTGAAACAGTAGCCCTGGATATTGTTGGATCCATTCGTGAACTGTGGGCAGGATCATATCTATGTAGCACTGGCCTGTTAGTGTCCCATTTGCCCTGTTGAGAGCTGCTGTTTGTGTCGCTGTAATTGCCCCTCCCCTGCCCCAAATATTTTTTATACTCCACTGTAGATGTCATGTTTAATCATACATCTTTCCATGAACCTCTGAAAAGGCATTTGTCAAACTCTGGACATCCAAGCAGAATCAGGATTCATCTGACCATATCACGCTGTTCCACTGATTTGCAGTCCAGGCTGCATAATCCTCACACCACTGTACCCACCGTGTTTCGTGTGCAGGACTGAGAGGAATTGCTAATGGCAGGGCAGTGTGCACTCAGTTTGGCAGACACTAGTTTTGTTAAGGGTAGACTAGGATGCTGTGATGTGGCAGGCCTGGCGCCACTGCTTACAATACCCTTCGGTGGAAAGAAACCTGTGCTTCCTCACATACTCGATCAAGTAACAGTCATCCGTCCCGTCTGACAGTCTTGGTTGCTGAGATCCAGCCCACCTCTTGTAACCTCTTCTTGGAAATGTCCCCACCACCTTTTTACTTGTGGCCTGGGGCACCTTTTATCGTTTCAATGATGTGGAAGACTAGTCTCTTACATCCCAATGAGTCTAGCCCTGTCAAATTCATACAGTTGTGAGTGACCCATACCTCGTGGTATTGATTCACATTTATCCCAGTAGTGCGATGGCCCCCTTATAAAGCCCATAGGCACCCCAATACCAGAAACACATTTCGCACTTCTATGCAAAATCCATATTCTCCATGCAAAGGCATATTTAGATTGGCCCATGTTAAACCAATACGAGTGGTATCCTTCTCTTCAGCAGTTTGGTTTCATCATTTTGTTCAATCTTTGGACCTGGGAAGTTGGCAGTTGCACAGGCACTGTTACTGGTATGACAATCTTGATGGGTAAACTACCCATTACCTTATTGTAATAATCACATGATAAAGCAAATCCTATATATCTTACTGTAGTCTGTACTATTAAATGTGGGTTAGTGAAGTAATCTTGAAAGAATATTTTAACATGGACAGAGAGGGGATGCAACACCAATGGAAAAATCCGGCCACATTTTGAATTTTATGGAAAGAAAAACTGATAAACAGTTATTAAAGCTCTGTGAGATACTTCACAATGCCAGAGGATGGAGTACAGCTGCCAAGATACTAAACAATCTGCTTCTGGCTGATTATGAAAGACTGATTGGAATTTTTGGTTTTATTTAGGCTACTGGACCTGATCTTGTATTGTCTTCCATCATTTAATTATACTGCATGGAAAACAGAAAGGTCAGAAGTAATGAGAAGGAGGAGATGACGAAGAAGACAAAGACAGAATCATGTTGATAATTGCATCTATTAAATTCTTTTAAGTATGACTTCTAATCTTTTAAGTATTAAGTATCCACGTCTACGTTTTTAATTGTTACTGTTTATCCACTTTATTTCGGTTAATGGCCATGCATTGAAAATGTTATCCAAATGAAAAGTAATGAAGATGATGGAATGTAATAAAAATTTGTTACCTGTTAGTACATGGTTTCCAATTTCCATTTAGGAGGAGGTACCAGTTATAAAAGGTCCACTAATGGAATTCACCCATCTTTGTCACATGTTGATGATTGTTAAATATTTTGGATTTTAAAAGCACGAGAGAAGTACCAGAAAACTGATTTTAGAATTTTGAGTAAGGAAGCTTAAAATTGGATTTTGCAGAGATGTACTTTCATATTTGTATTTATCTTTTTGTCCACAACCACTTCTTGGAAGTCATTACCCTATTCCACATTCCGAACTGTTTACTCTCCATAAGCTACCTGTCACTGTCTAACCTACACAGTGCATTTGAATATAATGTAACCTCTGCCCGCGTGCAGCCCGCGAGCAATTTGCAAGCATGGCCAGCAATTGCCCCGAGGAGCTACCCGCGGGTTAATTACAGATTGAGTCTGTGTGTTTATGCGGCGCGCAAGAGGGCGGGTGTGGGTGCGGGCATGGGTTGCCCCCGAGTACCAATGAGTGTCCGTTTGGCCCGCGAGCCCAGCTGCGCAAAGATGAAGTTGACAACATCTATATATACCTACATGATATTATACAGTTTGTACGTACATGTACATGTACATGTACATGTACAGTTATATATTTCTCCCATTTGGGAGATATAATGAGTATGATGAGGATCGTAACTCGCTTTTTCATTTCATTGAAGCCAACATTTGCTTCTCTCTCAAACTCAGAAAAGTATGACCAGCAGATGTCTCACATTCACACACACACACACACACACACACACAGAGAGAGAGAGAGAGAGAGAGAGAGAGAGAGACACATTACCGTTATGTAACCCGAGTATACAGCTCTGAATTTTCCAACTGATTACATTATTGAGTTGCTATTTAATGTGTTGACACGTCCTATTTCATAAATGACACACAAGTATTAACACTTTATACAATTATTTTACAAGACTTTATATACAGGAGCAGTGTTGACCACAGTCAATGGAAGGCATAAAAAGTAACATTGCAAAATCTTGACGGAGCATGTGCTGTGCCTTTTTTCTTCTTTTTTTTTTCAGTTGTAACGGCCTGGGGCCTATACACAATAAACTTATCGTGTCGTATCACACACACACACACACACACACACACACACACACACACACACACACACACTTGTAGTGTGTCACTAGTGGAGATACATCGTTTTTCACCTCATAAGACATAACTGGGGACATCATCAAGTGGGGACACACTACAACTGGGAACACACACTTTTAACTTGGGATTCCCGTTCTTTACTGTCCAACCAAAGACACAAACCAATGTTCTTTTCCGCACAACAGGGGCAATCACCATCATCTAAGTGGGGCCATTTTAACATGATGTTTAAATAACAGATATGTGTGACTTCTTTCATATGCAGAATAGTAGAGAAGTGGGGACGTCCTCGGTTGAAAAATGGCCCCAGTTAGTTTGGAAAGAATATAAATGTGTCCCCAGTCGTTCGTAGGGTGTTATAAACCCACAGTGACACACACACACACACACACACACACACACACACACACACATTCTTACATGTATATCCCCATATTGAACAATATGTGTACACAGATGCATGCAAACAAGCTTACGCACATGTTTACATACCCATATGCCATGACCACAGTTGGTGACTGAAAGGGAAATACTGGCCCGACCATAATCTCCCGCTCCCGGCGTTACACAGCATGGCCCGCCGGGGATCAGGCGACAAATGATGCACGAATGCATACCACTGGGTACGGCCAAAGCACTATAGCGGCATACACATGCTGCCACCGTGAAGCCACCATTGCACCCAGCAGCTCGGGTGATCCTTCCCTGCCTGGCAAATGTCAACCACTATGCAAGGCATTTCTCCAACATTAAAATACAAATAGAGATATGTAAATATTCTGACGGGTTTCTCAGAGCATATCTTAATACCAATGTCAGCGACAGTCTAGTGTGCTTGCTTTGTTGGCTTGTCTGCTTAGCAGGCCTTAGCAGACTCAAGCAAGCCAGATAGAAAGATGGCACGATAGGCTAAGCAGGCACGGAACTAGCCCCTTTCTAATTTTTGGATGTATGTGAAAGACTGTTAGCCATAATTTCACCCCCGATTTACTATTTACTATTTCAGTGGCAAGCGTTTGACCATGGACTAGGTCCATGGTTAGATTGAGTCCGTACCCTAATTTTCAATGGTATTTGTTTCTTGTCCTGAAAAATATGATGTAACAAAATCTATAAGTCACTCAGCAGGCAACAGTTTGGGGGCAAGGTTTTCCTTTTCGGAGTGACTATTTTCACAGTACTGTGAGTATAGTGTTTTGTCTATTTTCACCGTACGGTGATGATAAATTTTGGTCTATATTCATCGTATGGTGAGAATAGGGGCTGCTCTATTTCTAACGTACGGCGATGAAAAGAAGTCAACCACGGTAGAATATTTTGGAAAAGCATTGTGTCACGACATTGCACACAAAAAGAATTGGAACAAACATTTGCTGAAATAATATAAAGGCCTAACATCTCGAGTTGAGCATGGTTTATAATGAGATCTGTTGAGGAGTTGTTTCAGCTTTTATTATTTAATAGTTTTTATAGAGCCAACACTGTATTTTTTACGTGAAAAGGCAAAAATTTAGAGAGCAAGACAAAGAAGGAACTATTAAAATATTGTTACAGAAGTGACGGAACTTATAGATCTATCTTGTTATGACTTTAGTTAAGGATCGCATTAAGAAAATCCACGAAGCAACCAAAATGAAAGACTGATGGGTGGGTAGAGTAAATTCATATACATTAATTTGAGATGTAAAAAAGCCAAACAATTAATGCTGTCACGGTTCCAAGGTAATTGCTTCAAAGTGAAAATGCATTCTTGTGAAAGCTCCTAAAATATGGTTAATCAAAAACCGAAAGGACAGACATAATAAACGCAACAAACACGGTTTGGCTATTGGGAATTTAAACTAAAACAAAAACAAAATAAACAAACCTAAACAAAAAGGGAAATAAACAACAACAAAACAAACAAACAAACACCCCCCCCCAAAAAAAGAAAAATCACGAAATAGCCCGAAACGTACTGATAACTAGTTTCGCTAGATGTTTGGACAAATCAAGGAATTTCACAGCAACCCTTAGTTTTTGGCTACGTTGCAGGTTTTGCTTGAATGTGTAACAAATTGATCACTGCAGCAATGAAATATCCATTGCCTCCTATATGCCAACCTTTAAGTGCTGAGCATGACGGAGATATGTTTTTAGCCAGACGGCCATGAGGCTTACAAATTTCTGTGTGAAAGCAGAGCAATAGAAGTGATCAACAAAATCATCGGAATATTGTTATTACACATCCTATGAGTCAGAAACTTCTGTACTTGTAAATTGAAAACAAGATGAATGTTTTATATGAGAACTAAAATATGGCACACCTATTAAACAGGTGTAAAGAAAAGATGCAGAACATCTGAATATTATGTGACAACACACTATCTGCTCTTAAATCTACGATGCAGCCATACGAAGAGAAAGAAAACCCACTGTTTGCTTGTTTTATCAGTTATCGCAAAGTACAAATATTAGTCCAGTTAATATTGGTATGATGTCTATATAATCGATATGACACACCAAATGAACAACCTACAATGGGATGGAGAGGGGAGTATAGCTGATCCTGGTAGAGTATTACAGGGAATAAAAATACATCACTGCAGGGTATAGGAAATAAAGTAGGCATACATATTATACCGTTTAGAAATTTGCAGACGGTTTAAGCACAGGATAAGTCATAGAGAGAGAGACATGACTTTGATATGAATCAGATGTAAATGTACGCACATGTGCAGCAGATTACTTGTTCCGCCAAGAGCAGGGCCTTGGAATTCGTTACCCGTAATTTCTGAAGACTGAATGGAAAATGGCAATACATTTACAAGAAAAAAACAATATAATAATTATATTTAAAATGCTGTCTCATAATTCATGCATACATATAAATGTTACATTTACCAATGTAGAGATCAAAAAAGCTAATAAGGCGCTGTACAGGCACTGTTCTCACCAGTTGTCGGGTAGCACAGAGTGAGGTGTAAGGTATTAAAGTTAATTTAGCAAACTCCATCGGGGAAAACAGATCCACGAATTATGACAATCTAGGCAGAGAGATAAAAAGGCCGAGTGTGGTTTTGCTGAGTCAAAAAATGCCAGGCAGTGTGTTCTATTTTTTGGACAACAAAACGTATGTGTACGACTGAAAAAGCTTTCATACCGTTTTTTGTTATTCGGGTCCACACAAATGCAGTGACGCACGAATGGGATTTACAAAAAGCTTCAGGAGCCTGTAATGTATTGGTGTTATTTGAACAACAGGACCAAGTTATTATTAGGCATTCACCTATTATAGTGCAATCTTAGAAAAGATTGTATTTGTATGTCTTTATAAATTAAATGCAACAAAGAAAGATACAAAACTGTGTTATCGCAGCGTCAACCACAGTTGGTAAGAGAACTGAACACTAAAGATGGACTGTTGATTATCTGATCATTTACGGAGTACTTGACCTACAAAGAAAAGCCGTTCAACCGTAAGTACATCGAATTTTAAACATTGTACTCACTTTCTTTTACAACTACTCAGACTGAGAGATATGTTGCTTTTTATGTGTATATGCATTTTCTCTGCATTTAAGTATAGGAAGCAGAAACGTACGCGTTTTGTCAGCATATGAGAGCGGTAGGAAGATGGTTTCAGTAGCATATGTTCTATACAGTACTTTAAAATATCTGCCTATCTATCTATCTATCTATCTATCTATCTATCTATCTATCTATCTATCTATCTATCTATCTATCTATCTATCCATCCATCCATCTATCTATCTATCTATCTATCTATCCATCTATCTATCTATCTATCTATATATATATATACATACATATATATATATACATATATATATCTTTACATAATGATCTCATATCTGTCAAGTTTTTGTAATTTTGTGTCATCTATCAGATAATACTATTATACCTATCACTTCGATGTATCATTGGTGCAGCATCTGCCAAGAAATAGATTTCTGCGAAGTTAACATAATATTTATGGGCACTTATGAGGCAATAATCTTGTTCCTGCCAAGTGCATTTAATATTTGCATGCCATCAATCCGATAAACCCCATTCCCATCAAATGGATGTAATATTGGTAGGCAAATGTCAGATCATATAACATCTCTCGAGCATATATAAAAAAAATTGAACAGGCCTCCGTGTGAGAATGATCTTCTACCTATACAGTCGAATACTATACAAAACTGCCAGAGTACTTTTGCTTTCGATTTTGATTAAAGTGGCTACAAATCGTTTAACAAATCCGACTTTTGCTCATTATCGTTATGCCTTGATGACTTACACAATTGTCTGAAGAACTGTAAATGTTATTAATGAGAGCGAAACTCATTTCCTGAAATCAAACATAACTTAGGTCAAATATAAAGAGAACATCGTTCTTGTTCCCTTAACGTACTTCTAGTATGCCCTCTGTCTGCTTCTTTTCTTGACCATTCCCTACGACAATGTGTGGATTATCGATTTTTGATGAATTGAATAGTTCATTTCTTTTGTCTGAAGGATCAAGTTCCAGGAGGGAAAAAGGCGGACAAAATTGCTAGAGTACCACCTCAATAGGCCACAGAAGGATCTGGAAAGCTTTATTCGAGATTTATTATCTTGTACGGTCAAGAACATCTACTGTAGCTGATCTCGTCAACTAGGCTCCACATGAAATGAAACATACCTAAAATACCAAACAAATAAGCAACCCCATTCCGCAGTCTTACACCGCTATGGGCGAAGCAGTTATACAGATTTTTGCAGACAGAGATGTACCTTGTTTTAAATAACGGTTAAATTCCAAATATTTGCTGCGACATTCGTTATGAATGGCAATGCTCAAACATGTGTGCATATCCCACGAGGCACATCCGCATAAACATTACAGTAAATATGCTATTCATGAGGATGATTATCTAAAACCTTTAAGGCATCGGAAACTCCTGCTGACATTTATTTTCATCGAATATCTAATAGCCATAATTTATCTAGAAAAAAATGAAATGAGGGACAAGATCCTCCTTGTTTGTGGGCAGTGCACTCGCCCCAAAAGAAAGCTCGATGACAATATCATGGTTTCTCAATGTTCTTTTGTTAGCCCTGTACACATGTTGTGATAACAACTTTGACATAAGTTACAACCTATTATGTAATCAATACTATTTTCCTGTTTACAGCCAAGTCTCTTACAACTTTTCCTGACTTCAATGTTTTCACACGTACATTTTCCCGCAGTTTTCATATCTGGATCTTTACCTTCTTGCTCCAATTCCCTCAAAGGGTTCATTTGTCCCAGTTTGGTCGTGACGGTTAAAAGATGTTCAATCAGCCACATGACATAAGCATTCCCCTGAACATGTACCCTTTTTGTCTTGATTTATAGAGTGACGTCTATTGATCCCAACTGATCTATGGGACCAATTGTGTTTCTGAAGATACTGGGGAAGCTAAGGCCACGCTGACCAAGAGAGTTCCATATGTGTCATAATAAATTCGAATCCATTTCTTAAAGTCTTCTTCCACAATGTCCATAACTACAGACTGGGAATTCCCACGTACCGTAAAGGCATGTCTGTTCCCAGGGTATAGCGCTTCCTCACGTTTCTGCATATCTTTCTTGTTATGTCCTTTGTCACTTGTCCTACGTGTTGGTTGCCCATTCCCAACGGTCCCTGTATTATTGCCCACTTTGACTTTAAGTTCAGAAACCGTATTATACGCAGCATGGATCCCTTTTAACTTTTATGTCGCAGTCAGGTCGGTTTTCTTATCAGGATGAAATACCTTGGCTAGTCGAACTTAGGGTCTCCTAATTTCTCCCACAGTGGCTCCTTTGTCCCCTCTCGGCATCACATATGCAGGATTAGCGGCCATGTTGTTGAATTTCAAATATTGGCCGGATCCGAAGACAGAAAAAAAGTTTGTGTCGTCTAAATCCAGCCCCTCTCTAGCCATGATATTGATCTCTTTCTGATCTCATATCATTCGTTTGCATAATCCAAACTTTTAAAATTTCCGATCGTTCCATTAGTTTATGTGCACATTTTAGCAAAAGTTCATCAGTCTACACATTTTCATTCTGTTTGACGCATGCGCGCCGCATTACATGGAATTTGTATCTACTATGTATGCATGTTCTGTTTCTATGTATTTGCTTTTACCGTACTGACTTGTATTAGTTCATGTACGATAAAGCGTACTCTGAGTGCTGTGCTTCTTCATTATTGCATCAGTTTCCTAAGTGACAAGCATGTTATGACAACTTCAGTAGTTTTGGGTGGGGTTCCTGAGCTATGACTTGAAAAGTGCCTTGAGTTACCAGTATTTTGTAACAGTGTTATCACTGTGCCTCATTGCCCTTGCTGCAGTGTCACTGAACGCTTAGTATGTAGCTACCACATCCGTCGGTTGCTTCCAACATCCTGCTGGGTATGTAGACCACACGTGTCATGCTTTGATACGCTGTGTTCAGCAGAGTATTTTGATATTCATGAATCGACGTCCGTTGATCAAGTCATGATGTCCAAGAAACTCGTCCTGAAAGCCAACAGGAGGTTTTTTTTTTAATTGTGTGTCTCTATACTTACTCGAGTATCACATCTGCTTGTAAAGATGAAATAGGTTGACAGAGGAAAGACATATTGATTCTAAGGTCGAAAAAGCGCGTACACACATTTTTGAGTTTCTGCACACAGGCGTATGAAAATATTTTGAAGGGGGAGATCATCGATGCACCTTACCTAGTAATACCACAAGGCCAATATCTAGCTACGAGTTGGAACCAATATTATGCATACCATTTTGCATGCATTTGAATAAAGTAAGCCTACATATTCCTTGCTCCAATATAGTAAAAACTTGTGTATGTATGTCTTCCTGATCTATTATACTCTATGTTGAATGTATTTTCAGTGCATTTTTAACCATATCGTTCACAATACACTTACAATAACTGTCGCGGACGCCTGTTCAATACAGCAACTTGGTCTGTCTACCTTGTTTTTTATGACCAGAGAGAGCAAACATGGAAACGTAATATTTGGTCTCCCGATGCAACCGCAAGAAAAGCCGTACGCGTTGCACCAGGTAACCTACCTGGAAAACTTTATGAAAGCACTGGGAGCCCACGAGTGAATGTGCAACGGCTTTTTTCGCTTCCATCGGAAGACTCACTATTACGTTTGCATTGTTTGGTGATTTTGTAATAGCAGGTGTAGTTTGGACGTCAGTTGCAATGTCAGCAGAGCACAAGACCCATGGGCTTCTCGTTTTCTTTTTATAAACACATTTTGTTCTTGTTATAGCTAAAAAAAGCTTGTTATTTCAACTTTTATCCAGTTAAAATAAGAAAAAAATATTGTTGTTTTAACATCGTTTCCTGTTATAATGAGAAAATAATCTTATTTCATTTTTTTATTATAACAAGGACATATCTTAGTTTTTCAATTTTTTCTCTTATTATACATAACTGTAAAAAATCTTGGCACAGGTATTTCAACCTTTTCCATTTTATAGCAAAACAAAGACCTTGTTATTTCAACCTTTTTACTTGTAATAAGAAGGAAAAAAATGTTATTTCAACTTTCTTCTTGTTATAACACGAACAAGTATTGCTATTTTAACTTTTTTCCTTGTTATAACCACATTTGTCCTGGTTATAACCTCATTTTTCCTGGTTATAACCACATTTTTTTCTTTTTCCTTTAACTTCTTAATCTGGTTGTAACTAGATAAACCTTGTATTTTCAACGCATATTTTGATATAAAATGTTT
This sequence comes from Hermodice carunculata, assembly GCA_964020975.1. Lineage (NCBI taxonomy): Eukaryota > Metazoa > Annelida > Polychaeta > Eunicida > Amphinomidae > Hermodice > Hermodice carunculata. The sequence goes on along the minus strand of OZ026626.1, from coordinate 58,536,617 downwards.
TATACATTTGTTTTTATGTCCTTCCTTCCTATGAGTTATATAGAGTTGCCTTTGTCCCTCCATCCATCCGACATTAAAACTGTCAGATTTGTGTCGCGCGTATCTAAAAAAGAACATTTAAGATACAACCAAGAAGCTTTTTTAGAAAAAGTTATCAATATATGTAGCTGTGCCACTGGGGCTTTGTTTGTCTCTTTAACTAACTATTCTGTGTTCAATAATAATCCATGAACATAAGGAAAATGTTGATTCGACGTTAGACTTGTCACATTTGAGTCGCATGTATCCCATTAATCATTTAAAGTATACGTATAAAATTTGGAACATTCATCAATATATGAAGATGTGGACATAGGGTTTTGTTTGTCTCTTTAATTAATCATCCTCAAATAATTAATCCTTAATTTGTGAAAATATTGATTCGACATTGGACTTGTGATATATCAAGATGATTTTCTATATGCAGCTTTGAAACCTAATAGAATAATTTATTGATATCTGTTTAAAGATGTGCACCTGAGGTTTAGTTTTGTTTCTCGGGTCAATTAACCTCTGTTCATTTTTCATTAATTAACTTTATGGAAATGTCCGTTCAGTGAAAATGTTGGTTCCTGTCAAGCTTGTGTCATGTGCATTGCACAAAATGTTTGAGGTACAGCTATCAAACTTGAGAGCAATGTTAATTTCTATGTGAAGATGTACCCCTGGTGTTTTGTTGGTCTCTTGTATTAATTATCCTCTGTTGATAATAATTAATGAACTCAGTGAAAATGAGCATTGGTTTTTGTCAAACTTGTGCCATGTATAGCTCATGAAATATTTCAGGTATAGCCATGAAACTTGATAGGAATATCAATGAACATATGAAACGTTATGTGTATATAATTATAATCCATGTGAAGTTTTTACAATATGTTGAAGTCTTACACCAATTACATGCTACTCTTTCCAACGCTGAAGAGGGCAATGACTGGTGGAAGCATCCGTGACATGAAGTATTTCTGGTATCGCCATGAAATCTGGTAGGAATATCAATCAATATATGGAAAGTTATGTGTACATAATTATTATCCATGTGAAGATTTTACAATATGTTGTCGTCTTACACCAATTACATACAACTCTTTCCAAAGCTGATGAAACAAAGACAGGCAAAAACATCCGTGTCATTTGGACACTTCTTCTTCTTCATCTTCTTCTTCTTCTTCTTCTTCTTCTTCTTCTTCTTCTTCTTCTTCTTCTTCTTCTTCTTCTTCTTCTTCTTCTTCTTCTTCTTCTTCTTCTTCTTCGTGTGTGTGTGTGTGTGTGTGTGTGTGTATTTTTAAGGGCATGGAAGTAGTTTGGCAATATGAGGGGAATATTGGAATGTCTTCTACCGGGCAAGTGCCAGACATTTTCAATGTTTCCAAAAGCCAAAGTCAGGTCATATCCAGCCTAGCATTTCTTAGCTGAATATGAAAAGAAGTGATCATCTGCCTGTAATAAGTTCTGACATGAAGAAACGTTGAAATATCAAGAGTTTCTTCTTGGTATAACAAGAAAAAAAGGAAATGACAATAGTTTTTTCTAGTTATGACAGGAAAAAGTTATAATAACAATTTTTTCTTGTCATAACAAGAAAAAAATGAAATAAATTGGTTTCCTCCTTATAACTAGAAAAAAGTTCAAGTAAACTTTTTTCTTGTAATAACAGTATTAAAAGTTGAAAAAACAAGCCTTTTTGTTACTACAAGCTTTTTTTTTTCATTACAAGAAAAAAGTTGGAACAACAGGATTTTTTTCTTGTTATAAGAAGGCCATAAGTTAAAATAACAAGTTATATTTTTTGCTCGTTTTAACAAAAAGATGTAGTTATACCAAGAGAAAATGAGAGATAGGGTTGCCACCAGTGAGCTTCCGTCCATTCTACTATCGGTAAACCGTATAATATTCATACGCAAGTCACAAGCGCTTTTTTTTCTTGTTGTTGCAAGAAGAAAGTAGAAATAACAAGATTCGTTCCTATTATTTCGAGAAAATGAGTCGAAATAACAAGTTTTTTTTTCTTGTTATAACAAAAGTATATGTGGTTATTACAAGTGTCTTTTTTGTTATGAAAAATGGCAATGGTGTTCAGTTTTGGATTGAAAAAGTCACGGTGCACGGTCATAGGCACCAGTAGATTTCCTAAACAGCCCGCGTGGGCCCTGGGTCAAATTCCTATGTCATGTGAGAAATCGCTAGATATACTTGGTGTAAATTGTAATAGTACGAGTAATTATACTTGTCATGCAGACAACAGAATCTTATCATGTAGAAGTTTCATGAGTGCAGGATTTACTTATCCAGGTCTTGACAATTCAGTCAAGGTTCATCTATGGAAAACCATTGGAATACCATGTTTTACGTATGGGCTAGATTGCAAGTACTTTACTAATAACTTAGCATAGAAATTGAATTTAGCACAAGCCACTATTTTAAAGCAGGTGTTGGGCTTCGGAAAGCAGACCCACAATAGCTGTCTTGTGAGATCTCTGGACATTAGTCCTGTTACCGACATATTATCCAGCGATACTAAACCTAGTTGGTCGAATGGACTCTCCACATAGAACGTTTTGTAGTTTTCTCATATCTAAATATGTTCTGGATGGTCGCTGTGAATGAAACACAGTCATCGATAGAGTAGCATGTGCCGGTGTGGCCCCAATCAAGCCATATTTTAACATCAATGACTGCGGTCGTAAACTGGCCAACAACTAGGATACATATGAGCCAGATGCCGACTCATTAAGATTTCTTCTTCACAATGAGAGCTTTGTTAAACCATGGAGTAGCCAACACTTACTGGCATTCATTTTGGTCAGAGCTTTTTCATCTTTTAAAGCAATCTTAGATCATTGAAATACTTTTATTCATTTTCTTTTCCATGTGAACATGTTTACATCCCCCGCTACACTGTTTGCACGAGCAACCTATTATATAAAGGGAAACGGCACTCTATGTGAGACCGCTGGCCTGTATGTCTGCCCGTGTCACATTATATATCTGCTGTTAATCACATTTTATAATTATTTCAATGTATGAATGCATTCCCCCGATTCCGGGGGTTGAATAAACTATTAATAATTTTATTATTATTATTATTATTATTATTATTATTATTATTATTATTATTATTATTATTATTATTATTATTATTATTATTATTATTATTATTATTGTTATTATTATTATTGTTATTATTATTATTATTATTATTATTATTATTATTATTATTATTATTATTATTATTATTATTATTATTATTTTCATGACAAAGAAAAAAGTTGAAATAAAAAGATAGTTTTTGGCGTTATAACAAAAACAAACGTGGTTATAACAAAACGAGGTAGTTATAAGAAGAAAAAAAGAGATATAAGATTGTCACAACAGAGCCTCCGTCCATGACATTATGGGTAAACCGTATAATATTCATGCGCAAGTCACGGAGATATGCGCTCAAAAAGACATATCGAATCTGTAGTTAATAAAATAATTCATTTGAACATTATTTGCATATTTATCCCCACACACACACACATGCTAAACATTTTTAATATTTCCAAAAGCCAAAGTCAAGCCACATCCAGCCTAGCACTTCTGCAGCTGAACATAAAAAGAAGTGATCATCTGCCTGTAATCAAGTTTTGACAAGAAACAAAGTTGAAATGTTAAGACTTTTCTTGGTATAACAAGAAAAAAAATTGAAATAACAATATTTTTTCTGGTTAAAACAGGAGGAGGTTAAAATAACATAAATGTTTCTTGTCATAACAAACAAAAATTTAGGTAAGATTATTTTTCTTCTTTGTAGAGAGAAAAAGTTCAAATAAGCTTTTTCTTGTAATAACAGGAATAAAAGTTAATACAGTAAAACCTGTCCTTGTGGACACCTGTCTACTGTGGACACCTGCTTAATGCGGACAGTTTTGGCCAGAACCGAATATTTCTAAGTCATTTTCATATTGGTGATACCTGTCTACAGTGGACACCTGTCTATTGTGTATTGCGGACACTTTTTGTGGTACCAAATGCAAAAACAACCTGTCTATTGCGGACACAATATATCAATGCATTTTTGCAAATTTTTATGTTCCAAGCTGTAATGCCTGAACAATGCTGTGCATCCATGGTTCAGTGGCCTGTAACACATAATAAGCTCACTCAGCCAAGCAGTTTGGCTGCAATGCCTCAACGAACATGCCAGGTGTCTATGAGCACTGGTGCTCCTGTTTGGAAAGATTGCTCACACTTTCTCTGTCTATCAAACAATTAAGCTCCATAGATCAATCATTAAGCCTAAAAGAAAAGACCCACTGAGACTCGTGAAGTTATTCACAGTTTGTAACAATGGCACATACAGTTATACTGTACTCAAAGGATATGATATCCCTGTGGTATGTTTGTTGTTTGTTTCTTTTCTGTTAATAAAAGAAATTACGCAAACTTTCTTTAGCTTGATAAGCCCATACATACACAATTTTCCCCTTCAAAGATAAAAACTGTAAAATCCCAAGTTAAGATGAGTTTGAGTAAAGTGTCAGGGGCATAATGTACAAAAACTGAGAGCAAATGCTGTAGATGGGTACACATGATCATATTTTATGACAGTCTATACAAGTTTATCTCCTTTGATAGAAATGTACTCTGAGATCCCAAAAGTTCAGCCCCTGCATATTGTGGACACCTGTCTATTGCGGACACTTTTGCCAGAACCGCAGGTGTCCGCAATAGACAGGTTTTACTGTATAACAAGATTTTTTCTTGTTATAACAAAAAATACTAGTTGAAATAACAAGTTTTTTTCTTGTTGTAACGAAAATAAATAAAGTTATAGCAAGAAAAAAGTTGAAACCACAAGATTTTGTTTCTCCTTATAAAAAAACACAAAAACTGTGGTTATAACAAGAGAAAAGTTGAACTTCTGTGACAATTTTTTTTCTCGTTATGACAAAAAGAGGTAGTTATAACAAGAGAAAAAGAGAGATAGGGCCGACACCAGTAGGCTTCCGTGCATTATATTATGGGTAAACCGTATAATATTCATATGGAAATCACGGAAATATACACTTTATAAGACATGCCGAGTCTGTGGTTAACACAATATTTCACCTGCACATGATTTGCATATATTACCCCACCCACCCACCCAAACCGGCCACGACTGGCTGGCAGGCAAATGTGGTCTGCCTCAGTGTTTTTAACAGTAATGAAAGACAACTTGACTGAAAATTGTAGAGGGACCCTATCAGGATCCCCTGCTCCAGGTCTACATGCATGCAGTTTTGATTGGTATGGGTTAGGTTCTTAGTGGCCAACCCATGCCAGAAAAGCTGCTGACGCAGTCTTAAGTCAAGGGGGAAAGGATAAATCTCATTTTGTATCCAGGTGGCTCCATGTTAGCGGTCGGCTCATGACGCTAATGCCAGTCTCCGTCTGCAGCAAATCTTCTATGTACTTCTCTTTCGCCAAGTGGAGCGTTTAAATTCCATGTCGTCATAAGGTCTTGTGACCCAGGTGCAATGGCCATTATAACACGTGGCGCAAAGCAAACATTGAAAAGGTACAAACACAGAACGTGTGCCCAGTCATTACAAGACTCTCCAAACATAAAGCAACACTTGAAAGGTAAACTTAGTCGCTTAAATGGATATATATGTAGTATTCTCTCATTGCACGACAGTATAAATAGAGTAACGTTTGGTGACAGTCTCTGTAAAAGCATAATAATGCCTTCACTCTCACATGGCAGTGCAGTATGGTTTAACAATACAAAGGAAAGCACAAGTATTGTAAGATCATTCCAGTACACGGTGGCACGAACTATTCTACAAGTAAGAGGTACCCCTGCAATGGTGGCAACACTAGGGGAGTTTGGCTGGCTACCACTGATAACCATCAGCCATTGCTCCGACTTCGAAATTATATTAGAGGTGCATTTCATAAATTGTCGGTCTGTGGAAGTGCCCTACCGTGTCAATGTACAAGCCACACCTGCTATACCATCACCCTGGGTCCTTGGTCAACTTTTTGGGGGGTTGTCCCGATGGCCTAGAGGTCAGCGACTTGGACTTTACATTTGGCTAGGCGAGTGTGCCGAAGGTAGTGGGTTCGAATCCCATACAGGTCGACATAAATTTATCGTATTTTTCACTTGTATAAACAGAGAGTAAAATATTATCATCATGTAAAGTATAACATTCCAGCAAACAGACCGTGTAAACGAGTACTTTGTGATTTAGAAACAAATTTTCACTCCGGTCATAAATTTTGCTGGCCATACATGTCACAGATAACCACAATCTTGTCCGAGGCTGGATTAGATAACGTAAATTGTAGAGATACTGGTGACTGGATCTATCCTTTTTGTAGGTTGTCCACGCAAAACTACGTATATGACTTTTTTAAAGATATCGATGAAATGTCCTCCTTGTCATATTAAAAATTCATTAAGTATTCCACGCATGGGGAGAGATACATGTTCCAGGTAAATGACTTCAAGGGCATTAGACTACAATTTATGGCTAGAACCGGATGTCTAGGATTGGAAGAAACATTACAGAGATGGAATTTGTCCAACGGAATTTGTAAACTATGTAATCAAGGTATAGAAGATTTATTTCATTTCACTTTCACATGTGAACACTCCAAGGAATTAAGAATTAAGAATTAAGATTTGGCGAAATTTAGAAAAATGCCTGTTGGAACATGGTTATACCCATGTATGGGAACATTTTACTCGCTCTTCCTTAACTGCGAAATTTACGCCAACGTTTGGAATATCATTCAATTATGACCATGCTGTTAATGATATATTTGACAGTGCTTGTAAAATTTCCTAAAAGAACCATGGCGTTGCCGTATGGTAGCTCTTGAAGGTGCTGGCTGTGACATTTCTGTGTAGATTCTTGAAAATTAACTGTGATATATAAGCTTATATATATATATCTTCAACTGTGCCTGTTCACAGCAAAGAAATAGAGTTGTACAGTTCCCTGTAAGGTGCAGATTCCAAAGATTTTAAATGACGATGATAAACATTTATTTTCTACATTGTAAACCAAAAGTGCACGATGTACTTGTCCTTACGCCTTCTAGCGTTTTCTCCCAATGAGTGGTTTATCTCTAGTTTTAACGCGGGGGACAAAAATTGTGATATTGATGATTGTTTACACCGTTTGAAAGCAAACTTTAAATGGGTAAGATACTTGGACGCATCATGGAATTAACCCTGTTCCATCGATGCCACCGTTGTAAAGGGGTAGTTTTCCTAATAAAATTATTATTATTATTATATTTATTATTATTATTATTATTATTATTATTATTATTATTATTATTATTATTATTATTATTATTATTATTATTATTATTATTATTATTATTATTATTAATTTTATTATTATTATTATTATTATTATTATTATTATTATTATTATCATCATTATTATTATCATTATCATTATTATTATTATCATTATCATTATCATTATCATTACTATTATTATTATGAACGCATTTTGCATGTAAAAGGAAATTGTCAATGGTGGAAGAAAATAAGAAGACAGCCTCAAAATTTGAGAAACAAGTGGTTATTGAGTAATCAGACTTTTATCACAATGACACAGCCCGACGAGCTGGGTCCAGTGGAAAACTGTCTTAATCACAAGTTTTTATTATTTATTTTATTTTTAGCGACGTTTCATTAGGTGACATACAAAAAAAATCTGTTCCCCGGTCTGAATTAGGAAAAAAGGGTTTAAGAAGACAACATGTTATAATTATGCAGTCCGTCTAGTTCACAGTATCTTTTCAATGTACATCAGTGTTATCATCCTTGCGACCTAGCTCTGACGTTTTCAGTGTTGGATGTGTCATTGCTGTACGGTATTTGACAACTACGATAAATAAAGTGATCCACTCAAGTATGAAAAATAACCTTGTTTTCATAAGTCTCACGTAGTGCTTCCAATTGCTGGCAACTAATGTTGCTATTCGCTATTTTATCTTCTTTTTAAGTCATGTTACTGCAGAGTCAGTTAGCACTTCAGCCTTTCTCTCTCTTCCCCACCCCCACTCAGAAAAAAAAATCTTTGGATTAGTGGGCACGATATATTCTGGTCTTTAATGGAAGGTTCATTGCATGGGCACATTTCTAAAAAGTCATCCACCGTGAGCTCGAATTGTGGCAGGAAAATAGGACATACGATTCGCCTCAATGAAAAGAATTCCAACGTTTCTTGTGAAAAATCTATAGTGTATTGTTTCATTAATAGTTTTATCCTGACTTTTGGGGGAGTCTCCATAAAAGTTTTTATACTATACATACCCGTTTAATGTGCTGTAGAACTATTAGTAGCGGTTCAAAATGATAATGGATGCCCTTTCCTTCCCCCAGGCATTCTGCATGCCTATTTTATGCTTAACTTTAAGAGTAACGCTGATACAAATCTCGGGATCCGGTTTTTTGTGCAAGCCCAATAGGTACTACCACAGCTAAAAAATTACTAGAACCGGTGCATCGATGTAGAAACAACCGTGAGGGGAACAGGCAGGCCAATAACGCTGGTACAGTTATATGTTCACGGGCTTTGGAAATCGATCGACCAAACTGAAATATGCTGAGTTGCTCTGTTTGTAAGCAATCCACACTTGAGGGGATACTTAGTTATACAATAAATTGATAAAAAAAGGTCAAAGCAAACTTCATCTTGCGAGCTCAAAACATATAACAATTTGTTATGACATCTTTTTTGCAAGCAAAAAACATTATTAGCATAGATTTATTGTTACTGTCTCTGTGTCTTTCAAAGTTCTATAAATTACAATGCTTAAACTTTTTTTCACTTGTGATAGGATGTGGCCAAAATACATGAAAACTGAGATGATTCAAATACTCAGAATTTGTTCAATATTTATTCCGTGTGCGCATAGAACAAACCTATGAATTGAACTTGAAATTGCAACCATACCAATAAATATTTCGAAGTTATCCTACAGTAACCAGTTTTAGTTTTCCTCATTATGACGATTTTTATGAGGTTCATTGCATGCGCCTACAGTCCATAAGTATGAATTAGGTTGGAATGGCGCTTTTCTATTTCAAAGATCTTAAAAGTTTCACTCTATAACTTTTTTCAATGGTCGTTAATTGGCATGAGGTCAAAAGTTTTACAACCTTTATTTATGGTCCATTGGATACGCCTATAAAACAGAAGTATGAATGAAAGTTAGAGCAGCACTTTTGTCTATCACCGTTTTGTAGATTTTCAATCTGAAAATTTCGAAATGTTCATATATAGCACACATGTAAATACAACAGCTGAAGTAAAGTGTCCAACAGATACGCAGCCCCAAGAATCGCACTAAAACAATTGGGCCTTTTAGTTGAATACTTTGGATGCTAGTTGCATTCTTAACCTTCAGATGTCCCTAATTTGCTTAATGTTCAACCTGTTGTCCATTTTGAAATGTATGCGAAACTTCATCAAAGTGCTATACTCGAGCCAAAAATGGGAGCTATCGGCTCGCACAGCGTTTTACTTTTATACTTTTAGTCATCACAAAAATATTGAGTGAAAAAAAGGAAAGAACACATTCTGAGAGAGAGAGAGAGAGAGAGAGAGAGAGAGAGTGAGAAAGAGAGAGAGAGAGAGAGAGAGAGAGAGAGAGAGAGAGAGAGAGAGAGAGAGAGAGAGAGAGTTTTTGAGGCTACCAGTTGTTTTACTATCTTGTCTGGGGACACAAGGCAAAACTAGAAAAATACTTCAAAGCAAATTTGTATGCCTTTAAAGCTTGCCTAAGTTGAAATTTAGCAATATTGACTTTGGGTTCGGACATAAGATAAACACGAGTGGTCTTTCAAATTTTGTATTCTGGCATATTATCACTACTTAAGGGAAAAATGAATTTCCATGGGAATTGAACTGAGACGGACGACGTTACCTGTAGTAAGTTCCAGGATATGCAAGATTTAAATAGTTAAGCATAAATGGCAGAAGCCTTGCGGAAATTGGCACCAGGTGGCCCCGGTGATCACTTCAGGTGTTGGTCACATAGCTGTACCCTTGGCTGATTATGGGGGCAGAAGCTTGGATGCTGGTAAAATGAACAGTAGAGTTATCAAGGTGAAATGCAGTAGTTGTATGCAAGAAGATGTCTGAGGGACAAGCTATGCTATATTTATCAGTGCTCCGCCCTCCCACCCATACTGACTGCTGTTGATTTACCAACCTTGAGTGAATACAAGCATTGTCTTATCATGCTGATGACATGACTCTCAGTAATTTGAAGCATAATTTGCTTGTTTCCAAATGATGTTGAATGTAAAATTGTGTTCATAAGCAGTATAAACACCGAGTATTAAATGACTGGCGCTTCCGCAAGAACCTTTCAGTTTTTTTTTTTTGGGGGGGGGGGTTGTTTTTTTATTACAAGAAAAAGTTGAAATACCAAGATTTTTTTTGCACGTTATACATAACTAGAAAGAAAGGTCAAATAAGATTTATTTTTCTTGTCATAACAAGAAAAAAGTTGAAATCAAGATTTTTTTTCTAGTTATAACAAAACAAAATGTGGTTATTATAAGAAAATAAGACGCCCATGGGCCTTGTGCTCTGCTAACATTGCCATTGATGCCCAAGCTACACCCTGCCATTACAGAGTCACATCTTTAAACTTTACAGGCATGATGACCTCACAAGCATAGATCAAGGTCACTAATATTACATAGCATTCTAGCATTGGACATGATCCATATATTGTATACATTTGGTAAGGTTAACCTAAGAACCTTTCCACATACCGTATATGTCCACAATTTGAAGGAATATTGGACTTCAAATGTAATTAATTTATTGAACTAAGCTAAATGCATTATGTCAAAGGGAGGCACACAGGTAGCCACAGGTTTTACCTGGAAATCTTCTACTGCTTCATGCACCACTTGCCTGTTAGACAGACCAGCTCACACTTCTGGTTTATATTGTCTTGCCTTCGAGCGGGGTTAAATTCATAGGCGCTTACAAAGCTCGACCTGTCATGAAGCACGTCCGACCTGCAGGACCAGTGACAATGAACATAGCAAGACAGACAAGCAAAAAGGGAGAAGACCCCCATCCCCTGGGGCCAGACATGCCTTCACTGTGCGTGGGGAGTCCCAGAGTGTAGTTATTGACAATACGGAGGAAAACATTTCTAAAAGCATTCAAATTTATGAAAACACATATGGGGCCCCCAAAGACCTTGGTCAGCACGGCCTAAAATTCCCCAGTATCTTCAGAACAACAAACGGCCCCCAGGATCAAATTGGATCAATACAGGTCACTCTGTACAGCAGTGCTGTCCAGCTGAAAATCTCTGTAGCAAAATTTTCCTTACTTGTAACATTTTTTCCCCTTTCTACACATAAGAAACACTTATTTTTGAGAAAATTTGTATCAATGTTGAAGAGCACTGTAGCAAAATTTTGCTACAATGCTCCAGTTGGACAGCCCTGTATAGCAAGACAAAAACGGTACATGTTCAGCGGAATGCTTATGTTATGTGGCTGATCGAATATCTTCCAACCCTCACAAACAAAACTGGGATTAATGAACTCTATGAAGGAACTGGAACAGGAAAATCCAGTTCCAGAAATGGAAATTGTGGGAAAATATGGGTGTGAAAACATTGAAGTGAGAAGTTGTAAGAGACCTGGCTGTTAACAGAAAAATAGTATCGATGACATGATAGGTTGTAGTTTGTGTCAAAGTTGGTATTAGTACATGTGTACAGGGCTAGCAAAAAGTCAAATGTAACCATTGATTGACATACCAGACAACAAGTCTTTGGCAATGGGTACATAACAGCAGATAGCCCAATGCATAAGTGGTTACTACTCTTGATTAAGACCCTTTCTTTATTAATGCGTTGTAAAACAAAATAGCTAAAAATTGTAATAAAAATAAATGATGGGGCAGTCACAGAATCGAACTAGAACAGGCCCGGCTGTGAAGCAGTCCTGGCGAGGAGTGAAGAAAGGGACTTCTAACTTTGACCAGGTTCAGACGACATCCGTTCGGCAGTGCTGCGCTGCTGGTGACTAAACGCACCGGACAACAGCCACCCGAAACACACAGGTAGACGTTGATAACACGTGTTGCAGCAGGCCTACGGCGGGGCAACGTAGTGTTGGAGGAGCATGAACTGCGCTGTCAGCTGTGGTACAAAAGTCTGGGCGACATCCAACACAGGAACAAAGTCGAAATTTATCTTGCATTATGCAGTAAAATGTTTGCAAAGACAGTGATATTTGCAAGCTTAACCGCTGGGACTACATAATAGATCTATTGCATCATGCTGCATGTAGAATACAGTACAGTAGTCTAAATTAGATAATTGTCTTTTTTTCATATTTATTGTCAATACCCTGACACATAAAGTGTACTTGCATCTCCTATGATCTACTTAGCAGAATCTATTCCAATTCCAATGAAAAAGTTTTTAATTATAAGCCTTCTGGATAACTTAAAGTTGTTCAGTTGCATATTGCCAAAGCTTTAATGCCACTGTTCACAGCACCTTTCTGAAAGTAAGCCTACCGTGCTTGACCATGCAGTATCATGCTGCAACCCTAACCATCAAAGAGTACCTGTTTTCTGATCCGCTATTGCCAGACTGAACCCACAAAATGTATAATGTAACATGAATTTTGACTTTGTTCCTGTGTGCGATGTCACCCATACTTCTGTACCACAGCCACCAGCAGAGTTCATGGTCCTCTGACACTACCTTGCCCGGCTTTACACCTGCTGCAACAGTGGCGCTCGTACAACAGACTATATCTTTGTGCAAAAACTTTTATTTGAAAAGTATGCAAAAAGAGAAAAGTATACATTATTTGCGTATCTGGAAGATTTGAAGAAAGTCTTTGACAAATTATGGGGGATTGGTTTATTACACAGGTTACAATTATTGGGCACAAAGCATAATTCTATAATGTGATTAAAGATATTTATGACAAGAGTGAAGTCCATGTGAAAATATGTTATTGGGGAACAGGATCTTTTACCTCTATTATTAGAGTCAATCAGGGTGATGCTATGAGTCGTCTACAATTCAACCTCTTTATTCATGGTATTTCAGAAAATGATATGGTAAATGACAAAAGCCTTCATGCTACTTAATAAATTCCTTAACTGTCTAATGTATTCCAATAACCTGGCCATATTGTCAACTTCAGCCCAAGGCCTACAATCACAACTAAGTAATTTACATTCATATTTTTTTAGTGGCATCTTATTGTTAAACTAGTGAAAAACAGAATAATTTAGTTCAACATAAGTGGAAGACTAAGCTCTCGCATTTCCTGCCATGGTAAACAAGCAATTGAAAATGTAAAGGAATATCGGTGTTAACGCGTTGTGATATCTGTGAGTGGAAATTTTTTGGCAGCCGTTAGTAACGTATACAAGTGTGGAGTAGGGTGTTATCATGGGGCTAGTTTTACATGTCTGGTGCAGGGTGTTCATTGGTGTAGTAATTGTTAGGATTTCCCTCGGTTTGTACAGGTGCTCAAGCTGCAACTCTTGATTTTACATTCACTTGGACTGAATATAATGCCCCAGTTTGTGTCTACTTCAGGTATACACTGGCAAGTGTTTTACTAAGATTAGCAATCCAGCTAGAAAGGGTACATACTGGTTCAGGGGTAGGTCAAATTGTTCTTATCTGAACTTGCACTGTGCTAATTTATTAATTATGTTTGGTGTGACAGATTCATTTACAATAAGGCAATGCATTTATCAGCAAAACTTCACTCATTTAGCTAATTCATCATTTGCCACGTTCACATTTATTCAGTATTATGTTGGTTGTCTTTGCTAAATAATTATGTTACACAAGGAGCCGCTACTCATAGAGACATGCACGGGTACAGGCTCCGAAACATGTTTTGAGTAGTTAACCGCTGAAAACCCTTTAATTTCCTTTGGCTAATACAGCCTATGTCAAACTTCTACAGAAGCGCGTGTTCAACATGGACAATAGTACTTATTATGTATATAAGGTAGACAGTGACAGGTCATGGAGAGCAAAGAGTTCGGACTGCAGAGTAGGGTAATGATTACTCAGAAGTGGTTCTGGACAAAAAGACACAAATACAATACGAAAACGCATAGGAGGCTCCCTTTAACTTTTAAAGGTTCGACAAGTGACTGTGATTTAAGTCCCATCCTAAGACTGAATTTAATGATACCAATTCTACTATTGGTTCAGAGCTATGGGGTATTTTCGTGTATGGCACATCCACCAAAAGTAAAGAACACTGGAGCATGGATGCTAAGGGCTGTTCCAAAAAATATCCTATGGGGGGGGGGGGATGGACGGCAAATTTTTTTTGTCCGCTACCTGGAGGCTCTGAACGGCATGCATGTCCTATGGGTGGTGGAAAAAAACAAAACATCTGTCCTTGGGTTGGAGGGTTTAATAAGATCGTGTGTCCTATGGGTGGAGGTATTTTTATTCTCCATGTCCGGTACATTATTATATTGTATTTGTGTCTTTTTGCCCAGAACCACTTCCTAGTAGTCAATATCCTATTCCGCAGTTCGAACTCTTTACTCTCCATAAGCTAACCTGTCCATGTCTAACCTGTATATATATGGAATTACTATTGTCTATATTGCACACGTTCCTCTGTAAAATTTTTTACATAGGCTGTATCAGCCCAAATAAATTAAAGGGTCTACAGTGGGTAACTACTCAACATGTTTCGGAGCCTTTTACCCGTACACGTCTCTCTGAGTAGCGGCTCCTTGCCTAAGCTAAATATTCAGCAAAGACAACCCACATAATAATGAATAAATATGAACGTGGCAATTGATGAATTAGCTAAATATGTGAAGTTTTGCTTGTAAATGCAGAGCTTCATATCAAAGAAGATTACCTGTCAAACAAACCATAATTACCAAATATACATAGTACAGGTTCAGATAAGAACAATTTGACTTACCCCTGAACCAAAATGTACCCTTTCTAGCTGGACAGCTTTTCCTAGTTAAACCATCCGCCAATGTTTAACTGAAGTGGAAACAAGCTGGGGCATTATATTCAGTCAAATTGGATTTGTCAAACGATTTTCATTTTGGCGATAATAATAAAAATCGGGAGCAAATTGTCTGGCATTTTTGTTTGACTTAATAGGTATGAGACCATCTTCTGACAGAGGCCTGTTGAATTTTACATAGGCTCGAGACGGGAAATGTTATCGGACCGATGCCTATCAATATTACATACACTTGAGAGGAATGGTATTTATCTGATATATGAAATTCAAATATTACATCAGCTCGACAGGAACAAGATTATTACCTCATAAATGCCCCGTAAATATGTGTCGACCATATTGCTTAAAATGTGATTACTCACGGTTAAACGGCTTTTTATGCGGTCGTAGACTACGTTGTGACTGATCAGATGATCATACAGTCCATCTTCAGTGTTCAGTTCTCTGACCAACTGTGCTCGATGCCTCTGCAACACAGCTTTGTACTTTTCTTCGTTTGAATTTGCTGGAAACGATACACAAATGTATCATTTTTAAAAATGCACCATACTACGTCAGTGCCTGATAATAAGTTTGTCATTTTATGCAAGTAACACTACTATATCACAGGCCCTTTAAGCTTTTTATCAATCCCATTTAAACGTCACGTTCAGCGCAACTGCATTTGCAGTGGACTCGAATAACAAAAAGGTATGGAAACATTCTCAGTCGTACACATAGTTTGTGTCCTCCGAAAAAACAAAACAAAACATATTTGCTCACACTTTTTGTCTCAGCAAAACCACATTTGGCCTTATTATCTGTCTGCCAACCTTGCTGTAGTTTGCGGATCGGTTTTATAAAATGCAATTTTCCAATTAAAATGCACTTTAGTAACATACACTTGACGCTGTGCTACCCTGCAACTGGTGATGAAAGTGCCTTTGTTTTGCGACCTATCAGTGCCTGTACAGAGCCACATCGGTTCTTTTGATCCTTTTATTTGGTAAACGAAACATTTATTTACAAAAACATACTTATGATACAGCATAAGACGTACTTTGTAGAATTTATGTTCCATGATGTCTCGGATACACAGTATCTGTACTAGGAGAGCAAAGAGTTCGGACTGCAGAGTAGGGTAATGATTACTCAGAAGTGGTTCTGGACAAAAAGACACAAATACAATACGAAAACGCATAGGAGGCTCCCTTTAACTTTTAAAGGTTCGACAAGTGACTGTGATTTAAGTCCCATCCTAAGACTGAATTTAATGATACCAATTCTACTATTGGTTCAGAGCTATGGGGTATTTTCGTGTATGGCACATCCACCAAAAGTAAAGAACACTGGAGCATGGATGCTAAGGGCTGTTCCAAAAAATATCCTATGGGGGGGGGGATGGACGGCAAATTTTTTTTGTCCGCTACCTGGAGGCTCTGAACGGCATGCATGTCCTATGGGTGGTGGAAAAAAACAAAACATCTGTCCTTGGGTTGGAGGGTTTAATAAGATCGTGTGTCCTATGGGTGGAGGTATTTTTATTCTCCATGTCCGGTACATTATTATATTGTATTTGTGTCTTTTTGCCCAGAACCACTTCCTAGTAGTCAATATCCTATTCCGCAGTTCGAACTCTTTACTCTCCATAAGCTAACCTGTCCATGTCTAACCTGTATATATATGGAATTACTATTGTCTATATTGCACACGTTCCTCTGTAAAATTTTTTACATAGGCTGTATCAGCCCAAATAAATTAAAGGGTCTACAGTGGGTAACTACTCAACATGTTTCGGAGCCTTTTACCCGTACACGTCTCTCTGAGTAGCGGCTCCTTGCCTAAGCTAAATATTCAGCAAAGACAACCCACATAATAATGAATAAATATGAACGTGGCAATTGATGAATTAGCTAAATATGTGAAGTTTTGCTTGTAAATGCAGAGCTTCATATCAAAGAAGATTACCTGTCAAACAAACCATAATTACCAAATATACATAGTACAGGTTCAGATAAGAACAATTTGACTTACCCCTGAACCAAAATGTACCCTTTCTAGCTGGACAGCTTTTCCTAGTTAAACCATCCGCCAATGTTTAACTGAAGTGGAAACAAGCTGGGGCATTATATTCAGTCCCAGTGATTGTAAAATAAACAGTTGCAGCTAGACCACCTGTACAGACCAAGGAAAATCCTAACAAGGACTGCAACAATGTACATCCTGTACCAGAGATGTAAAACAAACTCCATGATGACACCTACTCCTCAAACAATTAAGCTGTATTTAACTGCCAACCCTGAGTCAATGTGTCAACTTACTGTGTCAGGTTTTTGACACTTGAGAAAATACTGTCAATTTTGAGTAATTTTTTAATAGTGAGTAAATGTGCATTTAGGCATGTCAGAAAAGAATGGAAGTCATTAGCATTTATGCCAAAAACATGCTATCAAAACAATTTTTCTTAACAGGATTTTAAGTACAATTAGGCAATATGTTATATTAATCAATTTTAATAAATTCAATTCCTTTTTCATTCTTTCCCATCAGTGTTGTTTCGGCTCACAACGTATTGGTTATTGACTCCTTTCACAGAACCAGCAAAACAAAGGGTTTTCTCACCTCCAGCTGACTGGAGCGGGCATCGCGGGAGTTTACACTTGCCGGCGCAGGGTAATATTTGTTCAAAATACCAATTTTCAAAGTTAATTTGAGATAAATTATAACAACATTAACATACATTGTCAAACCTTTTGATTAGTATGCCTGTCAATATCGGAAATGTACCAAGTATTATTAATTTGAAGATGTTAGAATCTTTTTACAGTTAAAATTAATGAGATGTACTGGCCACCACAAATGCATAGGTGTCAATTGGTTTAGGAAACCTGTGGGCTTTATCACCAGAGTAGTTTGTGTAACCTTTAAACTGACTACATTTTGGCAGCATGTGCTTATGATGCCGCAGCATATGGCGCTGCTGTATGTAACCATTCACACAAGTGCGGTGTTTAAAGGGCAAACGTCATTGTTGCAGTTATGGCAGACACTTCACCGTCTGATTAGTCAAGCTTTACAGCCCTAAAATAGTCTTAGCATGTACACCTTGCTCTGTGTCTATGTTAAAACTATACAATCAAGTAGTCTTACCCCCAGAAAAGGGATTTTTTTCAGACATTGGAGGTGAGAAAATCACTGGGCAAAGTGGTCTACCTGTGGGGAGAGTCCTGAATTGTCTCTACAAGGGGTGAAGGATTTATACTAGACGGTTTGCTAATGTTTAATCCTCAAACGAAAAAACACTCCCTTTTTAACAAAAGATATGAAGCAAACGAGAAAAAAGGATTTTAGGGCGGTGGGTGTTCGATCACAATCAAGAACTCCATTCCAGCAAAGATACATACTCCTACCCATGTGGAGTGTTAGCGTATTAACACAATGCTAAATTTGTAAAAACATGTACAAATTCTCAAATCGAATGACGCATACAATATAAATTTTATTTCTACAAAAAACTTTTAATGCTTCATGGAAAATTCAGGTGTGTAGCATGAGCTTCTTATGACAACATATTGTATTAGTATTTACTTGTCATACGTAATCAAAAAAAAATGAATACAACTGTGAAACTAAACGATTACGTAAGTGCTACTTTCTCGTTGACTGGGTGTTCAAAATGGTGTACTCTAACGTCAAACAGGCCAAGCTGGCTCTACATCGACCCGTCAGTTCTACATATGCCTTCTGAATGACGCATAGTATCATTACAAACTCAAACTTGATGAAAATTATTACTCCAGATTTTGTACCATTACCAGCACATTTTCATTTAATTACACGATCACATTCATTCTCGCATAACAGTGCGGAATCGGAAGTTGTTTCATGAGCAAGTTTTTAACCATTATCACAAATACAACAGACGTATCGTGGGAATGAGGGAAGGTTTCTTTCTTAAACTAAAAAATCAAGAAACCATGATATTATCATTGGGCTTTCGTTTAAAGAGAGTGCTCTGCCCACAACCAAGGAGGATCTTGTTCTTTCTTGCATTTCTTTTGAGAGAAATGATGGCTTCCAAATATTCGATGGAAGTAAATGTCAATAGGAGTTTTGGGTGCCATACAGGTTTTAGATATCATGCTCGTAAATGTCATATTTATTGTAATGTTTACGGATGTGCCTTGTGAGATTTGCACGGACGCCTGAGCATTGCCATTCATACCGATGGTCACCGGAAATATTTGGAATTTAGCTGTCATTTAACATCCCTGTCTGCAAAATTTGTGTAACTGGTTCGTGCATAGTTGTGTAAGACTGCATCATTGGATTGCTTCTTTCTTTGGTATTTTAGGTATTTTTCATTTCTTTTGGAGCCTATTTGAAAAGATCCGCTAGGTGTCCTTGACCAGTCTTGCGTAATGCTTCAATAAAGCTTTCCAGATCATGAAGTGGCCTATTGATGAGGAACTCCAGAAGTTTTTCTGCCTTTTGTGCTCCTGGATTGGAATCCTTTAGATAAAAGAAATAAAGGATTTAGCTGATCAAAAACCATTTAAAATCCATACATTGTCGTAGTAAATAGTCAAGAATGAAGCACATTGCCACAGGCAAAGGGTATACTGTAAGAAGTGCGTTCAGTGAACAAATACGATGTTTTTTCTTTTTCTTTTTATATTTTACCTGAAACGTGCGATTAGATGGATTTTTTTCCCTGTTATTAATAAGATTAACAGTTCGTAGACAATCGTGTTATTCATCAAGGCATAACGATTACGAACTATAGCTGGATTTGTCAAACGATTTTCATTTTGGCGATAATAATAAAAATCGGGAGCAAATTGTCTGGCATTTTTGTTTGACTTAATAGGTATGAGACCATCTTCTGACAGAGGCCTGTTGAATTTTACATAGGCTCGAGACGGGAAATGTTATCGGACCGATGCCTATCAATATTACATACACTTGAGAGGAATGGTATTTATCTGATATATGAAATTCAAATATTACATCAGCTCGACAGGAACAAGATTATTACCTCATAAATGCCCCGTAAATATGTGTCGACCATATTGCTTAAAATGTGATTACTCACGGTTAAACGGCTTTTTATGCGGTCGTAGACTACGTTGTGACTGATCAGATGATCATACAGTCCATCTTCAGTGTTCAGTTCTCTGACCAACTGTGCTCGATGCCTCTGCAACACAGCTTTGTACCTTTCTTCGTTTGAATTTGCTGGAAACGATACACAAATGTATCATTTTTAAAAATGCACCATACTACGTCAGTGCCTGATAATAAGTTTGTCATTTTATGCAAGTAACACTACTATATCACAGGCCCTTTAAGCTTTTTATCAATCCCATTTAAACGTCACGTTCAGCGCAACTGCATTTGCAGTGGACTCGAATAACAAAAAGGTATGGAAACATTCTCAGTCGTACACATAGTTTGTGTCCTCCGAAAAAACAAAACAAAACATATTTGCTCACACTTTTTGTCTCAGCAAAACCACATTTGGCCTTATTATCTGTCTGCCAACCTTGCTGTAGTTTGCGGATCTGTTTTCTAAAATGCAATTTTCCAATTAAAATGCACTTTAGTAACATACACTTGACGCTGTGCTACCCTGCAACTGGTGATGAAAGTGCCTTTGTTTTGCGACCTATCAGTGCCTGTACAGAGCCACATCGGTTCTTTTGATCCTTTTATTTGGTAAACGAAACATTTATTTACAAAAACATAGTTATGATACAGCATAAGACGTACTTTGTAGAATTTATGTTCCATGATGTCTCGGATACACAGTATCTGTACTAGCATCTTTCACATGAAATCGCAAGGACAAAGACAACACAGACAAATGTGATTAACATAATAATTCTCTATGGCTTATCCTATGGTTAAACCTTCTTCACTTTTCTAAGCGTTACGGTGTGTACATTATTTCCTGTACTCTGCCGTGATGCATTTTTATTTTCTGTAATACTATACCAGGATTCGCCAAGCTCCCCTCGCCACCCCCTTTTTGTGTTATCCATTTGGTGTGTAAAAATTGTAATCAAGACAATTATTGTCTCGACTTCTATTTATGCCTTGTGATAACTGATAAAACAAGCAAACAATGGGTTTCTTTTCTCCCCATATGATCCCTTTGTAGATTTAAGAGCAGATAGTGTGTTGTCACATTGTGTTCAAATGTTCTACATTCTTTCCTTACACCTGTTTAATAGGTGTGCCATACTTTTGTTATCATATTTTAACATTTATCCTGTTTTCAATATACAAGTAGAGAAGTTGCGGTTACGATATGTGATGACAATATTCCGGTGATTTTTGTGATCACTTGCCCTGCTTTCAACAGACACTTGTAACTCCATGCCCGTTAGGCCGATATTATCTCTCCGTCATATTTAGTATTTTAAGGTTGGTATATAGGAAGCAATGGACATTTATCTGCTGCATTTTACATATTGTTACATATTCAAACAAAACCTGCAACTTGCCAAAAATTAGGAGTTATTTTAGAATCCATTGAACACCTGGCAAAAGTTATCATCGCATTTCGGGCCATATCGTGCTCAGACATTTTTGATGGTTTTGTTTGTTCTTTTTGTGGTTTGTTTTCTTTATACATATATATATATGTATATATATATATATATATATATATATATATATATATATATATATATATATATATATATATATATATATATATGCTTAGGTTTGTTTGTTCCCCCCCCCCCATTTTTGAGGGGGCAACAACAGGTTTAATTACCGCTGTCCACACCGTGTTTGTGGCTTTGTTATGTCTGCCTTTTTGGTACTGGTTAAGTGTATTTTGAGAGGTTTTACAAGAAAGCAATGTGAGCTTTTTCTAACAGATCTTCGATTGATTTATGCATAGTAGGTCAACTTGAAGCAGGTACATTGCTTATGAATCCATTTATCCAGCTTATCCATATATAACACGTCGGACAAACAGACGTTATTATTTTGAAGGTTCGCACGATGATTTCATGAAAAATGTGATTTGGGGAAATGCAGTGATTGCATTTAATTTAAAAACATAAAGTATGATACAGCATTTTGAAAACTGTTATTCTGTTTTTTTTTCTTCTTAAATATGTACTTGTCATTTAATGGTCAGTTCTCATAGATTATGATTAACAAAATTCAAACAAGGTACTAAAATCATGATGTTATCAGAATTCGTTGTGCCTTATACATGTTATTTAAAAAATGTTTTGGGTTTTGTTAAGTGCTTTCCATGTGGGTAAAACAATTGTTTAATCTATACCGAAATTGTCACAAAAAGACCCAAATGTTCCTCTTAATTATAGTTTATCTTTTATCTACAGTTATTAAAGTTTATACTGCGTTATTTAAACGCCCGTTTACCTTTTCATTTTGAAGGCTTGGGGCTTTTTGCTAATGAGCAAAATTAGTATAGGAAAACGCCGTTCTTGTCTAGATCATGCATATACGTTTAGTACAATATTAAGAAATCAGGCATCTCAAAATAATGATACTTACGTTGCATCCGTAGACTTCGAAAAAGGGTTCGATTGCGTAAACAGAGAATTATTATTGTATAAACTGTTATTATATGGCGTAAGTGGAAAATTTTATAGAGCTGTAAAAACCCTATATTTCAGTGCCTCCGCTGGTATAAATTGAAGGGTACTCAATCTAGTTGGTCACGAACAGTGAGCGGGGTAAGACAGGAAGATTCCCCGCCCCTAGTTCATTTAATGTTTATATCAACGATCTCGTTGCAGATATCTCAGAACTAAATTTAGGAGTAAATATTGGTGGTAGTATATTGCCAACATTACTGTATGCTGACGATTTAGTTCTGATTGCGAACAGAAGAAAATTTACTTGCAATGTTAAATAACCTTTATCCTTGATGCAAAAGGTGGCAAATGAAAATTAATTTAATAAAACAAATATAAATCATTTTGGTTCAAAACGTAGACCTAAGACAAATTATATGTTTAACACTGAAGGAAATATCCTAGAATTTGTACCAAAATATAAGTATTTATGTTTATATTTTGATGAACATGTAGATTCTCAGAAGCCTCAGTCAGGGCGCTGGGAAGGCCAATATCGAAATTTAAGTCACTGAAAATGGAGCTTTTAACACCCACACTAAACTTTATGACTCGGGTGTCGTTCCTATTTCACATAATTTCCAGAATTGGGGGGGGGGGAGTGAAAAATCACCTCTTTAGGACAAAATTCATAATAAAACTATTCAATATTTTTGGGATGTTCATTCATACACACCTATTCCAACTCTACAGGGTGACGCAAGCTGGGTTCCTGTGTTTTATTGACGCTGTATGAAGCGTATAAAACATAGGAATAGTCTTCTTCTTATGAAGGAAGATAGATTACCGAGGAGTGGGACTAGTCTACTGGTACTGGCTGGTGTGCACAAATGTGTAGAATATTTAAAGTAATCAATCGTGAGGATATTTTTGAAAATAAAATTATTTGTGATATCGATTAGTTTAGAAAATTTATTTCATTTGAAGTATCTAGAATAATGGAAAATAAGTGTTAACTTTAAACCAAAATTACGATCGTATATCTTATTTAAATAAGCTTTTGAAACCAAAAGGTATGTTACTACATAGTTATCCAGGCATGAGCGTTCTTTATTAGCACAACTACGAAGGGGGATTTTACCCTTACGTATTGAAACACGTCGATTTACAGGAATACCAGCCGACGCTAGATGCTGTGAATTGTGTAACCCCGGGATACTGGAAAATGAAATTCATTTTATGTGTATTTGGTCCCTACACACGGATCCAAAAAATACTATATTTTCAAAAAATTGCAGTTAATTTTTTTCTGATTTCCTGACTTCTAGATTAGACTTCTACATTAGAATAAGTATATTTATTTAATGAATTTAAGTCATTATGTCAAGGATATCGCAGTTTTCATTACAAATGCATGGTTCAGAAGGAGGGGCACTCTTTATGATTCATTCATTTATTACTTCCTGGCATATGTATCTCAAGTTACTAGAAAATGTGCAAAAGTATACCAATTTCAGACATTATTTATGAGAAATTGAAACAAGATCTCAATTAACTACTATATTCTGCAGTATATATTTTAAGTAGTGTGATGCCGGGTGCAACCCGGCCCTGGTGATAATAGTACAGTTTTCTGCATATTATGTGCATGAGATACATCTGATATGTGGCATATCTTTGGTTTATTGCTCTATTCTTATCAATATCTAATTCCGTAAGCTTTGTTCCTCATGAATTATGCTTACACATTTTGGAAAGTTATTGTAAATCCACATGTATTAAGGTAACGAAAGCCATAAAATGGCATAATGTTGTTCATATGTCATGCCGTTCAGTATAATTAAAATTGTTTTTGGACGTGTGAGCTTTTGTGAACATAATATTTATGGGTGATTTGTACGCCCTAGAGGGCTGGGTACTTTTCTTCTTTTGTAAGATTTCATTTTGTAACATTTATGTACAAGTCACTATAATAAAAAATAGATAGATAGATAGATACATACATACATACATACATACATCATACAGACCTACTATGTTACGACCATCATGTAATGCATCAAAGTTATCAATGTAATATCCGTTTTAATAGTGACCACCATGTGCTTCCCCTCAACTGTATAAACAGGAGCTTTAGTGTGACCGTTGTCTTACCTGACTCAGTGCGTACACCAGAAGGTGGGTTTCTGCCAAAGCCTAAAGGTTCCGCTGCGACTGTCAAAAGACAGCAAAAAATGTCATATTTTATGTCTCACGAACGATGTATTTTAAAACAGTTGCTTATCCTTTTTGGCTCAAAATTATTTTGCATGTAAAAGAATTATACGTGTTTTGCTTTAGCATTAAAATGTTGAGTTTGTCAAATTTTGTTCGTGTATATGTTTGTAACAACAAAAGATAACTCCAAAACTGGCTTGCCACAAACATGTTGATATTCCCTCACGGAATTATTTTAAGCATATTTGTACACAAGTGACACAATATGACACAAAATATATAAAAAAAAAATGTGGAATAAGTTTATCTTATCTTTTTATTAACATTTAAATAGCACAGAATCACAGTCACGGCTTGTGAACAAAGTAAAATAAAAAAAAACAAAAAAACAAGCAAACAAACAAAGCAAAACAAAAAAAATAAAAAAAGGCTGCTAAAAAACTTTTGTCAGAAAGCATATAACAGTCACTGACACGCATGAAACGCAGCAGTGCACTGTACTCAGTTGTGGACAGGTAAGATTCTATTGGGGGGGATACGCTAAAGTTATCACAGTTAGATCATCATCATAAGTGCACAGCAAATGACAAAAATCGAGAGCAAGGGGCTCTGTTCATGTTCTCTCTGAGTGTTTATCATACGACTCAACTGTAACCCTGCACGCGGGACAACATATTTTTAAAATTTCTTGCAAATTTTTAATTTCCACGCATTTTCACACTCGTTTTTCAAAATATGTTTATTTTATATGCGTGTTGCTCCGGCCATAAAAAAACCGCGATTGTATCGATTAATTCCCCTTTGTCTCGCGGTACATGACTGTATCAAATCTTTATCCAGTAGTAACTTGTCGTATCTAGGATAAGCATAATGTTCTTTTCTATCCCTTGCTGAATAGTACATGTGAATAAACTTAACCGAAAACTGTACTGCGTTGACAATGCTTGATTTCAAGTGAACTTTTCGTAATACATGTATAGCCTTAATCTTAGCGACGCTTCTGCTATTAAAATATAATTCGTCTTCAGACTCCAAGACACCATGGCTTAATCTTGCCAAAATTAGACACCGTTAAATATGAAATAAACAAGCAATGTTCAGCTGTCGTATCATCATCATCATCATTGACAAGAAAAAATCTGTTAATGTGGTGAAACGTGAACCTGTAAAGGCGGTTCAAGTGTGCTACAGAGGACTATTGCCAAAATAGTTCACACATATTACATTTTGCGCATTGGCGATATCTTTCAAACACACAACAGCTGCCTATTGTTGAAATGGTTCATGTACTACATGTTGGTTTGCCTTGTATGTACTTTTGCTTGTGTTATAAAATATACTAATACTCTTCATCTCAGGGTTATAAAACAAAGTATGCATGTTAACTTTGGGCATTTGGATATTTCAAATTTCCCATGATTTGATAGGCTAAGAATCATCGGTACATGTTCCACCTTAAGTTAAATTTTAATGGGAACTTTCGCTGCAACTGTCAACCCAGTGACTGCACATTAAGACTAAACAAAATTAAATGACACAAATTTTACTTGAAAAATGATGGCTTAATTGCTGTCCTCGATTTTTTTAATCATTATTTTAAGAAATAATATTGTTGCATGATAGTCGTAATGTAAAATAGTATAGCTTCGCACCAATGAGAAATAAACCGGGTGCACACCTGGATCTGACCTGTTTTCCGGAGAATCTGGTTCTGGCGATGCTGAACGCAATACTATGGTGAGAGTTACTGTCAACACATCTGTAAACATTGTTGAAATAAACTCTTGTTCAAACAAAGTCTCCAATTCGCCACTTCTATGTAGGTCTAGCAGTTGTATAAGCGATGTAGGTGTCGGGCATTCTACACTTATGATAATGCACTTTCTACGGATATCAATTATGGTTCTATGTGCTCCTTGTATGACCTGGAAGAAATGAGAAGCGCTTTCAGCATCGCCCGATGCAGTTTGTTCTCTGGCCCTGATAGCCGCGACTTTCATGGTATCCAAGAGAATATCTTCAACTTCTCGTAATCTCTCCGAACTTTCCGCCGATACGTTTAGGGCAAGGTCCAAAATGGCTGGGAATGCTGGGCAGATAAACGAAAAACGATCATTTTTATCAAAGAGGAGCTGCACAAATTAATCATAAAATATGAAACTTCTTTTACCTCAGCTGACTACTCGCATTATTTTTCGACTTCTCCGAAAGCATCAGCCAGATTCACTATATACTTGGTCGGAATACACCTTGGGTAGGTCTCTACTTAGTTTGTTCGGGTGGTCATGGTTCAATTGTTTTCAAATTTTTTGTGATTTTGTTTTACTAAGTTTGCTCAAATTGTGACGCTTATGCGAATTTTAGATTTTTTATTATTTTTTTGTTCAATCTTTCAAAGTCTTCCCAGAAACCACTCAGCCAATTGCTTAAAAAATTATGTTTTTCTCTTCAGATCTCAATTAGTTCAATAGGTGGTGATGTGGTTTTTTTTTCTATTTTTTTACGCATTTCTGTGTGTTTTTCCCCCAATTTTTGACTTCTAGAAAACAGTCCTTTAGATTGTTCTGAAACTTGATGGACATGTAGCCTGTAGGTGGATTCATCAAAGTTGTTCACTAGGTGGTGTTACTCTGGATCCCTGATTTGTAATGAATTTTTCAATTTGGGTACTTGTAGGTTAATGGCTGCATTCCAGTTGATTACCATGGTAGTTAATGGTATCTGCAAGGGAATCTCACATGTTTTACTTCCTCTCCAACATCCTCATCCTCCAGACTAGCATGGTGATCTGATCTTAGGGAAATAGCTCTTTGTCGTATATACACAAGTACGAAGATGATATTGAAGCTTCAGTCATTTTATTCCATCCTTGTGACGAGTTACAGCAGATACATGAATACGTGTACTTCTTATGGGGTTCCACGGGCAAAAGCCCAGAGCTCCCAGCTCTTCATCAGTACCAAAATATTTCCAAAATCTAACTCCAAATTATAAACCAATGGAGTGCCAGATACATCAATTACAACTCATTACATCTGATGAGGAGGAGGGCTTTTATACCATATCAGTGTACAATAATTATGAGTGACATAGGGTTGAGTAATTTCTTGAAGGAAAAAGTTCTCACGCTAGTCTTCAAATATAGAAATTCCTGTGGTGTACTGGACAATCCTAGGAATCGCCTCATTGAGGACTCTCGATACACAGATCACGCCCAATGGGAATCCCTTGTTGCTGTTTCAGTTTTGCTTATCTAATGCTTACCAGTGTTTGAACTTTGTACACTGGGACTGGGTCTGTGATTTCTTTTTGTCTCCAAATCCTGCACTTTCTTTCTAAGCATATTTGCCAAGTACTGCTGCTCGTCCTCCTCGAGTGCTACACAAAATGTCTCAAAGACATCATAATCTTCGTCATCTTTCATGCGGATTGTAGTCAAAAGTTTTCTGGTTTTATGTTCAGAGAGTTGCTCCACCTAAAAAGTTCAACATTTGCAATCAGTTTTGTCCAGAAACCGCTACTTTTTCAGGTCTCAAATTTCTTCTCGATTGTTCAGGGAGTACTTGAACAGTTTGGATATTCAGTGTCCAATGTGTGGCTATTATGTGACCAAAATCGATCTTCTTATGGTCAAACTTCCGAAAAAGGAAGACAAACTCTCACACATTTAAACGATGGTATTTATCAATGTCCATAATGACGAAGAATTTTTCTCTGATACCATAGTTTGTATCAAAATTAAAATCGATTAGTTTGCTTTCAAATTACTTTATCCTGGGTAGACGATCCTACAAACAAATTTAAGGTAGACCAATCTCTGCATGTATGCCTACTGCACAAAATGTATGACTAACATTTCAGGATTATGCCTTTATCTTAATTTAATCCACATTTTGATACAGATCTTAAATAAAAGTATAGGATGAAACTACGATAAGTTTTATAAAGTATAAATGATACAAAGTTGACATTATTGCCAAGAATACAGATTGTTTAATCCTAAAAGATTTGATTCTAATGTTAGGCCAATGATAAAGCAGTTCATGGCCAGAAGCACATCAATCCTGTTTTTTGGATAAAACTCACGACCAGATCAAATCTTTGTAAATACGACAACTGAAGAATAACAGAACAGCGTATCAAAAACACATTTGGAATAAATTCAATATTGTTGCAACGTGGATTAATATGTTGCCAAAACAGTGGAGTAAACATGTCATGTTTAATTCCTTCACATATCTAAGATAAAACCTTATAAGGAAAACAGCTGCCACACGTTGCAAAATTAACTAAATAAGGAATCATGTTACTCATTATTGTATCACCAATAGCCATGCCATGCATTCTGAAAACATATGCCCGCCATCGTAACCAACTTACATGTATGTGTATTAATGATTGCATAAAAGCGAATCATGGATTTTATGCTGCAAATTATTGATAGAGTATGACAAATGAAATTTTATTCAAAATAGGCGTGCAAAGTCTTACCTTTATTTTAGAATAAGTTATGTTCAAGAATGTAAGTTCACTTCCAGTAATCAAACACGTTCAATAATTTCCAGATGATTGTAACATGTCATTTGCATACCTCTATTGCCCTTCGCTCCATATCTGTAATAATTTGTTTGGCCCATAAATCTGTTAGTAGAGACTTCTCAAATGATAAACGTATCTCAATGTCTTTCCCGAGGGCACGAATTGCTTGACGCTCAATATCTTTCATGGCTACCTTGAAAATTCAGTGCACGTTTTCTATTAAAAAAGGAGCGAAAACAAAAACAAAAAAAAAAAAAAAAAAAAAAACTCACATGCTGCAAAAGAAGGGAAATACACATTTTAGTCAAAACCTTGTACCAGCGTCCTAAACCCAACTATAGTAAATCTCAAATTAAGACCACCTCTGTAGAGACCATTTTTATATTCAGGCTACCCATTTCACAGTCAGATTTTTGTTTCTCTGTAAATCCTAATCTCTATTGAGACCATTTTTCATAAGTAGGTGTTAGGTGGAGATCAAGTCCAGCTATATTACTACGGTCCAGTCCATCAATTTTGATAATAAGTAAGCCACACCTAAAATGAGCTAATTTTGTGGTCTTTGTCTGGTGAGAATAAGACTACCTCAACATGTAGCTTTCTTTTTTGTGGGATGGACGCAGAAAAATACAGCAGAGCAAGCTGTTGACAATTTATGGAACAATATGCACCCTGTCCTTTGGTGAAGAGACTGAGTGGGGCAACAACATTTTCTTTTCCCTCAGATTCCTTGAACACTCAACCACAAGCCTCTCGGAAAGGCCACGTGCTTTGAGCTAAATTGATCTATGCTGTCAGAATAGTGGGCTGCAGTAACACAACAGTCGGACACGTGCCTAAAGATACGTCATAGGGATATACAAGGCCTACTGCCGTCTGATCAATTTCTAATATTTACTTTAGTATATTTCTTGGTCATGTGACGAATGTAGTATTTGTTTTTACGTATTGTACTTCTCTGGTCTACGGGACTGTACTTTGTTTAACAAGTGGTGCTACAATGTTTATAAACAATGTGTTTTTGTGTATTTTTGAAATTTTTTACTCTTTTCACGATCTAAATCAATCTTGCTGGGAATATAGGTGGACTTGATCACCACCAAATAACTATATGTAAAAAGGTTGGTGTAATAGGGGATAAATGTGAAAGTTAAAAATGAAAACATTTCATTCACTAGCCATGTGACCTTGGAAATTGGGCCAAGAATGAACATGTGCATCTCATTTACGCTTTTTCACAGGACCATCACCATGTGCAATATTAAAGGTATAGCTCCTGATACATAGAAAACAGTCTCTCCAGTTACCTGATATATATATATATATATATATATATATATATATATGTATATGTATATATATATATATATATATATATATGTACATGTATATATATATATGTACATATATATATATATATATATATATATATATATATATATATATATATATATATATATACAGAACCCAACTAAACACATTTAATTTGAGCGCTTTTATTATATGAACCTGTCCAAAGCCATATAAGTTTTGTCATTGTGGTCTTTGGCCTATTTGGTTGTAGAAAATAAAACAATCTATTGTTTTTGTAATTGTCAGTCACAAATTGTATGTATAATAAAATGTAACTTGCTGATTAGAGAATGGCCAATCCCTGTTTGGGCAACCTGACCTAAACCTACCCGAGATATTCGAATTTGAGGCTTTAACTATATGATCAAATCTGGGCATACCTATTTTGATTTTTTCCATTATCATATCCGTACCTGAGTCTATCTAAATTTGAGGCACTTTTCGTAAATCTAAAACCACTTGATAACTACAATTTATTATTACATTATCAAAACCTGCCAGAAACAACGAAACAGTACAGTGTACTTTTCATCGTTATGTAGAGGTCAATTGCCTGTAGGAAATAACACAGCAGACTATATTTTTTCTCAAGGATGACTCCACAATACAATGGTACTTACTGATTGGCGAATGATCCACCCAGGTGGAGCAACCTGGCCTCAACCCACTTGAACATATGCAATTTGAGAGCGTCTTACTGTAAAATATGTAGTATAAATATATTTTCATGTTTTATTGTGACTCTTCCAAAACCTTCCTTCTTAACCAAAAATTATTATCAGTGGATGTGAAACTCACTTCAACCCACCAGAATCAATAACATGTTATATTACCCACCCAGTGTAGTAATTCTATTCTACAGAAGCCTTTGTATTGTGAAATAAAGCAACGAATTTGCTTATTGTAAGGTACAAATGCACAAAAAACTGCATAAGCCGTGTGAACCTATTTAGTGGTTGCGAAGGTCTACACATTCAGTTAACTCGAACCAATAAAGTCCATCAAATTTGAGAATTGTGAAATATTTCATACACTCACACACATACACACATACCCATATATATATATATATACCTGCGGATGCATCCACCTGTGCTAAGTGCCCACCTGTGCTAAGCAGCCACCTTTTAAGAGGGACCACTCTCAATTCCTCCAAGAGTATTTTAGCATATTTTTACCAGTCATAAGTGCTGACTGGCTTCACGTGCCGAGCGCCCACCATCAATGTGTCCCACCCGTGCAATTAACCTGTGCTTAGCGCCCCAGATTGCCCTCTGTCGGTAAGTAATTTAATTAACCAGACTTCCACCGACCCATCAAAACGAGGCTCCAGCCTGGCATCAAGTTTTTCCGCGAACAAGTTTGTATATTTTCGGAACAAGGACTGTCTATTGCTGATGTTGTATCAATGCAAAACCATCACCAACCACCACCACCACCACCACCCCTTAAAAAAATGCCTGGCTTCAAAGACAAATACAAGGCCGTAAAGCTGCATAACTACAGGAAAAGCTGCAATGCAATCGTAACTGAATTAAACTTTGGATCAACACAAAGAGAGTTTTGAAAACAATGGCAGAGGTGCTGAACGTGTATGAGGCAAATTCACCAATGGACAGAAAACAGTTAAGCTTCAAACCACAGGAAATGAGAAAATTAATGATCAAGTGTGGCAGTATTTCAGCTAATGCTCTTCTTGCCTTATAATCATTTCTGGTCCATTGTTGAAGGAAAAAGCACTAAAATTTGAACATGATCATGGAGTAGGCTCAGGCAAGGCTTTCAACGGGTGGCAAAGAAATGATCTTGATTGGCACATACCATTACATACAGTATGGTGTAGTAACACATCAAACATCGTATCTACTTGCATCACATAAACAACCTATATACATCAAATGAATCACACATATAAAATGTCACATTAGGGGTTATTTATGAAATATGACACTGGTGCTCCCTCATTCTTCGGCACCTTCAAAATGCATTTACTGTAGTGTGTCTATCAATGGTGGCCTATCAGTGTAACCTGGTTTCAAATGCATCATTAATATACGTTAAAATAGTCTTAAAGGTATTTACAATTCCGTCACCCAATGTCATAATGTACTGAAAATTAAAAATTCGGCTTAAGTAGTTAAATTACCCATACCTTGAGGTCAGGCTGAGTACAAGCTCATTCTTATTCCATGATAACTGATACATTCTTTAACAAAGTGAAGTTCATCCTCAATAGCATTCGTCTGGATAAACTGGCATGTTCTCCTTTCAACTAGTGTTTTGGGCCTTGTTTATCGGTCTGCTTCTATTTGTAAGGTGTGCACACTGACTCTTAATTTAGAGACTGTATTCCTCCTATTAACTCGCTTGAAAGTTTCGAAAAACGACACAGCATACATGGTGCCATGGGGAATCTTTTTCCCCTTTCTTCTTGGATCAGGTGAGACATGCAGCTCTAATGGAGGGAACACGAGGCAAGTCCGTTTCATGTATGATTGTTTTATTCTAGCAGCAATTTGAACATTTACGGCTTTCACCCTTCCAAATCAAGCAATCATTTAATACATCAGTTAATGGATAATTATATATATATATATATATATATATATATATATATATATATATATATATATATATATATATATATATTTAGTTTTGACTCGTATTAATGCGGCTCAATAATGCCATGTTGCCAGTGTGTATCCTCATGTAATGAGGTTTTCTTTTCTTTTTTCTTTTAGTTTTCTTTTTCCTTTTTTAAAAAATTTATTACAGGCAAATGTGGTGATGTAAACCAACAGGCCGCGGAAAATGAAATGAGAGACTCGTCCAACTATGTGATGGCTACAGGAAGGAAGACAAATGGAATTATAATGAGAGTGCCTTGGTGTTTAGATCAACAAATAACTCCACATTAGCAGTCAAAAGTCAACTGTGTAAAGGGGGTCAGACCAGCAAGGGCAGGGTCACCTTTGCTACTTGTGCCAGTATAACTGGAGAAAAGGAAAAACTTGTTTTGATAGGCAAGGCCGCCAAACCCAGATGTTTTCGTGGCATAAACCAAGCTGACGTACCTATGCAGTATTATCACAACCAATCAAGCCTGAATGACCATCCATATAACTCAGACATGCTTTAGAAATTGAGTAAGAAAATGAAAAGGCAAAACCGAAAGGTTTTGCAGATTTTAGCAATGCCCCCTCCAACCCGGACATTAATCTGAGAAATAGTAAACTTCAGTATTTTCCGACAAACACAACTTCAGACTGTCAGCCCATTGATTTTAAACTAAAATTTTGCATAAAAAAAATTTTAAAAACCCAAACAAACACCCCCCCAAAAAAAACAAAACAAAACAAAACAAAACAAAAGACCCCCCCCAACAAAACCAAAGCAACCCCCCCCCCCCAAAAAAAAGGCACATGTTTGAGCTCTTACGAAAATTCATCCATCTTTGACTGAATGATAGGTCAGGAAACAGATGGATCTATTGCAGGCAATCTATTGGGTTGTGAGTTCATGGGAGGAAGTTGAAACAAACACAGTCAGAAAGGGTTTTGTTAAACTGAGTTTGATCAGGATGGCATTCCAATCTCGGTTCTAAGGCTAAGTGAGTTACTGCTTGGGTGTGGGTACAGTAACAGCCTTGCTCTTGACTCGGCTGTGGAGATGTACACTGATGGCACAAACTGGGATCTCCATGCATCCCACATCCTGGCAAATGAGGACACAGATGAACACTATGAAGAGCCAGAGGAAGATACTTGTCCCACAGTGACAGTGACAGGATATATGGCAGAGCAGGCAGTCAATACACTAAAGAATTGTGCTTTGCAGGAAGGGGACATAACTCTTTTAAATGTTGTCATGGAAATGTCTACAAAAGTTCATGGTCTTAGATTATCAATTGCATGCAAAAAAGCAGGTACCTATCTGAGAGTATTTCAAATGAAAGGCTTTCATTTTATACATGATGGCTAGTTAACCTGTGATGGCCATTTGACTTATTTATAAAGTGATGCGCATTTTACCTTTGTTTTTATATATTTTGTATCATCAGTGGCATCTTCAAAATTATCATCATCTTCTATTTTAAGCACAATGAAAAAAATATTTGCATATATACCTGCCTGTTGACTGTACATATTTGCAGCATACATACCAGGACTTAACCTGCCTTAAGGGCCCACCTGTCGTAAGTAACCATTTTCAGTGTTCCCTTGAGATGTCCCTTAAGACGCGGTCTAGTATATATATGTGTGTGTGTTGTACTGTAACTGTTCAATAACGGACGAGTTAAATCGAAGCAGTGATTGGGTCAGTTCAAGTTAATACCAAAATATTAACTTATTTACATGGTCATAAAACCCACCTAAACCCATAAAGTTTTATACTGTCTGTTTTATAGTAAATTCATCCCACATAAGCTTTACGTACGTCATGTTTCTTGTGTGAAACAAGCTATCGAGAAGTTGTGTTTTTAAGGCATAGATATTGAGTGCAATTCTATGATTCGTTGGGAGAGATCCATATTAAAGCAAACTGAAAAATTAAATGTGATACTTTCGCTGTGAATTATTAATTCAAAATGAGTTTTCTTGTGTGAATAATGGTAAATCACAAGACGAGCCGTTCGTGTTTGGCATGTTTTTTTTTCTTGAATTCACCTTTGAATTCCTGGTGTAAAGGTTAGTTCTTCCACAAAAACAAGGCATATTTTTAGTTATTATCCCATGGCTTAAGTGGCAATACTGAATATGCGCCGACTTGGGAGACTTAAGATCGAGCCACTATATACAG
This sequence comes from Hermodice carunculata, assembly GCA_964020975.1. Taxonomy (NCBI): domain Eukaryota; kingdom Metazoa; phylum Annelida; class Polychaeta; order Eunicida; family Amphinomidae; genus Hermodice; species Hermodice carunculata. Next base: position 58,501,100 of record OZ026626.1, on the reverse strand, counting down.
TTTGTGATGTCATTGTGGCTTCCTAACAACCAATGACGGAGCCCCCAGCCTCACTGTGAGTCATCATGTGGGATTTTACTCCCACGTGGCACCATAATTTGAGGTGCCACTATAATTTAAGATGACTATAGTTCACATAAAGTCAAGGTTTCTCACGTTGAAACGTATTAGAGATATGCACGTGGTCCATTCCATTTGTCATAGCGCCAACTATTGTGGGGCAACGATGGAAGATAGTTCAGACCAGGAATTTGAAAAAGACATGTCAGGTTAACGTTGAACTTTTTTGCCACCAGACCACCGTCGGCTAAAGGATTGCTTCGCACATTAAGGTTGAATTCCAATTCCAGCAATTGAAACTTCCAAACTGCAAAGGAGGGTATGAATATGTAATACAGCAATCGGTCACGGGATGTCATTTTATTTTCAAAACTCGGTTTACGAGGCAGCAACCTCATGTATCTATTGCATAAATTTGAAAGCCGACAGCATAGTCCGTAGCATGTATTATCGGACTCCCAGGGTATCTAATCCTGATGACAAACTTTCCTTTTATTACGAATATGGGTACTGGTGCAAGAATCTGGTTGGATCAAAACGATTTCTGATGTGGTTTCATCAATATCCCTGAAAATGTTTGTCTGATACTCTCTTTCATTGAATCAATTTTTGGAATCTAGTATTATGATTGATGGTAGGCTTTTGAAATAAACTAATCATGTCGGTTTTTGTGAGCGAATGTCTTACTGTGGTCACATTTGACACTTGAATTTCAATACGTACATGATGTAATTCCGTCCCCCCCCTCCCCACCCCTCAAAAAAGCAATTTGGTGCTTCTGGACGGAATTCACACGTTTTATAGTAGATTCGACGTCCGTCTCTAAATGGTTATGGTGTTAATTATTTATTATCATTATTCATACTGGCAACAATAAATTTACTAAAAATGAAACTTAAACATACATAACCCTCTTTACATTTTTCATCTGTACTTTTGGTGTTCAAACAGATAAGGAAATGTTCGTCCTTCAGGACAACATATACATACCCATGAAACATTAAAAATGAACGTGGATATCGATTACAGGAATAGGTCACTTCCCACCTTTCATGAAGCAATGATTATTAAAACTGTTGTCAACGAAAATCTTCCTCGTTGCGTACTGAACATTCATCAATCTTTGAAAACGGATCTCAAACTAGAAAACACCCCAATATGTAGCCAACTTTAAAAAAAAAAAAAAATTACCATAGCCCTGATGAATCAAGATACCGCAATAAAAAAAACAAAATTTCTTGTGAAAGCGTTACTAGAACAGTCAAAATTTTGGATTAAAAAATGGAAATTACATTCATTCTCGTGACGCTCGGTCAACATTTCGACTTTTCTTCTCAGCGAAATTTTGGGTTTATAATTAAGACGTTTTAAGATCTCAAACCAAAAGTTTTGCCACCCCATCCCGCGAAGCTTCAAAATTTAAAACAATATAGAAATGTAAACGAGTTTAAAAGCAAAATTTTGAGATCTTGAAGTCAAAATGTTGAAAAAAAGTCTTAAATTTTGAGATTTAGAACTAGAAATTTAGGGTAAAAAATTGGAAATGTAAAGTTACAACAACATGAGTAGCCATCTGAAAATTTTACGATTTTAAAACTCAACACTGATTTCATGCACACATTTCTGTGAAAGATATGCAAAGTATGGAATCGTGCACGGTGTGTTACAAACATTGTGTATGTGTATTTGTTGAGATCCATTCTGATTTGCGTTTTTTCCATTGCTTGCTGAATCCGTCGAATTTAATTGACTCCTGTGCAAGTGTGATACACATATATAACATTCAGCGCAAAAATGTTCTCCAAGAATTCTATCTGTGTGGTAGCAAAAAGGCAGCCTAGTGATTTTCCTTATGTCAAAAAAGGAGTGCTATTTATGCTCAACCAGATTGAAACACTTAATGAAATTTGATGCATTTCAAACCGTACCGTGTGACTTTGTGTACGTGGATAAGCGACCTGGATAGTTAAATAGGCCAAGTCGTAAACGGCAGCGAAGCTTGCGAGCAATCAAACAAGGAGGCTGACATTCGCTGTGCAAAGAGTGTGATACTTTATATGGGTCATCGGTGCACGGTGAGTTATGGGAAACACAAAGCAAAAGTGACATGTAGATGTATTTTAACATCGAAATGAACTTGTTTTTTATCTGATTCCCAATAAGGGATTACTTTATTAATCCATAACATTGCAGTCATATTCTTTCATTGCTGCAGCGATTATGTTCTTTCTTCTTTCTTTTCTTTCTCGTCACAAAACTGTTCAACGAACACGAAAATGAAAGTAAATAATTTTACATGGAGTAATTTTACCATTTTCAATATTCAGTTTCCATGATTTTGTAACGAAGACAACAGAACGGGAACATACCTTAAAATGTTACGCTTCAACTCTGACTGCAATACGATGGCGATGTTAATGTCAAGAAACAATTGTTGTTACGAGGGTCTTGTTACCTCTGTCAATTGTAAGATGGCGGATAATATGACAACTGTACTCTCCTTCTAAGGGATTCCCGGAAATGATAAAATATGTTCGGGAACATACGACATTCTAAGATGCGAAAAACACGTTGAGGCAATTAACCGCTGAAGACCTGTTATTTTATCGGTCTGGTTTGTATGGCTCTCAAACATCATCAGAGTAAAAAAAAAAAAAAAAAAAAAAAGAACAAATTCTTTAGTACTTTCGTATTACAATTTCATACGTGTGCAGTGACCGAAACGGAATTTGGGAAATGCATTGATGAGATCTACGTGTTTCAGTACATAAGGCTGCTTGAAATACATGGATAATTAACACATAAACATGATATCATTTCCCAATAGATAACCTAATAGGTCAGACAAGGACAGATCAGATTATGGAGTGTATAGTGTTTAGACTGCTGATTAGGGTGAGGACTACCAGAAAGTGGTTCTGCACATAGTGCAATTGGTGGTTTATTATTAATACAAATATAACCAGCACTCGGAATTCCTTATTTATCACAAAAATCACCCGCAAATCATCGTCTATGGGAAACAGTCGATTACTGATGTTTATGGAGTCCATTATGAAACACATTCCAGCTGAAATTTGGCCTTAATTCTTTTGTATTTGCGTGCAAATTAGTAAATGGACAATGTTTATAATATGTGCGTTATGCTGTGACAAAATAAGTCTAGTGAAACTATATTTGCAGTTTTATCCAAGCATTGTCCAGGGTTTTTTTTCACCCATTTGTTACATAAACCGCCAATAACATAACACTGTCGATCGGTCTGTATCAAAAAGCAAGTCTGGATTGTTTGACAGGAAAGAAGAATTTGCGATACATGGAAAATAAGAATTATGGGATGCTAGAATTCAACATACAGTAGAATCTCCAATTAACACAATATGCATAAAGAAAGCTTTTCCATATTAAGATCACCAATGTACGGACCCATGTTTGCTTATCCGTAATTAAATTATATCCCCATTAAGACCACTCCCCTATTAAGACCACATTTTCAGTCCGTTAGGTGGTGTTGATAGGGGGGATCCCATTGTGTACGAAAGCGAGTATTATGAGGCCGCTGTCTTTATGCCACTGTAGCGCACTTTTGTCGTTCCATGCACAAACATTGTGATGCATCAGACCTCATCACATTGAGTATTTTATTGAATCTCTGATCGATGTATGCTGATACCTCATCACATTGAGTGAGTATTTCTTGAATCTCTGATCGATGTATGCTGATATCTCATCACATTGAGTGAGTATTTCTTGAATCTCTGATCAGTGTATTTGGACAGCCTGGGAAAGACTTGCAGTTTTCAACAAAGGCAGTCCCTGCTGTGATACAGAATTAAAAAGCTTAAAAGGGATCAGTCCTTTACCAACATACCATCTTAAAGGGTGTGCAAACTTACTTAATACCAACTCAAATTGTGTACGTTTCCGACAGGCAATAAGGGATACTAGTCCAAAGTTTCCATTGCTGTATGAGAAACACTTATTGCATGTACGTTTGTGTAATCAACTTCGTTTCTGGTGTTTCACACTTTTTGGTATATGTTCACTGACACTAAAACTTATACCGATCTATATCTAAAGTGGATTGCTTAATTAACGTTAGTCTTGTTACATGTTTGTTACATGTAACAGATAGCATAGCAGCACATAGCAATGTGTCGCATGTTATAGCTGTCATGAATGAATGAGGATACAACAGGAGGGCGCTTTATTGTTACGGACCATTCTGACAAACATGGCAGGGTCTGGACAGTGAAGTTCCAGATAAGCTGAATAATTTTGAATGTGTAACAAAAACTATGTTTTTCCAGGTTTCATCGTAGCCAAGAGATCCAAAGCTATATTGTCGACATCTTCTTTGATAAACGTAAGCTACACATAAGTAGAGATTTTGCCCTTGTTGCGAAAATATCAACAGGAAGGGATTCTGTTCTCTGAACTGTCAGATACTTGCACTGTTGACCTGCATTTTACTTATGTAGCTACAAGGTGAGGAACAAGCGCACACGGATCGAGAACATAGCAAGTTTATCTCTTTTGTCGACAATTCAAGGAGGAAAGCCACCAGATCACCTTATTATAGGATGCAGGATATCCCTTGCTCACAAATTTATAAACCCCTCTGAAAAATATCCATATGAATGTTGGCAAATGGCAGAATTGTACACATTCTAAAAAAGAAGTACTAACAAAAGGGCCTTTGGGGTACTAAAAAACGTTGTTCTGCATTCACTTCAGACTACGGCTTTGTGTGAATCCTTGCTATGCAGTTTTTTTTGCTCTATCTGTGCTGCATAATAGATCTGTCTCGTGACATGGAGAAAGAAGAAGAGAAGTAGGAGGGGGTGAAGAAGGGGAAGAAGGAGAAAAAGAAGAAGAGTAAGAAGAAGAAGAGGAAGAAGAAGAAGAAAAAGAAGAAGAAGAAGGAGAAGAAGAAGAAGAAGAAGAAGAAGAAGAAGAAGAAGAAGAAGAAGAAGAAGAAGAAGAAGAAGAAGAAGAAGAAGAAGAAGAAGAAGAAGAAGAAGAAGAAGAAAATTTTGTCACCCAACCAGCACCCATAAACTCCAAGCTGATGAAAACTATGGACGTCACTTACCTTCTGCCACAGAGATTCATATGCTCCCTTTCCTTAGTTAATAACTTTTATTAGCACAGAGGACCTTGCTACTAGATGAACGTGAAATATCTTTATCTTTTAAAAGATAATGTGAAAAGGAAGATATTGCAAGTGCCAAAGTTTGAAAAAATATGGATTCGTACAGATTCCACATTTCATGAACCCTGCAACGTCACAAATAATACAATAAATAAACAAAAGAACAAACAAAGCAGAAACCTAAATAATATCTGATTAATGACAATGTTCTACTACAAACTGTGACTGTTTTACTTAGAAAAAAGTCACAGGGACGCAAGTAGTGTAATGTGGTCTCTGTCCTCAATGACGTAACATTCTGAAGGGGATTACAGCCCCACAAAGATCTCAAAATAGATCACTGAAATTCGACGTAATCTAAAAATAGATAAAGGATTATAGCCCTACTGCTGTGAGATAAGCTGAAAACAGGTTAAAACTAGAAAGTTGAATAATACATATGGGGTCGATTGTTTATCATGTGTGTGTTTGGAATGTCACAGTATTGATCACAAGATAAAAAAAAATTAGGTAACTTACATGTGATATAAAGGAATAATTCTGAAGTCCAGTGTAAATTTCTTAATTTCTTTGCTTATTGGAGAAACTGCCACCTTTACAGCACTACCACCTTTAGAGCAATGCAGAGCAGGCAGGGCCACGCAGCTGTGCCACAAACTGCACAGTTGAACTTGTAAAGTACAGGACATAAATTGCAAAAATATGTGGTTATCTAAATCATAAAACCAAATACCCTTTACTCTTGATGGGAATGTACCATTCTCCACTCAGTTAAATGACGACCCACTTGTAACTGCATGTGCAAGCAACTATTCAATGAATAGTTGGAAAGTCAAATAGGTATATGCATTCTAATTGTGATTATGTTTATTTATCATTCTGGAATTGCAGGAAACAAAGGAGTCTGAAACTATAGCTTTTATGGGATATTTGAAGTAGAACACTAGGAGCCAAAAAAAAGCACTGAATTTTACATTTTTGACTGACGTTTTTTCTGGTTGATTTAACTGAATTGTACTAATAAATAAGGCAAGTACCTTCACTTGTACTGGAATGTACTGAGTAAGTACAAGTAAGTAATTTTCAGGTACTTTGAGAATATGCCTGGAGTATGAATTGTCCCTTTATGTTGTAGGTAAAGTTATAGAGCATGTAAGAGCTGGCAGGCGGGCTTCAAAGTCTGCACTCTCAGCAGCTATCACAATTATCATGGGTGCTGTAAAATAACACCTTTTGCCCTAACAATGTAATAAGCAATGGGTTCGCACCCAGACATAAAGAGAAGCTTAATCGTGTTGGGGAGAGGTTGTTTCGAACTTTATCTCTAAAAGCATTTTTTTTTCATCTTGTTGAAAGTGACCAGTGCGCAGCACATTAAGATTTCAAACAGTTTTAATTCTCATAAAATGAATAAATATCAAGTCTTGGGCAATCAACAAAAATATTTTTCTTCACAGTCTGTTCCCTGCACTCATCAAAATCAGCCATGAAGCTCAAGGGTGACTTTATGCAGTGTCTGACTTACCCATAATCCACCTATAACCTTTTCATTATTTTGATTAACAAGGAAGTGCTGAAATTGTATGTATGAGAAATGGTTTGAAGGTGAACCTCTTATTCTTGGAAGGTATGGTCTATTGTGCAATGTGGGTACTATTTGTGGTCTATACAATAGACCTACTATTTCAGACATGCATAAATAAAAGTATATGATTCGCTTCGCCAAGTATTAACACTTGCCCAGTGTGCCCTACGAGGAGGGGGAATCACGTCACACACATACCTTAGGTAGGCCTATGGACATATTATAGGAGACCTTATAAGCCCTATATTTGATTTTCAATGCCATGGTATGGTACGGGTATCATAAAGAATACAATTTGTTGCCATACGGTAAATGAGCTATAACCCATAACAATGCATGGATTGTTTAGCTACGCTAAAGTTGCATGTCTACGATGAATTTGACAACTCGTTCCCCTTGTATAGGTCCGTAGATTTGTGTTGGCACCCTTGCATCACACTTTGATGGGCATAAAACAGCATAGCCATGACCTCTGGTTGCAGAAAAATGAAGTCAAATAATACATTAAACTTATCATGGCTTCTTACCAGGCTGTGTGAGCTGTCCTCTATGTCTTTTTATATCCCGATTGTAGATCCTGAGATGAAACTGAAAAAAAATACAGTTACATATGTTTTTTTGTATGTATGCATTCAGAATTTCACTAGAAAAATGGAGCTGAGTCTCTATTTCACCTATAATGGCGTCTCACTGCATGGACTCCCATATACATGTCTTTTAATTCTGACTAGACCATAGACAAATGAAGCTGAATAACTTTAATAAATATTGCTTCTCACTTGTGTCAGCTTATATACGTCTATTTAGACTGTGACTGGACGAATGAAACTGAATATATATTTTCCTTATAATGGTTTCCCACTGAACCAACTTTCACATATGTGTCATTAGACTTTGACATTAGGGAGAAAATATATTTAACTAATAATGTGTCTCATCTGTATGAGTCCAATGTACTTGTGTTTAGACTGTGACCAGACAAATGAAAAATGGACATGAATTTTTACTTATAATGGCTCTCGCTGCATGAATTCTGTCTGTCTCTGTCTCTCTCTCTCTCTCTCTCTCTCTCTCTCTCTCTCTCTCTCTCTCTCTCTCTCTCTCTCTCTCTCTCTCTCTCTCTCTCTCTCGCCGTATGAACTCTCCTCTCTTATTATATGTCTTGACACTAACGGTAGACAAACGAAGCTGAACATATACTGAAATAACATTAAAGCTGAAGAGATATTACCTTTATAACATAATGGACTTTGAACCTACATTGTGCGTAGGAGATTGCAAAGGAATTTGTCTAGAATTATACTACATTAAAAGGATCTTTCTTACATTGCAAGGTCATACTAAAAGCCGGGAAACATCATTTAGGATCGTCCGAAGCGCCTTGTACTTTAATACGCTTTTGGGGAAATGATTGTGCCCCTTAAGTCTGCTTAACCTCACAATGTACCAGCTCATTTGAGCATACTCTTGGAAAAATGGAACTAAATTTTTCAGATTCAAAATTATACACGATCATTTTGGCACTGCACCCATCAACCAAGACGGTATGCTTTCTCGACTGTAGAAATCAGCGGGGACTCTATCCACAACGGCTACCGGGAATGACACAAGTGCTTTGTGAATTATTTTTAATTTGTCATTATGTCTTAGTGACAGCTAGTGTATTAATAAATAATGACATATCAATGTGAAGAAATTAATTCAAAAATGAAATATGGACAATAAGTAAGGAAAGATTGCTGAATATTAAATTTTTAACATGTTTAAAACGACAATCACAACATATGAATAGGAATGGCTGAATGGTTACAGCAATGGACATTCACAACCTTTATCATTTCAGTTTCGTGGGTTCGACTCTCTCACGTGAATTTTCTTTCTTTCTTTCTTTCTTTCCTCCTTTCTTTCTTTCTTTCTTTCTTTCTTTCTTTCTTTCTTTCTTTCTTTCTTTCCTTCTTCTTTCTTTCTTTCTGCTTGTCTGTTTTCCTCTGGTGCGTTAAAGCCGCAAACATTCAAACCATGCATTATTAAAGAATCAAATTTAGATATATGAAGGTAATCTCTGTCTCTGTCTGTCTGTCTGTCTGTCTCTTTCTCTGTGTATGTGTGTGTGTGTGTGTGTGTGTGTGTGTCCACGTACCCCCGTTTTCATGTAAAAACACGATAAATTATGCAGCCACGGATTACTAATGTAGAGAAGATTAAATATTAATTTTGTTGTTTTTACCTTCTTACTTCGTAAATGGAAAGTTTGAGTGAAAGTTAACAGTATGCCCATTGTGTCGTTTACCTTTGATAGACAAAGTTTGACAGCATAATTTACTGGTGTGGCATTAAGCAAACCCTGTCAGCACGAATCCGAGTTTCAGACAAGAAAAAAGTCACGAAGAATAAATAAAACCCTGCATCATTAGAGCTGCACAGAGCACCAGAAAGAGAATCAAATCACACACCTTATACGTGTGCTCAGTGTGTAGTGATGTTGAGTGTTGCGGTGGAACAACTTTTCAATAACATATACTATGGCTCAGTACTTTGCGAATCGTGAGCCAACACAAGTCGTGTTTTTTTATCTTTGAATGTTGAATACAGGCATGGTGCACAGAAGCAAGATAATTAAAATAAAGTAGTGAGTTTAACAGTGTCTTCACCAGCATTTCATTTCTTTCTTTATGCCAGGGAGACAACGGAAGAGCCACATAAATAATATGATAATGATAATTTATTCTGCAATTGGCGTAACCGGCCCATGAGCAATACAAACATTAATGATATGAAATAGTGAAAATCAAGGCATGCTACATGTACGTGAAGCATAACGAACAAAAGGAATGTAAATAGGTTATATTACGATGCACATTTTGTTTCATGTAACCAGTAAAAATGGAGGAAGTTAAATAAAAGACTTACTTCAACAAATTACCTCGCAACTCAAAAGGCTGCTAGACTACATGTAACAGAGGAATCTTCAGAGGACATGAGTTGAATAAAATTATACATACTCTTACATCTATATCTATATGGAATATATCTCTTTCGGAGCTCTTCGTTTGCTGGAAACTCTAAAATAAAATGACATGTATCTTCTAAGTTGTCACAGAAATAACACTTTCTACTTGCAACAGCAAGCGGTGGCCTTTCACCATGTTTCGTTACGAAGTCTATGTTCACTAACACGCAGACGTAATAAAGCCATCCTGTGTTTTACAATAGAAATATCAGACAAATAAGTATGGTATTTTAAGCTGTCCACGTATTGACAATAGCTTCTACATTTTGGCTTGTTATCAAGAGTTCCACGCCAATCTTGCGTATATATGTCACGTATTCTCAACTTAAACTGCTCTAAAAATACACTTTCATTAGCTGCACCATGTGTTTATAATGTGTGAATGTAATTATTCTCAGTCCAGTTGTCTTACATAAATCTATAAACTTGACACCATTGCCATTTTGAGGTTTAATATCTTTAGAAGCACAGATACCAATGCTTTCATCAGTAACATATTCATCTGGTTAGGGTAAATACTCACAATTATCATTTTCAACAAAGTCTGCCAATGTGTTTGTTACCGAATTAAAATCACTGCATAGGACTACGTTACAGTCATTACATAAATTATGTATGGGATTAGGAAGCTAATCCGCGTCCATATCGGTGTAGGACCCGGTAACGTGTACCACATGCAATATATTGGACTCCATAAACAAAAAAATAACGTTACCCTAAAATCATGGAAATTAGCGGCAATTGAACTGCGAATCTTCGCTCATTATATTTATTTGTACCATATACTATAACCCAATGACATTTAAATAAAGGTATTTAAATTCCTCACAACCCCCCTCCCCCTCGAAAGGAGTTATTTATAATAGCGCTGCTTCCATGCTGTTATGCAATCATAACTTGCACTGCCGGAGCTCCCCCCTCCCCATCCCTGGCTGTCCACTATCGACAGTACAATTAACTATCCAATTTGAAAGGATATGGTCATATAACAAATGAGAGAAGAAAGTCTCCCTGTGCTTGTGTAACAAGAATATAAGTTACCCAATAAAACAAAGGAATCTCTTACTCTTCACGTTGAACAGATGCCTGAGGCCTAAATAACTGAGTAGTCTTATGACAAAGCTGTGTGCTTCATGGCTGTAGTGTGAAGAAGCATTGTGGCTGGGGCTACATCAGAATCAACCCTTGATCCCATGAGAACCTTGGACGTACGGGACGGGTAAAGGTGTGCAATGTGATACCCCCCAAAGTGGTATGGGAGTATTGATTTGACTGACTATATGGAGCACAACATTCTTCTTCACGTCATCATCATAGTTGTCCAAATGACTCTAAAATAACCTGATCAACTTCTCAGACCAGGCGCGTACACTGGCTAATAATAATAAGCCCAAGATCTGTCTAGTTATATTGTTTTTTGCAAAATGTTCAAATTGCGAACTTATTGCGCCAATAGTGGACACTTTGCAGCATCAACTTAACTTTGGGTGATGAAAAAGGCGTTCAGGGGCTGGATTATTGCGCCGTTGTCTGTAAATGCCTAATCTTCATGGAGAAATGTTGGAATATTGAATGTTCCCTTTCCCCTTGAAAAGGGTATTTGACCACTTTCCCTTTTCCCCATTAATGTACAATGCTGAAGTATTTGCTAAACATTCAAAATAACTTTTTTTGTCCTACTTTTCAGTCCTTAAAATACTTATGATATACCAGTTTAAAGTATAGTTAGAGACTTGGTCTCTGTTTAGCCCTTTTAATGAATGTCGAATGTGCTCCAGCCTTTGTTCTGTAGAGCAAGGCGATGTTTGGCAAGGAGGGTCTCTCAGTTGCTTCCATAGGATCCCCCACATTGGTAATGTTTGTGATGTGCTCCTGACGAGCGTCCTCAAAAGAGAGCCAAAGCCAGTCTAGGGCATCCTTAGGAGGCAAGTCTCTTGGTCTTATTTTCATATTCCCGACCATATATCTGCAACTATATGAAACTTGATGGAGCATGCACAAATACCTGTGATGCTTTGGGCTGTTTGGTAGCATATAGACAATTTTAAAGGGATAGTAATGTCAAGATCACACGTGCACCCATATGCGACAAAAACATACAGGGTCACCCGCAAGGAGCAAAGTTAATCAGTTGACCCTATTACGTGTCATTTCAGTGATAACATCATATCAGATGGAGTGTCTGGGCACAATTTTAACTGTCCCATTGTGGATGGGTGTCAAGACTGTAACCAGCTAGCAAACTAAGGTTTTAGTGGTCAAAAGGCAGATGGGATGGTCTCTGTGAACACACTAGTAACATATAGTAGTTAAAACTGAGACAGAGAATATCCCAGCATTCCTGATCTCAGCTAGGTCAAAAACATGGAGGAAGATACTAGTTTTCTTCGTCTATAAATAAAACCACTGTACCACTTACACCTACTATTAACGATAAGAAGAAAAGGAAAGTTCCAGCTTTAATCAATGTTTTTAGCAAACCAAGCTAAAAATATCATAAGGCTAGCATTTCGTTCTCCACATTAAAGTAACCTGGGAATCACAAAATATATGATAATAGTAATCAGGTAATTTCACAACCAAAACGAGATGCAACATGGTAACCCCATACCGGGTTGGATAGATCACCCACAGAACCCATTGTATACTCTAATCAATTGGCCAAAAGGCAAAATGCCTCTGTTAACATAACATTTTTCCTACAAATAGTTCAGAAAAGCATCGCCCATATTCATAAATTTCCAACCCACAATGACAGCAAATTCAAGACTTACCAAAGCATCAACATTCATCTTCTAATACTAACACAAAGAAACAAATTTCACTGGAGGCAATCAGTCACTCAATAAGGACAGCTGGCAGTTTTAAAATGGTCCCTCCCAACCTAAGAAATACTCTTTTTAACGACACACTATAGTTGTTGTTTTTCCTAAACATAAAAGCACAGCCACTCAAAACCCAAATTTTATCACTTGTGCCAAAGATAGAAAGAGAAAATATAGGCCTGCTACTTCTGGTTTTAAGCAGACCAACTTCTGTCATGATGTTGTTTCTATTACACAGTGAAGTGGACACAGCGTGGAGCTTGAGTATGCTGTGTAGGAATCATAGCATTGGAGCAAAGCTAAAAGCAAGCCGATCTGACTTAATTTACTTGAACCTACTCTCAACCGTACTAGACCCATATTTTCATAGGGATGCAATATACCAAATATCTATGTTGTCTGTCCATCTCTTACCCTTGCCGACGTGATAACGTTTGCAAAAATTGAGCTATTACAATGACATTTGCACCATGGGTAAGTGAACAAGATATCTGGACTTGTATGTGAAGACACTGTTGGACCTGGCCAACTGTTCCAGTAAGGACAGAAACCTTATAACCAGTGACTTTTCTTGAATGTTTCATGCCCCTGTGGTGTGATATTTCCCATTACTCCCTGCTGATTTTACTCCAACAATTGCTTCATACATTCAGGCCAGACGAGAGCATTTGTATGGCCCCCATGACAATTATGATAACCTTGCTCTGAATCCAGTCTTTGAGGTCTGCCTGCCTGTCTAACTTGTTCAAGAATTGTACTGAAAACATAAAAGGACAATTTGTACTCACAGGCATGTTCTCAATGTGCCTGAAAAGTACTTACTTGTACTAACGCAGAACATTCCAGTACAAATGAAGATACTTGTTTGTAGCTTACCATTGTTCACTGCGTACAATTTAGTTAAATCAAGAGGAAAAACATGAAAGTCAGGCAAAAGGGTACTTTTCAGGGCTCCTAATAATTGTTACCTAACTACTACGTGCGATACTACTCTCCGTTAAAAAGATGACCTTGTTTCTCTACAACCAAGGTTTGGTAATATGCAACCTCCTGCAGCACATATCTAATCCTACCTGATAAGGATAATCAGCTTCTTGATCAACCAATTGACTGTCACTCAGACCAGGGGTGGCTAATTGACATCCACTGGGTTGATGAAAAGAGCCAGTTACTGTACACAGATAAGGCTAGATAGGGGCTACAGGAGGCTGCATAGCAACAGAGCTTGACTGCAGACAAACAAGTTACCTCTTGGACAATCTTTTTTAATGCAGTAGGGCAGCATGATAATTTTGCTTGAGCTACCATTCTGCTATGTTAGTTGCCAATACAAAAAAACTTATGCTGGTCTTTTGCCAATTTCGAGAGAGGTTGATGTGCTTTAAGTTGACATGACAAGACTAGATTAATATTCTTTACAAACTGACCTTTCATTCATGCAGCAGCATGTGAAATGGCGCAGAGACCAATAGAATTGTCCAGGTAAATATCTTGCCTTGGCACGCTTGGGGTACATTTTGCACTGGAACTCTGTAAATGAAAGAGTTCAGGTAATTCTATACCAGTGATGATTCTTTAGGTAACTACTATGGTCAGAATTCCACACATTATCCACACAAAAATAATACAATGATTAAAGAATCCTTCTGATATTTTAAGTCGTATAGGCTTGCAATGATATGATGTAAAATTCCACATTTTGTCAAAGTTCGGCATTTTTGTTGAAAAACATTTTACATATACAGTTGAAGTTTGCTTCAGATTGGAAATGTTGAAATAGAGTCCTTTTTTAAAAAATACATGCCTTGAAAATATACTGCCGGGGACAAAAAGATGCTTCCCTGCTTGTTTAACATTATGCGGGTGTTATGTGCCGGTGTGTGACGAGCTTGTTTACCCTGTTATACCATTGCGTTTTCCATATCTTTTGTTAAAAAATGGTGCTCATTAAAAGGACCTTTTTGGTTGTTGTTGTTATTGTTGTTATTGTTATCAATAGAGGATGTTACCACCACACTTCTGAAAGCAAGCTTGGATCTGCCTAAGCAAGCTGCTTGTCAACTTGGTGATCTTAGCCTGGGGAATTTAATTACTCTGGTCCGTGAGCCTCTGTGCCAGTTGGTCCAGGGTGGCTGCACCATCTCCACATTCATCCCTGATTAGATGCCTAAGTTGATCCCACAAATGCTTGATGGGGACAGGTCAGGAGATTAGGCTGGGCATGGCGACAATGGGATACTTTGTTGCTGTAGATGCTGCATGGTGACTTGGGCAGTATGTGGCCTTGCTGCACTCTGTTGAAACAGTAGCCCTGGATATTGTTGGATCCATTCGTGAACTGTGGGCAGGATCATATCTATGTAGCACTGGCCTGTTAGTGTCCCATTTGCCCTGTTGAGAGCTGCTGTTTGTGTCGTTGTAATTGCCCCTCCCCTGCCCCAAATATTTTTTATACTCCACTGTAGACGTCATGTTTAATCATACATCTTTCCATGAACCTCTGAAAAGGCATTTGTCAAACTCTGGGCATCCAAGCAGAATCAGGATTCATCTGACCATATCACGCTGTTCCACTGATTTGCAGTCCAGGCTGCATAATCCTCACACCACTGTACCCACGGTGTTTCGTGTGCAGGACTGAGAGGAATTGCTAATGGCAGGGCAGTGTGCACTCAGTTTGGCAGACACTAGTTTTGTTAAGGGTAGACTAGGATGCTGTGATGTGGCAGGCCTGGCGCCACTGCTTACAATACCTTTCGGTGGAAAGAAACCTGTGCTTCCTCACATACTCGATCAAGTAACAGTCATCTGTCCCGTCTGACAGTCTTGGTTGCTGAGATCCAGCCCACCTCTTGTAACCTCTTCTTGGAAATGTCCCCACCACCTTTTTACTTGTGGCCTGGGGCACCTTTTATCGTTTCAATGATGTGGAAGACTAGTCTCTTACATCCCAATGAGTCTAGCCCTGTCAAATTCATACAGTTGTGAGTGACCCATACCTCGTGGTATTGATTCACATTTATCCCAGTAGTGCGATGGCCCCCTTATAAAGCCCATAGGCACCCCAATACCAGAAACACATTTCGCACTTCTATGCAAAATCCATATTCTCCATGCAAAGGCATATTTAGATTGGCCCATGTTAAACCAATACGAGTGGTATCCTTCTCTTCAGCAGTTTGGTTTCATCATTTTGTTCAATCTTTGGACCTGGGAAGTTGGCAGTTGCACAGGCACTGTTACTGGTATGACAATCTTGATGGGTAAACTACCCATTACCTTATTGTAATAATCACATGATAAAGCAAATCCTATATATCTTACTGTAGTCTGTACTATTAAATGTGGGTTACTGAAGTAATCTTGAAAGAATATTTTAACATGGACAGAGAGGGGATGCAACACCAATGGAAAAATCCGGCCACATTTTGAATTTTATGGAAAGAAAAACTGATAAACAGTTATTAAAGCTCTGTGAGATACTTCACAATGCCAGAGGATGGAGTACAGCTGCCAAGATACTAAACAATCTGCTTCTGGCTGATTATGAAAGACTGATTGGAATATTTGGTTTTATTTAGGCTACTGGACCTGATCTTGTATTGTCTTCCATCATTTTATTATACTGCATGGAAAACAGAAAGGTCAGAAGTAATGAGAAGGAGGAGATGACGAAGAAGACAAAGACAGAATCATGTTGATAATTGCATCTATTAAATTCTTTTAAGTATGACTTCTAATCTTTTAAGTATTAAGTATCCACGTCTACGTTTTTAACTGTTACTGTTTATCCACTTTATTTCGGTTAATGGCCATGCATTGAAAATGTTATCCAAATGAAAAGTAATGAAGATGATGGAATGTAATAAAAATTTGTTACCTGTTAGTACATGGTTTCCAATTTCCATTTAGGAGGAGGTACCAGTTATAAAAGGTCCACTAATGGAATTCACCCATCTTTGTCACATGTTGATGATTGTTAAATATTTTGGATTTTAAAAGCACGAGAGAAGTACCAGAAAACTGATTTTAGAATTTTGAGTAAGGAAGCTTAAAATTGGATTTTGCAGAGATGTACTTTCATATTTGTATTTATCTTTTTGTCCACAACCACTTCTTGGAAGTCATTACCCTATTCCACATTCCGAACTGTTTACTCTCCATAAGCTACCTGTCACTGTCTAACCTACACAGTGCATTTGAATATAATGTAACCTCTGCCCGCGTGCAGCCCGCGAGCAATTTGCAAGCATGGCCAGCAATTGCCCCGAGGAGCTACCCGCGGGTTAATTACAGATTGAGTCTGTGTGTTTATGCGGCGCGCAAGAGGGCGGGTGTGGGTGCGGGCATGGGTTGCCCCCGAGTACCAATGAGTGTCCGTTTGGCCCGCGAGCCCAGCTGCGCAAAGATGAAGTTGACAACATCTATATATACCTACATGATATTATACAGTTTGTACGTACATGTACATGTACATGTACATGTACAGTTATATATTTCTCCCATTTGGGAGATATAATGAGTATGATGAGGATCGTAACTCGCTTTTTCATTTCATTGAAGCCAACATTTGCTTCTCTCTCAAACTCAGAAAAGTATGACCAGCAGATGTCTCACATTCACACACACACACACACACACACACACAGAGAGAGAGAGAGAGAGAGAGAGAGAGAGAGAGAGAGAGAGACACATTACCGTTATGTAACCCGAGTATACAGCTCTGAATTTTCCAACTGATTACATTATTGAGTTGCTATTTAATGTGTTGACACGTCCTATTTCATAAATGACACACAAGTATTAACACTTTATACAATTATTTTACAAGACTTTATATACAGGAGCAGTGTTGACCACAGTCAATGGAAGGCATAAAAAGTAACATTGCAAAATCTTGACGGAGCATGTGCTGTGCCTTTTTTCTTCTTTTTTTTTTCAGTTGTAACGGCCTGGGGCCTATACACAATAAACTTATCGTGTCGTATCACACACACACACACACACACACACACACACACACACACACACACACTTGTAGTGTGTCACTAGTGGAGATACATCGTTTTTCACCTCATAAGACATAACTGGGGACATCATCAAGTGGGGACACACTACAACTGGGAACACACACTTTTAACTTGGGATTCCCGTTCTTTACTGTCCAACCAAAGACACAAACCAATGTTCTTTTCCGCACAACAGGGGCAATCACCATCATCTAAGTGGGGCCATTTTAACATGATGTTTAAATAACAGATATGTGTGACTTCTTTCATATGCAGAATAGTAGAGAAGTGGGGACGTCCTCGGTTGAAAAATGGCCCCAGTTAGTTTGGAAAGAATATAAATGTGTCCCCAGTCGTTCGTAGGGTGTTATAAACCCACAGTGACACACACACACACACACACACACACACACACACACACACATTCTTACATGTATATCCCCATATTGAACAATATGTGTACACAGATGCATGCAAACAAGCTTACGCACATGTTTACATACCCATATGCCATGACCACAGTTGGTGACTGAAAGGGAAATACTGGCCCGACCATAATCTCCCGCTCCCGGCGTTACACAGCATGGCCCGCCGGGGATCAGGCGACAAATGATGCACGAATGCATACCACTGGGTACGGCCAAAGCACTATAGCGGCATACACATGCTGCCACCGTGAAGCCACCATTGCACCCAGCAGCTCGGGTGATCCTTCCCTGCCTGGCAAATGTCAACCACTATGCAAGGCATTTCTCCAACATTAAAATACAAATAGAGATATGTAAATATTCTGACGGGTTTCTCAGAGCATATCTTAATACCAATGTCAGCGACAGTCTAGTGTGCTTGCTTTGTTGGCTTGTCTGCTTAGCAGGCCTTAGCAGACTCAAGCAAGCCAGATAGAAAGATGGCACGATAGGCTAAGCAGGCACGGAACTAGCCCCTTTCTAATTTTTGGATGTATGTGAAAGACTGTTAGCCATAATTTCACCCCCGATTTACTATTTACTATTTCAGTGGCAAGCGTTTGACCATGGACTAGGTCCATGGTTAGATTGAGTCCGTACCCTAATTTTCAATGGTATTTGTTTCTTGTCCTGAAAAATATGATGTAACAAAATCTATAAGTCACTCAGCAGGCAACAGTTTGGGGGCAAGGTTTTCCTTTTCGGAGTGACTATTTTCACAGTACTGTGAGTATAGTGTTTTGTCTATTTTCACCGTACGGTGATGATAAATTTTGGTCTATATTCATCGTATGGTGAGAATAGGGGCTGCTCTATTTCTAACGTACGGCGATGAAAAGAAGTCAACCACGGTAGAATATTTTGGAAAAGCATTGTGTCACGACATTGCACACAAAAAGAATTGGAACAAACATTTGCTGAAATAATATAAAGGCCTAACATCTCGAGTTGAGAATGGTTTATAATGAGATCTGTTGAGGAGTTGTTTCAGCTTTTATTATTTAATAGTTTTTATAGAGCCAACACTGTATTTTTTACGTGAAAAGGCAAAAATTTAGAGAGCAAGACAAAGAAGGAACTATTAAAATATTGTTACAGAAGTGACGGAACTTATAGATCTATCTTGTTATGACTTTAGTTAAGGATCGCATTAAGAAAATCCACGAAGCAACCAAAATGAAAGACTGATGGGTGGGTAGAGTAAATTCATATACATTAATTTGAGATGTAAAAAAGCCAAACAATTAATGCTGTCACGGTTCCAAGGTAATTGCTTCAAAGTGAAAATGCATTCTTGTGAAAGCTCCTAAAATATGGTTAATCAAAAACCGAAAGGACAGACATAATAAACGCAACAAACACGGTTTGGCTATTGGGAATTTAAACTAAAACAAAAACAAAATAAACAAACCTAAACAAAAAGGGAAATAAACAACAACAAAACAAACAAACAAACACCACCCCCCCCCCCAAAAAAAAGAAAAATCACGAAATAGCCCGAAACGTACTGATAACTAGTTTCGCTAGATGTTTGGACAAATCAAGGAATTTCACAGCAACCCTTAGTTTTTGGCTACGTTGCAGGTTTTGCTTGAATGTGTAACAAATTGATCACTGCAGCAATGAAATATCCATTGCCTCCTATATGCCAACCTTTAAGTGCTGAGCATGACGGAGATATGTTTTTAGCCAGACGGCCATGAGGCTTACAAATTTCTGTGTGAAAGCAGAGCAATAGAAGTGATCAACAAAATCATCGGAATATTGTTATTACACATCCTATGAGTCAGAAACTTCTGTACTTGTAAATTGAAAACAAGATGAATGTTTTATATGAGAACTAAAATATGGCACACCTATTAAACAGGTGTAAAGAAAAGATGCAGAACATCTGAATATTATGTGACAACACACTATCTGCTCTTAAATCTACGATGCAGCCATATGAAGAGAAAGAAAACCCACTGTTTGCTTGTTTTATCAGTTATCGCAAAGTACAAATATTAGTCCAGTTGATATTGGTATGATGTCTATATAATCGATATGACACACCAAATGAACAACCTACAATGGGATGGAGAGGGGAGTATAGCTGATCCTGGTAGAGTATTACAGGGAATAAAAATACATCACTGCAGGGTATAGGAAATAAAGTAGGAATACATATTATACCGTTTAGAAATTTGCAGACGGTTTAAGCACAGGATAAGTCATAGAGAGAGAGACATGACTTTGATATGAATCAGATGTAAATGTACGCACATGTGCAGCAGATTACTTGTTCCGCCAAGAGCAGGGCCTTGGAATTCGTTACCCGTAATTTCTGAAGACTGAATGGAAAATGGCAATACATTTACAAGAAAAAAACAATATAATAATTATATTTAAAATGCTGTCTCATAATTCATGCATACATATAAATGTTACATTTACCAATGTAGAGATCAAAAAAGCTAATAAGGCGCTGTACAGGCACTGTTCTCACCAGTTGTCGGGTAGCACAGAGTGAGGTGTAAGGTATTAAAGTTAATTTAGCAAACTGCATCGGGGAAAACAGATCCACGAATTATGACAATCTAGGCAGAGAGATAAAAAGGCCGAGTGTGGTTTTGCTGAATCAAAAAATGCCAGGCAGTGTGTTCTATTTTTTGGACAACAAAACGTATGTGTACGACTGAAAAAGCTTTCATACCGTTTTTTGTTATTCGGGTCCACACAAATGCAGTGACGCACGAATGGGATTTACAAAAAGCTTCAGGAGCCTGTTATGTATTGGTGTTATTTGAACAACAGGACCAAGTTATTATTAGGCATTCACCTATTATAGTGCAATCTTAGAAAAGATTGTATTTGTATGTCTTTATAAATTAAATGCAACAAAGAAAGATACAAAACTGTGTTATCGCAGCGTCAACCACAGTTGGTAAGAGAACTGAACACTAAAGATGGACTGTTGATTATCTGATCATTTACGGAGTACTTGACCTACAAAGAAAAGCCGTTCAACCATAAGTACATCGAATTTTAAACATTGTACTCACTATCTTTTACAACTACTCAGACTGAGAGATATGTTGCTTTTTATGTGTATATGCATTTTCTCTGCATTTAAGTATAGGAAGCAGAAACGTACGCGTTTTGTCAGCATATGAGAGCGGTAGGAAGATGGTTTCAGTAGCGTATGTTCTATACAGTACTTTAAAATATCTGCCTATCTATCTATCTATCTATCTATCTATCTATCTATCTATCTATCTATCTATCTATCTATCTATCTATCTATCTATCTATCTATCTATCTATCTATCCATCCATCCATCCATCCATCCATCTATCTATCTATCCATCTATCTATCTATCTATCTATATATATATATATATACATACATATATATATACATATATATATCTTTACATAATGATCTCATATCTGTCAAGTTTTTGTAATTTTGTGTCATCTATCAGATAATACTATTATACCTATCACTTCGATGTATCATTGGTGCAGCATCTGCCAAGAAATAGATTTCTGCGAAGTTAACATAATATTTATGGGCACTTATGAGGCAATAATCTTGTTCCTGCCAAGTGCATTTAATATTTGCATGCCATCAATCCGATAAACCCCATTCCCATCAAATGGATGTAATATTGGTAGGCAAATGTCAGATCATATAACATCTCTCGAGCATATATAAAAAAAATTGAACAGGCCTCCGTGTGAGAATGATCTTCTACCTATACAGTCGAATACTATACAAAACTGCCAGAGTACTTTTGCTTTCGATTTTGATTAAAATGGCTACAAATCGTTTAACAAATCCGACTTTTGCTCATTATCGTTATGCCTTGATGACTTACACAATTGTCTGAAGAACTGTAAATGTTATTAATGAGAGCGAAACTCATTTCCTGAAATCAAACATAACTTAGGTCAAATATAAAGAGAACATCGTTCTTGTTCCCTTAACGTACTTCTAGTATGCCCTCTGTCTGCTTCTTTTCTTGACCATTCCCTACGACAATGTGTGGATTATCGATTTTTGATGAAGTGAATAGTTCATTTCTTTTGTCTGAAGGATCAAGTTCCAGGAGGGAAAAAGGCGGACAAAATTGCTAGAGTACCACCTCAATAGGCCACAGAAGGATCTGAAAAGCTTTATTCGAGATTTATTATCTTGTACGGTCAAGAACATCTACTGTAGCTGATCTCGTCAACTAGGCTCCACATGAAATGAAACATACCTAAAATACCAAACAAATAAGCAACCCCATTCCGCAGTCTTACACCGCTATGGGCGAAGCAGTTATACAGATTTTTGCAGACAGAGATGTACCTTGTTTTAAATAACGGTTAAATTCCAAATATTTGCTGCGACATTCGTTATGAATGGCAATGCTCAAACATGTGTGCATATCCCACGAGGCACATCCGCATAAACATTACAGTAAATATGCTATTCATGAGGATGATTATCTAAAACCTTTAAGGCATCGGAAACTCCTGCTGACATTTATTTTCATCGAATATCTAATAGCCATAATTTATCTAGAAAAAAATGAAATGAGGGACAAGATCCTCCTTGTTTGTGGGCAGTGCACTCGCCCCAAAAGAAAGCTCGATGACAATATCATGGTTTCTCAATGTTCTTTTGTTAGCCCTGTACACATGTTGTGATAACAACTTTGACATAAGTTACAACCTATTATGTAATCAATACTATTTTCCTGTTTACAGCCAAGTCTCTTACAACTTTTCCTGACTTCAATGTTTTCACACGTACATTTTCCCGCAGTTTTCATATCTGGATCTTTACCTTCTTGCTCCAATTCCCTCAAAGGGTTCATTTGTCCCAGTTTGGTCGTGACGGTTAAAAGATGTTCAATCAGCCACATGACATAAGCATTCCCCTGAACATGTACCCTTTTTGTCTTGATTTATAGAGTGACGTCTATTGATCCCAACTGATCTATGGGACCAATTGTGTTTCTGAAGATACTGGGGAAGCTAAGGCCACGCTGACCAAGAGAGTTCCATATGTGTCATGATAAATTCGAATCCATTTCTTAAAGTCTTCTTCCACAATGTCCATAACTACAGACTGGGAATTCCCACGTACCGTAAAGGCATGTCTGTTCCCAGGGTATAGCGCTTCCTCACGTTTCTGCATATCTTTCTTGTTATGTCCTTTGTCACTTGTCCTACGTGTTGGTTGCCCATTCCCAACGGTCCCTGTATTATTGCCCACTTTGACTTTAAGTTCAGAAACCGTATTATACGCAGCATGGATCCCTTTGAACTTTTATGTCGCAGTCAGGTCGGTTTTCTTATCAGGATGAAATACCTTGGCTAGTCGAACTTAGGGTCTCCTAATTTCTCCCACAGTGGCTCCTTTGTCCACTCTCGTCATCACATATGCAGGATTAGCGGCCATGTTGTTGAATTTCAAATATTGGCCGGATCCGAAGACAGAAAAAAAGTTTGTGTCGTCTAAATCCAGCCCCTCTCTAGCCATGATATTGATCTCTTTCTGATCTCATATCATTCGTTTGCATAATCCAAACTTTTAAAATTTCCGATCGTTCCATTAGTTTATGTGCACATTTTAGCAAAAGTTCATCAGTCTACACATTTTCATTCTGTTTGACGCATGCGCGCCGCATTACATGGAATTTGTATCTACTATGTATGCATGTTCTGTTTCTATGTATTTGCTTTTACCGTACTGACTTGTATTAGTTCATGTACGATAAAGCGTACTCTGAGTGCTGTGCTTCTTCATTATTGCATCAGTTTCCTAATTGACAAGCATGTTATGACAACTTCAGTAGTTTTGGGTGGGGTTCCTGAGCTATGACTTGAAAAGTGCCTTGAGTTACCAGTATTTTGTAACAGTGTTATCACTGTGCCTCATTGCCCTTGCTGCAGTGTCACTGAACGCTTAGTATGTAGCTACCACATCCGTCGGTTGCTTCCAACATCCTGCTGGGTATGTAGACCACACGTGTCATGCTTTGATACGCTGTGTTCAGCAGAGTATTTTGATATTCATGAATCGACGTCCCTTGATCAAGTCATGATGTCCAAGAAACTCGTCCTGAAAGCCAACAGGAGGTTTTTTTAATTGGGTGTCTCTATACTTACTCGAGTATCACATCTACTTGTAAAGATGAAATAGGTTGACAGAGGAAAGACACAATGATTCTAAGGTCGAAAAAGCGCGTACAAACATTTTTGAGTTTCTGCACACAGGCGTATGAAAATATTTTTAGTGCGAGATCATCGATGCACCTTACCTAGTAATACCACAAGGCCAATATCTAGCTACGAGTCGGAACCAATATTATGCATACCATTTTGCATGCATTTGAATAAAGTAAGCCTACATATTCCTTGCTCGAATATAGTAAAAACTTGTATATGTATGTCTTCCTGATCTATTATACTCTATGTTGAATGTATTTTCAGTGCGTTTTTAACCATATCGTTCACAATACACTTGCAATAACTGTCGCCGAAGCCTGTTCAATACAGCAACTTGGTCTGTCTACCTTGTCTTTTATGACCAGAGAGAGCAAACATGGAAACGTAATATTTGGTCTCCCGATGCAACCGCAACCGCGTTGCACCAGGTAACCTACCTGGAGAAATTTCTGAAAGCACTGGGAGCCCACGAGTGAATCTGCAACGGCTTTTTTCGCTTCCATCGGAAGACTCACTATTACGTTTGCATTGTTTGGTGATTTTGTAATGGCAGTTGTAGTTTGGACATCAGTTGCAATGTCAGCAGAGCACAAGACCCATGGGCTTCTCGTTTTCTTTTTATAACCTCATTTGGTCTTGTTATAGCTAAAAGGCTTGTTATTTCAACATTTATCTAGTTAAAATAAGAAAAAAATATTGTTTTTTAACATCCCTTCTTGTTATAAATGAGAAAATACTCTTCTTATTTCATTATTTATTATAACAAGGACGTACATATCTTAGAATTCTAATTTTTTCTCTTATTATGCATAACGGTAGCAAATCTTGGTACAGGTATTTCAACTTTTTCCATTTTTATAGCAAAGCAAAGATCTTGTTATTTCAACCCTTTTACTTGTTATAAGAAGGGAAAAAATGTTATTTCAACTTTCTCCTTGTAATAACATGAACAAGTATTGCTATTTTAACTTTTTTCCTTGTTATAACCACATTTGTCCTGGTTATAACCACATTTTTCCTGGTCATAACCACATTTTTTTCTTTTTCCTTTAACTTCTTAATCTTGTTGTAACTAGATAAACCTTGTATTTTCAAAGCATATTTTGATATAAAATGTTTCATACATTTGTTTTTATGTCCTTCCTTCCTATGAGTTATATAGAGTTGCCTTTGTCCCTCCATCCATCCGACATTAAAACTGTCAGATTTGTGTTGCGCGTATCTAAAAAAGAACATTTAAGATACAACCAAGAAGCTTTTTTGAAAACAGTTATCAATATATGTAGCTGTGCAACTGGGGCTTTGTTTGTCTCTTGAACTAACTATTCTGTGTTCAATAATAATCCATGAACATAAGGAAAATGTTGATTCGACGTTAGACTTGTCACATTTGAGTCGCATGTATCCCATTAATCATTTAAGGTATACGTATAAAATTTGGAACATTCATCAATATATGAAGATGTGGACATAGGGATTTGTTTGTCTCTTTGATTAATCATCCTCAAATAATTAATCATTAATTTGTGAAAATATTGATTCGACATTGGACTTGTGATATATCAAGATGATTTTCTATATGCAGCTTTGAAACCTAATAGAATAATTTATTGATATCTGTTTAAAGATGTGCACCTGAGGTTTAGTTTTGTTTCTCGGGTCAATTAACCTCTGTTCATTTTTCATTAATTAGCTTTATGGAAATGTCCGTTCAGTGAAAATGTTGGTTCCTGTCAAGCTTATGTCATGTGCATTGCACAAAATGTTTGAGGTACAGCTATCAAACTTGAGAGCAATGTTAATTTCTATGTGAAGATGTACCCCTGGTGTTTTGTTGGTCTCTTGTATTAATTATCCTCTGTTGACAATAATTAATGAACTCAGTGATGATGGACAATTCCAGGAAAATGAGCATTGGTTTTTGTCAAACTTGTGCCATGTATAGCTCATGAAATATTTCAGGTATAGCCATGAAACTTGATAGGAATATCAATGAACATATGAAACGTTATGTGTATATAATTATAATCCATGTGAAGTTTTTACAATATGTTGAAGTCTTACACCAATTACATGCTACTCTTTCCAACGCTGAAGAGGGCAATGACAGGTGGAAGCATCCGTGACATGAAGTATTTCTGGTATCGCCATGAAATCTGGTAGGAATATCAATCAATATATGGAAAGTTATGTGTACATAATTATTATCCATGTGAAGATTTTACAATATGTTGTGGTCTTACACCAATTACATACAACTCTTTCCAAAGCTGATGAAACAAAGACAGGCAAAAACATCCGTGTCATTTGGACACTTCTTCTTCTTCATCTTCTTCTTCTTCTTCTTCTTCTTCTTCTTCTTCTTCTTCTTCTTCTTCTTCTTCTTCTTCTTCTTCTTCTTCTTCTTCTTCTTCTTCTTCTTCTTCTTCTTCTTCTTCTTCTTCTTCTTTTCTTCTTCTTCTTCTTCCTCTTCTTCTTCTTCTTCTTTTTCATCGTGTGTGTGTGTGTGTGTGTGTGTGTGTGTGTGTGTGTGTGTGTGTGTGTGTGTGTGTGTGTGTGTGTATTTTTAAGGGCATTGAAGTAGTTTGGCAATATGAGGGGAATATTGGAATGTGTTCTACCGGGCAAGTGCCAGACATTTTCAATGTTTCCAAAAGCCAAAGTCAGGTCATATTCAGCCTAGCATTTCTTTAGCTGAATATGAAAAGAAGTGATCATCTGCCTGTAATAAGTTCTGACATGAAGAAACGTTGAAATATCAAGAGTTTCTTCTTGGTATAACAAGAAAAAAATGAAATGACAATAGTTTTTTTCTAGTTATGACAGGAAAAAGTTATAATAACAATTTTTTCTTGTCATAACAAGAAAAAAATTGAAATAAATTGGTTTCCTCCTTATAACTAGAAAAAAGTTCAAGTGAACGTTTTCTTGTAATAACAGTATTAAAAGTTGAAAAAACAAGCCTTTTTGTTACTACAAGCTTTTTTTTTTCATTACAAGAAAAAAGTTGGAACAACAGGATTTTTTTCTTGTTATAAGAAAGCCATAAGATAAATAACAAGTTATATTTTTTGCTCGTTTTAACAAAAAGATGTAGTTATACCAAGAGAAAATGAGAGATAGGGTTGCCACCAGTGAGCTTCCGTCCATTCTACTGTCGGTAAACCGTATAATATTCATACGCAAGTCACAAGCGCTTTTTTAAAGTGTGGGTGTCAATGCACACTTTTCTGTTTTTCTAGGAATTCTTTCTTTCTTTCTTTCTTTCTTTCTTTCTTTCTTTCTTTCTTTCTTTCTTTCTTTCTTTCTTTCTTCTTTCTTTCTTTCTTTACCGGCAAATTTGTCCGACATTTCATTTGAAAAGTATTACATGTAGACACTCCAAACTTTGCACAATTATACTTCTATAGATAAAGTCGCCTTTTTATAATGAGAGGTCATGCTTTTGAAAATTATGCAAATGAGGGCTAATTAAAGTTTTAAATCTTCAATATCTTATATACTATAGTAGATGTGGTCCCGAGTGTATAGGAGTTCGATCATAGCAAGGAAAAGGTCATCTCAAATGTCAAGGTCATGTCAAGGTCAAAGGTCATGTCAAGGTCAAAGGTCAATTTTAAGCCAAAATGTCATTTTTGAGGTCAAGGTTCACTTCAGGTAGAGGTCATCTCAAGGTCAAAGGTCATTTCAAGGTTAAAGGCTACTTTCTTTGGTGGCCTTCTTCTAACCATAACTTGGTCAATTTTTATCTAATTTTGATCATGTTGGGCTCATATGTAGCTATTGTAACCCTGCATATTTGAGAATTCATGTGTGACCTTTAAAGGTCAAAGGTCAAGGTCATTTGAACCTTTGAAAGTTTCATCAAGTCACAACTTGGCTATTTTCCATCCAATTCTAATCATGTTAGTCTCAAGTTGTAGGTATTGCAACACTGCACATTTTTATAAGAACACGTGACCTTGAAAGGGCAAAGGTCAAGGTCATTTGGCCCTTTAAAAGTTTCATCTTGCCATAACTTGGTAAATTTTCATCCGATTTGGTTCATCTTCATGTCAGTTTAACTTCTACTAGGGGGTTCCTGACCATTGCGCATGTAATGAATCTAAAACAAAAGTTGTAGCAACTTGAATTATGCTAAATAGCACCATTAGAACCTCTAAATCTTGAATAACTTCAAAGCTGTAATAGATAGAGATGCCATTCCAACTTCTACTCCTGTGTTATGGAATAGTTGTACATTGCCATACCAATATGCTTTGAAGACACACACACTGATTTGCTATGCAGCAAATCACCTTATCTAGTTTTTTCTTGTTGTTGCAAGAAGAAAGTAGAAATAACAAGTTTCGTTCCTATTATTTCGAGAAAATGAGTCGAAATAACAAGTTTTTTTTTCTTGTTATAACAAAAGTATATGTGGTTATTACAAGTGTCTTTCTTGTTATGAAAAATGGCAATGGTGTTCAGTTTTGGATTGAAAAAGTCACGGTGCATGGTCATAGGCACCAGTAGATTTCCTAAACAGCCCGCGTGGGCCCTGGGTCAAATTCCTATGTCATGTGAGAAATCGTTAGATATACTTGGTGTAAATTGTAATAGTACGAGTAATTATACTTGTCATGCAGACAACAGAATCTTATCATGTAGAAGTTTCATGAGTGCAGGATTTACTTATCCAGGTCTTGACAATTCAGTCAAGGTTCATCTATGGAAAACCATTGGAATACCATGTTTTATGTATGGGCTAGATTGCAAGTACTTTACTAATAACTTAGCATTGAAATTGAATTTAGCACAAGCCACTATTTTAAAGCAGGTGTTGGGCTTCGGAAAGCAGACCCACAATAGCTGTCTTATGAGATCTCTGGACATTAGTCCTGTTACCGACATATTATCCAGCGATACTAAACCGAGTTGGTCGAATGGACTCTCCACATAGAACGTTATGTAGTTCTCTCATATCTAAATATGTTCTGGATGGTCGCTGTGAATGAAACACA